>JAXCHB010000047.1:0-600000 GCA_036926305.1 Uropetala carovei | reverse complement strand
GTGTGAACTTCATGTTCGGCATTTACATCAAACAACGCAAGTGCCGGACGCTCGATTAATCTTTTCTTCAGCTCTTGAAATGCGTTTTCTTGTTTCTCTGTCCACTCGAATGCCGTATCTTTCTTCGTCAAGAGCGTTAACGGCTTGCTTAACGTAGCGAATCCTAATACAAATCTTCTAAAGAAGCTCGTCAAACCAATAAATTGTCGCACTTCGTGAACATTCTCCGGCCTTCGAAATTCTTTAACTGCCTGAATTTTTCTCTCGCCTGGTCGGATCCCATCTTTGGTTATTTCAAAGCCCAAATAGTCTACTTTAGTTTTGAAAAATTCACATTTTGATACTTTTAGCGCTAGCCCCAATTTCTTCAGTACTTGCAACAGTCTTTCTAATCTCTCTAACCCTTCCTTCACCGTTTTGCTGGGTATCAACAGATCATCCATATAGACTAGGACCTCTCCTGGTTTTGTCATTCGCACTACCCTTTTCATCACTTGATTAAACACTGCAGGTGCGTTTACTACTCCGAAAGGCATTTTTGTGAACTCGTACAGTCCACTTGAGGTGACAAAAGCTGTCAAGGGTCTCGTCTCTGGGGCTACAGGGATTTGATAGTATCCCGACGCCAAGTCTAAAATGGTAAAATAACTGTTTCCTGCAAGCGCGTCTAATTGTTCCTCAATGGCTGGCATGGGGAATTTTATTTTTTTCGTCTTCAAATTCAATGCTCTGTAATCGACGCACAGCCGGTCTTCTCCGTTAGCTTTCTTCACTAACAATGCTGGGCTTGCGTATTCTGATGTCGACTCCTGCACGATACCCATTTTCATTAATTCATCGACTGCCTTTTGCATAGTCGCTCTTTGGGCGTACGGTAGGCGATACGGTCTTAAATTCACAGGGTGGTTATCCAACAATTCTATCTCGAAACTGGCAGACTCTACTGTACCCAGTTCACTCAAATTTTTCGCAAAACATTCTCGATACTCATTCACCATTTCGTATACCGCATCCTTCTCCCCTTCAGACAGGTCGTTATTCAAATTTATTTCTTCCATTTCTATCCCGGCCCTCTCTTTGACATTTCGAACTTTGGCTTCGAAGTTACTTTCTTCCTCCTGCCCATCAGTCTCTCTCCTAATTACAAGTTTCTGATAGCTCTTCTCAACTCGAATCCCCGATTGGTCTAGGGCGCTTCGTCCTAGAATTATGGCATCGTCTTGCGAACAGTTTGGGACCACAAGCACTTCTACCTCAATGCTTACGTCGTCCACAACAAGGATTAACTGTTTGGAGCCTATTACGTTACTTTTCCCACAGCCGAATCCAATCAGACTTTTTTGACTCGCAAAGTATTCTACACCTAGCTGTTCAGCGACATCTTGCCTCATGGTCACAACATCGCTCCCTAAATCAATGAACCCAACAACTTGTTCATCATTAACCTTTATCCATTTATAATATTCGTCTTTAATTTGGTCGTTCGGCACCGAAATTCTTTGGACTCGCCTTTTCATTTCCAAATTCTGTCTATTAACTTGGGTTCCCTGAGGGCATTCCTTCATCATGTGTCCCTCTTTATTGCATCGGAAACATCGCCTGCTCTGCTGTCGTTCTGGGCAATCCTTAGCCATGTGTCCCTGGCCGTTACAATTATAACACCTCGCCTGCGTTGTCTGCTTATTTCTCCTCACCACATTACCTTCGTTTGGCGGTTCAATTGGGACACTATAACGGTTAGCTAAAAACTGTCTTTCACCTAATCTCGCTCTTTCTGTAATACTTTCATAGCGCTTTATCTTGAGCAGTAACCCTTCAACATCTTTGAACTCACACAAAGCCAGCGACCTTACTAATTCCTTGTCACCTAAGCCGTTCAAAATGTATTTAATCAAGGATTCTTTATCTATGTTACCTCGCCGCGCTATCGCTTTCATGGCATACACGTATGACTCATAGGTTTCGTCGCGCTGCTTCTTCCTCTTCGTGAGATTCATGTGGACATCGGCCTGATCAGCTGTTGATGGGAAGCTATAAAGTAACCTTTCTTTAAAAGTCTCCCAAGAATACACTTCTTCCGCGACACTATTTAACCACAATTTAGCTACTCCTCTCAGCTTATTCACCGCATGAGTAAGCAATACGGAATTGTCCCACGAATACGCGGAAGCGACCCCTTCCACTCGCCGCACCCACTGTTCGGCGGTAAATCCTAAGGTCGTCGACGCGTCAAACTCGGGCAACAATCTTTCCGCCATGTCTCGGTGAGCAACTACAGTTGTCGCCATCGTACTACAATGTCCCGCTTCCATTATTTCTCTTTCGCGGTCTAACAACGCGCGCTCTCTCTCCAGCAACTGTCTTTCTCGTCGTAGAATCTCACGTTCAATGTCGTTATCGCTCGCCCTAGGCGCTAAGTGGTTCTTTGGTCGGGTCACAGAGGGCGTCGACATCGCTCTCGGTAGCTCAGGAAAGCTCGCTGCTCGCGTCAAGAACGCCTCGCTTACTCCTGTTCCCGCCACTGGATACGTCATTTCCGGTTCCCCACTAAACGCCATGCGGTCGCTTTTTTCGCTAATTTCGCTTTTTTTTAGGTCTGTTTCGACGCTCACAACCCTAGTTATACTTGGGGTATTGTTCACTCGGGAATCACTTTTCTTTCACGTACTTACGGAAGGGTACAGTCTTCATCGGCAAACAGTCGGCTCTCTCACGACGTGCTCCTTTCCGAAAACTGGTTTTTGATCTTCTTATCCTTATCTGATCCCGATCCCGCCGCTGCTCTGTCAGAAAACACACTACACCACCCTCCAACTTCCTCCTCGGGGAGGCACACCCGAAATAACACAACACGTCCAAGGGACTCCAACTTTATTTAAACCCGAATTACACCAGCATTCTGCTCTCCAGCAGAAGCTCTTCCACGAGCCAACACACGGCCCACGCTACCACGAGTCCCGTCACACACTCTTCTCTCTCGCGTCACGTGATCTCTTAGTACTCCCCTTCTCCGTCCCGCTTCTGGTAGCACTTCTCGTGGCGGTCGTCCTCGCTTGCGTAACATATATATATATATATATATATATATATATAAATACTAAGGAAGAGGAAAGGTAAGTAAGGATATTCTGGGCAACTAGGTGTTGAAGGAAACCCAGTGAACACTTACCGGAAGTAGAGCCGCTGGGGTGTTGGAGAGACACATTTGTAGAGGTTAGAGCTTTCGGGATGATCCCTTCGTCAGCACAAGAGAGACACAACTGATATGGCAGTGACACTGGGGTGAAGGTGTGGGGGTGGAAGGGAAGGGAGCGTGGAAAGGTCGGGGATTGGAGGATGTAGAAGGGGGAGGGGGGAAAGAGAGGGTGGAAAGAAGCAAATATTAACGGATATTGAGGCCGGGAGGAGAGAAAGAGTTTAAGATTCGGATATGGGCGAGTTCCCATTGACGGAGTTGGGGGGCGGAAGCGTCGTCCGAGAGGGCGCGGATGGCCCTCACCGTGAAACAAACATTGAAACTAAGATTGTGGTTATTCGCATGAACGGCCACGGGTAGCTGTCGTTTAAAACTAACGCTGTTGCGATGGCCGTTCATGCGAATGTTGAGGGAATTGCTGGAGAGTCCGACGTAAAAGGCGGGGCATTGGGTGAAGGTTAGTATGTAGATGACGTTGCGGGTGGTACAGTTGGTAGGGGATGTTATGGGGTAGGTGATGTTGGTGGTGGGGTTTGAGAATGAGTTGGAGGGTGGGTTTATAGGGCATGTTTGGCATCGTGGTCTGCGGCAGGGGTGGGACCCTGCAGGGTGCAGAGGAGTGGGTGATGGAGGTTCTTTTCTCCACAGGATGTTGGCAAGGTTGGGAGGTCTGCGGAAGGAGAGGATTGGGGGTGTGGGGAAGGAGACCTGGTTGGGGGAGGAAGTGAGGATTGGGTGGGCTGCCTTTAGGATACTTTTTAGGGTATCGTGGATGCCGGGATAGAAAGTGGTGATTAGGGTGAGTTGGGGGGTAGAGTCGGGGGTTGCGAGGCGGTTGCAGTGTGGGTTAGGGGTGCTGGGTGCGACAGCCCGTCGGATTTGGTCCCGAATTAGGTCCGGCGGGTATCCGCGTTGGAGGAGAGCATTTTCGAGGACAGAGCAGTACTCGGAAAGGGAGTCTCTTTCCGAGCAGATTCTCCGTCCTCGGCGGGCTAGGGCGTAGGGGATTGAGGCTTTGGTGTGGAGGGGGTGGCAGCTGTGGAAGTGGAGATATTGGAGGGGGTTGGAGGGTTTTAGATGCACTTTGGTGTGGATTTGGTTCTCTCGGATGGAGAGGTCGACATCCAAGAAGGTGATGCTGGTGGGG
Organism: Uropetala carovei; assembly: GCA_036926305.1. Lineage (NCBI taxonomy): Eukaryota > Metazoa > Arthropoda > Insecta > Odonata > Petaluridae > Uropetala > Uropetala carovei. Next base: position 595,657 of record JAXCHB010000047.1, on the reverse strand, counting down.
GAGGAGTGGTGGGTGAAGGAGAGCGTGGGGTGGGAAGAGAGGCGCTCTAAAAAGGATTGGAGTGAGGCGGGTCCATGTGTCCAAAGAAGGAAAATGTCGTCGATATACCTCAGCCACAGGAGTGGTCTGGGGTGTATGTCGAGGAAACGTTCCTCCCATTCACCTAAGAAGACATTGGCGTATGAGGGCGCCATGCGAGTGCCCATCGCCGTACCTTTTATTTGTAGGTAGTGGCGCCCTCCGAAGGTAAAGTTGTTGTTGTAGAGCACCATTTCCGCCAGCTTCGTTAGGAAGTGGGAGGAGGGTCTTGCGTCAGGTGGTCTCGAGTCAAGGGATTTTTTCAGGGCGGACAGTCCATCGTGGTGGGGGATGTTAGTATAAAGGGAGCAGACGTCTATTGTTGTCATGATGGTGTTAGGTGGGAGGGGAGAGGGGAGAGATTTTAGGCGTTGAAGGAAGTGGTTTGTGTCTTGGAGGAAAGATGGGATTTTACGAACGAGGGGTTGTAGGTGGGAGTCGACAAAGGCAGAGATGCGTTCCGTGGGAGAGTCGTAGCTGGCAACTATGGGACGGCCGGGGATATTAGGTTTGTGGATTTTTGGAAGAAGGTAGAAGGTAGGGGTACGGGGTTTGTTGGGAATCATAACGGAGATGGTGGAGTCGGGAAGGCCTTCTTGTTTTCCAACGGATCGCAGATAAGTGGCTATTTCAGAGGAATGACGGTCGGTTGGGTTGGAGGGGAGAGGGCGGTAGAAGGTTTGGTCGGATAGTTGGCGGAGGGCTTCGTCGTTGTAATGGGAGCGGTCCATTACTACCGTGGTCGTTCCTTTGTCCGCGGGGAGTATTACAATATGGTGGTTCCGTTTAAGCGTCGAGATGGCGTGTCTTTCTGCTTTCGTCAGATTGTCATGGTGGTCTAGGAGGTCGGGAAAATCGGGCTGGGCGACTCTGTGTGTGAGGTAATTGGAATATTGCTCGACGGGGTGGTGTAGAGGGAGAGAGGGTGGGATATATTGAGAGGGGGGTTTAAAGGCGGAAAGAGATTGTGGGAGTGCGTCTGGGGTAGAAGAGAGGTAGGTTTTGGGTGGGGCGACCTTGAGGCGAAGTAGGCGTATAAAGGATTGTATGTCGGCGAGCAGGGAAATGTGGTCAAATTTGGTGGTAGGGCAGAAGGATAGGCCGCGCGAAAGAAGTGCATTCTCGGCAGGGGTGAGTATGTGGGGTGAGAGGTTCAGGACGTCATCTGGCTGGGGGGAGTTTCGGGTGCTTGAGGAGGTGGGGGTTTGCCGGGAAAGGGGTTTCCGCTGTTGGCGGTTTAAAACAAAGGGGGGCCTGTTGGGGGTGTGCAGTGGGGGTGGGGTTGGGATTCCCAAGACGTCCGCTAGGCACGGTCTTTGGGCGAGGAGAAACTCAATTGTTGCTTACACTACTGATTCCTTATCATCTAGTTAATCTTGATAAAGTCTGACGAGAAAGAAAATGGAAGTTTGGAACCAAAAATCTGTATTTAGTGCAATAGTTATGCCTTCAGTGCGCCTCTATGTCTGTCTCTTCACCATGGGTCAGAATACTCTGCATTTTCTCATTTGTACTTCGTAATAATGAATTGTATAGAACGCCAGTAGTATGGGCACTAGTGAGAATATATATTGAAATACATGTTCTTACTTTCTCCATACGTAGTAATGAGAAAGTATTGTGTTCATGAAAAAAATCTACTTCGAGATTTCAACGGAAATACACGTTTTGAGGTCCCTAGAACACGTTTAGACTATTTTCGGAATGATGTCTGTGTGTGTGTGTGTATGTTAGTGTGGGCACTCTAACTCAAAAAGTACGTGCCATATCGTTATCAAACCTCATATATAACACTTTAGCATGAGCACAAAGAACTGATTAGTTTTTGGACAATATCAGTTAAACGTAAGTCAAGGTTTATTCGAAACCCGATTCGGTTTTTGCGATATTTCTCCGTTAAAACATCATTACTGAATATACAATTCTATACAAACTTTATAGAGAATGTAATTTTCTACAACTGTCATTTGAAATAATTTTCTATAGCAGTTATGTGTGTGTGCGTGCGTGCGTGCGTGCGCGCGCGGCGCGCGCGTGTGTGTGTTAACAAAATTCAGTTTTAAGCGAAATATTTAAGAAAAACTAAAATTTCACGAGTAAACCGCTACTTCCGTTTGATCGATTATTATCAAAATATTTTCATATCGTAAGAATATATATAAAATCACAAATATAGAATTTCATGCTGATCTTATGAATAATTTTTGAGTTAGAGCGCACACAAAATTTGTCACGCTCATACGGCCACACACACACACACACACACACAGACATCATCCAGAAAACGGTCAAAACGTGTTCAGGGGACCTCAAAACGTGTATTTCCGTTGAAATATCGAATTCGAATTTTTTCATGAAAACAATACTTTCTCTGATCCACAGATGATATGTCCACAGTCTTTATGTCCACTGCCTTTATGTCCACTCTTATATGTCCACAGCCTTTTCGTCCACTGTTTTTTTTGTCCACTTTTGTATATGTCCACAGCCTTTTTGTCCACTGCCTTAATGTCCACTTTTGTATATGTCCACAGCCTTTTTGTCCACTGCCTTAATGTCCACTGTTATATATGTCCACAGCCTTTTCGTCCACTGTTTTCTTTGTCCACTTTTGCATATGTCCACAGAGACTTTATTTCGAAGTATGAAAAATATGAAGGGCAAACCTGAAGATGGAGGAGAGTTTGAAGGAGAGGGAGTAATCCGAAGGAAACACTGCGGACATTGGTATCGATCCACTAGGAATTTTATAACAATTACGAATATGAAGCTAAAAAATGAAAATGGAGGGGGTGTAGAAGGAGTGGGAGGGAAAAGGAGGTGCGGAAGCAATCCGAAGGAAACACTGCGGACATGGGTGTCCATCGACTACGAATTTTATAACAATTACGATTATGAAGCTAAAAATTGAAAATGGAGGGGTGTACTAGGAGGGGGAGGGAAAAGGAGGTGCGGAAGGAATCCGAAGGAAATACTGCGGACATTGGTGTCTGTCGACTAGGAATTTTATATTTTATTCATCCAGGATGATCAATTCTGATAATGAATCTGGAAGACAAGGACAAGAGTAAGCAGCAGCTCTATGAAGCATTGAAAGTACGTTCTCATAGCTGGGCAAAGCAGAAGTAGCTTCTATATCTTATTGTTAGGGATCCAATTCCTTCGTTAGTATTTCACTATCTTATTAGGCAAAAAATTTTATTTTTGAATTTTTTAAAAACCTTTTCTCGTTATATAAATAGGTGCTCCAAAAACTTGAGTTGCATGGGGACCCAAGCAGTTGTGCAGGGGCACTCAGATCTATGTGGATGCCACTTTCAAAACAACGCCTAAGCTATTTTTCCAGCTATATACAATACATGATGTGGTGCAGGGGCGTGTATTTCCATTTGTATATTGCTTAACGAGAAGAACAGACGAAGGTTCTTATACATCAATATTTTAACAACTCAAACAACACTGTGACTTTTTAACTTATAATTTTAATCCAGAACTGGTCATGCTTGATTTTGAATTAAGTGCTATAAATGCAGTGCGGAAAACATTCCCCAATTCTACCATTAAGGAATGCCTCTTCCATTTTTGTCAATCCATATGGAACATGTAATGGCATCAGGTCTAAAAGCTCAATTTAATAATAACGACATTATTAGGAATGGTATACGGATGCTGATGGCATTACCGTTTATCCCTGTTGAGGACGGTGCTTGATATTTTTGACCACTTGCTTGCAATCCTCGGCCCTACACTAGGGGATCTAGCAACGTATGTGGAAATGACTTATATACGAGGAAGGGAAGGCAGTGGGATCAGAGGAGCCATTCCTCCTAGGTTTGGTCTGGAATTATGGAGTGTAGGTATATGAGCAAACTGTAAACAGACAACAGCGGACCAACAACGCCGTAGAAGGGTGGCACTCACGCTTCCAAAGAATGATTCTTACGCACCGTCCAGCAGTTGGACATACATGTCATAGAGGATGTTATTCCTGCATCTTTCGTTTCGAGTATTTTTCTTTAAACGGATATTGAAGGAGAATCGATTTTTCATTCTACAAAGATATTCTAGGACTGGTATTTTTTATGAACAAAGCAATTTGATTTAATGAAAGGAATCCTTTATGCTTCACTAAATATAATTAACCAATTTTTCGGAATTATTCTTTTGTGTGTGGGTATTTGTCGCCGTATGAGGGAGGCAGATTTTTGACCTTCTATATTTAACGTCATTTATCCGAAATCCTCAATCTATATTCATTGATTTGATTGAAGTCGCAAATACTCCCTAGATTTCGTGAAATACCTGCAATGGGATGTCTAAATTTACTTTGGGATCTTTTTTCTTTCCAAGCAGTTTATATGAAAATCTTTATTATGTTTAATTTTGAATTCCAGCGAGGTAATAAAGCAAGTTATTCCCTTGAAACACCGTTTGAAGTATTTTCCATAGATCGGAATTTTCAGGAGATTCAACTTTTTCGTAATTTTAATTTCTCCATGGGAAGTTATTTAACAAACAAATACACTTGGCATAAATGGAAATAAATGTCTTAACATCCCCATAGGAACTCATTCGTAAATTTACAAGTGGGGGATGCCACATCATTCTATAAGCACTCTTCTTACAGAGGAGGATATAGGATATAGGAGGATACTAATGTCTGGCCCAAACTACAATAGTTGGAGAGCTGAAATTTAATACATAGGTGAATCGAAAAAAATAATCAGGAAAAATTGCAACGTTTATTTTCTTGGCCGTTGAAAATTATAAACAATTTTACAAACATTTCATGGTTTAGGTACTTCTAAATGTGCTATGAAGCAGAATTTTTTTCTAATGGTAGAATTTGTCAAATAATGAATACGGGATTATAGAAATTTGCAAATTTTTATTCGTTCGGCCGTAATAAATTCCTAAATGTTAAACAAACTGACTAATGTTTATGTATATTATGAAGATCTAGGAAGCTGAAAATGTTAACAAAGTTAGGAAATAATGTTCCATTGAAAATTACATAAAAGTTTTATATTGTGTCTGTTAAAAATTCATAAATGTTAAACAATGAAATTCATATAAATGCACTACTAGAGGCGCTATAACGATGAAATTTTGCATAAATGTGAGGTATTCGTAAGCGTCCAAAATTACCAAATCAGAATGTTTCTCATACAACTGTTAAAGCAAGAGTGACAATATTCTTACCAATAATCTGAAGAAGGGGTGGATGTTAGAGGAACATAGCCCTCTAGTGAAAGGCTATTCCATTCTATACTTCGTATTTGGGAAAAACCCTTTTGGCAGAATCCCGAAAATACTCTTTCCCGAGGTTACACACAATGGCGTGCACTTCGGTTGGTATAGATAGGAAGATGAAACGGCTCCACGACCAGCGGCAACATTTATGAAAGCTTCTTTTGGCCATTTCGCTCAAAAGACAAAGGGTGTAAATGGACGGTATGCAAGACCAGATGTCCCATGAATAGTGGGTCGTAGTGGGGGAGGTAAACCTTTCCTCTTGTACCTGAGTTTTGGGTGGGGCGGCGTCACAGCACGACACAAGTGCGAGGGGTACTGAGGAATTTGAAATCTAAGGTCTTTGAATGCTGGGGAAATCCAGATAGCTCCTTTTGCCGTTCCTGCGAGAACGAAAAATTTTTAATTTCGTTCTCAACTCGGCGTTACTCGAACGAATATTTCGAAAGTCAGTACACATACGGAATGTTTCTAACACCGGAAAGGTAATTTTATGAAATATATTAAAATAATCGAGTTACTATCTGTATATTCAGCGATGCGCGAATTAGTTCAAATATGAAATGAACTAATCCTCACAAGCGTTGAAAAATGTTCTGAGAATATAGATAAAACAAAGATTACCTTAAATGAATCGCAGAGGAAGTTTAAACATTTATTGCCATTTCAGCCCGGAATTCCGTTTCTTCATTCAAAAGTAAATCCTACGAAGATATTAACATTAAGAAAAAGTTGTGTATCAAATTTGTAGACTAATTTGAAGATAATTCAAAAACCGACTACAGTGAAAACCGGTTAACACGAATTGCTAGGGACCGACATACTTATTTCGTGTTATCCGAATTTCGAGTTAACCGACTTTCATGTTCACTGATTTAATGGTAACATTTTCATTTTTCAAATATGGAATTAGGCTCGTTGACAAATCCATAATACATATCTATAATAGGATGTAATACACAGCAGAAGATATTATCGCAAACATGGGAAAACCCTATCTCAAATGCCATTTCGCATAATCCAAAGAATTTTGCATGCATTTATTTTCGTGGGACCGAAACATATTTTCGTATTAAGCAGTATTTCATGTAAACCGTTTCGCGTTAGCGAATGAATATATACCTACTGAAAAGTATAGGCGCTGGAACGGACCGAGCACGCGTTTCATGTTAACCGATATTTCGTTTTAAGCGATTTCATATTAAGTGGTTTCCACTGTATAAGAAAATGAATTTTCATTCTTTTAGACGCTGTTTGGTACAAAGTAGCGAATTACTACGCGTAATTGTAAGTAATTTTAAAAGCAACGAAAAATGCAAGGCAAAATATGCTATACAAGTTTCTTTGTGGGTGGGGGTGCGAGGTACCAAAGTATCACTAATTTTCCTCTGTTCTGACTGAAACTCTACTATTATGTTCCCCGATTGTCCTATAGAAGGGGTTTCCTTCAGATTCTTTCCGCACCCCCCTTTCTCTCCTCCTCATACTACACCCCCTCCATTTTCAATTTCTCGCTCCATATTCGTAATTGTTATAAAATTCCTAGTCGATCGATACCAATGTCTGCAGTATTTCCTTCGGTTTCCTATCGTACCCCATTTTCCCTCCCCCTCCTACACCACCCCCTCGATTTTCGATTTTTTGCTTCATATTCGTAATTGTTATAAAATTTCTAGTCGATCGATACCAATGTCGGCAGTGTTTCCGTGGGATTCCTTCCGCACCTCCTTTTCCCTCCCCCTCCTACTAAACTCCCTCCATTTTCATTTTTAGCTTCGTATTCGTAATTGTTATAAAATTCCAAGTCGATAGACACCAATGTCCGCAGTGTTTCCTTCGGATTCCTTCCGCACCTCCTTTTCCCTCCCCCTCCTACTACGCCCCCTCCAATTTCATTTTTTAGCTTCGTATTCGTAATTGTTATAAAATTCCTAGTCGATAGACACCAATGTCCACAGTATTTCCTTCGGATTCCTTCCGCACCTCCTTTTCCCTCCCCCTCCTACTACACCTCTCCAATTCCAATTTTTCGCTTCATATTCGTAATTGTTATAAAATTCCTAGTCGATAGACACTAATGTCCGCATTGTTTCCTTCGGATTCCTTCCGCACCTACTTTTCCCTCCCCCTCCTACTACGCCCCCTCCATTTTCAATTCTTCGCTTCATCATCGTAATTGCTATAAAATTCCCAGTCGATCGATACCAATGTCCGCAGTGTTTCCTTCGTATTCCTTCCGCACCTCCTTTTCCCTCACCCTCCTACTGCACCCCTCCATTTTCAATTTTTAGTTTCATATTCGTAATTGTTATAAAATTCCTAGTCGATCGATACCAATGTCCGCAGTGTTTCCTTCGGATTCCTTCCGCACCTCCTTTTCCCTCCCCCTCCTACTACACCCCCTCCATTTTCATTTCTTAGCTTCATATTCGTAATTGTTATAAAATTCCTAGTCGATAGACACCAATGTCCGCAGTGTTTCCTTCGGATTGCTTCCGCACCTCCTTTTCCCTCCCACTCCTTCTACAACCCCTCCATTTTCATTTTTTGCTTCATATTCGTAATTGTTATAAAATTCCTAGTCGATAGACACCAATGTCCGCAGTGTTTCCTTCGGATTCCTTCTTCACCTCCTTTTCCCTCCCCCTCCTACTACACCCCCTCCATTTTCATTTTTTAGCTTCATATTCATAATTGTTATAAAATTCCTAGTCGATAGACACCAATGTCCGCAGTATTTCCTTCGGATTCCTTCCGCACCTCCTTTTCCCTCCCCCTCCTACTACACCCCCTCCATTTTCATTTTTTAGCTTCATATTCATAATTGTTATAAAATTCCTAGTCGATAGACACCAATGTCCGCAGTATTTCCTTCGGATTCCTTCTGCACCTCCTTTTCCCTCCCACTCCTTCTACACCCCCTCCATTTTCATTATTTAGCTTCATATTCGTAATTGTTATAAAATTTCTAGTCGATAGACACCAATGTCCGCAGTGTTTCCTTCGGATTCCTTCCGCACCTCCTTTTCCCTCCCACTCCTTCTACACCCCCTCCATTTTCATTTTTTAGCTTCATATTCGTAATTGTTATAAAATTCCTAGTCGATAGACACCAATGTCCGCAGTATTACCTTCGGATTCCTTCCGCACCTCCTTTTCCCTCCCACTCCTTCTGCACCCCCTCCATTTTCAATTTTTTCGCCTTATATTCGTAATTGTTATAAAATTCCTAGTCGATCGATACCAATGTCCGCAGTGTTTCCTTCGGATTACTCCCTCTCCTTCAAACTCTCCTCCATCTTCAGGTTTGCCCTTCCTATTTTTCATACTTCGAAAGAAAATCTCTGTGGACATATGCAAAAGTGGACAAAGAAAACAGTGGAGGAAAACGCTGTGGACATATACAAAAGTGGACAAAAAAAACAGTGGACGAAAAGGCTGTGGACATATATAACAGTGGACATTAAGGCAGTGGACATAAAGACTGTGGACATATATTAAGGTGGACATAAAGACTCTGGACATAAGGGCAGTGGACATAAAGGCTGTGGACATAAAAGAGTGGACATAAAGGCAGTGGACATAAAGACTGTGGACATATCATCTGGGAACCCTTCATTTGGATTTCTTATAATTAATTTTATCTTATTATAAGGTTCTATGTTTCTGGAGATCATGTCACCTTGAACCATTAACCTTTTCAAGTCTTTCCCCACCCACTTAAAAAAAAAACACTTTCATTTTTAATTATTTGAAAATGTTAAGGATCTTCTTTTCTCCTAATTCACAGGAAACACATTGATCATTGGAAACTTTCCTTCCATAAAATGAGTAATTTTATTTCAATACAGCATCAAACAGCTGTAATAATCAGTTGTATTTGTATGGTAAAATATGGAAATAGCTTTGAAATAATTATCTGTTAAAAAGAATGATGTACTTTGTTGTGCTTAATTTTGATTTTTAATCCTTGTATAAAAGTAACTTTCCAGGTAATTTATTTGACGAATTTCTTTTACTCATAAAAAAATCATCTATCTTAATCCCAGGAGGAGCTTAAGGGATGTTCACCGCACTGGCAATTTTTCACCAATGCAGCGTTTTTATGCGAACACCTATTCATCATTTCCCAAGCTGTTGGCTCTTTTTAAGGCTGATCCAGAATCATCTACATCAGAGTTTGAAGCATGGCATCCAAGTCTTCGAGAAGACATCTTGGATGTAGTACACGATGCACTCAGTCGAATGGTATGTATTTAACTGACAGTCAGCAGCTATGAGTGGTTTTTTCCAAACTTATAAAGTAATGTTGACCTTCCAGACCTAATAACAATTAAAAATCTATGAGAACTGACAAGAATCTGTTCATTTTTTATTTGGTTGAAGGCAGTTTGAAAAATGTCTTCTTTAGTATTACTCTGACAATTACTTTGCTATATTCGTAAGTAAAAAGTCATTTAAACATAACATTTATTTCAATTTTACATTATGCTATGTGCTTTAAAATGCTGCAATTTATCATTTTGAAATCTCGATGTTGATCAACAGTGATTTTCTGAATACAGCCATCACTCAGAAAAGATTACAGCAATGGATATGAAAATTATACAACTACAGTAGAAGATCGTTTATCCGAAATGGTCAGGATCTGACCCATTTAGGATATACGATATTTTAGGATGTTAGATGTCTTAACACTTATGCAGCATATCAACCATGAAAAACATTTGTAACGAGGAATGGTAGAAATAAATGATGTTACAAATAAAATAAACTTAGATAACATCTTGTATAACAAAAAAAATTACAGGTGTCACCTTCTGATGTAAGTACAGTGAATATATTAAGTTATATTTAAAAGTGTATATGTATTAATCCTCGGATGGGAAATCAACAATTAACATCCGTGTTTACCTGGAAATAGCAAAAATTAACAATGTTAAATGATGGAATGTTTTGAATCACCTATATAACAAACTAAAGGAGGGTAATCAGGCTACTTGAACCGGTGGTGGCTTTCATAACTACAACTGATATCGGTCATCAGTTATTTCGCATTTTGGATGTTTTCGTTGTTTGGAGTTTCAGATAAATGATCTTCTACTGCACTTCTTTGTATTGTACATTATATTCCATTAAAAAAGTTGTATTTTTCAGTTAACATCTACAGTAGGACCTCAGTAACCGTCGCCATTGATAATTGTTATTTCGATCAACCATTGTTTGTCGCCAAGTGGTAGAAAAAAATGAAAAAGCTCCATTGCCATTGTTTAATGAAGCAGACAAATGAATAAGACAATGATTGCACTGTGACTGAGAGAGAAACATTGCTATCACAGTGGTGGGCAACCTTTTCTACATGGTGGGGGCCTCATTGGTGGCAGTGAACCCTTATGGGGGCCGCATTGGTAATAGACAGCGGATTTTAGTTAAATTGTAAGTTACCTAGAGATTCTTAGGCACCATATGCGTAGAAATAAAGTTAGAATTAGATTTTTAGGGTTAACATTTCAATATTAACCCTCGAGTGGGCGCGTGGGTGACAGTTGTCCCCCACTGATTTTCAACTTCGTGTGTCTGTGACAGTGGAGGAGTGACACATGTGCAGATCTCAGTAGCTGGCCTTGAGAGACCCCTCTTTACTATGCATGAATCAGTTTCTTTGTGCCTTCCCTAAGATTCGACGTGAGCAACAGATAAGTTTTGCTGGGGGACATCTGTCACCCATGCGCCTTGTCGTGTTACTGATTTTGGTACGCCGCGCAACTCCTTTTTCGTGATCTTTTTCACTTTAATTTCATTTAATTTTTTGTAAATTCACAGTACTCTTTTTAGTTCATCTGCAGGCATTTTTGGCAATCAGTTATTTTACTTTTACAGAAGATACGACGAATTTTTAGAATATATCGGCCATAAATGCTTTATGTATCAATAAATCTAATAATAGCCAGAAAAAAGTTTTGAAGACAGAATTCTTGGAAGAGATTGCTTGGGAATGTATAAAATCACAAATAATGCGAGAAGTACAATCCCTCAAATACCAGGACAACTTCGGCAGCGTGCAAGAGTAGAAGAAAGATCAGCTGTTACACCACCAAAATGACAAGGATCAAGAGGTCGATGTTACTAATGTGGTCGAAGTAGAGACAAAACAACGTGAAAATGGTGTATCATATGCCAGAAATGGACATGCAATGATCATTTAAGAGAAGTTTGTGTAAATAGTTTGGAATTAATGTAAGTCGAGTTGAACTAATCTCAGATTTTGAATTTCTATTTTTGATTAAAATTTTGATTAAAATTTTGCTTAAAACTATTGCTTGTTTTAATGCAGGACCCCAAATATCCCGAAAAAATCAATAACTGTTGAATGAAAGTGAGAAATAAGTCCAAAAATGGAAATAAAGTGTTGGGGGACCTGTGTCACCCACGTGCCCAAAGACGTAACTCGAGGGTTAAAAATCATGATGGAATTCAATCTTACAAATATCTTTGAGAAAAAAATCAAAAACAATATTAATAAGAACTTACTTGAATCAAGAAATAATATTTACTAAGAGGTCACAATTCAACGTTAGATATCTTAACAGATTTTTCTACACAGAAAATAATATTTGGTAGTTAATTAAAATAAATGAAAAAGTTTTGAAAACTATGAATCACTGACGGTGGGCCGCATAAAATTGCTTAGTTGGCTGCATCCGGCCCATGGGCAGCAGGTTGGGCACCCCTGATCTATTGAAATGGTGACTGTGGCTGTTCTCGGAGAACATTTAGTCGATCGTGTTAGAGTGAAACATTTTGTATAAATTGAAATGGTTAAACAAAGACTAATAGTACTTAGAATGTTGCCTTCAAATATAAGAATCAAACAGCAAAACATTCCTTTGTGGATTGTTGCAGTACAACTGTCAACAGTTAACGTATTTCTTAAATATTTTATAGCTACAAGGTCCAGAAATGTGACATCCCTTAAAATAAAACTAGAAGTGAATGAATGAAAATGATGCAAAGTCTAAAATTTCAAGCAAACTGAGGCCTAATAATTCAGTTTTATATGATGCCTGTAAGGTCTTTTTGAACGAATTATTGACCCATGACATGACATGACTATGGAAAAATCGGTTTTGACTTTCGTCATTTCGGTAATCATCGGGGATTCCAGGAACCAATTAAAACGATGGTTATCGAGGTCTTACTGTACAGTGCTCCCCCTCCATAAATTAATTTGTGATCCATTAATTTTTGCAGCCTCAAACCATCCACAAGACTTTACTTAAGAAGAGTATTATCATTGCCCTATTGCAGGATAAAGAGTAAGTGGCTACATTATTTTATAATATTTATTGGTTTTATGTGTCAGGTTTTGTTGTATCCTTTAGATGTTTAATAAACAATCAAATATGACAATTTTAGAATTAAAATTTTTCTCATCAGATTAACACCTGCTGATGAGGTTCGAGCCCTGTTTGTCCTGATCCAGAATCCTGTATTTGCAGCTCAGTCTTCGTATACTGTATTTGCACATCTGCTCAGGCATATAGTTAATCTCTCCAATGTCCACAAGCAACATATTATTCAGTGGTTTAGGGGGTAAGTCTCTATGTAATAAATTCCTAATAAATATCCTTTGATATTGTTTCCTAATCTCAAGTGGCAAGTTACCATATCTGCCCGAATAGAAGTCAACCCCGGATTTAAGCCGATCCCCCAAAAATTTCTGCAGTTTTTTGGCAAAAACGTAAATTTCGTAGATTTTATGCTGAAGTATGCACATCTTAGAATACATTATTCGAGATCAAAGAAATGTGTGGGAAATGGTTTAGTTGTTGACATTTTGAAATATTACTCCAATTAGTAATTTTGCGTTGCTGAATAATGTTCCACATTCAGTGGCAATAACTTCATTCATCTTCATTTTCACAAAAGGTCAAATATGGTAACAGCGATCTCGCCAAGATATTTTTTCATCCAAGTCTATTTCCAATGAAATTAGCATTTACATTGCCTTAAGAAAGTTCATTTTTATAATTATACATATTCCATATAAAGTTTTACCGAAATTCAAACAGTTGAGCGTTCAAAGCCATCAACGCATTTTGCGTAATCGTCAATTTACGTGTTCTCGCGAAGATATTTTTATATATATTCATCGTAGGTCAAATATTTACTTTACGAAAAATATAGTACTATCATTTGAATGCGAAGGCAATGAGAGACTTCGAGATTTAACCATAACCCAAATTTTCCTCGGACTCGCATTTAAGCCAAGGGGTGATTTTTTCATGATAAATTTTGACAAAAAACATCGGCTTGTATTCGGGCAGGTACGGTATGTTGAATTTCACATCATTCTTAATCTGTGACAATATTTAAAAATTGTACGTCATTGGAATTTCCTTAAATGTGTGTAGCACTTTATAATTTTAAAAATTAAACAATCACCACAAAATTTTAATGCTCTACAAATTGCCAATCTATTCAATTGAATTTTCAATAAGAAAATTATAATGGTGATCTTTTTGGAGCTTCTTTTAAATCTCCAGTTCACAATAAAATATTTGAAAACTGGTTCTACTTTGTGGTAATATTAAACTATTTTAGGCTTCCAAGTCAAGTTAATATTAACAGAAAGTTTTTGATAATTGTAAGACATTAAAATCACAGATTGTCAACGACATGAATTCTCTCATATTTTCTTAATTTTTAATAGGATGGAAGCGTAGAAACTTAGGAAGATCGTTAGAAATACAATACAATTCATCAATGTAAAACAGTTTCCTCCATCTTCAAGACATCATTTACCATCAAATTCATCTAGTCGTTGGTGGATTCCCACAGCTGCCAAGGCACTAGCACTAATCAGTAAGCTGAGAACTATTGTTGTTCACACTATTCTATTTGTGTGATGAAAATTTGTTGGCAATGGTATGAAGTTGAACTTTACAATCACATAAAGTATCATCAAGGACAAATTCTATGCTTAAGTGAATGATTCACACTTAAAATTTTTGTGCTTTGTTTGGTGATGATTTACACTTAAAAGTTTTGTTCTTTGTTTGGTGATGATTTAATCAGAGTAAATTAGAAACTGGTACAGCCATCCCTCACTTAACGAAGGGGTTACGTTCCTAAAAAACCTTCGTTATGTGAAAATTCGTTAAGCGAGAGCTAATTTTCTATTGTTTTATATAGAAAGTATGCCGTTCGGTTCCTAGCACACAACTTTATAACTTAATAATAATGTAGTAACTATAATTCGCCGATATATTCCAGCAAATATAGCACAATAATGTAGGATGCGTGAAATAAAAGTAATTTCATTTTTACGAGAGTCTTAAATACATTCAAATTAAACCTTCAGTTACATTAAGGCTAAAGATTCTAATTCAATGCTTCAAAGCGCCGCCAACCCAGAATGCACTAGAAACATTGGTCACGTGAGGAAAGGGGCGTGTTGGCGTAATGCGTTATTGAATTTTAAGGTAAGATTTTCGTAGCTTATTTTCGTTCACGGTCTTGAAACATTGAATTTGACTGTAATATGATGGCATTTCTGAGAGATATTCTTCACTATTAATATTTCTTTGTGTTGTTTTTCATGCAGGTAGAAAACTGTTTCATCCGAAGCCATGCCGTTCGAATTTCCATTTGTAGGTGAGCATGTATTTCGTAATTTAATATCCATAATCGCAGTTAGTAACAGCATTAGTTGATTCAATTACTATTGTTAATATAATATTTCTGTATTATATATTATTTATGTTATTATTAATTTGTGAAGAAAGAATCATTTTGGCAAACGTTTGATGACATTTAAAAATATTTTCAAAATATATCAGACCTTATAAATATCGCAGCATTCAACTTTTTAAAAAGTCTGGTTTTTGAGCATCCGTGGTATCAATTATTTTGGGCAATCAGCACTGCTATATTTACTGTTTTTCATGTCAGTATAAAGTTTTATGTCCCATAGTTACTATTATTCAACCATATAAATTCTGATTGAGAAATGGCTTGAGAATCTAACTGTTAATTCTATTTTGAGCATTTGGTAGAATAATTTAACATTACAAACTAGGTACCCTTAAGACACGTCATTTTGTGGCAGAAGATTATTTCTGATATACTTCTCTTGTTGTTTTAGCAGCGTAGTCTGAAGTTGATAGCTGGTTATTCTGACTTGGAGGACTACCATGTTTCAGTCATCCTTCATCAGCAAGACTCTTCTTTCATTAGATGACAAGAAATCATATTGGTGAGTGCCATTCATTCTTTGTGTTACAAAGCAGAACGAATGAGCTTACCATTTTTGCTATCAGGTTGAACATGTTTACTGAGATTTTGGACTCTTTTCTGTTTTTCATCATATTTGTATCGTAAGCATCTTTTATTGCCCTGTAATTCACTTGAATGCATAAGTTTTTTAAAGCAATAGTGCATAGTATATTATTTTAATTCATTGCAGAAATAGAAGTAAATGCATTTAGTTTATGAATAAGAATTTTTGTTGAGATAATAAAAAGAAAACTATATTGTTTTAAATTGCCTATAATGATTAATAACCAAATTATACTCCTAAAAATTTGAAAAGGAATATTTCGTACAAGTTTTGGTCCAACCTTGTGGATTAGGATAATCTTTCTTATTTAAAACAGAAGCAAATCTTTGTAGCCTTCGAGGCTTTACTCAATACAACTGTTTGTGCTGCTCTTGTGTTATCTTAGGTTGACAAATGTTACAACTTGATTTATTTAAACAGGATTAGAGGGAGAAGTAGAGAAGAGAATTTAAATTGGTAACTAATTAAAAATTACAGTGGAGAAAGTAGAGAGAGTGGGAGAGATGAAAGATAGTGAATAAAAATGAAATAAATGGTCTTTAGTGTTTAAGGTAGAAATGGAGACAGATGTGAGAGCCAAATTCCTTAGTTAAAATTACAGTTGTTTGAAATCATTCAGTTAAAAACTTTTAGATTCTAAACCTGTGATTGATGGGATTGTTAAGATTAAATAAATTATTATACTTAAAAAAATGTGAGTTCAATGATCCTATTTCTTCTAGTTTAGCCTATGAAATCTTGTTCACTCCAATTGACAAATTGTTCATGATAGAATTTAGCATTTAGAAATAATTTAGTGTGTGCAATAAGAGAATAGAGTGCAGATTTCTGAGTAGGCTTAGGAGAGTCTTGAGAGCTTAAAAGAATCATCTAAAAATCAGAGTTGATGCCAACTTAGGTTTTAAAGCGATGCAGTAAAATCTCGATACAGTGTAACTCTTCAGAGCATGAAGGCACTACTGACCCACAACCGATTTGGCTGAAACTTCGTAGAGATAATGTCCATGACGTCCGATTAATGAAAATATATACATATCAGGGCCAATACCCAGCTGTTTTTATTTTATTAACCCTCAAGCGCGCCCAATTATATTACACGACCGGGCACGTGGCATACTTTGTACACCGTGTAATTTTTACAAAATAACTCATTCGTTTGGTGTAATTATTAGTTTATTTTCATTAAAATGCTGTTTTATCTCTCATATCTATTAATACCAATGATAATTTTTGATTAAATATGTTGAATTCTGATTAAACATAATTTAATTGATTAACGTACAAGTCTTAGTAACATTTATAAAATTTCCATTATTAACTTGAGGTACTGTCTTCAGTATTACATGTATCACAGAGATAATTCGGTTTGACATGTTTCTTACAAGAAAATTAATTGCAAAAATTTGCTGTCTTTTGTTTCTTATGTCAAAGTGTGGGGGGAGGTGGAGCGGGTCGAGGAGTGTGAGTCCATGCCAGACGAATCAACTGACTCTTGTGAGGTTTTCCCGGTAGCCGTGGGTTTCTCGGATGACATTGTGGTGGTAGGAAAATTGGAGGAAGATTGTTTAAGGAAACAATCACGAGAGGATTGCTTTAAATTTTGCCATTTCTCATCATATATCTCCCTGTAACAAAGAGTGTTTTGTTCGATACCACGAATAACTTTGATACTACGGTCCATTTCGGGATCATTTTCTCTGAGAATTTCGAAAGCTTCCTCCATCTTTGCGAATAAATCCTTTAAAACTTTCACACTAAGATTTCTAGCATCCTCCTCGCATTCATCATCGGACTCGGTTGTTGCCAACTTTTTTGTCAATTCTTGAATATCTTCGGTTGTAAGTTCTTCAGGAACTGCATTAAGAACTTCCTCAACTCCCTCTTCATCAATTCCATTTATCCCAGCCTCAGTTGCGATTGCTACAATGTCTTTCTTAATGATCGCAATATATTCGAAACCTCGAAAGTCATTAACTGCTTCTGGCCATAACTTTCGCCAAACAGTATTCATCGTACTTTCCTTAATTTCGTCCCAGGCTGCTGCAATATTATTAATCGCATTTTTTAATCACATTTCTTCCAAACGTCAATAAGTAAGTTGCTCTTATCTTTCTCACTTTCAAAGAGAACAAAACGCACTACACGACATAAATATTTAGCCTTAAAAGTAGCTATTACGCCTTGATCTATAGACTGTATTAAGCTCGTTGTGTTTGGGGGCAAAAAAATCACTTTCACATTGCTACACACATCAACGATTGATGCTGGATGGCCAAGGGCATTATCCAATATGAGCAAATTTATTATTATCGTAGTTTATTTTTTTATTGTAATCCTCAATCGCACTTCCAATGTAACCTTTCATGTAATCATAGCATATGCTACCTGTCATCCACGCTTTTTTGTTAGACTTATAATACACTGGAAGAGATGCCTTTGGGATCCCTTTCAACGCTCTAGGATTTTCGCAACGTCCAATGAGACAGCGTTTAAGCTTAAAATCACCACTTGCATTTCCCCCAAACACGAGTGTTAATCTCTCCTTTGAGATTTTGAATCCTGGCGACTGTTTTTCATTACGGGATATGTACGTGCGGTCGGGTAGTATTTTCCAGTTGAGACCTGTCTCGTCAAAATTATAAACTTGTTGAGGCAGATACCCCCCCTCTCCTCTATAATTTTCTTTAGTTCCACCACAAATCGTTCAGCCCCTTCCTTATCAGCACTTGCAGCTTCTCCAGTTTTCTTGATGGAATGCAAATTACAGCGGTTTCGAAATTTATCAAGCCACCCACTGTTTGCAACAAACGTTTCTTCTGGCTGCTCCTCTTGAGCCGATGTCGAAGGCTCATCCTCTCGCTGCTTCTTAAGATCACTCCAAATTCGTCTTGCCTGATCTTGAATGACAGAACCAGAGAGAGGGCAATTACGGGAATTTTGATATTCAAAGTGTTTAAAACTTTCTCCATCATGGGATTTCGTTTTATTGTAATAAAGCGACAAGCGCCGACACTCACTGACCTTTGAGCACTCTTTTTAATAGAATCTTTTTTCTTTAAAATGGTAGAAATCGTTGACTCGGCCATTCGAAATGCGTGGGCAACAACAGATGTCTTCTGTCCTATTTCCCTTCTCTTGACAGTTTCTAGTTTCATTTCCATTGTTATTGCCTTCCTCTTCTTTGCAGGATTGAGTATTGATGTTGAACCTTGCCATTTTGAAACCATGATATCAATAATGGTTATGAAAATAGTAATACGTAATAGTGATGGAACTTTATTTACGCGCTATATGAACACAACACGAGATCAAACAAACACTGCAAAAGTTGCGGGGATCGTCGGAATTGTTAAGGGGTGCAGCGATTTTCCCCACACCTCCACACTTAACAAAGCACTTTCGTAATCGGTGAAGAGAACGCCAAACATCTCCGCCGAATGGCTGCTCCCACACCAACGCGCTTTATATAGGGCGAATATTACCCCTATTTCCCATTCCCTCCTTTTCGCATGGTTATATCACATAATCAGGAAATTAACCAATACGAAGTCGAGGAGTCGCCCATTTAAGCTACCCGCCGAACCCCCCCTGAGCGGCGACATCAGGCGAGAGTGGCCGTCGAGATAACGAGGGCAGAAGCACCGGGAGATACCGACAGCTGAGGGTCGCCGGCGGTGAGCGGGAGTTAGAGAGAGTGGAGTGATGGAGAAAAAAGTGAGAAGAGTTGTTCCTCGCAAGGGAGAGTGTGCTAAAGTTTCCTGTCGGACAGACTGTAACGATAAGTTGACATTTTCTGAAGTGGTTAAGCTGCGAGACTTACGTCTCAAAGGCATTTGTGTTGTTAATACTTTATTTCTTGTACAATATAGCATTTAGTTAGAGCAGTATGTGGCTATGTTTATTGGTCGCCACAGGGGGAAGTCCGCAACTAACGGAGATTGAAAAAAGAAAAAAGTTACAGAAAACACGACCGAACACTACATAATACATATTCAAGTTAGAGCAAAAGCGACATTGTAGCGACTTAAATTGCAACCTATACGAGGCGTCTGCTGTCGTGAGTGCAGGCAGACCTCGTGCCGCGTGCGAAATTCAAACATCTTCGCCTTCGTTATAGCGAGAAGGTCTTCGTTATAATCGAAAGTAGTATCAAATAAAAACCTTCATTATAGCGAAACTTCGTTAACCGAATGTTTGTTAAGCAAGGGATGGCTGTATTTATAAAAGTGGAATTCAGTAGAAGATCGTTTATCCAGAACTCTAAACACCAGAAACATCCTAACAACAGAATAATTTATGACTGATTTATTTTAGTTCCGAAAGCAACCACCACCTCAAGTATAGATATTTACGTCGTAAGATGATTCATTTGATTTTTTGCATTTAATAAAATGTTTTCTAAGTCTGTTTGATATTTAACATTATTTAATGTTAATTAATTGATGACTGATTTGTTTTAGTGGTTTCGAAAGCCATCACCACTTCTTGCCTTTAATTACGCGCATCTACTTCTGGGATGTAACTATGAGCATGGCACAGTGTGTGCTGCATCCATACGATTTTTTATTTCAACGTAAAGAAAATAAATGTAATTGACATGTTTATTTAGATAAATCAAATGTAGGAGTAGCATGTGTTATTGTTGCCGGTTTCAGGTAAACATATTTTCAATTGATTCACCATCCAAACATGATTACAGATATTTAATGTATTCTTCAATTGATTAGCCGTGTTCCATTGATTCGTATAATATTTGTATTAAATAAAAGGTTTTCTAATTATATGTATATGCTTTTTAAAATTATTTATTTCTTACCATACCTTACTAAAACGTTTTTTTCTGATCATTGTGCTATTTTAGGGTTAAGATATCTAAAATCTGGAAATATCGTTTATCCAGAACAGGCCAGGTTCCGAACCTTCTGGATAAATGATCTTCTACTGTATATCATCCTTACAAAATTATTGCTCCTATAATTTTTCTATATCTGTAATTAATGAAACTGATGCAGTTAACATAATGTTGAAAAATAGTCCTAATTGAAGAGGATGAAATACTATCCTAATCAATTGTGCAGTTTTAATATTAACACTTTATTTGTTAAATTAATTATAAAAATTAGTTGAAAAATACCAAGATTCACCAACTTATGGTTACAGAATGTCACTTTGAGTCTATCATAATGTGTGAGATATGTAAGAAATATGTAGAACTGAATTTTAAGAATTATCAGTCTTGCCTTGTG
Source organism: Uropetala carovei (assembly GCA_036926305.1). NCBI lineage: Eukaryota > Metazoa > Arthropoda > Insecta > Odonata > Petaluridae > Uropetala > Uropetala carovei. The sequence goes on along the minus strand of JAXCHB010000047.1, from coordinate 574,738 downwards.
GGTGAAATATAAATTGAAAAAAATGTTTCTCCAGTAGGAGTTCTTTTTAGAATCACTGCATCACCAATAATAATGGCTGTTTTTCTGTTAAAATGCGCATACAGTTTTTCAAACTTTTCATGTTATCTGAGAAACACTGTTTTCCAATTATTTGTGAGTTTATTAAAAAGGGACTTTAAAATATTTTTACACAGGTCCATTCCAAAGTTAAATACATGATGGAAAAATGTTTTTAAATAATATTGGTACACTGCTCCACGGTTATAACATGGGGTTTCGGGGGAGTAGCTGCAACCTGCATTATAAAACAACCGTGGTATAAATGAGGACATGATTGTATTGTCCAGTACAGCATGTGCATACTACTTTAAAAAGCCAGTTTTGTTTTTACTTTAGTACTTAAAAAAACGACAGGACTTTCTAGGAGGAAGGGGTTGATGGAAGACCTATGCTTTATCGGAATCTGCCAGGGGTGGATCCAGAAACTTCTCAAGGGGGGGGCAATCGCTCCTCCACCTAGTGAATCCACCCCTGCAAACTGCCCCATATTTTGAAAATCCCTACCCCTATCAGAATCCTTTCCCTTGCTATACAGACCTAATATGCGGTGTATAATTGAGGATTTTTGCGCAGAATGAATTTAAGAAAGCATCCAGTGGAGTGCAATGGGGTTATCTAAGGAGGGGGCAATCATCCCCATGGATCCGCCCCTGGAATCCGCAGTATAACCGGGGATCAGTGTACTTAGGGAGTAAGCAGCTTGCACAATGTAGTTCAATGTTTAGACGCTAGATGGCACTTCTTATGCATACTGTTGTGCCTCTCAAGAACTTCTTATTTTCACCATTATGTGGCACTGTATGCCTTACATGCTCTGACGATAATGTTTCTTGTGTTCTCATTCCTGGCAGAATGGGATTTTCCCGGAACCAGAGAGTGCCACAACCCAACCATTTTTTTGAAACCCTGATGTGCGACAGTAGTGCCATAACAATTACATTTTGCATGGAAGTTATTATGGGTGCTTGAAATGTAACGTAACCCTTAGTCCTGGTTTGCAAGCTAAATAGGTCTGCAAGCTTTGTAAGAAGAATTACATTTTGCGTGAAAGTTATTATGGATGCTTGAAACGGAATCTAACCCTGAGACCTGGTTTGCAAGCTAAATAGGTTCTATTTATGACGCCACTCTCAGGGAGGGATATATTGCACTTTCAAAAGAGTAGCGAAAAACCCGGTGTTGCATGCATTCAGGAAAATCCCATTCCGCTGGGAATGGGAAGGCAAGAAACATCACAGTGAGATCAAGTAATACACACAGTGACACTTAATGGCCAAAATAGGGAGTTCTTGAGAAGCACAACGGGGCGCATACAAAGTACCATCTAGCATAGTGGTTCTCAACCAGGGTGACATGACACCCCAGGGTAATGCGACGGTTATTGAGGGGTGATGCGAATATTCGATAAATTCATAATGTATCATATTCTGGCTTAGAAACATAATTAAAACCAGCAGAATAAACACTTGTGCTTATTTAGATGCTAGAATTTTATCTGTATGTGGTTAGGGAAAGCCCAATTTATCTTTAAAGGTGACTTGAAGTTAATAGAACTGTAAACGGGATGACGCACAACTGAACGAACTGAACATAGGGTGATGCAGGCAAAAAAGGTTGAGAACCATCTGAAGTTTGAACTAGGTGGTGTGAGCCACTTACTCAGTGCTTGAAATGGAAAATGTTACAAAATGGAACTGTATCATTGGCACGTGTGATAAGCCATAATATTTATTTGTTGATATTTAATAATTTAATAACAGAAAACTGAGTTGTTCAAATCTTTATTCATTAGTATCTTTTTCCTCTTTAATTCAGATGCATCAAATGAACTTTCAACACCATCAACATGCTTCCTATCATCAGATGCATTGTCTGATCCAACACTGTCTCCACCTCCTCCACTTCACTATACAGATCTGTACAACACTGCCTTGGATCACTTGGATTTGATGAATGACTTTTCTACGTGGCAGAGTAACACTCAAAGTCATCCAGGACAGTTTTCATATTGTCAGTATCCATTCCTTTTAAGTATAGTGGCAAAACGCACCATACTTACAAAGGTAAGTACCATTAAAAATTTAATTTCCTGCTCGAATGGAAATTTAGCCATTAATATTGATATGTAGGACGACCAAAAAATTCATCTCAGGGCTGCATTTTAATTGACCATGAGAGTCAGAAAAGATACTTGTAAACAACATCAATACAGTAGTCCCTCGCCATTTGTGAGGGTTAGGTTCCTGAAAACCCTCACAAATGGCAAATTCGTGAATGGTAAATAACGGGATATATGAAAAAAATAGGGTTAGGTTCTTAGTCCCCCTATTCCACTACGTAACTTGTATTTTAATCGGTAAATACATTCATAAAATAAGAATTTAACACTGAAATACATATGTAATAGAAGCAATATTGAGCAATATTAATATTAAAAACTATGGAAATGGCACAATAAATTCATGAAATAGGCGAGCAACTGCAAGTGAACACTACCATGGTGACTATGAGACTGTTTGAGAAAGAGTGAAACTTGAGTGAGCACTACTTAAGTGACTGGTGGCACGGCATGGTGTTTGGAAGAAATTAATGGAGAAGTTTTGAAAAGAAATGTTGCAGAGTGAGCGGTACTTAAGTGATCATTTGCGGATATGCAAATTTCGGTCTTGGGAATGATAAAACAGGTATTCAAAATGAAAATCGCAGACATGCAAATTTTGCGGATGGCAAATTTGCGAATGGTGAGGGATTACTATATATAGAAAATATAGCCATATTGCAAGAACCAAGATTAAAAAACAAGTTGTTTTCACATAGGCATTACAGCATGATGTTAGTGGAGGTAATACTTTGAGGGCCTGAGAATAGGTATCGTATTTGACCGAATATAGCCCCCCTCCGAATATAGCCCCCCTACCCATTTTTCTCCCACAAATCTAGAAAATATTTTAATACCCTGAAAGGACATGATCATTTTTAGGACATTAATGTCATGAAACATGCTGTATAATTTAAAGAAATATCAAACTTGCACTCATTTAATAAAAAAGTACCAATTAGCGAGTGATAAAACGCCATGCTAATTCGAATTTTAAGGTTTTCAGATTTGTACCTCAGAATTCAGAGGGTATACTAACGAAGGAGGTATTTGACAAGGAAATGAACAAAAATATATTTTTTGGGAGTAAAAATAAACTTTAAAAAGTCGAAATAACATAATAATTAATGCAGCAATATTAGCAAGTCGAAATAACATACCAATTTATGCAGCAATATAAATTCGCACTTTGCTCATATTTCGATGCGCAATGCTAATCTATCTTTCGTTTGTGTAATTAACAATTCGAGCTTAGCCAGGCAATTAGTCCATTCTCGGGTAAGGTTAATTTTATTGGTATTACCGTATTTGCTCGTGTAAGCTGCGCATCTTTTTCCCCAAAACGCCGGTGGAAAAAAGGTGGTGCGTGTCTTACACGAATTCTTTTATTTGCCGCCCACCTTTTTTCCCAAAATGTCGTGTTGGTAAACAAATATACGTTAAGCTAGCACCCATGCCGCATCTATTATTCTATTTCTAAATTGCGGTGTATTTAGTCATTTTCATTCATTGTATAAAAATTTTAAATGAGTTTTAAGTTTATTAACGGGTGCTCCCCAAACTCGACGGCTTTCTGCTACAATTGTCACGGAGGCCACGGCGCATGCGCAACCAGTTTGGGTTGGTGGGGGTTTTGTTCTCACGGCAGACGACGCCTACCATGTTCAGATACGGCCTGCTTCCTTTATTCTATGATACGTCTATGAAAGTCATAGGTCATAGCCACCGTGGTGATCATTGAATGATCACTGATCATAATTTTAGTTCGCCAAAAAAATGACGACCGCTACGGTAGGGATCAGTGACCATATGGCTGGAAAATTATGTACAGCAGAATGATCGCTACCGGAGCGATTTCTGCCGAACATGACCAATATGACGACAAAAACAGTTAAGTGTTTAATAAAAGAGGACTACCGAGGAGATTTCTGCTAGTACCGATATAAAGAGATCACCCAATAAATTCGTCACGTAGGAGTGTGAAGATGCTTAACTTGAGCGTAGAATTTTTGAGAAATAGGAATTGGTGATTTAAAAAACCCTTTTTCGGATCAAATAAATTTTTTTCCCTAGAGCTGGCCCAAAAACCGGGGTGCGCGGGATACACGGGGGTGCGGCTTACATGAGCAAATACGGTAAAACTTGCAATTTGACGATAATGAGAGCGATCAGGTAATTGAAAAATCCTTCCTATATGGTGACGTCAATCAGCCTTGCAAATAAATATTCGCAACCCGAGTAGTTTAGTCTTACAATGGATAGAAACACTTACTGACTCGAAAGAAATTCATCATTATTGAAGCTTTGCACACTTGTTTGTACCCACCTAATTTTTAGTGCCCTAAAATAACACCTCCCTCAACTTTTGCACTTCACTTTTGGCCAAAAACAGGGGGGCTATATTCGGTCAAATACGGTATTACTAACACAAGTTCGAATCCTTTTTTCTTGATATAAGAAGTTTTTATATGTAATCATCTTGTATTTGGAGTCTTGTTATGTTCACATAAATTTGATATACAATTGTTATGAGAATTATAATTGAATAATATAGAAAAATGTAATTATTTTTGTAGGATTCAGAACAGCAAATGATCCAAACAGCAAGGCGTAGCATAGAGGTTAAAGGACCATTTTATCGATATCGGTATCGATATCAACCACAAATGGATCTTTTTTTTCTGAACATAAGAATCAGAAGATCACATCTTGTCTCTGATTCATTGAACGAGGTATGGGTGAGACAAAGAAATAACTAAATTATAATAATTATGAATTAAAAGACAGACAATGTTTTCAAAACTCCAAATGATTAACTTGTTATATAGGTCATCAGAGGATGTTTAATAACTTGTAGATGATGTAATATAGATCATCAGATGATGTGCAAGACAAAAGAAGATTAAAAATTAACATATAGTAATGGTAAAGATAAGATGATAAATGAGTTTATTCTTACAACTTTCTATTTCAATTGCCTAGTCAAAAAATATAGCCTGCTAAATTCTAGCATTGCAAAAATTAATTAAAAGCGCTATGCAGGAAATTTATTGTTAGACATGTTCATTTATGGAAGAAAATGAAATTAGAATAAGGGAAATTTTACCATAAGTTCCCTTAGAAAAATGTCTTAATAAAATTGAATATTATTTCCAGATTGCCACCAAGCAGCAAGATCTCAAAAAGAAATTAAAAGTTTCCTTTGTTGGTGAACCAGAACTTGATATGGGTGGACTAGCGAAAGAATGGCTGCTTCTTCTTATAAGATACATATTTGAGGTTTGGAGTAATACTTTAATTATGCATTCAACTTCTTGCAACAAATAAAAGGAAAATTTTTAATGTAAATAGCAATGTCAATGAAAATGAGCATTAGTAATTGTGCTCATCCAAAATTTCGTTTTATTTTTAATAGCCTGACTATGGAATGTTTGTCTACCATTCAAATTCTCGGTGTTACTGGTTTAGCACCTCAGCAGGATGTATTAACGGCAAAACAAGAGCTGTAGAAAAGAAAGAAGGGACAAGGAAAAGACGTGGAAGTGGTTACAGTAACTCTAGCAGTAGTAGCTCTGGTGAAGATAGTCCACAGCCCAGGTAACACTGGCTTTTTAAACTTTCTTGATGATTGTTTGATGGTGTAAAAGTTAATATATGTTTATTCATTATTTTCATAAGTGTCATATATATGTATATTTATTTAAAAAGCTTAAGCTTTAGCCACTGCTATCATAGAGAAAACTGCAACTGCCCAAGTTTTCTTTTCATGTGTAATTTAATTTGTCCACTTTCTTCACTTATAAAATTTCATGAACCTAAAAATCTAATCCTCAAGATGAAAAAATGCCTTACAATAAATTGACTTTTAAAGGCAAGATTTACTTTCCTTTATATTATGAAAAGAACGATCATATTGAGATTCACTTAATAATTTATAATTTAAGAGATTATTTATTAAATAGAACCTAAAATAAAAAAGTCCATAAAGTAAAAACATGCTATTATTTCTCATTCATTTCATTTTCCACCAATTAACTTATTGATTAAAGGTTTGGTGGCCTTGGTTTTCTTTAAAAGCAAATATTTTTCTTAGCAGAAGCAGACCAGGGAGCTATCAAAGTCATATAATAAGCCAGAGCAAAAACCTTCGAGAGTACAACTTGATTGGGGTGTTAATGGGATTGGCTGTTTACAACTCCATTACACTTGATCTCCATTTTCCATCAATATGTTATCGTAAGCTGTTGTCACCACCTGTGGCTCCTTGGGGCTCTACGGCAGAAGCTGAGGCAGAAGATGAGCATGAGGAATTAGTTTATGGGACAGATGAAGACACATCAGATGAAGAAAATACTGAATACAATGCAAGTGATGATGATAGCTTAATGCAAGACCAAAGGAAATTGATTTCTAGTGTTATACTTTCGGAGCAATCTCATGTTAGAAATTCTGGAATTAACTCCTCAAGGATAGACAAGGTTGGATTGGTTGAGGCACCATCAATAGAAGCATTGGCTGAAATCATGCCTGTAAGCATCTAGTGTGTATCCATTCATTGCTATATTTGGCATAGTAATGGTGATGAATTTATTTCGTTTGATAGTCACTTTTAGTAGAATATTTTAAGTTATTTGTTGAGTATTAAAATATGTAATTATTTATATGGATTATATCAATTACATTAATAAAATTTAAATTCTAACACGCAGGATGTTGCCCGTGGTCTATCGGAGCTGCTAGCTTATGAAGGGAATGTTGAAGAAGATATGTGCATGAATTTTCAGGTTAGATCTATCATCAAAATTGTGAAATAAATGGTTATTAATATTTTCAATCACTGAATTTAATTGCCAAATATCAACCAACAGAATTTTTTATCATTACAATATCAAATTTATAATGTTGCCTTGAATATGACTTTTAAGTAGACAAGAGGATTATGCCAATTGTGATATTCATTTAATGATTCAGTGAAATATCTATAATTGACTTTTAAGAAGTTAATGCAAAAACACATAAAGTAGGCCCAAATATTCATGTTGTGCCAAATGAATTCTTGAAATTTCATCCCAAAGATGCAGTTTATAAAAGAAGTACTGTGATTGCAAATCAGAAATAATGGGTAGTATCAACAAAGTATTAAGTTGATATTAAATGAGATCAAGATGGAGACCTTAGTCAGGTTTTTATTTAAAATAGCGACTTAAATTAAAAATCCAAGGTTCATTGTCAACTTTTAAGGAATTTTACAAAATATATGGTAATTATTGCCTGTAAAAGGACAGGAATGAATGATTTCCAAATATTTCACCTTTAATCTCTCTACTCCACACAGTGATTTCCACTCTAGGATGCACGCACCTTCTATGCCCATCTTTTCTAATGGACTTCACTCCCCTCCACTCTACATATTCCCTCCAATCCCCGAGGCATAAGGTAGCTCCTAGTAATTTTCAGTCACTACATTAGGGGGAACTACCTGTACTCTACATGCACACTCTCTACCGGAAGCTTAGAGAACGATCTCCACCTGGCAAAAAGCATCACCTCACCTTGTCTAATAATATAAATAATTTGATAATCAATCCATTTATGATTGGAAAGAGCAATTATTTGTGAACTTCATGATAAATTTTACTTTTAAGTTGATGAATTTTTTTCATTTTCTGTATTGGAACTCGAGTTTTTAAGCTAATGCAGAAATTACTCAAGCTTTCTTGAATAGAGAAATAAATGTTATCTATTTAGTCAAGAAGTTCAAGTCCCAAACACATATTTTGGTTTTTACTATTTGTTTAACAGATACAAAAAATATCCTCACTCAATCACAGGTTAGTAAAATAGAAAAAATAAACCTATTGAATCCATGCCCTTATCAGGGATGCATCAAATATCTGACAAAATATTCATCAAAATTAGACCTTCCTTTAGATATTTGCATTAATTCCTAAAATTTTACACAGAATGACAGAATAAAACTAAATTTTATCTTAATAGAGATTTAATTTGGATAGGTTTCCTTAGAAGAGTATGGTGAAGTTAGGACATATGATATGAAAGAGGGAGGAGCTGATATTCCTGTTACAAATGAAAACCGACATGAATATGTTGCCCTGTATTTGGATTGGGTACTTAACTCTGCCATATACCATCAGTTTCGAGCTTTTTACCTTGGTTTTCATTGTGTGTGTGACTCCAATGCTCTCTTGGTAAGTATTAGTAATTAGTATATATATATATAGTTGCTATATATTCTCACCACTTTATAAACTCGGATCATAGCATGTAATTTTTCTGCATGCTATTTTTTATATCATTCTTGAAATTTGCTTGTGAATACATTTTAAGAAAGCATAATCTGACAAAAAGTAAATCATTGAGATGAGTAAATTACATTGTGACACTATTTTGCATGCATTCAAAATAAAATGGATCTTAAGCCTTGGGCAACATGATTTCAAATCAGATATCTCATTGCTTGAAATGTAAGTTTAAAAACCACATCATTTGCATCATGAATAAATTTTGAAAACCAGTTGCTACGCCCGGAGGAGGTGGAGATGCTTGTTTGTGGTTCTCCAACTATTGACCTTCACGAACTTCAGAAAGTAACTGAGTATGATGGCTACAATGAGGATGATCCTGTTATAAGGTAAGTGTAATTCTGAAGCCTTCAAGCATAATTTTTTGGGAGACCCTTGTAAAGATTAAGAAAAATTTTTAAATTAACTACTAACAAAAAACATCAGTAGGATTCAATTTATTTATTATTTGTATTAATAGATGCAGAACAAAAATATGTAGTTCAATTATAAGAACTAAAAATTAATGAAACATTTTGAAACGATATAGATACCTAATTAATATTGGCATTTGCATATGCCCATGAGCAGTATATGATTGTGCATTTGCTCAAACTGGCTTTGCATAAGGGGCTCTAGTATTATTAGTGTGTTTTATTTTTTACTTCTTTGCTAACATTCTTCATAGAAACAAGATTACTTTTAAAATAAATATTTATGGTTTGTGAGATCAGCAAATTAAAAATAAACTCAAAACAATCCTTCACAGAAAGTGTAGGAAGTCACACTTTAAATGTAGATGGGCATAGCAAGGGTGGGGCGACTGCCCCGGGTGCCGAAGCCCAAGGGGCATCAAACAGGCAAAATAAATCAAGTGGATATTTTGAAATTAGTATTCAATAATACTTCAGCAAAATTGTTACGGATTATTTATCGTATAGCTTTCTTTAATTGACGTTTTAAAAGAGACGAAATTTCATCTTCGGCTGAAGGCAAAGGGGCGTCCGAAGACCTCTACTAAGCATGAATGATGTGGGTGACTGTTCAGAACTACCTGGAATTGGTGCGATCGCAATGTATGCCAGCTACCGATACCAGGGGATGGTGTTTGGTCCTCCCATTTACAGTTCTTGGTCCTCGCTTTGGCTTTTCCCAACTTTAACCACTCCTTTTCCATCTCCTACTCTCTGCTTCATAACTTTCCATGGAGTGACACAAGTCACACATGGTAAAAGAAAGCACATTTTACGGCATCCTACTGTACGTGCTACTCTCATGACTCCTCTTCCCTCTTGCTAGAACCCCCGATGTGGCATAAACCGCTGGGCAATGTCTTTGACGGTTTCTTCCTAGCCTACACATGAAAATTTGCAAGCAAATGCATTGGGGGTCTTTTTTGCATCATTATTTCTATCCCTCTCCCCTTTACTCCTTCCAATTTCTCGAAAAGGATACCACTTCCTAGCCTTCACTTTTACTTGGCTTGTCCTCGAAGTAATACGGGTAGTGAGAGCTACGTGTTGTATCAATATTTTGTGCATTCAGTGTCAAGTTAAATATAGCAGGTTAGTACTTTCACTCGTAAGAAAATCATTAATGTGATGGCTTTGATTCTAGATGGGTGTGGTTTCTCCTTTTGATGAGCACGAGAATGAGTTTAGCATAGGTTTGATTTATATTTTAAAATAGGTCTATGTTAATTTATTTACTTTTGTTATATATATATATATATATATATATAACAAAAGTGAATAAATTTACATAGACTTATTTAATATATAATAATATATATATATATACACATATACATATATACACATATATACACACACACAGGCCCTATCACAGGGGGGGTCAGCCGGGCCATTTGGCCCGGGCCTCATATTCACGGGGGCCTTAAATTTACACAGGGACGTATAACTATGAAAAGTCAGTTAATAACATTCTAAATTAACAATTTCAAAAGAAAAAATTCTCTCTAAGCAGTAATGAATGAAAGTTGTTTTTTTTCAACGTGATCTTTTTAGAGTACCCTAAAAATGTGCTACGCATTCATTGCAGAGAGATTTCTCAGAGTGTATAGTCGTGTCAGTGTTTCCGACAAACTTTCCCTGTGTTACTTGGTTTTTTAGCTAAACCCAGTGGCGAGCTGTAGTGGGCTCGCAAGAGCCCATAGTTAATTTTTTTTAAATCTGTGAGCCCATTGTTAAAATTATCGTTTATTATACGAAAAGGACTAATTTTCCTCATATGTGCCTTATCTTGTGCAAAATCAATACGGGACTAACTTGGTGACAAAGCGCATCCTATATTATTACATTATGGCTTCTAAATTTTGACCATCTTTAAGTCGGTCCAATGCATCTTTCGTATGCGTATCTTGAAGATAATTTGAACATCTCGGACATCGCATTGGATTTCAAAAGTCATGTCAAAAATGTGATGAAATGTTATACATTGTTGTAAAATTATTGAAGAACTATACAGTGTTGCATGAGCATTATAATATTCTTAGTTATAGAGGAGGGGAGAGACAAATGACTGAAAATTTCTGCTGAAAAAACTATATCCTATAGACTTACTTCATACTTTGTAAATTTGAATTTGAATTTGAATTTTGAATTTGAAACTCGAGACAAATGTAACATTGTAGATTATCGTGTCATGAGAAATCTAGTTACATACATTTCGTCAGTCCGACAGTCGGGCGCCAACAATATTTGGCGGAATCAGAAATGCAAGGTGTCTTGTTGTGGTTATTTTGCTCTGAGAAATAAAAAAGAATGGTGCTTTGTGAACAGGTGGCAGAATAAATTGGTGAGCCTTATTCTTTTGTGCTTCGTTGCATCGCAACTTCTTGAATAATATTTATAACAATACCTTGTTTATCATTTAGCAGATCATATTCGTTGTTTGCCACTATAGTGTTTGACGGTGCATTCAACCAAACGTATGCAAGGATTGGATTGACTATTATAGCATAACTGAACGGGTTCTGGTAAGTTATCAACTTTATTTTCGATTAACTAAAAGGAATGATAAATTGTAAAAAGCTTGAAATTTTTTGTCTCCTTGGAAAGAGGGAGAAAAAAGAATAGGAAATTTAAGTTTTCTTATAAAATATGAAATCCAAATCACGATTTTAGGGACTTGGTGGACGAGTTGAAATGCGAATACAGTAAACCCTCGATTTAACGGACTTCGGATTTAACGGACAAAATGTTGTTAAGGTCAATAACGGACGAAATGCATCTTTTAGTTAATCGGACCAAAAAATATTCTCCGATTTACAATAGTGAAACGTTATAGGCAACCCTCAGTTTACGCAGTTTAAATATCTCTTTTTTATTAAGAATAATGCCAGTTCTAAATTTGTGCCGCGATGTTTTTTTCGAGTATGCCGTCAAAATGATGAGACATATTTATCCAAGTGTTTCGCGATGATTACGTGAAAATATATAGTTTATTTTACGGCTAATAGAGAAAATCAATTCAGATATATCCATAGGATGCAATATTTATGGTATTTTCAATGTTAACATATTTTCTTCAAATATCCAAAACAAAAAACGTTTTTAAAGGAACAGTGTAGCAGCATTGTTTTAAATTCAGTTTCATAGTGCATCTTCCAGCGAAAGCTGTATTTTATGCAGTAATTATCATTGCCATTGATAAAGGAGGTTTTCTCATGCCAGTACGCATGCGTTTTTGGTATAAAAAATTCCATTAGCCAATTAACGGACATTCGGGTTTTACGGACAACCCTTCCCCCTATTAGTCCGTTAAATCGAGGGTTTACTGTATATTAATACTGACAATAGATTTATTGTAAGTTAGAATCATTTTCATCTTAAGTATTTCGTAGTTTCATTTAATTGGGTTTTGATTTAATGGTTTTGTTTAATTAGGTTTTTATTTAATAAGAATAGGAAATAAATTTAATACAAATTGTATTTTACATATCTTTTTGCAAAATTATGAATTAATTATTTCAGATTTTAAGCGGTCCCCATTCACTACGACGAGAAGTTTTGAAAGTGGTGCAAGAGGAAACGTAAACAAGCAAGTGAAGCAGCAATTAAAGAATCAAAATTAATAACATCATTTTTTAACGAAGCTAACTTTTCTTCTTGGATGGACAGTCCTACAAACAATGAAACCTCTGAAACTCCAGCAAAAGATATTTCAATGTGACTACAAGAGCGAGATTAAGGACTTAGTCAAGAGAATGATATGCCAGCAGATGCAGGCGAAGGTAATGGGTGTGATTTTGTAGAAGAAAGTACTGCAGGTAACAAACCTTCTAGAGCGATTTCTACAACAGCACATTTGAATACTTCAGTGCGAATATCTAACAATGGTGAGAGTATACAAGGAGATGTGTTAGAAATAGCTCCAACAAAGTCATCAGAAAATTCCACTTGTAATCAAGAAACTCATCAGCAGGAGATAAATGAAAATATACTTCCTATTCATCAAGAATCATTCATCACTACTACGGCTTTTTGTGTGAATGACATTGGAGTTCTTGACAAAAACAATGCTACCCAAATCCATTCGTTCCTCAGAATTCATTCTTTTGAAATTCCAGACAGCATTCCACACGACGCTGGAAACCATGCTTTTCCTAGTCATCTACTGAAAAGAGTTTTACCTAATGGTGAAACTCGCACCAGAGATTGGTTATGTTGGAGCACAGTAAAACAATCTCTGTACTGTGTACCATGCTTTCTTTACAATAAAGTTTCTACAAATGCATCAACTCTCTCTAATGAACCAGGATGGAGCATCAAAAGAGGCTGGAGGAAGTTGAAAAACAGAATACCATCCCATGAGAGTTCAACATCACACAAAGAAAACTATGTGGCATGGAAATTAGCTGGCAGAGCAGCATCAGCTAATAAGTCAGTAGAGAAATTACTTTTGTCTGAAATCTATACAGAGGTTAATTCGTGGAAGAAAATTCTTGAGCGCATCCTAGATGTCATACTTTTTCTCTCTGAACGGGGATTGGCTTTCTTCGGTTCTAGCCAACGCATAGGCGATCATAGTAATGGAAACTTTCTAGGCATCATAGAACTGTTAAGCAAACATGACCCAATTCTAATGTAACATGTAATAAAAGTTCGAGAATCACAAGATAATCAAGAGCGTATGCAAGTACATTACCTCTCCACACGCATTCAGAATGAATTCATTGAAATTTGTGGTTCATTTGTTCAAAATTCTATTCTCGATGATATTCAAAATGCCAAATATTTTGCATTAATTGTTGATGCTACACCTGATTGTACCAACAAGGAACAAACTTCTCTTATAATTCGATATGTTAAGATTCCCGATAACAGCTCAACATTTTCAATTGAGGAAAGGTTTATTGGCTTTGATAATTTCAATAAAAAAACTGGAAAGGAAATTTCTTCTTGAATTTTAAGAATTCTAGAGGAACTTGGGTTGAGTTTTGAACTCTGCATTGGTCAAGCTTATGATAATGGGTCGAACATGGCTGGAAAATATAATGGAATACAAGCCATTCTTCTTGAGCGTAATTCAAATTGCATTTTCTCTAGCTATGGAAACCACACATTAAACCTTGTAGGTGTTGACTGTGCAGAATCATGCAATGAGGCTATTACTTTCTTTGGAACCATACAGCAAATGTACAATTTATTCTGTAGCAGTCCACAAAGGTGGTAAATATGAAAGCAACACCTTCCTGTATCATTGCACCAAATTTCCAAAACAAGGTGGTCTGCACGGATTGATGCTGTTCGTCCAATTGCAAATCATTTGGGTGAAATCAGAAACGCCTTAATTGAATTGAAGTCTCTCAATCTTACAGCACAGGTTCGAACTGAACTTAATGTTATCCAGAAATTCATGTCCAAATTTGAATTTCTTCTAATCTCATCTTTGTGGATTAAATTACTTATAGTGATCAACCAGACTAATTTGTTAATTGAAGCACGTAATGCTACATTTGATGTTGAGAGAGATAACATTGAAAGCCTCATTAAAGACATTCAGCAGATTCGTGAACAATGGCATACGATCTTGTGTGAGACCAAATTAATAGCTCAGAATATTGGTATTTCATCTGAGATGATCCCACATCGGAAGATTTATAATGAGTTTAATGTTGAACAACATTATAAAATTAATGTCTTCTATGTTATCATTGAGTCCATTATATCGGGTCTTAGGAGGAGGTTTCAATCTCTCAATACAATTTGCAATCTATTTGGATTTCTGTGGCAGTTTGATACCTTAAATAATGAAGATTTACGGGCATCAGCAGAGCGATTCCAAGGAAAATACACCAAAGAAATATCTACAGATCTGTATGATGAGATCATTTTTCTCAAGCGCGTACATTCCGTAAACTTCAAACCGGATTGCAAACCCAAAGAATTGCTCCAAGAACTACTTCAACTTGGACTTGCTGGTGTGTTTCCAAACATTGCAATTGCATTGAGAATCTTTCTCAGTCTACCTGTGTCAGTAGCTTCAAGTGAACACTCTTTTAATGTGCTGAAACAGATCAAAAACTACCACTGTTCAACTATGGGACAAGATCATTTGAATGGCCTTGCTACCCTAAACATCAACCATGACATTGCAAGGCAACTAAATTTTTCGTCAATAATTGATGCGTTTGCACATAAAAAAGCTAGAAAGGCTTTTTTAAAATGAAAAGGAACATTTGTTAATTTTTTTAATTATTGGAGCGGCATGTAACTGCATAGTTATATATGCCGATGTTCAATCTTGTTAAACTAATGCATTTTTATTTCTTGTGTATTAAACTTTTCCACTTTGTGTATTAACTATTCCATTTTTATTTCTTGTGTATTCTATAATTATTTCTTGTGATTAAACTTTTAAAACCTATATTTTTGCAAATTTGATCATTTAAATTATAACAGTTTTTATAACTATGGTTTGGCATTTTTAAAAATTTACCGGGGGCCTCAAAAAGGTAAGTGGCCTGGGCCACTCTCGGCCTCTGAAAGGCCCTGTATATATATATATATGCAGGGCCGGCCTTAGGCCAATTGTACCTATTGGACTCAATCGGGCCCCGCGGCTAAGGGGGCCCCACACCTTGCTCTATATTTTTTGGGAAGGGAAACAGCTTGCGGACATCGAAACTTCAAACTGCAAACTACATTAAAAGACAGTTTTTTAGTATCTGGTATCCAACGCCCTAGTAGACAAATAAGACGTTGTCGCTATCTTCCTTCCTTTTCGTAACGTTGCCGTCAAAATTCGTTTTTAGCAAATCGCTCTATATCACCTCTAGGTTCTTTTATTTCTTTTTAGACTTATCCATAGTCCCATCCATACCCAAGTGGTCTCATGAGAGGCCATCTGATGCTCTCAGAATGCAGGAAATGCGTTGGCGGCCTGGGATACACCCCGGATCCCCACCCCCTGGCTCAGCCTTTTAGGTCTTGTTGCTTCTGTCCTTTGGACCTCGCTTGCTGTGCCCCTCCCAAATCTTTCTTTTCAAACTATGCCTTTTAGATGTAGGAGCCCCGCCAAAAGTTTTCTAATTGGGCCCCGCAATTTCTAGGGCCGGCACTGTATATATATATATTATATAATATCAATATAACTGGATGGAAAAAGAGAAAGATGTAGGAAAAGGTTTCAGCTGATGGATGACTTGAAAGGGAAAGAGAGCTATCAAGACATGAAGAATACAGCAGAAAATAGGAGCATATGGAGAACCAAGTTTAACCATGAATAATCACAGACCTGTCTACAGAAAGGCTATCTATGATGATGATGATAACCTTGTATTAATTTCTAATTAAAATCTTGGAAGCATTGGATTCGTGGATGGAAAGGGGGGGAGGCTGAAAAGTTTGTGCACCACTGCTTTAACACTAGGAGTATCGGGTGCCGTCAATTGACGGTTTTCGGTTTTCGCAGAGCTGTAACTCTTGTATGATTGATCGTAGATTTCTTAAATTTTCTGACTTTTAATATTTTAGGCTAATGTTCTTTTTGCACTGTGTTGTAATTTTTTCTCCACTTTAGATTCTTCATAATAGGATCTTTTACCTACTAGTACCACGACCCGTCAATTGACGGGTAGGCTATTTTTCTACCCTTTTTGCCTTTTTATGGAGGAATTTTGATGCTTGAACATTGTTCACCATCTGACAATGTTCCATAACGTATTTTGGTATGCAAAAAAATCGTATTTGACTCTAAAAATAACGTATCTTGCGTTATTATTAGTAATAAAGGTGTCTTTTCAAATGGTAATTCGGCTTTTTTATGCAAGCTAGAGCAAGGAAGTATCGAGGGGAACTCTTCTGGGCGGGAGGGTGAGAACGTGAGGCCGTCCCAGCTTCCATACTCAGCTCCCGCAAGCAATGCCAGATTGGGCTCTGCAACAAAAACAGAACAAAAGATTTGTGTGAAAAGTGCAAAAAATTAGTGTGCGGACAATGCCGCAGTAAGATTTGCAAGAAAACTTACCTGCCTAGAGTCCGTCCTCTACTTACCTGTAAAGAAAGTACAAAAGCTGAATATCTTCTTCTGTGACATCACAAATTATTCTTTTGATCATTAGTCATATCTGAAATGTTTTATGCACCTCTTTTTGTGAAAAAGTGATTCCTAAACTTTACTTTATGTGTAACCACAAATTCAAAAAAACAAATTTTTTTTTGTTTTATTTGCGTATTTGGATGTTATCTAAGCAAATAATATCGCAGAACATATGATAAAAGCAAGAACATTGTAATTTCATCATTCTGAATGGGCCTCGTGTTCTTTGCCACGAGAAAAATAAATTTGTTTGTTTTACTGTAAACTCTCCGTTTTCCTTGCATTGTACCTTCTCTACCCAAAAAATAGGCTCTAATGCGGTAAGACGACTCAAATGGATGAAACTCATAAAAATACATCTTATTTATTGAAAACCAACACATTTATATTTAAAATAGGCGTCAGAAGCGAGAAATTCCTCCACCCGTCAATTGACGGTACAAGGTACTTGCAGGCAGGCCGCTGACTCCGGTACCCCTAGTGTTAACCAGTGTTTCTCAGTTGGTGTTCCTCAAGCTTTATTTAGTTTGTATTATGGTTAGAAACCCATAAAGTCAGTAGTTTGACTATTTATACATCTAAATAAAGTTGAAAACGATCTTTTAAATCTCATAAAATTTTGAAACTTTCTATTCAAAGGATATAATTAAGACATTAGATTTATTGAGGGTTCCACTTTCTAAAAAAGTTGAGAACCACTTCTCTAAACTATTTACAACTGGAAACTTTACATTGGCATATACTGTAATTTTCCGATTATAATACGCATTTTTTTCTTGAAATAGTTGACAAAAAGTTAAGGTGCGTATTATATATGGTGATAAATGCATACAACTTTTTTCAATATAGAAATAATTTATATTTTCGAACATATTTTTACCAATAAATCGTACATTTCGATAATGAACATGTTTTTACAAATAAATTGTACATTTCAATGCATATCAATTACATTCCTTTAAATATTTTTTCAAAACAAAAATAAGAATATTTATTTATTTACTTTAGCTGTCAGAATTACTAAAGCCAAGGAATTCATTACCTCTCCCCTTACTGTTGTGTTCTCTGTCATCATCTACGTAAATTGCAACAAATAGTATTTTACACACCTTGACCAGCTTGTATGAACTGGACTTGATGTTCACGTAAATGATGTCACTGGGCAGCAAAGGACGAACTGTTATTCCAGCCGACCAGGTTAATACAAAAGGCAACATTGAGACTGAGGTTTTTATACGTTGTATTGATCTTTAATGGGAGTCAGAACATAACGTGATATTTTTGTAAACTCCCTCACACATGTCTAGTTTGGCAGCAAAGCGCCAACTTGTATTCCAACCGACGAGATTAATACAAAAGACGGCATTGAGACAAAATGTTTTTATACAGCATAGCAATCTTTAACGGGAGAGTCAGAACGTAACGTGATATTCTTGTAAACTCTCACACGTATCTCATTTGGCAACAAGGCGAGAACTGTCCCAATACTTCACAAAGTCAAGTAAAATTACAAAAAATTGGTGTGTATTATACATAGTGATAAGAGAATTTTCACATTTCACTCGTGAAAACATGGATGCATATTATATAGGTTGTGTATTATAATCGGAAAATTATGGTACTTTGTTTGTTCTTACACTGCAGTAAATTAATTAGAGACAGCAAATGGAGAAGAAGTAGTAGGATAAAATGAGCAGGAAGTGCTAAGAGCAGAAGAAGTGGAAAACTTTTTTATTAACAGCCAACAGTTAAAGACTGAAATATCAGTTACCTCTTGTTATGATACAGCCATAAATTTCAGTGACCCAGCAACTTGGCAATACCCGTATCCATGAAATTTCTTTTCCACAATAGGAGAACATGGTCCTGAACAAGACGTTGAAGCTGATTACATTCAGTCAATGTCAGAAGATAGGAGACATTTCAGTAAGGAATGGTTTAAAAAGATTCTGAATAGAGAAAAAGTTGAAAGAAAATGGTTTCTATATAGCAAAACTAAAGGATCTCTTTTCTGTTTCCCTTGTATATTTTTTCCAACCTCAGCCATAGGAAACCCAGAAAAAGGGTTCTGTAAATGGAAAAAATTAAATCCCAGGATTGATGAATGCGAAAATTCCATAGAACATCGCAAATCATACATGAATTGGAAAGACTTAGAAACACGACTTAGAAAAGGCTATACAGGTGAGCCCCGCTTAACAAGGCCCCGGCCAACGCAGATTCGTTATAACGTGGATTTTATTTCAAATTAATTTTTTAAAAATATAGATATCTTATGCACAGTGCGACCGCAGTGTAATATCTTATGATTTTATAAATTTTGCACTAATCAAATTTCATAAAGTATGCTAAATATTGTGATATTTCAGCATTTTCTGGTGGCAGATTTTACTCTTTTCCCTGTATATTTCACGGGTCTAACACAAAAAATCTTCTAAGGCGGAAAACATTTGAAAAACGGAAATAGAAATATGATTCATATTTCGTTTCTTTGGCATCATTGGATCTTAAAGAATGTTTTTCATGATTTGTATTTTTAAAATCTATAATTTTTGACAATTATTTTAATATAATTTTAATTTACCGTATTAACATATCATTATAAATAATAATAAAACAATAATGCTACACATCAAAAAATTATATAATTTTGATATACGTATGAAAAAACATGTGGTACGCATGGAGGGATCTTAATGTTTGAATGTATATAATGTATAATAATATATAATCAGTGATGAGCTGGAAAAAAATTAAGAACAGGCTCTTTAAAAAAAAGTAGTAAGGAAATTTGGATAAGGATGGTAGGGGAGGTCTATTTGCCAGGGGCACCATATCGCTCTGGTTTTTAATAGCGTTCCGCTAGCTTAACAAGTGTTCGGTTCGTAATATATTCCATTTCATACACTGTCGGTAATTGACTATCAGACAGGGTAAAATGTACTTGAAAGGACACAATCAATAAATTTCCATATTTTCTAAAAATTTAACAACTGGCTCGCAAATTCAGAAAAATTAACAACAGGCTGGCGCGAGCTGGCTTCAGCTCATCACTGTATATAATGATATATAAATTGCAGAAAACCCAACATGCACTATGGGTTTGATCTATAAGCGGAGCTGCAGGAGCATCGTCGATCAGTGAATGACTTTGTTGGAGGAGCACAATGACTTCACAGAGTGAGTGCCGTTAAGCGGGGTTGCGATGGACTATTTGAATGCTACGGACAAGTTTTACGTAATAAGCGAAAAAAAGCTAAGCAGTCGACCCTGGACTCTTTTTTTAATAAAACTTTGTAGGTGTTCTGAGAAATATTTTGAAATTATATACGTCTACCAAAAATTCCATTTGGGAAGTTAGTTCCCTCTGGGCACCTAAAGGTTATGGTGCCCCGGTGAACGCTGATTTTCGCTTAACGCGGAGATCTCAGGAACGCATCCGCCACGTTAAGCGGGGCTCACCTATATATATATCATCTAGAACTGGTTTTAAAGAAAGAAAAGAAAAAATTGAGACTTTCTGAAAGTTGCAGTTGATGTTATAACGTTCTATACAACTAATAACCTTGTTTTAAGAGGTTCATCTTCATCTCATGAAATCGGTTCTTTAAACAGCTGTTCATATTGGAAGCATGAAGAAAGGTCTTGCAACTTTAATGTATTTTTTTCCTGATGTTCAAAATGAAATGATCAATTTACTGTATTCAAAAGTGAGATAAGAAATTATTTCTCAGGTAAAGAAGTCCAAATACTATTCACTGTTGTTTGACTGTACACTGGACGTATTGCATAAGGAGCAAATGACACAGATTAAACGATACGTCAAGATCGATGAAGATTGCAATATCGAAGAAAGTTTTATTGACTTCATCGTTTCAAAAAATAAAACTGAAGAAATAGTTCTAAAAGATGGCTTAGATTTTAAGGACTGTAGAGACCAATGCTATGATAATGGAGAGAATATAGCTGGTAAATATAATGGCGTTCAGGCATGATTATTAGAAAAAAAATGAGCTTGTGAAATTTGTTCCATGTTGTACTCATTCCCTAAATCTTGTGGGGGTTCATGCTGCGAGTGTCACACAAACAATGGTTACTTTCTTTGGAACAATATAGTGTTTTTTCATATTCTTTTCAGGATCAATAATGAGATGGAATAGTTTAATGACCGTATTGAAAATTAAATTCTACCTCTTTTACCCCCAAAATTCTTCACATAGCCGATAAAGGTTTCAGGTTAAACATATTGGAAAAAATGGAAATTTAAATGAGAAACACAACCCTGATTTTCTTCTAGTCAACGAATACCAATTCCTTTCCTATTCCCCTTTTCTCATGTCAGTGCTTCCACCTCCTCCCACAATCACAACCCCTCCTTCCTCCCACCCCTCCCCATAAGTAATCTCGTAATTACTTGTTACTTGATGATGGTGATTATTCACCGAAACCTATAGTGTTTTGCAAAATTTGTGTGGAATCTGTAATAGTTTATTAAATTGTTTTATTATACGAATTATTCGTACTAATAATTCATCCCATCCTTTTATGATGGAATTCCACGAAGTCTCAGCCTTATCTATTAGTTTTAAATCATAAAATATCTAGGTAGAGGAAAATAAAGTGGATTAATGGGCCTTACCAAAAAATTTTCTTTTCAACCCATGCAAACAAAATAGGTACATAATGGCATGTTTGGAAATTTCTCGAATTTCTATTGCCAAAACTATTAGTTTTAATTAAGAGCTCTTGCTGACATTTCTGTGGCAATCATAGTATTTTCTCCAAAAAAGTTTTCAAGCAGAACTTAACAGATTATGGAGAGGAAAACATGGTTTCCCAATTGTCTGCACAAACAATCTTATAGCAAACAGTGTTAGCGATAGTGTTAGATTTACTCGGGAAAGGTTGGGTACCTCATTTATTAAAAGTTAATTAAGAAATAATAAAACAGAAATGATATTTTTTTAGGTTAGGGAGGTGCTGCTACATGGTTTATTATGTTAATTGGGATAATTTAGTTATTTTCTATGATGAATCATTTAAAAATTCAAGTTAAAGTTCATGTTATATTTGAAGTCACACATCTTGTTAATGTCTTAAATTGAGAAATTTTAAAAATTAATCAACAGGGATTTCTGGGAGGTGCTTGAATCTTTGCCATTGGATCTCCAAAAGAAGTTTCTTCATTTTACCACTGGGAGTGACCGTGTTCCTGTAGGTGGGATGTCTGAAATGCCTTTCAAAATCACAAAACTTCCCCCAATTCCCAATCGAGGTTTCAACAGAATGAGAAGACGGATTGGGGGAACCAGGGGAAACAAGCAAAGCGAGGCGTGGGAATCTGATGAGCAAGAAGAACAACTCCCTGAAGCTCATACATGTTTTAACCAGCTTGTTTTACCCCCTTATCGCAACCAAGAAACACTGAGACAGAAACTGATCATAGCAATCTCTAATGCAGAAGGATTTGGATTGGAGTGACTGGGAGCATATTTTCATCTGCTTGCTGCAAAAGTTATTTCATTCTTGCCAGTTTTTAAAAAGACACTTGAGCTTATAGTAAAACATACAAATCCAATCTCAGTTAAATGAGAAGCAAAATTTATGAATCATTGTTCTGAATTATTTTAATATGTTTACATATACTATGTTGAAAATCATGTGTGCAATTTGAAGATTTATAAAATAAAGATTTTCTATTTGAGAAATGCGTAGACATTTCATTTACTTAATCACCTACATTCAAGTGAAAACAAATGCTAGCATAATAGTCATATGAAATGGTAACATAAAGATATTACTTAATAACTAGTAGAATTGCCCTTTAAATATGGCGGGGATAAATAGTGTGCTTTATCATCGGGAAATGTGCATGTGTAAACATGATTATTTCATGTGAAAATATTCATTTTAGATTTTCAAAACATTCTCACTATATTACTGTCAAGTACATACTTCAATTTTTAGTAAATCTCAAGAAATGGTTTTCGAAAAAGCTATTTACATTTCACCATGACTGAAACACACATCATTTACACAAATTCCTACTTTGTTCAAGATTTTTTCCTTAGGATTTAAACATTGTTTCTCTTAGTTCAAGAATCAGCTATTTACATCCTGGTTGCTATCAGAAAAACAATTTATGATTATCCCTTTTTTAATTGTTGAAATTTACTGCTCATATGAAGAAATAAATTCCGAATGGCTTTATTTGAAAACACATAAAGTTAAAACATTCCATAACATATCTATTTATAGGAATGCAGTGTCAAATATGTTACTGAATTTAAAATTGTAAACAAAACAAAGTAAATATGCACTCATTGTCAGTTCCATATAGTTTCAAATCCTTAAGTTTTCCAAGCATAACTCCGTGCATCTTATTTACGGCGAAAATCGTTCTCGAGTACAATCATTATGTTCTCCTTCATAATCCTGATATATTGGGACTTTGTATACGTGATTTTAAATTAATATGATTCGAATGAAATCAAAATTATTATACTTACTAATAAATAAAATGAACTTCCGTATACTCTGTAGCTAGATTTATAACCTAAAACCTTTTTCTTAGTTCCTTAAATAGTTCTACGTTCGAATTCCGTTTTCTATTTCATTGATGCTTTAAAAGGATTTACTCAAGGATTGTGCTTTTACCTTCTTTCCAGTACTTAAATTTAGCTTTCATTGTAAACTATTAAATAAAGCCAGTGTTAAAATTTATTAATTAATTAGCTGAAGTTCCCGTTGAATTTCAACGGATTTAGTGAATCTAATACTTCAACCGTGTTACATGTAAACATCGCAAGAATAACATAGTTCACAGTTAATTTTGAATTCTTAAAAGACATCCGATAAAGTAACGATAAATTCCTACAGCTTAGAATGCTGAACGGAGATGTAGCGCGCGTTAATGGTGATTTTCCTGGAATGGTTTCAGTAAACATGCATTTCGCGAATGTTCTTTCGTTCAATTAAATCGGCGCCACGAAATTTTATTTGAAGCGCCGCCAACCCAGAATGCACTAGAAACATTGGTCACGTGAGGAAAGGGGCGTGTTGGCGTAATGCGTTATTGAATTTTAAGGTAAGATTTTCGTAGCTTATTTTCGTTCACGGTCTTGAAACATTGAATTTGACTGTAATATGATGGCATTTCTGAGAGATATTCTTCACTATTAATATTTCTTTGTGTTGTTTTTCATGCAGGTAGAAAACTGTTTCATCCGAAGCCATGCCGTTCGAATTTCCATTTGTAGGTGAGCATGTATTTCGTAATTTAATATCCATAATCGCAGTTAGTAACAGCATTAGTTGATTCAATTACTATTGTTAATATAATATTTCTGTATTATATATTATTTATGTTATTATTAATTTGTGAAGAAAGAATCATTTTGGCAAACGTTTGATGACATTTAAAAATATTTTCAAAATATATCAGACCTTATAAATATCGCAGCATTCAACTTTTTAAAAAGTCTGGTTTTTGTGCATCCGTGGTATCAATTATTTTGGGCAATCAGCACTGCTATATTTGCTGTTTTTCATGTCAGTATAAAGTTTTATGTCCCATAGTTACTATTATTCAACCATATAAATTCTGATTGAGAAATGGCTTGAGAATCTAACTGTTAATTCTATTTTGAGCATTTGGTAGAATAATTTAACATTACAAACTAGGTACCCTTAAGACACGTCATTTTGTGGCAGAAGATTATTTCTGATATAATTCTCTTGTTGTTTTAGCAGCGTAGTTTGAAGTTGATAGCTGGTTATTCTGACTTGGAGGACTACCATGTTTCAGTCATCCTTCATCAGCAAGACTCTTCTTTCATTAGATGACAAGAAATCATATTGGTGAGTGCCATTCATTCTTTGTGTTACAAAGCAGAACGAATGAGCTTACCATTTTTGCTATCAGGTTGAACATGTTTACTGAGATTTTGGACTCTTTTCTGTTTTTCATCATATTTGTATCGTAAGCATCTTTTATTGCCCTGTAATTCACTTGAATGCATAAGTTTTTTAAAGCAATAGTGCATAGTATATTATTTTAATTCATTGCAGAAATAGAAGTAAATGCATTTAGTTTATGAATAAGAATTTTTGTTGAGATAATAAAAAGAAAACTATATTGTTTTAAATTGCCTATAATGATTAATAACCAAATTATACTCCTAAAAATTTGAAAAGGAATATTTCGTACAAGTTTTGGTCCAACCTTGTGGATTAGGATAATCTTTCTTATTTAAAACAGAAGCAAATCTTTGTAGCCTTCGAGGCTTTACTCAATACAACTGTTTGTGCTGCTCTTGTGTTATCTTAGGTTGACAAATGTTACAACTTGATTTATTTAAACAGGATTAGAGGGAGAAGTAGAGAAGAGAATTTAAATTGGTAACTAATTAAAAATTACAGTGGAGAAAGTAGAGAGAGTGGGAGAGATGAAAGATAGTGAATAAAAATGAAATAAATGGTCTTTAGTGTTTAAGGTAGAAATGGAGACAGATGTGAGAGCCAAATTCCTTAGTTAAAATTACAGTTGTTTGAAATCATTCAGTTAAAAACTTTTAGATTCTAAACCTGTGATTGATGGGATTGTTAAGATTAAATAAATTATTATACTTAAAAAAATGTGAGTTCAATGATCCTATTTCTTCTAGTTTAGCCTATGAAATCTTGTTCACTCCAATTGACAAATTGTTCATGATAGAATTTAGCATTTAGAAATAATTTAGTGTGTGCAATAAGAGAATAGAGTGCAGATTTCTGAGTAGGCTTAGGAGAGTCTTGAGAGCTTAAAAGAATCATCTAAAAATCAGAGTTGATGCCAACTTAGGTTTTAAAGCGATGCAGTAAAATCTCGATACAGTGTAACTCTTCAGAGCATGAATTTTTATATTTTATACTGAAAGTACGGTGTACTGTAAATACCGAAATACATGTCTATATATATATATATATAACGCTAAGGCAATGTGTGGCACGCTTCAGTAGTTTGTCTATCTGCCGGCAGATGTCTCATTCTTAGGTGCGATTGCCAATAGATGTCTCATTCTTAGCTGCGATTGCCAATAGATAAAACTACTACTACTTGACTATATACTTTAAAATATACTTTTTAAAAGATACTTAACAGAGGTAATGGCTTCAAGAGCAACACATTACGCTGATTATAATGCGAGAAGAAGAGTGGAGCGAGCAAATCAATCTGTTGAAGAAGCAAATAGAAGAAGAACTGAAAGAAATCAAGCCGGCAGAGATCAAAGAGCCAATGAAGATGACCAACAAAGAGAAGAACGTAATCAAGAACAAGGAAGAAGATTGTAGTTTGGAATCGAGAGAAAATCAACTAAGCAAGAGAAGGCAAGCTAAACGACGTAGATTAAATGAATGTGCATTGAATACAAATAATTGTCAGGTTGAAGTTACCATTAAAGAACATAATTGCAGAAATATGACTCAGACCTGCAATTGCTGTGGTATGCTTTACTGGCCGAATGAACTCAACACTTCTAAAAAAATACGCCAAATGCTGTCACAACGGAAAAGTTTCACTCGAAGATTTATCGGAAATGCTCATAGAGAGAGACCGAAATGTTTCTTTTTAGACGGACCTGCAGGTACAGGAAAAACATGCGTTTACTCAACACTACATACAATCAGAGGAAAGGGAGATCAAGCTACTTCTATAGCTTCAACTGGAATAGCAGCTACTCTATTACCTGGAGGAAGAACTGCTCACTTTTCAAAATACCACTCATCCTAAATGCTACTTCGACTTTCAATTTAAAGCCAAACACACCCAAAGCAAAAGCACTCTTACAAGGGGAAGGCACTACTGACCCACAACCGATTTGGCTGAAACTTCGTAGAGATAATGTCCATGACGTCCGATTAATGAAAATATATACATATCAGGGCCAATACCCAGCTGTTTTTATTTTATTAACCCTCAAGCGCGCCCAATTATATTACACGACCGGGCACGTGGCATACTTTGTACACCGTGTAATTTTTACAAAATAACTCATTCGTTTGGTGTAATTATTAGTTTATTTTCATTAAAATGCTGTTTTATCTCTCATATCTATTAATACCAATGATAATTTTTGATTAAATATGTTGAATTCTGATTAAACATAATTTAATTGATTAACGTACAAGTCTTAGTAACATTTATAAAATTTCCATTATTAACTTGAGGTACTGTCTTCAGTATTACATGTATCACAGAGATAATTCGGTTTGACATGTTTCTTACAAGAAAATTAATTGCAAAAATTACACTTAATGGTAGTGTCCACATTTTTCCCTCTGCCACACAATATGCATCTTCCACTGTTTTTTGGTAGGGTCCTGACATGAAATTTCCCTCTCTACAGGTTCTCGGTATATTGAAAGGAATAGTTTAACATCTGATGGTAGAGAATTTAATTTTGCTCTTTCAGTGAGATGAGGCTTCATCAATGATAGTGACAATTCCTTCAAAAATTTTCTTCTTGGCTGTCTTGGATTGTCAGCATTAGAAAAATATAATATTTGCGCGTTTATTCCCTCTACATTCATTAGTGAGAAGAACACTGCCAACGGCCACCGTTGTGTAATACGAGCTACAGAGTAGGTATTGCACATTTGATCTACAGTGTCTACTCCATAGATATTTAAATTATTTAAAATTGGCTGAAATGCTTGACCGTCTTACTAGTACCTAATATCGCTATTAGAAATGTAGGATTGTCGGAAATATGGAGCGTATCAGTCGAACAGAAAATGTTAATAGCAGTCGCAATTGTCGTCAAATTAGGAAATCTCAGGATAAGTGATAAATTTCATTCGGTTACGAATTACATATAGCGCATATAGGCGTATGTCTTTTCGGAGGCAAATTTTTTCAGATAGCAAATTTTTCGCGTACTAACACTTCTTTTATGTGGCTAATTTTTTGAGGTTTTTCCGAAGAAGAATGATTGTTGAGGTGAATTTTTTATTCCGATGGTGAATTTTTTCTCGAAGGTTTGTTTTTTCCGATGGTCAATGTTTCCTATGGCGACTTTCTTTCCGATTCCGAATTCTTTCCCGAATGAGAATTGTTTTCTAATAGCTGTTTTTCCGGTAACGAAGTATTTTTCCTATGGCGATATTTTTTTCAGATAGCTAATTTATTGCGAAGGATATCTTTTCTTATAACAATTTTTCCAATGTGAAACGTTTTTCAGGTGTCGGTTTTTCCTTCGGTTACCGTTTTTTTGGCGGCTAATTTTTTTTCATGGCCCGATTTTTTCCGGTGATTAATAGTTTTTCCGGTGAGTAATATTTTTTTCCGATGGCTAAGTTTTTTCCGATTGCGAATATTATTTTCCAATGACTTTTTTTTGCGACGAATTTCTTTTTCTCCGGACGACTTTTTTCATCAGGGATTACTTTTTTCCATTGCGGCGATTTTTTTAAAGATTTCCTACGGCTACTTTTTTTCGGCGGCTAAATGTGTCTTTCGGCGGCTAAATATTTTTTTCAACGACTAATGTGTTTTTCGGCGGATAAATATTTTTTTCGGCGGGTAAATATTTTTTCGGCGTCAAGTTTTTTGGGGTATATACTTTTTTGGCCTACTTTTTTTTCGGTGTCTAAGTATTTTTTCGGCGGCTAAGCATTTATTTCGGCGACTAAGCGTTTATTTCGGCGGCTAAGTATTTTTTTCGGCAGATAAATATTTTTTTCGGCGGCTAAATATATTTTTCGGCGGCTAAATATTTTTTTCGGTGACTAAATATTTTTTTCAGCGATTAAATACTTTTTCCGGCTTCTAAATATTTTTTTCTTCGACTAAATATTTTTTTTCGTTGGCTAATTCTTTTTAGGCTGTTAAATATTTTTCGGCGGCTAGTTTTATTCGGTGTCTACTTTTCTTCGGCGATTAAATATCGTTTTCGACGGCTACATTTTTTTCAGTGGCTAAATTCTTTTTATCCGGTTAAATATTTTTTCGGCGGCTACTTTTATTAGTTGTCTTCTTTTTTTTCGGTCTACTTTATTTTCGCTGGCTAAGCAATTTTTCGACGGCTAAATAATTTTTTCGGCGGCTAAGTATTTTTTTTGGCGGCTAAGCATTTTTTTCGGTGGCTAAGCATTTTTTTCGGTGGCTAAGCATTTTTTTCGGCGGCTAAGCATTTTTTTCGGCGGCTAAGCATTTTTTTCGGTGGCTAAGCATTTTTTTCGGTGGCTAAGCATTTTTTTCGGCGGCTAAGCATTTTTTTCGGCGGCTAAGCATTTTTTTCGGCGGTTAAGCATTTTTTTCGGCGGCTAAGTATTTTTTTCGGCGGCTAAGTATTTTTTCGGCGTTTAAGGTTTTTTTTCGGCGGCTAAGCATTTATTTCGGTGGCTGAGTATTTTTTCGGCGGCTAAGTATTTTTTTCGGGCTAAATATATTTATCGGCGACTAAATATATTTTTCGTATATTGTTTTTGGCGGCTAAAAAGTTTTTTCGGCGGCTAAAAAGTTTTTTCGGCGGCTAAATGTCTTCTTTCCGCAGCGAAATATTTTTTTGCGGCGAATAAATATATTTTTCGGCGGCTAAATTTTTTGTTTGGCTGCTAAATATTTTTATTCGGTGTCTAGATTCCTTTTAGGCGGTTAAATATTTTTTGGCGGTTACTATTATTCGGTGTCAACTTTTTTTTCGGCGGATAAAAATATTTTTCGGCTGCTAAATACGTTTTTCGGCGGCTAAATATTTTTTTCGGCGACTAAATATTATTTTCGGCGGCTAAATAATTTTTTGGCGGTTAAATATTTTTCCGGCGGCCAAGTATTTTTTTCGACGGCTACATTTTTTCGGCGGCTGAATTCTTTTTAGGCGGCCAAATATTTTTTTCGGCTGCTAAATAATTCTTTTCGACTGCTAAATTCTTTTTCGTCGACAAAATATTTTTTCTCCGTCGGATTCTTTTTTCCGAGTCGCATTTTTTTCTAACTCGAATATTTTTACAAATTTCCGATTTTGCTGTTGTAACCGCAATGAAATTTAAAAAAGTTTAAAGGAAAATAATTAAGTAAACGGAAGCAAAACCCGCCCAGAGGCCGAGCGGCACCACAGTGGGCGAGGGCTGCCCCAAACAATACAAAGAAGCGGATTAAACCACTGCAGCAGAACCGACAGAATGAAAAAGTACCTTGTACACTGAGCGGGGGGAACTTCACAGTGTTCGCGCAAGGTAGTTTTTTCACCCTGGCCTCTTAAGGCGGACTCTTTCTAATCCCCTTAGGCGGAGGTTTTTGCCCGACATCTGAGGGTGATTGTACTGGAGTAATCGCCCGTGGGCGAACGGTTCTGCTGCAGGGATCGAACCCGCTTCCTCAGTATTGGGGGGAAGTCACCTTCCCAACTGTGCTACCGAGACGACATAGAAAAGTAGGAAATAAGTTAAAGCCTTTCGGAGGGGAGTGGAGGGAAGAGAGGGGAGGCACAGTGGAGAGGGTAGGTAGGTTCCCCCTGGAATAGGCGGAAGAGGGGAAATGAAAGGCGCGCACCCAGGGGGCGGGGGAGGGGGGTTGGTTTGATAGACGATTTTATGAATCATTGTATGTTTCTTTTCACGGTTTTTTGTGCTTAAATAATTCACCACATTAAACCTTCGCTCATTTAGATCACATGCAACTTCCTGACCCGAAAATACCATTGCACTCTGTCGAACTGTTTTGAGTTCCTTGGGAGATAGAAATGGTATTTCGATAAGTTGTTTCGTAAGTTTGTTGTCTTCACGAAGCCTGTTTACGGTGTTGCACGATTTACTATTCTCTCTGAAATGCCTTTCAGGCTACGTTTGTTTGACCATCCTTCTCGAATTTCGACCGGCCAATATTATTTCTGGTTCAAGAAAAGAAGATTGCTTGTCTAATTTGAGCCCTTCTTGTACGTGAATAGGCGACGTCCTCCCTTTCACCGATTTGCCGGAGTTCGAGTTAGAATCCTCGAAATTGAGGCGAGAAATAGCGGCTACAGAAAGGAAATAACGTTTTGTGTTGAAGTGATGGCAGAAGGATACGGTTTCAAAGGCATTCCTTATGTAAGTTATGTACAAAACAGTATTGAAAGATATGCATTTCTACAATTTCCATTTAACCGGTGGATTAGTTTAAATGTTCATGTAAGGTGGAAGTTCTAATTGATGGATTTAATTAAATATTAATATTTAATTTAATCCTAATTCATCAAGCAGTTCAAGAAATTAAAATACCACTAACACTTTGATAAAGAATGTCTACAAGTTGAAAACTTACAAAATAACCCTTTTGCAGAATGAAGATAACAAATTCTGACTTGGATGGCTGCTATGAAGCTGATATTGGGATTATCTGAAACATCGATCGGAGAAGGGAGGCTTGATAATTCTGTTTTGGATTTGGTGAAGGTAATGTAACGTCAATTACTGCATAAGTTAATAAAATCTAACTATATATATTAATTTTACGTTGACGTCTTTAGACATTTGTTTACAATTTATATCGGCGTATTTCTCGAGAACCGTTCGTCGTAAAGATATGCGGTAAACGGCGTTTTGTTTCTACTGGTTATGAGGTCCCTGGAAAAATATTTTCGTTTGCTAAAGTGTCCCGGGTTCGAATCCAGGAGACAATTATATTTTCCCATAAGTTTACACGGGATTTTCGATTTTTCAGAGTGCAAGGTTTTCTTCCTTCATTCGATAAAATACGTAAAAATGGTCTGATTTTCTTTATACTATCATATTACTGGGATTTTTACACGTTACACGGTCGATATTTTCAGAAATACGAATTCTTTTTCGAAATTTTGCGGATTTTTCGTACTCATTCCGGGCGTTGCCAAGGAGACTCTCATTGTTGCCTCCGATTCATTTAATGTCAATTAAACTTTCTAATAGACGAAAGAAAAGTTATTCGCGTCGAACTGTTGTTTGAGCATCGAAATTAATGAATCATAGCCACGTAAATACGAATAATTCGTCTGTCGACTGCGTATGGGGCAGTATGGGAAGCGTTTGTAGCTGTGTGAATAACGTGTAACAAACAAGTTCCCAGCGAATTGTTTTATTTTAAATTGTGCAATTTGTTTTTATTTTGTTTAAATTGATTCTATAAGGAATTGTTTCATTTTAAATTGTGCTTTTAATTTGTTTCAATTGATACTATAACGTTTTAAAATGGTTACGTTGACGACTGTCAGCATTTGTTTACAATTTATTGTTAACATCTGTATAACAGCTGTCAATAACATGTGTATAAGAAATCTAACTATATGTTAATTTTACGTTGACGTCTGTCAGCATTTATGTACAATTTGTTGTTAACATCTGTAGATGTACTAGAAACTTGAAATTTGGTAGGATTATAGGTTTTACGCTTACTCTTTAAATTAAGGTGAGATAGAATGCATTTTTATTTTAATACTTTGCATTTCATTTATATTTCATTAATTATTCAATAAAAATTATTTCACTAAACCTTCAGTTTATGTAAATTGCATTGAGGATCGGAGATCCGGGGCTGCCCTACTAGTGTGCATTCATTTTGGGTTACATGTAGATAAAAAATATCCTCCCTTATTTATTCCTAATCAGGTTAAATTGTTCATTTAACCATTGTTAGTCATATTGTAAAAGTTGGCCAAATATTTCTTCTGCAATCACTTTATATGCTAATAGGTAATAGTTTCTCAATCAAACCCTAAAAAACTCTTTCTTATAAATTTCATTACAGCCTTTTTCATGTTCTTTTAAATTAATTTCATTACCATTGCTCTACATATCATTTACGTAATAATCCATAAGCTGGAATAACTGGAGTCGAAATAGAAAGTTAATAGCAAATATTTCTATTTTCTCATATGCGAAGTATATTGAGCAAGTATTGCAATCGCGAAAAAATTCGGTCTCGAAATTTTGATGGAAATATATGGTTTAGGTGTACCCAAGTCCGACTTTTGCAATTCCATCTGTCTGTCTGTTCGTGGCCCTAAAGCCTAAACGGTATAGCAAAAATAAATGAAATCTCGTACTTAGGCATTTTATCATACAGAATAGAAGTTGTGAAGAAATGGTTAAAATTTCAGAATAATTAACGGCCGTTTATTTATTCAAGGCAATTTTAACAACAATTTTATTTTCTCAAAAACGGCTACAACAATTTTTATCAAATTTCATAGTTAAGTTCACGTATGCAATAATACTACATAGTTCAAATTTCTCAAAAAATGAATGAAAATTGAACTTAATTCTTATAAAACTTCAATAACAATTGGATTTTCTAAAAAATGACTTACAAATTTCGAGTAGTTATTTAAGTTAATGTTTTTAATTTTTGTACATAGTTCATATTTTTCAAAAGATAACTAAATGATGGATTAGTATATGAGAATGCTTGTACAATGTATATTCTACTGATCTTTTATTGAAAACCTCTGATCAAAGCGAAATTATTACGTAAATGATATGTAAAGAACATTGCTGAAAAGAAGATGATTTTACTTTTGAATTTTTTAAAAATTCTTACTTGTTAATTTTTCTCATAACAACTGTCCTTTTCTGTAGTTAGATAATTACAAAAGCTCTCTCTACTGACCCTTTCTAATTCATGTGAAATTATATACCGTATTTTCTGGCCTAAAAGATGCAACCCGATTTTAAAACAGAAATTCCAGAAAAAATTACACATGGATTTTACCTTACCAAATTGACAAGAACAAAAACAGTTTCTCTACATTAAAATAATCAACTTTATTCATAATATAAAAGCCAACTAAATTGTCATCATTGCTGCTACAATCATCATCACTAGCACTTTTGTATGAATCTTTAATAGCTTTGTTCAGCTGATCATCTTCAGGTGCATGTTAAGGAACATTTATAGTTGGCAAAATTCCTAATTCTGATACACAATTCAATCACAAAGTGATAGTCTTATTTTGTTTGTTTAATAAATTACCTTGTATGGCTTAAGAAATCTTTCTTTTCATCGGTCAAAGCACTCTACAGAAATTTATCATCTATTATTAATCTCAGATATTTAGTATAATCTACTTGAGCTATGGATTCACAATTACACCATGAGTTAAAAGTATTAATTCGACGTAAGCGCAATCATGTTTGTAAAGTTTAATAGGAAGAAGTGTTTAGGATTTCTCATGCATGCAGTTTGTCGTCTTTATGTTAACTATTAGATAATGATCATGAGACCAGTTCTGAATACTATTGAAATCTTGTTGGCAATAATCTATGGCTTTGTTAATATTTTCATGAACACTTACTAAAATGATATCAGCATATAAATAAATCTCTGAATTTGTTACAACTTCAAATATACTATTTACATAAACAGTATTGGTCCCAAAATTGAGCCTTGAGGCACACCAAGTTTAACATCTCTTAGTTTGCTAAAATAATTGTCTATTTTTAGTAATTTTTCTATTATTTAAATAATCCTTAAACCAATCTAACATTATGCCCCTGATCCCAATTTCCTGCAGTTTTTTAATTAAAACAGAATGTGAAATGGTATCAAATGCCTTACTATAATCAACAAACACTAGGATGATATGATTATTTTTGTGTAAATTAGCGGATGATATTATTTTTGTCTAAATTAGCATTGAGCTTCTCAGATAAGGCTTCTAATAAAAGTTTAGTGCTTTTGTTAGGCTGAAAACCATACTGGTTTCTGTGTATAATGTTATGTTTGCTTAGGTAATTTAGCAATTTATTAGCAACTAATTTTTCCATAATTTTATCAATACAAGGCAAAATTGCTATGGACCTGTAATTCGTGAGATCATTATGCATTCCTCCTTTGTATATTGGATGTACAAGTGCTGTTTTTAAATCTACAGGTATAACTCCTTCTAAAATACTGTTATTGATTAATTTTCTCATGAGAAGTGTGATGTCTTTATTCACAATAAGATCTAATTTTGTCAACTCCTGGTGACTTTTTGTAATTTAGGGATTTAATAACAATTGATTTCTTTAACTGTCACTTCCGTGAAGAAAAGAGTATTTCCTATTGTATGGGGAAGATGGTTACATATTTTAATAGTACAATTGTTTTTCATGTTTTGTATTGACTCGGTAAATTGTACTGCCAGATTTCTTGTTCAATGTATTTACTCCCCATGTATTTCCCTATAATTGTTCCTATACTCTCTTTTCTTTTACATCATAATAAAATGTTTAGTTCTTTCCATGTCTCCTTAATATTACCTTTCAGTGAATCAAATTTTGTATAATCTTTTTTTGCTTTCCTAATTAGATTCACAGATTTCTTTGCTTCTTATAGTTTAAATGTTGTATTAGAGGGATTGTTTTTCCATAATTGATATAACCTCTCTTTTTTGTATTTCCTTCATAACATTGTTGTTCATCCACCTTTTTTTCAATACAAATTTGCATTTAGTCTTCTCTGCATTATCGTAGACACTATTCATTCTTAGGTTTAAGTTTTCATACAAGTTAACATTATCTATATCATGCAGGTCCTGTTATTTAGTGGAGTTAATGCGTCTTTTTACTTCCTTTTCATCAAGATAACTGGAGTGAATAGGAGGTTGCTCTACACCATCTCTATAAATAAATCCTGTTAAGTAATGGTCAGATATTTTCGTCTGAAATATAAATGATGAAATATCTTTTATAGGGCCTCTATAGGCAATATGGTCAATACAGAACCTTACCATTCTATTTAATCTAAATTATTCTCTTGTATATGTCTTTATTAATTGAATGAAACCTTGTGGTGATAGAAAATTTTGGTATCTCAATGAATGTATGTCAGATTTATCTTTTATGTTTATATCTCCTGCTTTGACTACTATTTTATTTTTACAATCAGTTAAGGCTAGACTTAATTCCTCAAGAAATTCATTTTTATTTAATGATGGGGGTCTATATATACCAATTAGCAAAATTTGCATGCTCTTAATATTGATTTCGCAAGGTATTACTTCAGCAGAGTTCATTGTAATTACTTTTTGATTAAAATATGTCATCCTTAATGTAAAGGATTTGGCTACCACCCCTCTTATTTTACCTTAAGTTATACACCATATTATATAAATCTATATTATTAGAATTCACATTTACCTCAGTAAGCAATACAAACAAATATTGAGAGCAATATGATAGTTCTTGAATAATGTATAAAAAATCATCCCAACTGTTTGATAGACTTCTAACATTCAGATGATAGAACAGAAGATTTGCAAATGATACATTTTGTATAAGGCTGTTTAAAGAGCTTGTCTTGTTTCTTAATTTAACGATAATTTTTTTGCTTTTCTCCTGGTCCTTTTGATTAATCACAAATTGACAATGTCAAAAGGATCAAAATTTTTACAACCTAGATCATTCACAAGTTTCTTGATGTGATCCCAAGGTTATCACCTTTTTCAATCAGACCAACTATTACTATGTTAGAACCTAAATCTTTTTACTCCATGATATTAACTTTAGTGGTGAGACCTTCAATTACTCTGTCCTTGTTTGCATTTTCCCTATGGAGATCGACCACCTCCTGCTTTACTTCTTTAATAATATTTTGATTTACGCATAGCGTCTCCCTTACTTCATCATACCCAGTCACAAAGGAAAGATAAAATTTTCTTTGTGTGTGTATTAAAGTCTTTTTTGATACCTTTCAATTCATGCATAATTAGGTTTAAATTTCTTTCAATGTTACACCAGCCTTTGAATCTTCTCCGTTGTATCCATTATCAGCTGGCCTCGCTGTATTTCTGCAGCTTAAGCATCTCCATTCATCCTTTGCTTTAGTCGACTCGGATTTCCAGGTTGAATTCCATTTTAAATAAAAGTAATAATTCTCCTGTTGATATTTCAACAGGCATTATACTAATTATGTATAATGCACATGTATGATGGCATCCACACAGGAAAAATAAAAGTACAAATCATCAGTAGTGATTGTCTAGAAGTAATAACGAAATAGGGAATTCTTTGTTTCAGAGACATACTCTGCATAAATCCTAATTGACTGCTCTCAAACTGTGGATATCCATTCCGATGCTACAGGAATGATGGATAATGCTGCTCTGAGACACCAGAATTTGCAGTCAGTGTTCAACTCATCTCTGCACCTGCATAAAGAAGAAATTGGATGTTTGACTAAAAATATGTACATATTAACATAAATGTCAATCTGTATAGAATCTTGTGATTAAATCTTATTTAAAAATTGTAATTGCTTTACTAAGTAGCATTGCCTAGGTTACAGGTACAGTTACTCCAAAGAACACTAATAGAGAACTGCATTATCAGATAGGACATGAAAGCACCTTCCAGAGAATGTGGCTGTGATAGATCATGATGAAGCCTTTGGTAGAGATTGATGTGTCAATGACAGTAAGAAACCTGAAATATGAAAGCACTTTCCAGAGAACGTGGCTGTGATAGATCATGAGGAAGCTTTTGCTAGAGATTGAAATATGGTAGGTAGTCGGGGTATCCTAGTAATACCTAGATGTCTTATATTATGACAGTAAGTCAGTCGGGGGTATCCTAATAATACCTAGGTGTCTTATATTAAGACACTAAGTCAGTCAGAGTATCCTAGTAATATCTAGGTGTCTTCTATTAAGACATTAAGTCAGAGTATCCTAGTTATACGTAGGTGTCAGTATCCTAGTAATATGTAGGTGTCTTATATTAGGACACTAAGTCAGTAAGAGACTTATATTAAAAAACTAAGTCAGTCAGAGTATCCTAGTAATACCTAGGTGTCATATAAAAACATTAAGTCAGTCAGAGTATCCTAGTCATACCTAGGTATCTTATATTACGACACTAAGTCAGTCAGTGTCTTATATTAAGATACTAAGTCACTCAGAGTATCCTAGTAATATGTAGGTGTCTTATATTAAGACAGTCAGAGTATCCTAGTAATACCTAGGTGTCTTATATTAAGACACTAAGAGAGTCAGATACTTATATTTAGACACTAAATCAGTCAGAGTATCCTAGTAATACGTAGCTGTCTTATATTAAGAGACTAAGTCTTCAGAGTCTTATATTAAGACACTAAGTCAGTCAGAGTATCCTAGTAATACCTAGATGTCTTATATTAAGACATTAAGTCAGAGCATCCTAGCAATACCTAGGTGGCTTATATTAAGACACTAAGTCAGTCAGAGTATCGTAGTAATATCTAGGGGTCGTATATGAAGACATTAAGTCAGTCAGAGTATACTAGTAATACCTAGGTGTCTCATATTAAGACACTAAGTCAGTCAGAGTATCCTAGTCACACCTATGTGAGTTATATTAACACACGAAAAAGCGTGCAAACAAATACAAAATGCTTGGAAAAATCTGCTATCTAACCGCTACATAGATCAACGCTGACCAACAAACGAAAAACGCGTAACTGAGAATCGTCCAGCGTCAAATTTCTTTGCCAGAAATGACTATGTGGTCGTATTTATAAATGACACGAGAATAGTATTCTAATATAGAAAAGAGAACTATACGATACGAGATGCCGTGCAGTGATACTCTCACCGACATTTACGGAGGAATTTGTTGCTCACACGCAGACGCATAGCCAGGATTTTCTCTTGGGGCGGCTCAACTATATGATTATTCCACCAAACATTTATTGAACATGTTACGTTGTCAATTGTGATACAAACGTACCGACTCTCGGGATATAGGGGAGAAAAGAGGGTTGGTACTTGCTCTAGAAATGCGATTGAGCTTTTCAATTTCAAGCGACGGAAAAGTTAATGACAAATCAAACAACTGGAACCCAGTTAACAATCAAAAAGAACTGTTTCTTCCACCTCTGCAGAGTATACCTCGGTCTTTGGTTTTTTACGAAAAAGTGTAACAAGATGCGCACATTTTTTCGTTTTTCTTCCATTTCTGTTATGGGTGAAAAAACAAAGTTTTTTTAAAAATAGCAATAACAGAGATCTGATGTATAACAGTTAAACTGTATACGATTTCCAAGATCCAAATGAAAGTAATACAATTACATTAATGAAAAAGTTCGCACTAAGCCGCAATGGGATATGGAGAACACAAAACTAGGTTGGCTTACAGCTTTTCGTTAATGTATCTCTAACTAATAACATCGAGAATAGGAAACATATGCACATCGTGAAATAATTGGCCTCACTTACTAAATGCCGCCAATTGGAACTTCAGGACACTCCGAATACTAGGATGAAAAAATAGAAACTCATGGTAACAAAAAACTCCCGAAACTACGTTTTCACTCCTCAAAAAAAAGAGAAATATCTAGAATTGTCATGCACTGAGCGAAAATCGTAATTTGGGATTTAATTATATCGGTAAATTATACTGACCTGTTGTTTTCTAACGAATTATCTGCCGTTCAGGATACACAAAACAGACGCACTCTCACTACTGAAGTTGTTTCGAAGTGAAACTAATCCTCAAAAATTCTTTCTTTCCCAAAAGGGTTTTTTAATTTCTTAGAAATGTCTTTCCTCAAAATTCCCTCTTTGCGTCGTTCCCAGGCTATTGTCCCCTCCCTCCATCTGGAAACTATTACGGATGCAAGGTTGCTTCGTTTTACCCCTTAACATGGAGAACAAAGGATGACTGAAGTGACCTTTTTCTTATTCGGTGCTGGGTGCCTTCCGGTCAGTATTCCGTTGATTTACGGGACGACTGTAGTGAATTGAGAATAAGGGGAGTGCAAGGAGAGAAAAAAGTCATACTTCGACAATGTGCAAATGGAAAACGGATGAAAAACATTTACTCGATCACCGACATTTATGACAGCCTTTCTGCCGTGACTCTACCGTC
Source organism: Uropetala carovei (assembly GCA_036926305.1). Lineage (NCBI taxonomy): Eukaryota > Metazoa > Arthropoda > Insecta > Odonata > Petaluridae > Uropetala > Uropetala carovei. The sequence goes on along the minus strand of JAXCHB010000047.1, from coordinate 534,892 downwards.
GCTTTCACACTGGGAAACCGCTAAACTATGTAACAGCTCTTTTCTTAAATGACAGATTTTTAATTCTGACTTGAGTGAAGTGCTGTATTACTTATTGTTAGTACGAACTGAAGTAAGTATATTTTCTTTAATCAACTTTCTCAATGATACTGACAATATAACGAATAATTTTGCCGTTGAATGATAAGCACGTGACAGAAACTGAATTCTAGAAACATATGCGTGCTATGTGCGGGTACATAAAAAAATCAAACAATATGGTGCCAAAAACCTCCCTGCGTATTATACGTGGGTATATAAGGTACACGCGCTTGCAGTGCCCACAACGAATTGGTCCCATGGAATCGTGGCCTTTGTTGAGCTCACTGTGGGCTTCTAAAATACACGGGGTGATCGCTTGTTGCTACAGCCCGCCTTGATTCGCGTTTAGTAAACGCGCGCAAATCAAGAAATATCTTTATAATGGTTATCATGTATTTGCTGAGAGAAATATTAGAAAATTTACGAAAGAAAAAAGCATATATGCTGAGTACCAAGGCATTTAATTAATACACACTCCCGAGTTTAAGGTTCTTATGGAAGAACCTGTAGAGGTGGGGGGGGGAAGCCCGTCAGCCCCCTCCCCCGCACATGGGTGCGCGCCTTTCATTTCCCCTCTTCCGCCTATTCCAGGGGGAACCTACCTACCCCTCTCTTCCCTCTCCAATGTGCCTCCCCTCCACTCCCCTCCGAAAGGCTTCAACTTATTTCCTACTTTTCTATGTCGTCTCGGTAGCACAGTTGGGAAGGTGACTTCCCCCCAATACTGAGGAAGCGGGTTCGATCCCTGCAGCAGAACCGTTCGCCCACGGGCGATTACTCCAGTACAATCACCCTCAGATGTCTGGCGGAAACCTCCGCCTAAGGGGATTAGAAAGAGTCCGCCTTAAAAAACTACCTTGCGCGAACACTGTGAAGTTCCCCCCGCTCAGAGTACAAGGTACTTTTTCATTCTGTCGGTTCTGCTGCAGTGGTTTAATCCGCTTCTTTGTATTGTTTGGGGCAGCCCTCGCCCACTGTGGTGCCGCTCGGCCTCTGGGCGGGTTTTGCTTCCGTTTACTTAATTAGTTATTTTCCTTTAAACTTTTTTAATTTCATTGCGGTTACAAGAGCAAAATCGGAAATTTGTAAATATATTACCGCATAAAAAATAATCGAGTCAGAAAAGAATGCGACGGAGAAAAAATATTTTTTTGACGAAAAAGAATTTAGCAGCCGAAAAAAATTATTTAACCGCCGAAAAAAATATTTGGCCGCCTAAAAAGAATTTAGCCGCCGAAAAACGTATTAAGCGGCCGAAAAATATATTTATCCGCCGAAAAAATATATAGCCGCCGAAAGCAAAGTAGACCCCGAATAAAAGTAGCCGCCGAAAAATATTTTACCGCCTAAAAGGAATCTAGCCACCGAAAATAATGTAGCCGTAGAAAAAAATATTTAGTCGCCGCAAGAAAGTATTTCGCCGCCTAAAAAAATTAGCCGTCGAAAAGAAAATGTAGCCGCCGAAAAAAATATTTAGCTTCCGTTTACTTAATTAGATACTTGACTTCAGCTTTTAAAATTTTATTGCGGTTACACGAAGGCAATCGGAAAACTGTAAAAATATTGCCGCCGAAAAAGAAATCGTCGCAGAAAAAATATATTTTGCGGCCGAAAAAAAAACTCGGCGCAGAAAAAAAATATTAACCTCCGAAAAAAGCGCGCCGTAGAAAAAAAATATTTAGCTGCTGAAATAAAAACTCGCCACAGAAAAAAATATTTATCCGGTGAAAAAAGACGTCAGAGAAAGAAATTTAGCCTCCGAAAAATAAACTCGCCGCAAACAAAATATTTTGCCGCCGCAAAAATAATATCTTGCCGCCGAAAAAAAACTCGCAGCAGGAAAGAAACGTTTGCTACCAAAAAAATGTTAGCCAGTGGAAACATTAATAGCTACCGGAAAAATGGAGCTGCGGAATGAAATAACCGCAGAGAAAAGAAGTAAATAAAGAAGAAATCGAAATCGCAAAATATCTTAAATCGGAGAAAAAACAAGATCTAATAAACTTCGCCACAGGAAAAAACCGACACATGAAAAAGTTCAATATCAGAAAAAACTCGTAATTAGAAAACCACCGCAGGGAAAAAAATTCGCCGAAAAAAATTTTTAGTCGCGGTGAAAATAACTGAACCGCCGAAAAAATATATTGAGCCGGCGGAAAAATATTAGCCACCGAAAAATTATTTAGCCGCAGAAAAAAAAATTAATATTTAGTAACCAAAAAAATAATTTAAGTCGCTGAAAAAATATTTAGCTGCCAAAAAAATAATTAACATATAGTCGCCGAAAAAGCATGCGCTGAAAAAAAGTAGCCCCAGGAAAAACCGACACTTGGAAAACGTCTGACAACGGAAAAAATTCGCCATAAGAAAATATATCCTTCGCAAAAAATTAGCAATCTGAAAAAACATCTATCAGAAAACAGTCCTCCCTCGGAAAAGAATGCGAAATAGGAAAGAAATTCGCTATTGCAAAAAACACGCCTTCGGAAAAAATTCACCTTCGGAATAAAAAATTCGCCTTGTGAAAAATGCTTCCTCTTCACAAAAGACTCCAAAAATTAGCCATCTAAAAGAAATCTTAGGACGCGGAAAATATTTCTATCTGAAAAATTTGCCTCCGAAAAGCAATACGACTTTGGAAAAAATTAACCTGCAGAAAAATCGCATTAGGAAAATGCGATATTTAGCCGACGAAAAATATATTTAGTCGCCACAAAAAAATATTTCGCCGTCAAAAACAATATTCGAAAAATATATTTAGTCGCCGAGAAAGCCGATAAATATATTTAGCTGCCAAAAACATATTTAGCCCCCGAAAAAAATACTTAGCCGCTGAAAAAATTATTTAATCGCCGAAAAAATGCTTAGCCAGCGAAAATAAAGTAGATCGAAAAAAGTAGACAACTAATAAAAGTAGGCGCCGAAAAAATACTTAACCGCATAAAAAGAATTTAGCCACCGAAAAAAAATGTAGCCGTCGAAAAAAATATTTAGCCGCCGAAAAAAAATAGACCGAATAAAACTAACCGCCAAAAATATTTAACAGCCTAAAAAGAATTTAGCCAACGAAAAAAAAATGTAGCCGCCGGAAAAATTACTCAGCCGCCGAAAAAAATACTTAGTCGCCGAAATAAATGCTTAGATGCTTAGTCGCCGAAAAAATACTTAGCCACTGAAAAAAAAGTAGGCCGAAAAAAAGTATATACCTCTAAAAAGTTGACGCCGAAATAATATTTACCCGCCGAAAAACACATTAGACGTCGAAAAAAATATTTAGCCGCCGAAAGACACATTCAGCTGTCGAAAAAAAGTAGCCGCAAGAAATCTTTCAGACGTTCAGACTGACTGCATTTCGATAGACGCTATTTCACAACTCGATATTGGTATTTTTCGAGAATTCTAACTCCGGAAAATCCTAGAAAGGAAGGACATCGATTATTCACATACACGAACAGTTAAATTCAGATTATCGATCTTTTTTTCTGAAACTTAAAGCATATTGGCCGGTCGGTATTCGAGAATGATGGTAAAGCGAACGTAGTCTGAAAGGCATTTCAAAGAGAAGATACAATCGTGCAACAGCGTAAACACGCTTCCGAAAGACCTAACAGGTTTACGAAGCCATTATGAGAATGCACAAGGACATTGTGAAATATACCAATTCTATCTCCGAAGTAGTTCAACGAAAATTAATCAATAATATACAGTGAAATGGTGGTTTTGTGTCAAGAATTTGCATGTGATCAAAAAGCAGCGGCAAGTCAAGCATGACTTAAAATAGCACCTAAGTTTAATGTGATGAATTATTAACAAATCAAAAACCGTGCAAAAAAATGAATAAAATTCTTGAAAAAATCGTTACCGTTACATAAAACAGATCATCATACCAAAAACGCGTATCTGAGAATCTTCAACCACGCAAAAAATACATTATCCCGGTTTCTTATAATGCAAACGTCAAATTTCTTTGCCAGAAATGACTATGTGGACGCCATTACCTATAAACAACACGAGAATAACGCTCTAATACAGAACTATTCGATAAGAGATGCGAAGCAGTGATATTATAGTCACCTACATTTACGAAGGAAATTCTGTTGCTTATACGTCATGAGAAACTGCAATTTTCTTATCGGAATCGAACGACTCCCGCTTACCATACCAACTCCCTTTCATTTCCCCTCTTTCACCTACTCCAGGGGGAACCTCCCCTCTCTTCCCTCTACCTCCCTCCCCTCTTCTATCCACTCCCCTCCGAATGCCTGCCGAAAGGGAAATAGCTTAAACTTCCTACATTTCTTCGTCGTCTCGATAGCACAGTGGGGAAGGCGGCGTACTTCCCCTCAATGCTGAGGAAGCGGGTTCGATCCCGGCGGCTGACCGTTCGCCGATGGGCCGGCCGGAGTGAAAAAATTACCTTGCGTGAACACTGTGAAGTTCCCCCCGCCCAGAGTACAAGGTATTTTTTCACTCTGTCGATCCGCCGCCGTGGTCGAATCCGCTTCTTCTTTGCATTGTTTGGGGAAGCACTTTCCCATTGTGGTGTTGTTCGGCCTCTGGGCGGGTTTTGCTTCCGTTTTCTTTATTAGTTATTTTTCTGACAACTTTTTTAAATTTCACGGCAGAGTATGTATGACATACGAGGAAAATCCATCGCCGAGGAAAAAATTCTACGCAAAAAAAGTCGACGCCGAAAAAATAGTCGCTGCTGAGAAAAACAAATACAGCGGAGAAGAAAGTCGAATAACGGAAAAAAGTTCCCCGCAGAAAAAGAATCGTTACCGGAAAAGCATTTTCGCCATCGGAAAGAAATTAGACAATTTAAACCAAGGAAATGAAAATTGCAATCGAAAAATATTTGCAATCGGAGAAAATGTATAACCTAAAAAAATTGGTCGCAGCCAAAAGAAAGGAAAGGAAAAAAATAGACGCCGACGAGAAAAAACTAGCCGATTAAGGAAAAAGGTAGCAATCGAGAAAATAAGTCGCAGGGGAGAAAAAACTTGACGCCGAAAGAAATAGTCGAGGGCGAGAAAAAGTCGTCGCCGAGAAAATCGCAATAAGAAACAATATTCGTAGTCGGAAAATAATATTCGCCATCGGAAAGAAATTAGCAAATTTTGCCGACAGAAAAAAATCGCAACCGAAAAATATTTGCAACGGGAAAAAGGGAAATCTAACTGTAAATCGCAGCCGAAAAAAAGTCGCGGACGAGGAAACCGCCTAGAAAAATCGCCGCCGAGTAAAATAAGTCGAAACCGAAAAAAGTAAGGACGCCATAGAAAAAGTCGTCTCCGAAAAGAAAGCCGCCCGTAGTGGGCTCATCTCGCACTCGGCGCCCATTTTCCTAATTATTATTTTTCTTATTATGTACTTATAAATTCCCCTGCAAAATAACGAGATGCGAGGGAAAATTTAAAATAAATTCACAAGATAAATTCGGCAGAGAGAAAATTGAAAAATTGATTAACGCCGAATAAAAATTATTCGCCGGCGAAAAAAAACGTTCAGCGCTTAAAAAAAATCGCGAAATCAAAAAATTGACTTACGACAAAAAAATATTTTCCAACGTGAAAAGTATCCACAACTGAATAAGTAAATAGCCATAAATAATTAATACACTGGCACAAAAAAAATCATGTGTGAAAAATTAATTACTAATTAATTTCGCACCTGAAACAATAATTCAGGGCCGACGGAAATAATTCTCGAATGCAAATAAATTATTCACCAGCGCAGAAAATTAAATTACCCCTCTGAAAAAGCCTAATTCAAACTCTCAACTTATGCTATCTAGCCTTTGGAACTGCATTTGCATTTAAGCAGTTGAATGTCAGAAAACTATATATAGTCATTCATGTAACATAATAAAATTATGCATCCAAGATTTAACAAACATTTTATGTAAGAATGTTTACAACTAAATCTTAAAGTTTTTTAGGTTAATCAAAACTGTTTTCTTTTGTACTCCTCAATGAACCCTTGTAATATACTGGTGTCAATCTTGATGGAAGAGTTAAAAAAAAGCAGGATGTCTGGTCACCTTAACTATGTCTCATCATATCAAAATTTTATCCTATAACATTAAATATTCTGGCAACTTAGTAACCCATCAGCAATATTCCACCAAAAATAATCAATACAGAAATCTAATAAAACTACCAAATGATGCAAGGATTGCAAATGCTCCAAATAATTCCAAAGAAGCATGGAGGATTATTAACAGTATCACCGGCCCTGACAGGGCTGAATACCTTCCTGTTTAAAAAAATGACAATTCCATATAATAGTTAATCTTTATAAATTTCTAATGCCCTTAAGCTAATTGTAAGATAAAGTTAAAGATAACACTTACAGCAAAATTCCTCAAAGCATCAAAAAAGCTAAAAAAAATTATGAAAGTGATTGCTGTCAGTTCACCAGAAGCTGAAATAGCATTTAGTCTCATGAATAATATGCTACTGAAAAAAGAAATTTACTTCTTGTAGAAAATATCGCCGATGTATTGACTATATCTTTGTTTGGACCATCAACTTGAGAATGGGATGCCACACTATTCATTAAAAAGTGACTATGATAAGATCATCATACAGCAGTTGATGCAAGAATTAGAAAATCCGTGGCAAAAAAATATTCGGAAAATGATATTGCTTCGTGAAGTTTTTTTTAAAAATTACATTTAAAACAGAAATAAATTGAATGGAAAATTGATTTTTTCTTTTTAATTTTCTCAATAAATTCCTTTTAAAATAATTATATGAATGTAACAAATAATTATAAAAATGTATTTTAAAACAAACCCGTTGTTAAAAATTTTGGTTGCCATCACTCCCCTTAACTATTTTTTCTGAATCCACCTTAAACATCAGCTGCTGTTAATTCTGCCTCCATACTCAATCATGACAACATCCACACTCTGGAAACAATATACAGTGGAAACCACTTAACATGAAAACGCTTAAAACGAAATATCAGTTAACACGAAAAAAGTGCTCGATCCGTTCCAGTGCCTATAACTTTCAGTATATATCCATTCGTTAATGCAAAATGGTTTACACGAAATTATTTTTTGGTCCCACAAAAATAAATACATGCAAAATTATTTGAGATAGACTTTCCCCATGATTGTGATAATATCTTCAGCTATGTATTACATCATATTATTGACAAGTATCATGGATTTGCCTACGAGCCTCATTCCATATTTGATAAATGAAAATTTTACAATTAAAACTATTAACATGGTATTCGGTTAACTCGAAATTTGGATAACACGAAATGATTGTGCTGGTCCCTATCATTAGGTGTTAACCGGTTTTCACTGTATTTACATACTTATATATTGATGTCCACTGAATGGCATCTGTTTTATTATATCTCACCTTTATTAGCATTTTTAAAAAGTTTTTTTGTGATAATAGGTGCTGAATCATTATATACTAGGTATGTAATAATCTCATCCCGTTGTGTGAGTGTTAGCAAGTAATAGCACTTTTTGAAGTTCCTTACTATAATAAGTGCAGAATACTTAAAATCTGGGTATTTAATAATCTCATACCACTGCTTTTAAATGGTTGTATGCAAGAAGTGCCTTAAACAACTCTCAAAGGACGGGTAATGTGTGAAATGTTGTGGTTGTGATGAAAATATGCACTTTGCATGTGCACATGTATCAGAGAGTACCTGGAAAAGTAAGTCAGCCAGAAAGAAGGAAGACTGGTGTGCTGACTGCCGGAATCAAGAGGAACCTGGTACAGACATTGAAGTGGCTAGCATGAGTAATAGTAACAATGATTACTCCTCCGAAATAAAAGAATTAGTGGCTGAAATAAAAGATCTTAAAAAAGCTATAAAGTACTTCAGTGATGATTATGATGTACTTAAGGTAGATGTGAAAAAAATTTATGATGACATCAAGTGTTTCAAAGATGTTGTAGCTGATTTGAAACAAGAATTAAAATTAGGATAAAGTGATTGAGGAGTTCATAACACGAATGAATATCCTAGAGCAAAAAGAACTGGCTAATAATATGGAAATTGTTGGTTTGAAAAGTGAAAACACAACTATAGACAATTTAAAAGTTAATGTACGTGAGTTAGTTAGTGTGGTTACAGAAGAACATCTCTTCTGATGTTGTAGATGATATTTATATAGTAAATAGAAATCGGCAAAACAAAAATACTAACGTTATTATAAGATTTAAATCCAAAGATATTAAGAAGAAAATAATGGCTAAGAAAGTTGGTTTGCAGCAGAAAGAAATAAAAGGTATAATGCTAATATTTACTTTAACGATCATCTAACTGGGTATTACAGTATGTTGCTTTGAAAGGCAAGCAGTAAAGCTATTAGGTTATAAATTTGTTTGGTATAAAGCCGAAAAAATATCAAAAAGGATGAAAATTCCCAAATTAAAAAATCCTAAATGAGAAGGAATTGAACAAAATAATTTAAATGTATATCCCTTCTACTTGCTTATTGTTTATAGTTTTGATATGGATTTGATTAATCTGCTAAAGGTTGAGAAAATAAAGTGTAAGACATATAACTCAGTAACTTTCTACTCTTTTGTACCATTTAAACATTAGAACTTTAAGGAAACATTGGACAGAAGTTTTGTTAAATATTAATGTTATTATAAATAAATTAGGAATAATTGTATTAATGGAGGTAAATATAACACAATTTGAATAACAATTATATAAAATACCAAGGTTTAATACGTTTTTTAAGTTAAGAGAAGGTCACAGGGATGATGGTATTATAATTTATGTAAATGATGAAATAAAATGCAAGGATGTGTTAATTAACACAACCTATTTTGTGTCAAAATGTTTAAATGTCACAATAGATAATAGTGATATAATTATTTTGTGTGTATAAAGAACACCAAAACATAGTAAGATATTATTTATGCATGAATTAAGTATTGTGTTAGGAAAGTTCTGTAACAAAGAAATGATTATGGTGGGTGATGTAAATATAAATGTGAAAGACAAGGACGAAATACAGTCTTAAATATCAGGATGCCTTGGCTGCACGAGGGTTTAGTCAAGTAATACATGACTATACAAGGGAGTGTGTCTGTGATGGAAGATTGGATAAATCTTGTATAGATCATATTTATTATAAAGACAAATTATTTAATACTGTGGGTATAATTATAAAATCTAACATCTCAGATCATTATGAAATAGCAGTAGATCTATCAAACTTGAAAAGAAAAAATAAAGCTAAAGGGATATACAGAAGAGTTATTCTTGTATAAATAAGGGAAAAATTAATAACCTGATAAAAAATAAGAATTGGGAAACTGTACTGGAGATTGAAAATCCAAGTGTGCAATATGACTGAAACAATAGAAGGGGACTTATGTGCATCTTACAAGCAGTGCACAAAAGTTAAACCTCGGAAATTAATTCAAGCTAAGAAAGAATGGATGTCAGAAAGTTCTGTAAACCAGGGTGATATCAATCAGACGGAGTGAAAACGATCATCTATGCACTTGCTTACCTGCATGGTTCTGCCACCTAGAGACCACTTGGAAACTACGTCTAATATCATTTTCCAGATGTGATGTAAGACTACAGACCAGATGTAATGTAGTTAATATCCTAGTTTTGTCAGAGTAAGTCATCGTGAATTGAGATACACGTTGTCTGGTTTTGCTAAAAATTAGAAGTATTGTTTACGTTCTATTGGCGGGACTACTGATTTCATCAGAGACCCCTTGTAACATCGCTACATTAAAGTAAGTTTTATTTGCGAACTCCAACCTAATTTTCAGATTAATACTTCACGTTTTGAATTTTTTACAGATTTTAAAAGATTTTTTTGCTTATTCAGAGATGATACTGATCATGCCACGAAAATACCTAAGGCAGCTAGGACCAAACATGAGACATAAATACAGTGAGGAAAATTTGCGGAAAGCTGTGGAAGAGGTTAAGAAAGGAGTTATTACAATAAGAAAAGCATCTGAGAAGTATGGTGTGCCTTTCACATCTACTTGTGATGTATAGCAAGAGCATGGAGGACAAACAGCTCTCACCAAAGCAGAAGAGGAGAGACAGGTGGAGAGATTAATTTTGTGTTCCAAGTGGCATGTTCCTCTTACAGCAACTGACATTAGAGAAGTTGTCTGTGCATATTTGAAGCATTCAGGTAAGACTGAAGGTTGTTTTCCCCTGGGCCCATTCTGGATCTCGGTGGTCCTGGATGCAGATATAAAGTTTCCTGACGAATTTCAAGCAATTATTGAAAATGGTGAATACCCCCCCAACATACATACAATAAGTAATTTACGCGTAGATTTTAGCGCTGCAGTGACGAAAATGGTAACTCGCAGAACCTAGCGATCTATACATAAATGCGAGCACCGCCGCAAAAGATTTAAAATTGTATTAATATTGATTTTTAATAATTAATATTAAATAAATAAACAAAGAAACAGCGAACCTTGCAATTTCGCGAACTGATCACTACTAAGTACATGTTATAATCAGTTTGTTTAGCGCAAAGACTGTCCGGAACATATCCTTTGCTCTAAACAAGGCATGACTGTACTTGGTCCCATTCTCTTCATTATATATGTAAATTAAATGTTTTATGTGGTAAAACATTATAAAATACTTTTATATGCAGATGATACAGTTTTAATAGCCCCTCATAAGAATGTTATTGAAGCTAAAAAACACATGCAAACTGATCTAAATAATATATTGATGTGGATGCATGATCATAAGTTAAAGAAAAGAAAACAAAGTTAATGTATTTTATGAACAAAACTTGTGATCGTGTAAATATCAATATAGTTATTCATAACCATGATTGTATGTATAAAAAATTGACAGCCTGTGCTTGTAAAACTTTGGATCAGGTAAATGAATATATACGTATTTAGGTACAGTTATTGATGAAAATTTTAGATTTAATTCACATATTAAAAATCTGAATTCTAAGTTACAGAATGTTTCTTATCTATTTCATCATGTTAAATATATTGTTCCAATTCATGTGATGAGAATTATGTATTTTTCTCACGTTGAGAATCTGTTGAGGTATTGCGTATCTGTATGGGGTTCTGCTGGGAAAATGTGTATCCAGTTATTAAAATCAAGTCGAGCTAGGCTTATAGAAAAAATAATACTTTACAGGAATAATAGTAAAAATGGGGCATTTAATGATGAGCCATTTCAAACAATAAATGTACTGCCAATTGATGATAATCTATTTAAGTATGTAATAATCATTGATAATTATTTCACTAACAAAAACAAGAAAAGGAAAACATATGAAACAAGCATAACCCTATGAGATATGGTGATATATGAAATACCAAAATATTATACAAAGAAAGGTAAAGCCCAGATATAGGTATTAGAAACTACTTTTATTAATGAATTACCACGCAAAATTAGACAACTAAGGACAATGAATGAGGTAAAGTCCAAAGTAAAAACATGGTTATTAGACAAGTATATTTTATAATATACCTAATAGAACAAAATATATTCGTATTATATTATACAACACACTGTATGGAATAGTAATGGATTCGTTCTGATTTTGTGAAAATTTTATTTTTTGATGTTAAGACTAAAAGATTTTTAAGAAATTAAAATGACAATAAATTAAGATAGATGTCAACGTAAATGTTAAAATCAATTAAAAATCATTATTCCAGAACTATTTAACAACATGCTAAAGGAAATCAAAATGGTAATAACAATATCAGAGGTGAATTTTAGAGTTAAAGATTGTTCAAGCTAGGTGTTTGATTGTTGTTTTACATTCCAATTCCTATTGCTTCTGCATGAATAAATAGATCAAAAAGAAACATTGGAACATTAGTTGACACCTTGCAAGATGTAACCATCACACATGAGATTCAACCTGATAAATACAACATGTAAAGTGGGAAGCTCATTCATTCTACTTTGTAACAAAAATTGATGCCACTCACACCTAGTATCCTTTGGTATCACAAAAGATGTCAGGTCCAGCAATTTAGCAGTTTGGTAGATCACGTTCACAATGGCCTGGTATATATTTCTTGGAACCATGCTTCTGAAACAACAAAAGAAACAAATCAAAAATTTAGTACAACACAATGTCATGCTGAAATTAGGGCAAACATAACAATACCTTGCCCCTTCTTACCTCCTCTCTACTATGTTCAGACATAGTTCATTGACAATATCTGTTGGATATACAATTTCCATGAATATAACCATCAAAATAAAACGGTCATAAATTCTAACAATATGAGATTTCGAATTTGACTGCTGCACATTCCAGGTCTCAATATTATGATTATTAAACAGATTGTAAATATAATTCAAATGTTTTATGCCCTCACCTACCAGCTGAACCATGCCCCCTTAAGAATGCACCCAACAGTTATGAAACCATTGCATTAAGGCACTTACAATTAGTGGTATTCTTACATCCCTCATGTTAAATCATTGCATAATTTTACAGAATTAAATTTCTAAAAACGCATGTTGCCCTTTAATTTGAAAATTTTTAAAGAAGAAATTAAGTAAAATTATTTTTTATACATCTTTAATAACATTGTTACTAAGTTGGTCAGTTAAACTACAATTTTTAGTTCCAAAACACTTGGTTATTTATTGATTACGAAAATTGATATCAAAATAAATACATAATTAATATTTATAATTCAAAGATAAATGTGTTACAATTTAAAAAGTGCTCAAGACTACGAATATTTCACTTCTTACGCAGTAGAAAAAATGTGCGATTAAAAAGTTGGGGAAAATCTGACTCAGTAAAGAGATGTGGTGTTGCATCAATTTGAAATAATTGCCACTCTAAATTAATACTAACAAAAGCTTATTCTATGACCCCATTGATATTCATCTTAGGCTATTATGTCTCTATGTAATCAATTCTTATTTTTTAAATTACAAAACTTCCAGGAACAAAATTTGCTACTATAAAAATGTATTTATGGCGACAATAATTCAGTAACACAGTGAACATGTCATACTGTCATCACTGTAGCAAGAAGTTGTAGTTAAGAACACTGCCCCAGACTTTGACAGTTATAAGAATAATTATTGCATTAGTCAAATATGTAGAATAAATATTACATTTATTATTGCATGTACAAGAATTTAAATTCAAGAAGACTATTGGAACAGAAATGTTGTGGGTCAATGTCGATCGCAGTACCGTAACTCGCAAGAAAATGAACTACGTAGCACGTGAATCATAGACGTTCTTTACGCATAGCAGTTTTCAAATGGCTGAATTATCAAACAATTGCTTAGCTTCGTCACCATGACTGGAACCATATCTCCCTCCCCATCCCAGAGATACGGTGCCCAAAGCAGAGCAAACATAATACGGGTTGATAGTTGAGCAACAGTCAGGAAGTATGGAGATTGAGTCATCGCCACAGGGACGTCACCTATACTAAACTTTAGCCGGTTCCATCTTAAAAGGGTGATATGCTTATATTGCAACATTTGAAAATTGTTCCTTAGGAATAATTTAGGAATATTGACATAGTTCGTCACTCTCCCACTTGACAAATTGGTGCTGTGATCGATGTTGACCCAGAACAGTTCTAAGTCGACTATTTTATCAAACATTTATAATGAAGCATTGGCCATCCCTTGCTTGAGATAAACTACAAGATAAAATACTGAACTACTTTTCATTTGTCTAACTAATAATGAGAATTATGAAATGCTAGAAAATTCAATCACTTTTCCCCAAGAATGAGCATGGATACGATTAAGAAGTTAGCTGCCAGAAAGCCTTCTTACCAAAGGAGACATTCACATGAATGTGAAACATCAGATAAATTTTAGAGCAAAGAAAATTCTTAAAGTAAGGAAATTGAGTTATTCCATCTCAGTGACACAAAATAAATACTTGTATCAGCAATATTATATCACTAAATCCCAATTCTGCTCTCTTTATCTAACCTCTTCTAAGGTAATATTACTAGTAAGGAGGGAAACTTGGGAAAATGAGGGAATAGGAAAACTTCTATGTAAAAAGTGGTAATGTTTGGGGGATAATTAAGTCCAACTGCAACTGTGATAAGTGAGATTTGTCTTCACTTAGCTTTGCTTTTAACAATGAAATATGAGGATTGATATAATATTTGAAGAAATACATTTATGTGGAAGTTACGTTTTAATTGGAAACACGTAGGTTTTTTGTTGCCTAATAATTATCTGTCATACAAAAAATGTAGCATGCTCCAACTTCAGCCACAAAAGATAAGAGATATGTCTGTTAGGAAGATTTTTGCCTAAAATATTGTAATGTGGAGTAAGCTGTATGGGTTATAGTTAACTCTGTAGCCATGTACAAGGATTCCTCTATACAGCAGTAAACTGCAATAACTGTAATTGTTTACAAGCGATGCCATCCCTAATATGAAATACTGTTTACCCAATTAACATTCAATATAGAGTCTACTTCAGTTTCATTACCATAGCTGAGAAAACTCATCCAGCAGTGGGATACTATTCTCTGGGGTGCAACAAATGCTCCTCTTAAGACGAACATGGACCTCACCACTGCGTCACAGCACACTAGAAATGTTCAAATAGTAGTATTGGACGTTATTATAACATTCTTACTAGCCAAAATTCCAATAACAATTTAACGAATAGTTAAACAATATTTGTGTAGAGTCTCGTGAAATGTATCCGAGTCAATACAATCTAAAAATATTTAAACTACTATCGAAATACCTGTAAAATTAATATTCGTAACGGAGAACGCCTTATCCTAATCACGAACATCCATGCTCGTCTCGGACATCCTCGGCCGTCTCGGTCAGGGGTATGCAACACAGTCATTTGTCTGAACGAAGTAACTCCGGTAGATCATTTCAGGTGTCACTAGTGTCGCTGAAATCAAGCGCGCGCGCCTTTTAAACGTCAGGTTTTCTATTCCTCGTAAAATGCTTAATATAATTGTTCGCAAAATTCTAAATAAAAATATGAAATTGAAAAAATAACAAAATTATTGTAGGTCAATAATATTGCTTTATTTAAGCTTCACTAGATGTACACATAACAAGTAAATGCCATATGTTAAAGTGAAAAACCGTAGCACTTAAGCAGATTGCAAACTTGCTTTTGCAAAAATATCACAAATTATTTGCCGATACCGTTGCAGAAATATCAATGCAGTTCAAACAGTAGCATTTCATTTGATATTGCGAACGGGTCTTTGCAAACATCACAAATTACTAACAGAAATTCACTCAGAAAGAAGGCACAGTTACATCACAAATTACTATCTGATATTCAATCAGAATGAAGGCACAGTTACATCACAAATTACTACCTGATAAAAACGCACAGTTACAGAAATCTCAGTGCAGTTCAAGCATTAGCATTTCAACAGAGATCACACAGGGTTAAGTCACAAAAACTGGAAATCCACAATGAGTCATCCACTGGTATTGCATACACAGGATAAACAGTGACACCCTTAACATGATATATATATATATAGAGAGAGAGACAGAGAAGATCATATCAAGGTAGTAAAATATACAAGTTCAAAAAATAAAAATAAAAGATATATGTATATATACAAATACAAAGCAATATATACAATATATCTAAATTAACAGAGGCATGATGTACTATTTGTGCTCAAGTACACAAAAGCTAATGAGCATTGACATTAAACTGATAACATTACATACTACAAAATACTTATAAAACTACAAATAATGAATGATAAAATACATATATACAAACCTAGCTTAGCGTGGTGCAACAGCCTGACGAGTTAAGATCAAAGAATGATTTTTCCTGGTGCACCACGCTCTAATGCCTACATTGACCAAGAGGGAGAGGATCTGATTCCGTGTCTCTGTGGAATGGACTGCACAGCAGTCGTCCACCCACGCAAGAGAGACTTCCTTCTCAATTGCACCTGAGATGGTTTTTCCAATACCATTCTCATGAGCACTGGAATTTACTATATTCCCCAAAATTTTCACGCCTTTCGAAACGGAACACATCAAATTATTACTGGGATAGGTGAGTACCTGCTCACCTTCCCTTGGTTCCCTATAGTAAATTCCAGAGTACTCAAGACCATGGTAATTAGTAGTGCAGAGACCAGCTCTGCACCCATCACATGCACGTTTGAGAAGGATTTTCTTTGCAATGTATCCACTCAAGGAAGCTATGCTAGTAATAGATGTCTCACCAGACATGCTCTCCTCCTGAGCATCATCAGGTGTGACACTATTACCACCAACATCTCCCTGACTTTCCTCATTGCAAGGTTCTCTCTCATCTCCTTCCAGGAAGTAACGCAAGCTGCTTAAAAGACTTGCACCATCATCCATGCAATTAGCCCCTTGTAAGCTACTTCTAATTGATAGATTATTGATAATGCAAGTCTTAAAAGCACTAATGAATTGCGTAATCGTTGGATTACTGTTGGATCCACACTGTGCTCGTAGGCATCCAAAGAAGTTCTCCAACGGATCCTGGTTGAAGCAGCGGGGGGAGAAACGGTAATGAGATCCTCTCCTCTCCTTGGAACAAAGAATTTGCTCCCACAGTAGCATCATGCCTCTTAGTGTAACAAGCCACCCAGATTGTGAAGGTGGCCGCGGGCAAGGCCGTCCATCCTGCTGCAGAAACGTCAATGAACTGATGTCCCGATACGCTTTTCTCCAGAGGGAAATATGGTCACTGCTGCGCGTGACCCAGTCACGTAACTTATTCTCACAATTTGCAGCAGGACCATTAAGCGAATCGAAGACATCATTCATGAGCTGCAGTAGCATTGCTGTTGCCGTTGCTTCAGATGGCAAGTAATCTGAAAAATAATCATTTACCTTAGCATCACCTCAATGGAGCACACACATTGAATTATGCTTTATAAATAAGAAATAGTAGATTACTGAGATGATTCAAAAGAACAGAAACATACAAAGACAAAAATTTGGTATACTTACTGTACTGAACACCGGTCAACAAGAAAGCAGCAACGCTACGGCTTAGTGTTTCTGCAGCAAGACAGACTCTCATCTTCTTCGGGCCTGCTGGGGTGATGTGCTCCTGCGTCAGCTTGCGCATGACACGATGCACATCTTTTTTGAAGGCTTCTGCTATATGGCTCCATGAAGCCCTAGCTGCTGTGCCTTGCAAACTGCCAGTGTTCACAGGGAGCAGGACATCATGCAGAAGAAAAAGATTTCTGAAGCACTTAAGAAGGTGAGGAGGATCGTAAAGGGTTATGATTCTTTGGCCCTCAAAGGTGAAGAAGGGATTCAGCAAAGTAGAGCCCATGCACTTGATTGCCTTAACATTGTTTGTGCCCATATCACAAACAGTAGCAATGACACGAAGACCAGCTTCATGGCATTTTTTAAGGACAACCTGCATGAGCGAGACCAGAACCTCAGCTTTAGTTGCTGTTCTACTGAAGTAGGTAGCTATGGGTTGCTTCCATTTCTGTAAAACTCAAACTACCATGAACACAAGTGCATATTTAGCAAGTTTGCTAGTTCTGCCCAAATGCCCAAGGTCCTCAAAGCCCACAATGATATCAGATGAAGGCTCCTAATCGTAATGCTCCCTTATTGACATTTCGTCAAATAAAAGGACACACATACGATTGGAAACCTCCATCTGAGATACAGAATGAGATACGACTGAGAAAACCTGAGGACTGATCCCGATGGAGAAAGGAACAGAATTCAGAAGAGCTAGCAATGTCCGCCTACAAGGAAGAGGAAAAAGCCGACGCATTAGAGCGTAACATTTTGGACTTCTCTTGTAGATGGACAATGCTATCACCTTCTCATCTACAGACCACCTTCTGCCTCTGGGCTTCCTCTTAGAGCAGCGTAACTGGGAAGCCAAAAAATTCACGAGAGAGTTGCAAGTTTGCAACACTACGCGGGGCACGAGTGCGTTTCCAATGTGTGGGGAGCGTGGAATGTTGGCTGATGTCAGGGACAAGTGAAGAAAACAAAAGTTTTGCGATACATATTTTTAAACAAAGCAAACACATGTTGTCAGCTTACTGCTAACTATCACTAATCTCGAAGTGTTCGCTGGCAGCAATTTATATTATCAGAGCCAAATGATGAAACTAATACGCAGGATACAATGAGATTTTAAGTAGAGGTAGTCCCTTGGCAAACTAGCATCAATGATTCTCTCGTAGGTAGTTGAACACTCTACTTGGTTAAACATTTTTAATCCAATCTTCTCTTTTGCATAAGCGATAGTTTCTCTCCCCGCGGCGGTCCTGAAATTTATATTGAAGTCACCAGCTATAACCAATGGGCTGTTGTTCAACGTAGCACTGTTGGCGAATGAATTTATGAACTCTTTGAAATGATTCACACGGTCTGTTAAACCTTCGCCTTCTACAAAATTTAAATAGCAGTTGGCAATGTTAACAGCTAGCCGTCGTTTACTATCTTTCACTGATGGTCGAGCGAGGAAATACGTCTGTATGTGATAGTCGATGGCTGGTGGTACAAATATATCGACGGTGTTGCGAAGAATGGAAAAGATTGTCGTAGCGGTTGTTGTTTCTCTATTAATATACGATGCTACGCCTCCGGTTGCATGTTCGTTTTGGGTGAATAGTCTGTATCCCGGGATTTCCAATTCTGTTACTGCATATTTTCTTTTGACCTCCGACAGAAAGATCACGTCGCTCGATAGGGCGATACGATCCTGTGAGATATCGGCAAACTGAGCGTCGAGACCCTGAATATTGTGTACGAAGATCGTGTACCGGATCACCGAGAATGCTATGGACGTACAACTCGGATGGTGCGCTGAGTCCGCTCTCTTTCTCCCGTGTGTATCTCAAATCTTTTCCGATGTCAGTCGAGTGTTTGAATCTCTTTGGTTTCCTATCGTTGACTAATAGATAGAGACCGTCGAGCGTACGGGCTCTTGACAATCCCACGTAAACCAACTGCCGTGTCATGAGATCTTCGTACTGTACGCACACTCGATCAAACGATGCTCCCTGCCATTTGTGGATCGTGATAGCAGACGCGTTGATCAGTGGAAACTGACGCCGTGCTATATGCGCTTGCTTGTTGCCCTCGACGCGGTATCGGCCGCGAGGACATATGGGAACCACGGACGTATCGATGTTGTGCTGTTGAATGTAACCGGCGCTCCTAACACGCAACAATCGTCCGATGCGTGGATCATCGAATTGAACCCAGAGACGTTTGATGGTTCCGTCTTCACGCTTCTCAACGTGTTTCAGTATACACACCGCTCCGTTGACCAAACCGTCGGGTTGATCTATGTTCTTTGTTAACATGTACGCTGTGTTGATCTTGATGTAGATCGAGTGCGGTAATCCCTTGGTATCCGTGACAGACTTCTTTTGTAACGATTTCAACATTTTGTTTCGTATGCATTTTGTTGCTGTCTGGCGCGATGACGGCGGACTCTCGCACGAGTCAACTCGCGATTTCGCTCACGTCTTTGTATTTTGTTTTCACGGCGATCACGACTGTGATTATCTGAAAGAATTCCTCTCGCACGCGTGGCTGGCATGGTACTGACGCGTCAGTACCACCATCGCCGCCGCCGTCATGACGGCGGGGATTGCTGTGTAGGCAGGGGAAGGGAGGGCCGTGCCTGGCACCGACTGGTACTGCCGCGTAGCAGCGCGCGCAGGTGTTGAAACTCTTCGAAATCGAATAACTTCCAAAATATTCATTTTTCATATGTAACACCTATATACATTTTGATTCGTCTCACCGAGCCCGATCGATTGATATATCTCTCGACCATGTACACCGAATATGATATATTTTTGGGGTTTTTCGGGACACACCCAATATTTTTTTGGGTCCGCTATTGTTATCACCATACGTGCCCCGACATGAGCTATCAAACGGTGTGCATACCGTGTGTGTGCGATTCGTGGTTCTCGAATAATCTCGCGAAAACATAGCGTTACAAAATGGCACTTTTTTTTCAACTCGCTGTTTCACAATCAAAAATTATTTTGTTGATATTGAAATTTATACCTAACGAAACTACATTCTTTTAGCTATCGATTGACATGAATATCGTTTTGATCTGATAAACGAGCTCTGAGATATGAGCGATCTACGAAAAGTCGATTTGAATGACGTTGGAGCGAAAAGAATAGGCACTCACTCGTGCCTAAAAAGAAGCTGCATTATCGGACATCTGTGAACTAACCATCTCATGTGCAGAAGTCATATGGGATGTCTGATCACTACACCCTTTCAACTTCTTTTCCAACTTCCTGTAAGAAGCTCTAAGCCTTTTTAATTGGAGGTCTTTCTTTTTCCCATACTGATATAAATATCTCTTACGAGGAGTGCAATGTAAAAACCTACTCATACCAATACAGGACAAAGTAAGACTTCTCTCTCTGTTTGATGAATCACAAAATCCTTCACCTCTGTCACCAGAAGTGGAAGCATCTTCTGATACAACAGACAAAAGTAATGGCGAGGAACCATGAGTGGTAGGGGAAACATAAGAAGATGGAGAAAGGGAATGAATAGGAAAGACTTGGTGAGTAGGTGTCGAAGTATGAAATGATGGGCCAGGATCAGAAAGGAATTCACTTGAAGTAGGTTGGATATGGAGTGGATCTTGTGCAGATGGAAAAATAGAAGGAAGCATACCAGGTGGAGAAGTAGCTGGAGAAGGAGTATGAGATGGAGTAGGAGAAGGAGTACGAGGTGGAGGATGGATAGGGGACAAGGAATGTGAAGCACTGGCAGCTGCAGCAACAGGTCCTTCTATGGATGGCACTACTCCCCGCAGTAGCCGCAACTTCAGCTCATTCTGGAAGCAAGCATCAGTGAAGTGCTTTGAGCAGACCCTTCTCCTTGTGAGCACTCGCTTGGCCCCACTCTGCACCAAGGCCATCAGGTCACTGCTCTCACAGAAGTGCACCCATTCCAAGCACCTGCACATAAATACACTCATCAATATGAATAATAATAGATTACCAGAAAAATAAAAAAATCCCTGAAGGGTTTATTACTCTTCCGAAAGAATTGGAAAATCATCTCATGTAGAAAGCATTGGAAGTTGTATCTTCGAACAAACTGGCATTATACTTCCACTCTAGGTAACTTTCAGTTTCTTTTCCTCACATAAGGATGTGTTGAAAAAGTCAATTCAGTCAATATAACTATTTGATGCCCTTTTGATTCTCTTTACTGACGCATTATAACCATAATTTGTGCTGTTAATGTTTGTATTAAATGCACGATACTTTCTCACAGTTCGAGGAGGAAATGTTATTACGTGCTAAAAGGCTACAAGAATCAACACAGTTATTCAACAACACAAAAAGATTGTCAGCTTCTAATCTTGCGCTGAGGAGTATCTACGGAAAGAATCTCCAAGTGCATACAATAATTCACATCGAAGGTGAAACATGTAATTTAAAAAACGTAAGAATTTATGCCGTACACTTTCCACTCGATTTAATTGACCAATCTTATATGACGACCAAGCCACCGATACAACAAATGACATATATATCAAAGCGAACTGGATAAATAACGTTCAAAATTGTAAGTTTTGCATTGAAAGGCAAGTATTCGTACGAAAAACATCAATTATAACTCCTAAAGCGACTTAAGAATTACATTCATAATTCACGAAAACGCTTCAGCATTCACATGAAAATATTCATTGATATAAATTTACTTCAGTTCCTTCACCCTTGGGAAATGAAACAGCCTAACGGATGGATCGGCTGCCGAAAACTTGCATCCCGAAACTGAGCACAGGGAACCCTTCCCTTCCGTTACCTCCATTTCCTCCATTTTCACAGTCTTTGGCGCTCTTTGCTAATAGCGTCTCTTATTTTTGAAAAATCCGTTGATTTCAGCGACACTAGTGACACCTGAAATGATCTACCGGAGTTACTTCATTCAGACAAATGACTGTGTTGCATACCCCTGGTCTCGGTTAAAACTGATTAGTTCCTTCCACTAACTATAAGAGGGCGCTAGTTTCCCTCTAGGATGTAGTGGCGCGAACACAGAGAACCGATATTTCGACAGGAAAATATCAAATAGCTCGTAGGTCAACGTTATTCTTATCAACTGCAGTCAGCATCGCGGTTTTCGACGTTACGTGCGGTTAAACTTACCTAAGCATAGATAAATGAATCGCCTCTGAAGGAATCGCTTGAGGCATAACGCGAGATTAATGAAATACTGAATCGGTTAATATGAAACGCGAAACCTAATCGGAAATAGGCATTTAAATAGGTATCGGTCGCACTTCCTCGTTCTAGGAGGATGTGGAGGTTTAAGTATGAAGGAAACGGTTTAGTGAAGACAACAAGAGGAGGAAAGTCACAGCGGGAGTGCATGACGTAAAGGTTACGGTAGGAGTGGGTACGGTTTAGGGATCTCCGAGGGTTGTATGCGAAACCCGAGGGAAGGAAGACACGTCAGCTATGCCGAGTAAAGAGAAAGATGCGAATTATGTATTCGTCAAATGGAATGTCTGGGCGGAATTGGGGGTGATGCAGGTTTGCTTTGGAACCCCTTCTCCTCTACAATTCAGAAAACCCCAGAGCACTATAAGGAATTGTAAAGTCAAGGCAACCTGTAATTTGGCGGTCAAGCACAAAATCCTTGGTTTACGGAATCGATTTTTTCTGACTGGTTTTGTGAATATTTTTGCCCTTCAGTCAGTATAGCTAAAAGAAAATAGGTTTTTCGGCGCTAGAATACTAGAGTGTGTTTACGCCGGTTTAGTGGGTGATTTGGTGTGAATGGATGTGTGTGAGCGAATATGTAGGAGCGTGAGAGAGAGGTTGAGCGATAGGGTGTCCGTATGGGATTGAATGGGCGAGTGATTGAGAGGCGTATGTGTGTGCAGTGTCGCTACTAGAATATGTCGAAGATGCAGTGGCGGATCCATGAGGGGGGGGCGATCGCCCCCCCCCCCTCCCCTTGGATAACCCCATTGCACTCCACTGGGCGCTTTCTTCAATTCATTCCGCGCAAAAATCCTCAATTATACGTCGCAGATTAGGTCTGTATAGCAAGGGAAAGGATTCTGATAGGAGTAGGGATTTTCAAAATATAGGGCAGTTGTAAGGGGCGGATTCGATAGGTGGAGGGACGATCGCCCCCCCCCCCCCCCCTCACCTCTTGAGAAGTTTCTGTATCCGCCCTTGCGAAGATGACATTTTGCCATATGCACCTCTTGCAAAAATGCACCAAACGTTCCCGAAAAAGTACCAAAAGTACATTTTCCTATAAATATTATTTTTAATTCTCAAACTTTATTTTAAATGTAATAAAACGCTACCATTCTTTGTTTGTACGTGTGTACATGTATTGTTTAATGTTATAGAGTAGGTTCCTTCTTTAACATTCGATAGATATTCAAAATATCCAAGTACAATATTGTACGAAAATCTAATTAATTTTTTATCCTATGATAATCAATCTAGAAATTTAAATACATGTACAACAACAAATTAATATGTCAACTCTACCATATTTGGTTGAAGGCATACAATGTCATACTCAAAATCACATAATGGTATAAAAACAGCTTTTCTCTAGTGTTATAAAGTAGCACTGTCTATAAAGGACACTGCTTACATCACATTGTTTCATTCTGTAACAATGTAATGTGTATGATATGATTTTTTTAAATCCTTGGGGCGCCACATGTGTTTCGCACACGGGCGCCGATACACCACGCGACGGCTCTGATAGTGTGTATAGTGGAAGAGCTTGATCGGCGGTTTTGTGTAAATAGATTGGCAGAGAAACCTTTGAGCAACTATTTCCTATAATTAATTACATTTACAATGTTCGCTGCTATTCAATGGCTGGACGGGAAGTCGAAGGACACACATACAGTGGTGCCTGTGTCGTGGATACGGGACTTCGAGTCGAAGGTAAGGAAACGAGCATGTTAATGTTATTGTAGAATTATCAGTGAAACTAAACCTTACTGAAATGGCGAGTGAACTGTAATTACACTCGTCATTCATAGTTTGCATTTATTAAGCTGAGTTACTAGATGCCTATTATTAGTATGTGTGATTATAGTAACGTAATTGTACAAATTACTAATGCATATTACTCTTTCATTAAGAATTTTACAAAATGAGTAGTGGAGTACCATGTTATTGAGTGGCGGCGTGGAAAGAAGCCAGTCGGAGGATGGTCACTGTACGATGTTAAGATTGTAGATGCAGATGGTAATAATATACTATTACGAACTTTTTTAAAGTAGTGAATATACTATAAGTAATTATGCTACTGTATTTCAGACAACAGAAATAAATTAGAGAAGCGTTTGAAAGAGTTGGATGCTGGTGTTTCCGAAGTTATTTGCAACCCAACTGCAGAGTTTCCTGAAGCCCAGGCAAAGAATTTTCCGGTATTAAAATAATGACTTTAATTGCGCATTTTACATTGAAATATTTCGAAGTACTAATAAGGACCTAATTTTAATGGTTACTTTGGCTTTAGGATAATATGGACTACTATGGAGAAATAATTATGGAGATGGACCCGGAAATTGAGTCCTTGAGGAAGCGAGTGAAAGAACTCGAGGAGGAGAATTTAAAGCTCCATCGTAGAATATCAGAAGGTTTTCATTATACTAACTATTAGCTGCGATAATTTTTAGAAGTTTTGAGCTGCGTGTTTCGTTCATATAAAAAGACTCAATATTTTTATGACATTTTTTCAGAAATTCCAGCCATCAAAAACATGCTAATGGGAATGAAGGAGCATCAGAGCGGAACCATGAGTGCAAGTTGGAATGTTTCACTTTTTGAAAACAACAGTTGTGGCGACGATGATTCCAAGGTATTGGTTATATTTTATTTCATCATAAAATTTCAGGAGAGAAAATAAATATTTTAAAGTTATTGCAGTCAAAATTATTTCAATTTGGTATTTCTCGTGTGTACTTTCAGGTTGAACTCGACAACAGCAGTGGGGTTTTTGTGAATAAATCTGCGCTGCAGTGTGCTCTGGCAGCATCCACTGCCAGGGCATTCATTGGTACTCTACTTTGCAATGTTTTCCCCATGGAAACATTGCTAAAAAGCAATTATAGAGGGGGAATGTCAAAGAGGGTAGCAGAGTTAGGAGAGGGAGAAAGGAAAACTGCTCTCTGCCCTAAAACTATGGATGCCATCTTCAGTAAGTTACATTTTCAGTTTTGAAACTAAAAGTTTGATTAATTACTCTTTCATTTTGGTTTACACTATATCATTCTCATTCTCTTACAGAAGCAACAGTTAAAAAATTTCCTTGTACATCCAAGGGGCAATTTGGTTCTGCAGTTAATGCAAGGATTGCATATTTACGGCATAAGTTGAAGAGAAGTATGCACAATTGTACAAAGTAAAATGATATAATGTTGTATATCTTGAATAGTTGTTATTTGATTTTAGTGTAATGTTTTTATAATAATAAAATTTTCTTTAATTTAAAAACTGGACTGTTTCTTGGCTTAAGTTATGCACTGGATAATTCACCTTCAAAAATGTATATCATTTCATTATAATTCTGAAATATTATAACATAATTTTAATTTTTTAAAGTGTTTTAGCTACTAAATTTAATTAAACTGTTAGATTTTAACTGCTTCTAATATTACATATTGGCCATCAAAACAACTTTTTTATTATTTTGTTAATTTAAAAGTTAATATCCTTACATGTTTTACTCCTCATTTAGTGTGAAAAATAATTTTGTGAGGTACATAAAATTAACTTGGCGAATTATGTAGTTTTTCAGTAGACTTGAAATAATATTTATTTCAGAATATTTGTCGAATATAATTAGGAACATATTTCAGACTATATTTTCGTACATAATTAGGAACACATTTTGAAATATATTTTCGAATACAATTAGGAACATATTTCATAATATATTTTCGAATATAATTAGGGATATATTTTAGAATATATTTATGAATACAATTAGGAACATACTTTGAAATATATTTTGGGATATACTTTTTGTTCCATTTAAGATATATCCAAATATATTTCAAAATATATTTCCTTTATATTTTGAAATATATTTTAGGAATACATTTCCAAGCATATTTCTTTTTAGTGTGGGCGGTTTCGGTTTAACACGATTTCTGAACGGCCTCCAAGCGTTAAAAATCCATAAAACGTTTCAACCCGACTCAGCGGTCAAGATGAAGGACGAAGGAAGAAATTCTGAATACATTAAAACTAAACTGTTGCATGATGAACTCATTGCGTGTCTCACACTTTAACTCACGCACTCTTATGGGAAAAAAACTCCTTCATTTTGCACGATTTTGCTTTACGTGACTTTTTCCAGGAACACGACGCAGCGTTACAAGCTAGGAATGGTTGTAAACAGTGCATCCTGAGACATTTTTACACGGGCAGTTTCGCATCCTTAATTTCGTCCGACGACACATCCCTTCCAAATACCCTCTTTTTTTAAAAGTAAATCGGTGACTTTCTTCGCACTTGAAACTCTTCCTCCGAAGATGGCAAGGCAACCCCGTATACCGTTTCTCTTCCACCTCACTACCATTTCTTCTGCCACCTTCCTCATCGTCCACCCATCCTCCACCAACCTTCTGCGAATGTTTCTCATTAAAGATTACATTAAAGGGATCTCATAAACTTATAAACAGAGTCGGCGGGACCTCGCGAAAATTAAACCATTACTCAGCGGCGTTCCAACGAACTTTCATCAAGGGGAACTGCGCGAACCAACTGATTCATTTACCTCCGAAAGAGAGGGCGTTGTCAACCCACGCCCAAACTCTTTGTTCCCTCCTTCGCCCTCTTAACCTCCCGACCTCTTTATATATATATATATATATACCTTTCCTCATACTCACTAGGGCTTAAGATTTTCCTACCACCTCCTTCGTCTCCCTCCGAAGTTTGTCACGAGTTCCCCGCCAGCGCAATCTTTGGCGAGGGGAGAATTTTAGAAAATCATAAAATGTGCATTTCGTCGTGTGTAATTAAAGGAGAATTATTCGCGCGACTACTTCCAAAACATTGCACTCAAAGAAGAACGCCTAGTGCGGTGAAAATAATTTTTAATGATTGTATACGGTGAACGTATGAATTCCACGGACAAGAAAGAAGCGAAATTCTGAAAAAATGGATGATTTAATTTCTTTCGCCGAGGTAATTTCATTCTTGAGGTAATATTTTATATTTTTGCTAAGAAGTAGGCGGTCCTACGAATACTACACACTTTGCATAATTAAGACTTCTAGTAATATATTCATTCATTTATAATAATATTAAAATGTATCAGAATATTATAGATACAGCATTAAGTTAACATACAATTCAGCGCGTTAAAAGGCACGGTAGGGAAATAAAAAGCAGACACTCTGATGTTAGTGATGACAAAAATAAAACAATCAAAACCTATTGAAATGAATATATTTAATTCATCAATTTCGACCATAAATGTGATTTTTGCTTACATAGTTGCCTCAAAGTAATTTGTAAATTTGAACGATGTGTTTTCAATATTTTTTGTTAGTGCCAACTATCGTTAGAGTATAGGATTACAGAAATTTCATAACTCCCCTAAAGTAAATTCACCTTCGACCAACGTCACCATTTTTGCATGCAGAACACTGATCGAAAAAATCGGTGCAACACACATTGTACAAACTTTCTCATATACTAATGCGTCGTTTAGTTATCTTTAGAAAATGAAAATCGTAACAGCCGGTTTTTAGAAAATCCAATTTTTGTTGAAGTTGCCCAAGAATAAATTAGCCTTATAATCATTCATTGAGAAAAATTAAATACTTATTTAGTATTATTGCAGACGTTACTCAAGTAACTGTACGAAATTTGATCAAAATCGATAGAGCCGTTTTTGAGAAAATCGAATTATTGTTAAACTTGCCTAGAATAAACTAGCCTTATATTCATTTTTTAAGAAATATGAACTATACAGTATTATTGAAGACGTAAATTCAAGTAACTTTACGAAATTTGATAAAAATCGTTATAGCCGTTTTCGAGAAAATCGGATTGTTGTTAAAAATGCGTAGAATAAACTACTCTTAATTATTGATCAATGTCAACCATTTCTATGTATACTCTGCTCAGTATGATAAAATGCTAAAGTACTACGAGATTTAATTTATTTTCGTTCTACCCTCTAGGCTCCAGAGCCAGTAACAGACAGACGGCATTGCGAAAACCACTTTTTCGGATTCGGCGGCACCTAAAACGTGTATTCCCGTAAAAATCTCCAGGTCGAATTTTTTTCGCGAAAACAATACTTTCTCGATACTTCGTATGAGAAAGTAAAAAGTGAAAGTAAGAAGATCTTTGCCTCTACAAAATCTTTCAAAATAAAAAAACTAGAACACGCCCACAATAAGTAATAAAATGCTAACAACCTTTTACCTAAAAAAAACCCTCTCACTCTAGTCATTTCGTCATCTTCCAGGAAGCCGACACACTCTTTCGATTCGGTCTAAAAAAAAAAGAAAGAAGGAAGCAGCTTTTCACAAAACGTCTTACCGACGTTAATCACAACTTCCTCCCAATATCGAATTCCGCTTCATACAGCCTATTTGTCTCCAAAGAAACCTCTTTCAATTCCGTCGAGCGCTCGTTCCGTCCATCCTATTAAAAATACCCCTCTTTCCTTCCTTCCTCCTCCCTCTCCCTCCCTCCATCCCGATGGTCCTCTCCTATTCGTCGCGCCGCACTTCCTCTCCTAACCTCCATTTCATTCCTATCCATTATCCACTCCCTCTCATTCTCTCTCTCTCTCTCTTATGGCTCCTTCCCTGCCAACTCCTCTTTTTTTGGGCGTGGTTTGTTTTTCTAAGTTTTCTCCGCAAATATCGTATTTTCATTTCCAACATTTTGCTTTGTCACGTGTATTATATCGCGTTTATTATGTTTTGACAATGAGTCACTCGGTAGAAGGTAGTATTGTCTCATTCCAATTTTACGCACGCGAAGATATCTATAAATATCTATTAATGTTTCTGTGCCCTTCCCCTTTTCTTATTAAAGTGTCACCCTTCTGCATTCCTCGTCGTTCTCTCTAGTCGTTTTTCTTCCCCTTTATTCCTATCGCGTTCTATCTCACACCTTTCTTCAACTCCTCTTTCCTTCTCATCTTTTTCGATTTTTTCCCTTTCTCTCTTCTGCGTTCACCTTCCACCTCTTTGGGTTAAATATAGTAAGGGAATATATAGTCTCAATTTCGCCCTTAATAAAGTCGTTTGTCTGTCTGTCTGTCTCTATTCTTTCTTCTACTTCTCTTTCCTACTTCCACTCCTCATATAACTCACTACACTCTTCCCTTTTCTCCTCTACCTTTTCTGACCCTCCTCAACTTCACCATTCCGTCACTCATATATTTTGCCCACTAATCAGCTGCGATAAATATTCATTCCCCGATTGCGGGTTAAAAGAAATTTATTCGGTCCTAGCGTCAAGAAGTCACAAAGTTTACAATTTATTTTCCTCATATTCTCTTCCTTCTGCTTTCCGTTTTCTTCGTTTGATCCTCTCCTCATACTCATTTCATCCACCTCCTTTCATTACCATATCCCATCTCACTTCCTTTCCCTCCCTTTTCCTGTGTTGAATGTAAAGAGTTCCATACTTCCTCATTAACCGCGTCGCCATGACTACCGCGTAGAGAATGCGACTCTCTTCCTCTCTCACTAAGAACAGCCGGCTTCATTCGGAGAAAAGATGGTATCGCGTAGCTATAATGTGCCAACCGTAGCGTCTTAAGCATTGAAAAAGCGGAACAGAGAGAAGATGTGCGGTATAGATCGAAAGGCAGATTTTTAAGAGTTCTTTCGAATGAAAGTTCTTTGCGGTTACAAAAAATGTCGTATTTATGCCTCCTCTTTTCTCTCGAAGAATTTCCTAACAGTGGGTTCGACAATGTTCATTTGAGATCGGTTTCTTTTTCCTTTCTTCATACATAGTATGGGGAAAGTATTGTGATCACGAAAAAAATCGACTTCGAGGTTTCAACGGAAATATAGGTTTTGAGGTCCCTAGAACACGTTTAGACTATTTTCTCAATGAACTGTGTGTATGTGTGTGTGGATGTATGTGATTGTGGGCGCTCTAACTCAAAAAGTACTTGCCATATCGATACCAAATTTCATATATAACACTTTAGGGTGAGCACAAAGAACTTATTAGGTTTTGGACAATACAGGGTAACCGGAAGTCGAGGTTTATTCGAAACCCGATTCGGTTTTTGCGATATTTCTCCGATAATACTTCATTACTGTATACATTGACCATTTAAAAAAATGTAAAAAATATAATTTCCTACATTTTTTATTTCAAACAATTTTTCATAGCAGTTATTGTTTAGGAATTATTTATAAATAATCGGTTTTTCGGTTTTCGTCAAATATCTCCTTTAAAATATTGTTATTGGTAATCTTCATAAGGACCAAAGTTGTAGAGAATAATATTTCTTCCGTTTTGTTTGAAACAAATTTTCGTAGAACCACCCATTTCGGAAAATATTCCTTTTAATTTTCTTCATACATAATAATTGGCAAGTATTTTGTTCATGAAAAAAATCGACTTCGAGATTTCAACGGAAATACACATTTTGAGGTCCTTAGAACACGTTTAGATTATTTTCGGAATGATGTGTGTTTGTGGATGTTTGTGATTGTGGGCGCTCTAACTCTAAAATTACTTGTCATATTAACACCAAATTACACATATAACACTTTGGTATGAATACTACGAGCTCATTAGATTTTGGACAATAACGGTTAAGCGGAAGTCGAGGTTTATTCGAAACTCGATTCGGTTTTGACGAAATATCTCCGTTAAAACATCATTACTGTATATACAATTCCATACAAGAGTTATAGAGAATGTAATTTCCTACAACTTTCGTTTGAAAAAATTTTCAATACCAGTTATTGTTTGGGAATTATTTATATATAATCAGTTTTTTCGGTTTCCGTCAAATGAGGGATCCTCTACGCATCGTGCGTCGAATTTTGCGATTTGTCCTACGAAGCCCATCCAACATCTACCAGGCGACGACAACGGTATTCGAAAACACGCAAGGGAACGAGGGCTTCAAATATGGCGCCCAAAAGAGCTCGCCGCCATGGGAGTGTTATACCAGCTAATCAGTGACCAGAGAAATTATGCAATGAATGATTTGTAGGTTGATATAAAGGAATTATAAAATGATGAAAACATGGTTCAAATAATTTCGCTGCTACGTTGTAGATTGAGAAGTGTCTAGAAGAAGATTAAATGGAATATTCAGAGATGTATTAGGTTAATTTAGTCGTATCGAAGGGTTAAGACAGCCTGAGGATATGACGGAAAATGTTTTTTAGTATCCCAGTACATACGAAGAAGTATGTGATGGGATGTGTACGTGAGTGAGTGAATGAGGAAAACGACTGCGTGTAAGTGTGAGAGAGAAAACGACGGGTTGGGTGAATGAGAGGGTGCGTGCCTGCGTGTGTGAGTGCGTGCGTGCGTGTGGGTGTGTGAGTGCGTTCGTGTGCGTATGTGCGTGAGGGTGCTTGCGAGTGTGAGAGGGTGCGTGCAAGTTTGAGAAGGTGCGTGCGTGTGTGAGGGTGCGTGCGAGTGTTTGAGAGAGAGAGAGGGTGTGTGCATGTGGGCCACCAAAAACTCATAAAAAATCTGCTGGGATATATGCCACCCCACTTGCACAACAAACCCCTAATTATTAGAGCCTACTATATATACGACACTTGATTGCCCCTTCAATATAGACCACCCAACACACGAAACTACCCCCTGATTTATGCCACCGAATTTGCATTTGACTGCCGCTATGACATATTCCTCCCTAGATACATCAAACTCCCCACGCTCTTCTGCCAAGCGATGTACACTCTACTGCACCAAACATACACCGAATTCCTCTATGCTTGTTATATAGCTCAGAAATTCTATAGCTATTTTCCGCGATCCGTTGGTTGGTTGGTTTGTCGGATGTAACGCTAACCCCGCTCGCTAGAAAAAATGCGAATAATGATATTTTTATTTTGACATTCCCTCGGCAGAATTCAAACCCGCGACCATAACATTGGGAGATAGGCAGGCTAACCATCCCCTCTATCGATAACTCGAGAGAAAATAGAGATAGAAGCTCTAAATTTGGCTAGAATGCTCGATTCACATATGATAAAGTGGTGACGAAAAAAATTCTCGGTTCTATTCCAATGGAAGACATTATATCTCCCATTATAATGACACGTAATAAAATCGACTGTAGGCGTTCATTATTTTATTTTCATGAAAAAAATCGACTAAGAGATTTCAACGGAAATATACGTTTTGAGATCCCTAGAACTCGTTTAGACTATTTTCCGAATTATGTCTGTGTGTATGTGATTGTAGTTATCTATTAGGCAATTTGGGTTTGAGCTCCCAGGGCTAGACAATCTGAAATGCAGTGGAAACCCAAGATAGCTCGGAGTAATCCATTTCATTCAATGACTCCGCGGATATCTCGAAATATTTCATGGAAATCTCTAATGCGCTGAGGACTGTTAACGCCTTAGTACAATTTTTTCTCTATGCCTTTTCATGAATGTTAGTACTAGGCTTATGTGTAAAATGTTTTTTAATTTTCCATCTTAAAAGAATGCAATATATTTAAAATTTTGTTCTATAAAATTATTTAGGTATCGTGTATAAATAAACCTGTAATCATGGGTTCTTAACAACTTTAAAATTTGTCCATTAAGAAGTTAACAGGCGAAAAAATAATTGACGAAACGACTGAAGCAGAAGCCCATCAATTTGACAGCAGTGATTTATTGGAATTCATTCTTGCAAGAGCAGACTAATCGTTGCCTTTGATGTTTTTATTTGAAAGCTATTTAAAGAATAAATTCGCCATTCATCTTTAACATTTCTCTCCTTCTAATTAGGACAAGAGAAAAAAAAAGTCGTTAAGAATTCTTTAAAATATCCCCAACGTAATTTTACTTTGAAATCGGCCGTGATCGATTACAAAGTCTTGTGTTTATAATTGGTTTTAAAAATATATTCCCCTCAATTTATCACAGTTTACTTACATGGCAAAAAATAATTTCTCCGTTCTTTTTTTGCAAGAAAAAACCTATTTCCCTTTATGAGGGAAATAATAAAAAATATAAAAATACAAGTCATAAGTTACTGGACTGGAATCAGCAATTAAGAAACCTATCAATAAAAATATCCAAGGCAAAACTAATTTTTAAATGCGCGTTATTTTACCTTGTGGTACCAAGACACGTAATAGATCATCATTCGTAAATCAATCGAATTTGTTTATTTATTTTTTCGTCCCTTGAATTAATTTCTAACAAAAGATTTGTCTTTGTTTCTCCCTTTCCCTGTCCCTATGGTTACATTAATCTATTCAACCAATTAGCTCTTTCAGACGGTTGGACAAGAATAGATGGAGGGGAGGAAAAAAAGAGCTGAACGTCGCCGGGAGAACCGAAATAAAAGAAGCCCTTCGCAGCGGGGGGACCCCGTTCGAAAAATAAAGCGCTATCGATGGCGAATGATTCAGTCAAGAGGTACGTGCCGTGACGCCACCGCCCGGGAAAGTAAAACTCGCGGAAAAGGAGAAGAAAGAACGCCGGGATATTTATTATCGTCTCCCATGGTCCTTTTTTTCTAATTTAATCGAAATTGGAGTCGTAGCAATTTAATGAAATTAATGCGTCATTTCCGGCCCGGGACCCAGGCGGAAAAAAAGTCGCGCTGAAAATTAACAGCGGGAGGTTCTCATTTGAAGAATGCCGCGGAGACGTTGTTTTTTGTTTATTTTATTCTCGTTTCATTTTTTTTGGGGGAGATAATAAAAGACACCGTTAATCTGCGACTGTCTACTCCGTGAAAATGCACGACTCACAGTGCATAGCTATAGAAATCCTAAACCAAACGTCAAACTCGAAGAAGCATCAGGCCCGCATTAGAAGAAAAGAATGTTATAGAAGGTCCGGATTAAGGATTACAGTTGTTTGATGATGGCCAGAGTTGGGAAAAATAGACATCATCTAGAAGATTGTACGTCTGTTTTGTCATTAAAACGATAATTTAGAAAACGCTTTCTATTGTACTTCAAAACAGAAAAATACATCAATGATGTGAATTATAACGTTGCAAACAAGGATTATTATTTATTTTAACACACAAATGTTAGCCGTTTAACTGATACTTCAAAACGATCAAATGGATACGTCACCTTAAGAAGGTTGTAGAGCCCTCCGTTAGGGTTATGAATATCATATAACAATAAGTAACCAACAAAATAAACAAACTAATAAATAAGTAAATGAAAAAAGTTACGAAGTGCCAAGAAAGTCTGAGCACAAAAAAGTGTGAACCCTGGATGGAGATTAAACAGAAAAAATTGTAACATACCCCAGAAGACCCTGTAAATCCGTGTAGGGACAACGCAGGTTTTTACTGTGATTTAAACGTATAACGACACGGAAAACAAATGAGATAAACACAGAATATGAACTGTAAAGAAAGACCGAGAATAAGATGGAGGAATTGCTTTGGAGATTGTAGGACTAAAAATTTAAAAAAGAAAGGCAAGGAACTTGTAAGGTGATGGAGTCAATGTTGGAAACTTCTCGATAGACAGTATGCGAGGCGTAACGTGGAGTCAGTCTCGTGAAGAGAGAAAGAGAGAAGGAAAAGAAAAGAGAACTCTTGGCGTGACGATAAAAGATCGGGAATGCCAAAAAAAGAGTGAACGGAAGGAAAAGGTCAGAGGTGAAATTGGATGAAGCACGAAAAGAAATTAAGTCGAACATTGTCTCAACGCTCCGACGGATACGGAGCGAAAGGAAGTAAATGAGGCAAAACAATTGAAGGGGTAGATTATTAGGCACGAGTGAGTGCCTATTCTTTTCGCTCCAAGGTCATTCAAATCGACTTTTCGTAGATCGCTCATATCTCAGAGCTCGTTTATCGGATCAAAACGATATTCATGTCAATCGATAGCTAAAAGAATGTAGTTTCATTGGGTATAAATTTCAATATCAACAAAATAAGTTTTGATTGTGAAACAGCGAGTTGAAAAAAAAGTGCCATTTTGTAACGCTATGTTTTCGCGAGATTATTCGAGAACCACGAATCGCACACACACACGGTATGCACACCGTTTGATAGCTCATGTCGGGGCACGTATGGTGATAACAATAGCGGACCCAAAAAAATATTGGGTGTGTCCCGAAAAACCCCAAAAATATATCATATTCGGTGTACATGGTCGAGAGATATATCAATCGATCGGGCTCGGTGAGCCGAATCAAAATGTATATAGGTGTTACATATGAAAAATGAATATTTTGGAAGTTATTCGATTTCGAAGAGTTTCAACACCTGCGCGCGCTGCTACGCGGCAGTACCAGTCGGTGCCAGGCACGGCCCTCCCTTCCCCTGCCTACACAGCAATCCCCGCCGTCATGACGGCGGCGGCGATGGTGGTACTGACGCGTCAGTACCATGCCAGCCACGCGTGCGAGAGGAATTCTTTCAGATAATCACAGTCGTGATCGCCGTGAAAACAAAATACAAAGACGTGAGCGAAATCGTGAGTTGACTCGTGCGAGAGTCCGCCGTCATCGCGCCAGACAGCAACAAAATGCATACGAAACAAAATGTTGAAATCGTTACAAAAGAAGTCTGTCACGGATACCAAGGGATTACCGCACTCGATCTACATCAAGATCAACACAGCGTACATGTTAACAAAGAACATAGATCAACCCGACGGTTTGGTCAACGGAGCGGTGTGTATACTGAAACACGTTGAGAAGCGTGAAGACGGAACCATCAAACGTCTCTGGGTTCAATTCGATGATCCACGCATCGGACGATTGTTGCGTGTTAGGAGCGCCGGTTACATTCAACAGCACAACATCGATACGTCCGTGGTTCCCGTATGTCCTCGCGGCCGATACCGCGTCGAGGGCAACGAGCAAGCGCATATAGCACGGCGTCAGTTTCCACTGATCAACGCGTCTGCTATCACGATCCACAAATGGCAGGGAGCATCGTTTGATCGAGTGTGCGTACAGTACGAAGATCTCATGACACGGCAGTTGGTTTACGTGGGGTTGTCAAGAGCCCGTACGCTCGACGGTCTCTATCTATTAGTCAACGATAGGAAACCAAAGAGATTCAAACACTCGACTGACATCGGAAAAGATTTGAGATACACACGGGAGAAAGAGAGCGGACTCAGCGCACCATCCGAGTTGTACGTCCATAGCATTCTCGGTGATCCGGTAGCAACGTACACGATCTTCGTACACAATATTCAGGGTCTCGACGCTCAGTTTGCCGATATCTCACAGGATCGTATCGCCCTATCGAGCGACGTGATCTTTCTGTCGGAGGTCAAAAGAAAATATGCAGTAACAGAATTGGAAATCCCGGGATACAGACTATTCACCCAAAACGAACATGCAACCGGAGGCGTAGCATCGTATATTAATAGAGAAACAACAACCGCTACGACAATCTTTTCCATTCTTCGCAACACCGTCGATATATTTGTACCACCAGCCATCGACTATCACATACAGACGTATTTCCTCGCTCGACCATCAGTGAAAGATAGTAAACGACGGCTAGCTGTTAACATTGCCAACTGCTATTTAAATTTTGTAGAAGGCGAAGGTTTAACAGACCGTGTGAATCATTTCAAAGAGTTCATAAATTCATTCGCCAACAGTGCTACGTTGAACAACAGCCCATTGGTTATAGCTGGTGACTTCAATATAAATTTCAGGACCGCCGCGGGGAGAGAAACTATCGCTTATGCAAAAGAGAAGATTGGATTAAAAATGTTTAACCAAGTAGAGTGTTCAACTACCTACGAGAGAATCATTGATGCTAGTTTGCCAAGGGACTACCTCTACTTAAATTCTCATTGTATCCTGCGTATTAGTTTCATCATTTGGCTCTGATAATATAAATTGCTGCCAGCGAACACTTCGAGATTAGTGATAGTTAGCAGTAAGCTGACAACATGTGTTTGCTTTGTTTAAAAATATGTATCGCAAAACTTTTGTTTTCTTCACTTGTCCCTGACATCAGCCAACATTCCACGCTCCCCACACATTGGAAACGCACTCGTGCCCCGCGTAGTGTTGCAAACTTGCAACTCTCTCGTGAATTTTTTCATCTTGGACAGCTCACCTCCCGATTTTTTAGGAACCGAAGGCTGCGATTGTTCATCTTCACTTTGAAGTATTCCGACTTTTTGCTTGTTTGATTCAAACACAGTTTGTGCACCACAAGACTCTGCTTTTCGTTTAAAACTTCCTTCTTTCAGCCACAGATCCATGGGGAACGAGTTTGTATAGTATAAATTTTTAATATACAATAAAAATTGAATAATATCACAAATATATGTTGAAATTATAAGACAAGATACATAACATAGACCAGTGATCATCGAATCGACGACATACATCAACGCGACGGACGGTTAGTTGGTAAATACAGCCTATCCATGAGTGCGCAAACCGAACGTCATACTGGCGTTCTCGCGTATGGCACACCATTTCTTAAAGGCAGATCATCGCATTATAATAAGAACAACTATATAAATGTGTTTAGTATTTTTCTTACATATATTTTTTAAAATAAATTTTAGATGAAAAAATATTGCTAGCATCGATATTTTTCGCGGAACACCTATTAACATCTCGCGGAACACTAGTGCTCCGCGGAACACAGTTTGGGAAACGCTGGTCTAATGAATCAATTTACACTAATGGAATATAATACAGAATAATAATTTTTGCTTACAGATTCTGTAATTGTATTACCATCAACGAGAAAAATTATTTATGCAGGATCTAGAGCAGGATGTAGTTACGTTTCAACGAAAGCTCGGAATAAATGAACGCAGTATTAAACAATATAATTTCAATAAAGAACTGAAAAATAGCTTGAAGTAGAGAAACACTTTGTTACTGCATGGAGACAAGTTTTTATTCAAAAATTACTATGGTGCGGAATACCACGGCAACTTATGAAGTCGAAATAAAATTGTCTTGGTAAAAAGAAATTTCTCATGAAATAAAAATGAATCTAAAGTTAAGAAAGAAGGTGGTATACCATAAAACTCGGGAATGGCTCCGGTTATTTTCAGCATATTTATAAATTACGTCACAAAGTTTTTGGATACACAGAATATATTATAATTATTATTATCTACACAGAAAATGACAGTATATCATAAAACAAAATCAATAATCACATTATAAATGTTAAAATAAAGAAATGTTAGTAACCATTGAAAAAAATTTAAATTAGAGTCACATAATGTGTATTGAAATATAAATTTATAATAAACTATTGAAATCACTCAATAGAGACAAATTTTTATTGAATAAATCAATTTTAAATGTATAGGATAATGATGAACCCAACCATTATTAAATCAAATTAAGAAAATCGAAAACCTTTCCAAAGCAAAATAATAGCATAGATCAGCGCCGATGAAATTGTCCCATCTACTTCCCCGACAGATGCTCTCCATTAGGCCCACAAAAGAAATCCCTCAATTAATGGATTCCTGTTCTAAAGGCAACCTGCGAGTAGGTTTTGGGAGGGGGGCTAGGCCAATCAATGAATTCAAGGAAAAGGAGAATTAGTTCTTCGGCGAATTAATAGATACCATGTAAGATGGCACATCTGGTTTATCATTAACTTTGTCATGGCTATTGGCGATACCTAAGTTGAGGACTTGTTTTTATCGATTTTTTATTTTCCAGTGATTAATTTTTGAGCTGGAATACAAAATTTAAAAAATATAATTACTATAGCATGGAGCTCATAAAAGTGAAAAAATGTCAAAGGGGCTGTGGTATACAAAATCTAACTCCACGAAAACACCAGTTCGTTGACGAAGATTAGCCAAAAAACTTGATAAACAAACCGCTTTTCGGCAACACTGAGGACGGCGACTTTGCAGCTGAAATACGCATGAAGTGTTCCCATTTTGTGATTATTGGAGATATAATTGGCATATAATGAATTTCAGCCACAAGTTCAGTTCCACATTTTGTTTTTGTAAAGATATCGGCGAAAAACATAAACAATCTAAGTTTATGTTTAAGAGTTTAAGAGCGTCGCCATTACATCTAAATATATATATACCTAAAACACTTATTTATTAATCAGCCAAGTTTTCAACATTTCTAACACGGCCGCATGGAAAGGAAAATAGTTATTTCTTTTTCCGCTGATACGCTTCGTTTGCAGTGTCGTTAGCGAGTCGCAGTGCAGCCTCGGCACGCCGACTAATGGGACGACACCCCACCCTTCCTACACTTCTTCAAATTCCCCCCTCTGCTTCCCAAAACCGACTCCTTCACCCTCTCTCGAGCATTACGGCATTTACTCTCGGTCACGGCTCTGCTCTTCACCGCCTCTTTCACTCTAATTTGCTTCAAACCTTAAACGTCTCCTCTCCCTCGACTCGATCTTCATTCCACCTCTCCTCCCTCCCCCTTTTCTCCACCGTCCTCCCCCTTCCACCTCCGTCGTACGCTCCCGCCTATTAAGTCCTGTTTATCGAGAAGCTTTGCGTCTCCAACACAGAGACGCTATTTTAATTGCTAACGCTTTTCCTAATGACTCAGAGAAAGTTCTCATCGGCGGCTGAGATGGGTGGGAGAGGTTTTTTAGGTTGGCTTGGGACAATTAAAAAGGGAATTTGGCGATGGAAGAATAATTTTTATCAGTGTTAATTTAGGTTTGGTTCTTAATAGATGTTCGGCTGCGCCTGGAAGCCTTAAAAAAAAAACGTCACCGGCAAATGTTCACACACTCCCATAGGTTTGTTTTTTCATCGGTTTTCCCGCTTGTGGTTTCGAATTCACTCTTTTCGTTCGAGAAACTATTTATTTTGTAATATTTTATTTTAAAAATATCTTAGAACGTGAAATCACAGCGCTTTGAATCTTCTTCAGTCTTGGCGGAAGACAACAAAAGCAATAAATCACCGATATTTTTGGAATTTCATTCTTGAAAACAGCCTTCAAAAGCGTGGGTTGCGGCATCTGAGGTTCTTGGTCCGCAGTTCCTTTTCCTTCTTAGTCACTCGCCTTTGGAGAACTACTGCGGCTATCATGAGGCCCAATACGACAACCGCTATTGCTACGATGGCGGTCAGCATGCCTGTGTTCATACCCATTGCAACGACATCCACTTCGCTCTCCTTCTAATTAAAGAAAAAAAAATAAAATTAGGCTCTATATTGGATTTAGTACATTCTTACTTTGCTCTGTCAATGTTCACTTTCATCGATCGTAGATACAAAAATTTAGCAGAATTTTCTTTTCGGTACTTTGGGAGAATTAAATACATGTACTTTCCATAGGTGTGCTTCTTCACAATTATACTAAGCAATCAATTTTTGAAAAGTCACAAAAAGAAGAAGCTACTGCACAACGTTATTTAAATTAAGACAATATTTAATACTGTTGATGCCGATAGGGAAAATATTTACTTCCTCCTTATGACTGTAATTTAAGGATTCGCGTTTTCGTTACAAAGCAACACAGAAGACTGTGGTGCTTCATTATGAATTTCTTGGAACCAAGCAACAGATTACTGTATGGACTGTATATTCCAGTAGTTGAGGCTGTTTAATTCAAGGAGTCGTTGTGTACATGGCGATCTCCTTATGATAACGCATATCCAAATGAAATCAAGCTTACTATGCAAATTTCGCTCGGTAAAACTTTGTTACGAAATTCTTCTAAGAATGCTGTACTTGTACGTTGAATTTTGCTGCTTACCTTACGTATTCGAACAGAACAATTTTCTTTTTAATAAAAC
This sequence comes from Uropetala carovei, assembly GCA_036926305.1. NCBI lineage: Eukaryota > Metazoa > Arthropoda > Insecta > Odonata > Petaluridae > Uropetala > Uropetala carovei. The sequence continues at coordinate 493,896 of JAXCHB010000047.1, read as the reverse complement.
TTATCACAAACGAGTGGAATATGCTCTTCCATTTCGTTGTCTGTTGTCTAGCCACAAATTTGAAAATTGTTTATTTACTTCCGACGGCCTCCTCAAAAATATTTGCTATCGGTTTAGGTTTGTTGACGATATTTTGTGTGCTTGGGAAAGTAGTGACTGCCGCCAATTAACACCTGTTAAATTCTCGGCACAGCTCAATAAAAATCACGGTTGCTAAGCAGAATGATGGGACCCTTAAATACCTTAGATCGATTTTAATTCACAAAGACATTTCCCAGATATCGTCCCTTCTCGCAGATTTGAGAACCAAAACCCACTTTTCCCTTATTTTTAATTGCTTGCCGTTCGCTGTTTTGCGATTCACGGTATTCTTCGGAAACTTAACCCCCGCAAAAGGCGAGACACACGTCATACAGCGGCCATTTGTACACTAAGTTGTGATAGCGGCTCGGATCTAAACTATTTCGCAGGAAAGCTTCCTACTTGCCACATTAAATATTTGACACTTCCTCAAACTGACTGAAAATAAAAAAACTTCACATAGGGTAGTCCAGTGTGAATCGGGTCAAGAAATGAAACCTTTGCAACTGCTGTTTACTGTTTAATATTTTAATATTTCTCTGACGTATTTTGGAAACTGGGACCCTTGATTAATAATAAAATATAAATTGTTATAATAGCACTGTGGCCTAAGTAAAAGCAACTTAAATTAACCAATTTTATTGTATGATCCCATTCACCCTCATGAGGTTGGACTAGTCAAAACAGTTATTTGTAGTATTTTTCGCATATTTGATTCGCACACAGGAATTAAAACTTCTGACGCGACACATTTCATCCACTACATATTTTCTAATGGAATATTTCCCATAAATGAATTTTTTCTTGCACTTTGCAACCACACAACCCTCGCGGTACCATACCATGATCAGTCGCCTTCTTAAGACCGTTGCCTCAAGTGTCAACTTGGTAATTCTGTATTCCGCTTTTGTAACAACTTACTACTCTATATTATCAGAGGAAGTGAGAACCGTTGTTCTCTACTTTCTGCTGTGCTGGCAGATTTTCTTTTTCCGGAGATAGCAAACACGATAAGAACCTTAATGACGATGGCATTGTTTCTTCCGGCGTCTTTAGGTGACTAATCGGAAAGCACTCCGAGTGTCGGCTTCATGATATAGATGGTTGATTGGCAGATGGACGGAGTTTAGGTGCATAAAATTTGGAGATGGATGAGGCGTGTGCAGATTAATGAATATAAATAACGAGCTATACGAATGAATTTCGTTTACCCTCTTCGTCCATTTTGTGACCCTATTCGGCCAAAATGTACGTATTTGATAATCATGAGCTGGCTACACTGGAACGTCAATGAAGGCAGACGGCAGAACCTTAAGTGAACTAATCCACCATTCGGATCTCCGGGCGGTCACTTTTTGCTGGAAGATTCATTAGCAATAGAGAAAAAAGGTTTAGGATACATCTACATCTGTACATCTACATAATACCCTGCAAATTATCAGATTGGTGGGTGGCAGGGGGTGCAGCGCACCAAAGCCTACCTAATACCTTCCCCCGCGGGAATTACTCTCCTGTTATGATGCCGTATGAACCTTGGGAAAAACGAACCCTCATATCGCTCGGTCCTACAGTCGATCTCTCGTATTTTATCCTGGTTATCGTGCCTACTAGGGATTGCAATCCCGGGATACCGAGATCCCGATAAATATCCGAGTCCCGAAATCCCGGGATTCTTATCAAGGAAATCTCGGGATTTCGGAATTTACAAATATTTAATATTAGTCATTTTTGTGCTGAGATTCGCTGTTTTAACATATCAATGGTTCAATTCTATTGCGAGACTAATCTGAAAATATTATTATTGTATTTATATTAATAGCTAATAAAGAATTATCCGGCATTGTTCGGCTTCAAGCTTATGTATAAATGAACCGAAAAATTTTTGTTAACGAATGAGCATTCACAATCCTTTGCTTCGTCATTCGGATCTATCTCTGCTTCTCTACACCAATTAGTTCGGTACAACATACATTGTACAAACTTTCTCATATACTAATGCGTCGTTAAGTTATCTTTAGAAAATGAAAATCGTATGAGGCTGTTTTTAGAAAATCCAATTTTCGTTAAAATTTCCCAAGAATAAACTAGCCTTATATTCATTCATTGAGATAAATGAAATACGTAGTATTATTGTAGATGTATACTCAAGTAACTGTACGAAATTTGATCAAAATCGTTGAAGCCGTTTTTGAGAAAATCGAATTGTTGTTAAAGTAACCCAGAATAAACTAGCCTTATATTCATTTTTGAGAAATATGAATTATTGGTATTATTGAAGACGTAATCTCAAGTAACTGTACGAAATTTTACCAAAATCGTTGAAGCCGTTTTTGAGAAAATCAAATTGTTTAAAATGCGTGGAATAAACTTCCCTTAATTATTGCGCAATGACAACCATATATTCACAGTTTCTGCTCTGTATGATAAAATGCCTTAATACGAGATTTCATTCATTTTAGCTATACCGTTTAGGCCCTAGATCCAGTAAGAGACAGACGGCATTGCGAAAACCACTTTTTCGGACTCAGCTACACCTAAAACGTATATTTCAGTAAAAATCTCGAGGTCGAATTTTTTCGCGATTACAATACCTTCCCAATATACTTCGTATATGGGAAAGTAAAAAGGAAGAGGTAGGAGAAGGATTCAAATTATTGATGATTTAAAACAACAATTGATGAGTATTGCTCAAGACATAAATAAATCGAGAGCACAGTTTTATTTGGAATAAAGGACCTGTCCTAGGACAGAGAACTATATTCAAAGACAAAAATCACGCGCGGATCAGAAACATTTACATTGTTTTTGTTAATAAAAAATGCTGGAAATGTGTATTTGCTAAAAGATGAACGCAAAATCTTCTTCGACGTAAATCTATAAGCAATGGATTTCTCTATCAATGGCGAGTGCACGAAGTTGAAAGCACAGCTTCCGCCGCGTATTGAGTTTCGAGGGAGAGCGATCGCATTACACGACTCCATATTGGGTATTCCCATCAACTCCGAATTACAATCTTCTATCCAGTTGGCTAATCAATTAAATTAATAAGGGGGCGGGGCATTTCTTGTGTTCGTACTGAAGAGATTAATTGCCGAGGGGCAGGAAAAGACAAAAATTAGACGGGCTTTGAAGTTGACTCTGCTACAAGATTTATTGTTTTATTGTATACATAGCTGCGGTATTTGGTACATGGCGATCCGACAAGTGTTATCTTGCAGAAAAAGTGAAGAGTGATGCGAGTGTGGAAACAATTTTTTGCGACCGTATGTTATATTTCCCAAGACGCTAGCTAATCTCTTAAACTTTTTTATAGCTGTCGTATCTCGTCGTCATTGACTCAGTCCCAAGATGGCGGCCACATCATATGACTCACCTCTTGTCGAAGTGGGGCGCTCTTTTCTCCGCAGAAGATTCCTTTCGAGTGTCCCAGCCAGTGAACGAAGCGGCGACCCCTAAGCCAATGGGGTTTGGCGCACCTACAATCATAAATAAACGTCTCATTATGTTTTGCTCTCTCACGATGAAGGAACATTATAAATTGTAAATAGTGATAAATATAAAGCGGATTTGTCTCAAGGAATGAATAGGCAGTGCTTAAGGGCGCAAACGATTAGGGGGGAAGAGGGGGGGGGTGCATGTCTTTTATTTTACGTAACATTTGACATTTATTATTTGAATAATATAGTAAAAAATGTAATTAAAAACTGTAAACGTTTTTAAATGAATTATAAATTTGAATAATAAATAGATGTCATATTTTAAATTCAAAAATGGGAAAAGAGAGACCGTAAATCTCTAAATGCCAAATGGCGGGAAATTCGCAAACTTATTTACTGTCTAACAATCAGAATCGTTAGACTTACTATATGCAGACGACATATTCTAGCTCTCAAGTAGCTCGGACGTAATTTTTCCGTACACGTTTTTCTTAAATTGGCTATATTAATTGTAGCTGTAGACCAGGGGCGTAACTACGGTTTTGGGGCTCCCACGCAAGTCAAGATTTTGGGGCCCTCATATTTTTACTTTCTCATACGAAGTATCGAGAAAGTATTGTTATCGCGAAAAAATTCGACCTAGAGATTTTTACCGAAATATACGTTTTAGGTGTCGCCGAATCCGAATAAGTGGTTTTCGCAATGCCGTCTGTCTGTTACTGGCTCTGGAGCCTAGACGGTAGAGCGAAAATGAATGAAATCTCGTACTTAGGCATTCTATAATACTGAGCAGAGTATACATAGAAATGGTTGACATTGCTCAATAATTAAGAGTAGTTTATTCTACGCATTTTTAACAACAATCCGATTTTCTCAAAAACGGCTCTAACGATTTTGATCAAATTTCGTATATTTACTTGAGATTACGTCTTCAACAATACTGTATAGTTCATATTTCTCAAAAAATTAATATAAGGCTAATTTATTCTAGGCTATTTTAACAACAATTCGATTTTCTCAAAACCGGCTCATACGATTTTGATCAAATTTCGTACATTTACTTGAGTATACATCTACAATAATACTACGTATTTCATTTATCTCAATGAATGAATATAAGGCTAGTTTATTCTTGGGAAATTTTAACGAAAATTGGATTTCTAAAAATAGGCTCATACGATTTTTATTTTCTAAAGATACCGAAACGACGCATTAGTATATGAGAAAGTATCTACAATGTGTGTTGTACCGATATTTTACGTTTTAATTCCAAAAATACATTAAAAGGATAAGACAAAACAATTTCAAACATTTGAGATGTGTATTTTCGTCTTTATTTCAAGTGATGAAGTCCTTCATTCCCATAAACATATTACTACTCCGAATACCTTGCGGCAGATGACGGGAGAAATTCCAAGTGTTTTTGGGGGGCCCCAAAAATCTTGGGGCCCACACGCACTGCGTGGGCCTGCGCCCCTCAAGTAACGCGCCTGTTTTAGACCCAGTAGGAATTGTTTGTGAACTTTGGTTGAACATGATACAGAGGAGGGTGCGAAGATAGTTTTCTTAGGTTATAAGGGGCCGCGGTTTTGTAAAATTTGGAAACCGCCGGGTTAGGTCATGTGTATTTTACGTAGGAAACGCACTTTTTTGCATTTACACCTCCGCGGCAAATAATTGTAAAGTGAATTGCATCACAAAGTTCTCACCTTAGATCGAAAAGAAGTCCGGAATCTTTTTTATAAAGATTTGGCATCAGCTCATCGAGCATCCATTGAATGCTACAATTGCAATTCCACGGATTTCCTTGAAGATCCAACCTCTCTATCTCATCCCAAGGAAGAAAATCGTCTGTTAATGTTTCTATGGAATTATAGCTGAGATCCACCTTGTTTAAAAAAATCAATAAAAACAAACATCAATGGTTAAAATTTAGGATATCGTAATAACAAGTAATCGAGAAGTGTATGAATGTGAGAAAGAAAGTGTATTGTACATTTGTGGATTTGGAGAAGGCCTATGACAGAGTCAGTAGAAATGACCTGTGGAATGTTCTGGCTGAGTATGGAGTGAATGACTGGTTAGTGAATGCAGTGAAAGCAGTCTACTCGGGAAGTAAGGCTCGCGTAAGAATAAATGGTGTGCTGAGTGACTGGTTTAAGATTGAAAGTGGTGTTCGGCAAGGGTGTGTGATGTCTCCTTGATTGATTAATGTGTTTATGGATAAATGTGTGAGGGAAGCCTGTGCAAATACGAATGGTCTGAGGATTGGGGAAGTGAATGTGCGGGTGCTGTTGTAAGTTGATGATGCTGTGTTGATATCTGAAACGCCGAATGATTTGCAAAGAATGTTAGATAGTATGGCTGAAGTTAAAGAGAGAATGGATCTGAAGATCAATGTGTCAAAAACAAAGGTTGTTGTGTTTGATAGAATGAATGAATTGAATGACTGTAGGTTGCGCATAAATGGTGAAGTTGTTGAACAGGTGGATGAGTTTTTGTACTTGGGAAGAATGTTTTTACTTTCTCATACTAAGTATCGAGAAAGTATTGTTATCGCGAAAAAATTCGACCTCGAGATTTTTACGGAAATATACGTTTTAGGTGTCGCTGAATCCGAAAAAGTGGTTTTCGCAATGCGTCTGTCTGTCTGTCCGTTACTGGCTCTGGAGGCTAGACGGTAGAGCGAAAATGAATGAAATCTCGTACTTGGGCATTTTATCATACAGAGCAGAAACTTTGTATAAATGGTTGTCATTGCTCAATAATTAAGGGAAGTTTATTCTACGCATTTTAAACAACAATTCGATTTTCTCAAAAACGGCTCCAACGATTTTGATCAAATTTCGTACAGTTACTTGAGTATACATCTACAATAATACTACATATTTCACTTTTCTCAATGAATGAATATAAGGCTAGTTTTTTCTTGGGCAACTTTAACAAAACGGATTTTCCAAAAACAGGCTCATACGATTTTCATTTTCTAAAGATAACTAAACGACGCATTAGTACCTATATATGAGAAAGTTTGTACAATGTATGTTGTAGCGAAACGTGGGTGTGTCAGGAGAAACACATGAGTAAGGTGAAAACAGTTGGAATGGGTTAAATGAGGACCATGTGTGGGAAAACCAGGAGAGACAGGAATACTTGGGTGATGAATGAATGTGGAATGAAAGAAACTTTAAGAGATCAGTATACCCCTTTTATACTGATCTCTTAAAGTTTCTTTCATTCCACATTCATTCATCACCCAAGTATTCCTGTCTCTCCTGGTTTTCCCAAACATGGTCCTCATTTAACCCCTACGATGGTTTGGGCATGTGGGTGACTAAATTGATATACATAAGATGGTAGAGTATGCGGATCAAAAGACAGAGGAAGACCAAGAAAAAGCTGGCTGAATGTGGTGGAGGAGACTCTCAAGAAAAGAGAGATCAGAAGTTTAAGGAATGGAAGACGATGTATGAAACGATGCATGGATGTGTTTGAAGCGAAAGAAGTATGTAAGGATAGGAAGGTGTGGAGAAATATTGTGAATGGTAGAGGCATTTAGCTTGCTTACCCCGTAAGGGAACAGCGTGATTGGTATGTATGTATGTAATAGATTAAAATGAGGATGTTTAAATTATTAGCTCCTTTCATATTAGTGAATATGATTTGTGCAAAGCGATTCCCAATAAGTTGCGAAATGCTCTCAGAAATTATCTGCGTAGCACGCATTGTTAAAAGTATAAAAGTCGCGTAAAGATCCTTGCTGAATCCACGGTGTGAAAGATACATTTACTCAGAGCGTCATCATCACCTTAAAACTAATAGAGGACTAGCCTATCCCCTTTCACAGCTACTTGTTGGCGTCATGTTCTTCATAACCGGGAAAAGCTGAAATCACATTTGCGAGATTGATGAAAGTTCCGCGGAACAAATGAAGGAATCAAAACGGTATTATTTTCGAGCGAAGTAGTTTCATTTGAAAAGGCAGTGTTCCTTTAAGAGAAAATTTTATTAAAATACGAAGCTCCACCATGTTTTCAATCAATCGTAAAACATTGAAAGATACAGATATGAAACCTCGAAAGCGAAATGACGACGATCTACCTAATTATCTGGAAAACGTTTATTTTCGTTGGCGTCCGCGGACAGCCCTCGTATTGTCTCCTTCGCCGCGCGACAATCACCTCTTTCAACGTCCACCTCTCGCCTTTCCTCTCCGCACCGAAGATGCTCTGCTTGGGCATCGACGACAGCAAAGGATTTCTGCTCAGTCTCAGTGTTTCCAGCTCATAGAGTCCTCCGAAGGAGTCCACGTGGAGCTTCTGCAGCGCGTCTGAGGAGGATATGGAGAGGAATTGGAGCGAGGGAGCCCCACCGAACGAGTCCGGAGGAAGCGTCTTGATGGAGTTGCCGTCGAGTCGCAGCAGACGCAAAACGGGCAGTTGCGCCACAATCTTCTCTCCCTGGGCCGCTTCCTGCATCCCCCTCGGAGAGAGGAAGGCTCCGGGAACGGTTTCCAGATCGTTCCAAGAGAGATCGAGTTCCAATAAACCGGGGAACCTAATGGCCACGGACGGCTGGAAGTTGGTCAGTTTGTTGTGGGTGAGGTTGAGCACCTGCGGAGACAAAGAGGGAGAAACGCGGAAGCTCATAAGGCAATTTAGAAGAACGACGGACGAGCGCAATTCGATTCGCTATCGCAAGTAATGTCGGAAGAGCTGTGGGTGGCGGCTCTTAAATTGGCTCATTTTAGCCAGGCGATGTGTTGGAAACCTTGTTTAGCATTAATAATCTGCCCTTGCATTCGTCTAATACAAGGTTGCCAACAGTCATTCGCCAAATTACAAATATCCGTATAACACAAACTACAAAAGATACTGGAAAACTGTTTAATCATTATGAAAGAACCGCTCAAAGGTTTTCGTAGTGCATTTTATAGGTGGTGCTGGCCAGAATTAAAATGACGTCGACGCAACAGAACGCGACGTGTGTGTTGTGGTATTTGGAGTTGAAATCTTTAATTGAAGTGCAAAGACGTTATCGCATGGAATATGGAGGTGAAGCTCCTGGAGGCCAGTCTATTAAGCAGTGGTTAGAACATTTTCAGGAAACGGGCGGTGTCTTGCATAAGAAGGGCGCGGGCAGGCCTACGGTATGCTTTTGAACGCTTCCCAAGAAATCCATCCATCGTGTGAGAAAGGAACTCCAAATAATGCGATCGACCGTACAGAAGATCAAAACTCTTGCAAGAGCCCAAGAGGCTGATTCGCCAGAAAACACACCGTTTAAAACTAAAAACATGCAAAATCAAGATAGTGCAATCACTGAAATTGGACGATTAGTCGCGTTGGAAAACATTCGCTGTGGACGTTCTCAGCCGAAATCCTGGAAAAGGTCATTTTCAGAGATAAATCAACTTTCCACGTGCCTTGTGAGGTAAACCGGCAAAATTACAGAATTTGGGTTTCTGAAAAACTTCATCTGATTCTCGAGCATTAACGGGGTGGCCCCAAGTTAAATTTGTGATTCGCCTTTTCCCGACACAAGGAGCTGAGACTCTTCTTCTTTTATGAAAATACTGTTAACATAACGAATTACCTGGACTTCAATTGTTTGCTATCCAGCAGGTGGCAGTCAGGCAAACGAATGTTTTATTTCAACACGGCAGCGCTCTACCATATTATAGCAGAGAGTTTCGAAAAATTCTCAGTGAACATTTTCCTAACCACTTGATTGGACGGTATGGACACATTTTTTGGCCCCCTGGATAGCCCAAGGGACTTATTTACTCTGCAGTTATGTTAAGGATCAAGTCTTTCGTACAAAAGTTGCACATCAGATTGAACTTCGTGCGTGGGTCAACGATGCCATTGCTTATCTGATGGCCCAGAAGATGGAAAGCACTTGGCACGAAACAGAATACCGTTTGGGCATCCTGCTTGTTACAATTGGTACTCACGTGGAAACTGTTAATGCGTAGCTAAACTCGTCCAGTTGTTATTTCAGATGAAATTTTTTAAAAATTCCAATATCTCCTGTAGTTTGTGTTATACGGATGTGTGCGATGCGGTCGAAAAAAAATTCACGAGAGAGTTGCAAGTTTGCAACACTACGCGGGGCACGAGTGCGTTTCCAATGTGTGGGGAGCGTGGAATGTTGGCTGATGTCAGATACAAGTGAAGAAAACAAAAGTTTTGCGATACATATTTTTAAACAAAGCAAACACATGTTGTCAGCTTACTGCTAACTATCACTAATCTCGAAGTGTTCGCTGGCAGCAATTTATATTATCAGAGCCAAATGATGAAACTAATACGCAGGATACAATGAGAATTTAAGTAGAGGTAGTCCCTTGGCAAACTAGCATCAATGATTCTCTCGTAGGTAGTTGAACACTCTACTTGGTTAAACATTTTTAATCCAATCTTCTCTTTTGCATAAGCGATAGTTTCTCTCCCCGCGGCGGTCCTGAAATTTATATTGAAGTCACCAGCTATAACCAATGGGCTGTTGTTCAACGTAGCACTGTTGGCGAATGAATTTATGAACTCTTTGAAATGATTCACACGGTCTGTTAAACCTTCGCCTTCTACAAAATTTAAATAGCAGTTGGCAATGTTAACAGCTAGCCGTCGTTTACTATCTTTCACTGATGGTCGAGCGAGGAAATACGTCTGTATGTGATAGTCGATGGCTGGTGGTACAAATATATCGACGGTGTTGCGAAGAATGGAAAAGATTGTCGTAGCGGTTGTTGTTTCTCTATTAATATACGATGCTACGCCTCCGGTTGCATGTTCGTTTTGGGTGAATAGTCTGTATCCCGGGATTTCCAATTCTGTTACTGCATATTTTCTTTTGACCTCCGACAGAAAGATCACGTCGCTCGATAGGGCGATACGATCCTGTGAGATATCGGCAAACTGAGCGTCGAGACCCTGAATATTGTGTACGAAGATCGTGTACGTTGCTACCGGATCACCGAGAATGCTATGGACGTACAACTCGGATGGTGCGCTGAGTCCGCTCTCTTTCTCCCGTGTGTATCTCAAATCTTTTCCGATGTCAGTCGAGTGTTTGAATCTCTTTGGTTTCCTATCGTTGACTAATAGATAGAGACCGTCGAGCGTACGGGCTCTTGACAACCCCACGTAAACCAACTGCCGTGTCATGAGATCTTCGTACTGTACGCACACTCGATCAAACGATGCTCCCTGCCATTTGTGGATCGTGATAGCAGACGCGTTGATCAGTGGAAACTGACGCCGTGCTATATGCGCTTGCTCGTTGCCCTCGACGCGGTATCGGCCGCGAGGACATATGGGAACCACGGACGTATCGATGTTGTGCTGTTGAATGTAACCGGCGCTCCTAACACGCAACAATCGTCCGATGCGTGGATCATCGAATTGAACCCAGAGACGTTTGATGGTTCCGTCTTCACGCTTCTCAACGTGTTTCAGTATACACACCGCTCCGTTGACCAAACCGTCGGGTTGATCTATGTTCTTTGTTAACATGTACGCTGTGTTGATCTTGATGTAGATCGAGTGCGGTAATCCCTTGGTATCCGTGACAGACTTCTTTTGTAACGATTTCAACATTTTGTTTCGTATGCATTTTGTTGCTGTCTGGCGCGATGACGGCGGACTCTCGCACGAGTCAACTCACGATTTCGCTCACGTCTTTGTATTTTGTTTTCACGGCGATCACGACTGTGATTATCTGAAAGAATTCCTCTCGCACGCGTGGCTGGCATGGTACTGACGCGTCAGTACCACCATCGCCGCCGCCGTCATGACGGCGGGGATTGCTGTGTAGGCAGGGGAAGGGAGGGCCGTGCCTGGCACCGACTGGTACTGCCGCGTAGCAGCGCGCGCAGGTGTTGAAACTCTTCGAAATCGAATAACTTCCAAAATATTCATTTTTCATATGTAACACCTATATACATTTTGATTCGTCTCACCGAGCCCGATCGATTGATGTATCTCTCGACCATGTACACCGAATATGATATATTTTTGGGGTTTTTCGGGACACACCCAATATTTTTTTGGGTCCGCTATTGTTATCACCATACGTGCCCCGACATGAGCTATCAAACGGTGTGCATACCGTGTGTGTGCGATTCGTGGTTCTCGAATAATCTTGCGAAAACATAGCGTTACAAAATGGCACTTTTTTTTCAACTCGCTGTTTCACAATCAAAACTTATTTTGTTGATATTGAAATTTATACCCAATGAAACTACATTCTTTTAGCTATCGATTGACATGAATATCGTTTTGATCCGATAAACGAGCTCTGAGATATGAGCGATCTACGAAAAGTCGATTTGAATGACCTTGGAGCGAAAAGAATAGGCACTCACTCGTGCCTAATTATGGCCACCACCTGTATGTATCGTACGACAGTGGAAGCATCCTCACTTTTATGTTAGCGAAGATGAGATCGAACGCTGCGCCGTTGTAGCCTTCTTCCGCTGAATGAATGAGATTGTGTCCTAGATCAAACCTCTCCAGCCGGGGGAGCCGAAGAAGCGCCTCCCACGGAACGTTCAGAAATTCATTGCGAGATAATCGGACGTCCACGAGGTTGGAGGCGGTGGCCGAGTCCGTGGGAAGGGGCAGAGCGTCGGCAGACAGCTTGGCCAACTTGTTTCCCGAGAGGTCAAGCAACTCGAGCGCCGGAAGGCCCAAAAGGGCGTTAGCCTCTAGCCAGGAGAGGGAGTTGGAGGCCAGGGACAGCTCCCTGAGTCGACGCAGAGGTACCGAAGGCATCTTGCGCACGGCACCCGCCAATCCGCACGAGGTAAAGTCCGCTCGCGTGGCGGGTATAACGGGAAGATTCGGGTCCTCTTCCGGGGGCTCCTCGTGGTGTATCGGGACATCGGGCCATTCGTAGGACCCTTCGAAGGGCGAGGCTGACGAGCCCGAGCAGTTGACGAGCAGAGAGTCGGAGTCGGGGACGGGCGTGGTGGCCGATGGATTCTCTGGCACCATCCAGGTGGAGGGATCGTACGAGCACCGGCACCAGTTGCAGAGCAGCGCTTCCGGCGGATGGGGAGGGACGACGCTGGAGTAGATCAGAGGAAGTCCGAGGAGGAAGGCGAAGGTCGACAACCTACGATTAGGAGTAATACGGGTTACAGGGACGATTTAAGAGATAATAAAATTCAATTGCATAGAGAATTGTTATTAACAATTGTATCAACCCAATCCAACTCAGTTACCGTAACTTACTATTATTCCCAGTGGCGGAACCAGGGGGGAGTGGGAATGGTGATTATCCTCCCCCCCCCCCCCCCCCCGGGATTGCCTCCACTTAATCTTAAACCCATTCCAAGCTAAATGAATGATTCCACGCCGCAGATTAGGTCTGCAGGGCAAGGGATTTCCAGAATAAAAGGATAGTCGGCGGAAGAGGTTATATGGATGACTGATCCCTTTTTGGGAAGTTTGTCGATCCTCACTTGTTTATTCCTCATACTAATTGAACCGAAGTAATTGAGAATGGTTGGGTTCGTATTTTCGTTAACATTAGCAGTAGAAGATCGTTCAAAAGACGCATATTTCTATGGTGCCAGTGCGAACGCATTTCAGTTACAGTTACATTTCATCAAATTAACAATAAAAGTGTCGTATTACTTATGTTAATTACTGTGGAGAGACTAATGAGGACACAGGCGCTCAAGGAAAATGTGACCCATGTAAATGCGGAAGAGGCGAATCCCAAACAGAATTGCCTGGAGCGAAACAAAAGTATCTCATTTTAATGGAGGAGTATGTTTACTTACTCCACACATAGTATAGGAGAAAGTATTTATATTGCATTCGTGAAAAAAATCGAATTCGAGAATTTTGACGGAAATAAACGTTTTGAGTACGTTTTCACTGTTTTCTCTGTGGCGTATGACGTACGCCGTACGTGTTATGTGACAGAATTTATAAGTCACTATAGCTAAAAAATCTGATGTGGCCAACACATGACTTTCTCCATATTTGGGGTATAGATATTGAAATTATTATGAATAGCATTATGAGGCAAAATTATTATTTCTTATCAAAAAAGAATACAGTCGTCATTATTGCCGTAAATTACGCATATTTTGAATATGTTTACAGAATTCACCGCTACATGACGGCGCCGCGGTATACTGAAAATTACGAATAAAGTTGAATATCTGCGAAATGGATTGTTCTACGAAAATTTGTTTCAAACAAAACTTGGAAGAAATATTATTCTCTACAACTTTGGTCCTCACAAAGATTACCTATAACGATGTTTTAAAGGAGATATTTGACGGAAACCGAAAAACCGGTTATTTATAAATAATTCCCAAACAATAACTGCTATGGAAAATTGTTTCAAATGAAAGTTGTAGGAAATTACATTCTCTATAACCTTTGTGTAGAATTATTGATACAATAATGATGTCTTAACGGAGAAATATCGCAGAAACCGAATCGGGTTTCGAATAAACGTCGACTTCCGGTTAACCGTTAAATAGTTGAAGTATTTTACGGATATACAAATCGATTGTTGGCAAATTAGTGGAGAGAATTAATAAATTCAATCGAGGAAAATTTTTAACGCTTATCTTCATTTCGTAGTGTACAAATTATAGGAAATTGCTCAAAGTATAAAATTAATAATGAATAAAATAATTATAAAATTTTAAATGTAATATATTTATTTTTGGGAGAAAATTGAAAATTAAAAATTACCTAACTTAAATTAAAATTAGATCGACGAGTTAAATAATACTGTCAAAAACACAAATGAAAGTACTATGTATTGGCGAAGTTTCTTATGCAGTCAGGCGGAGCCGCCCCAACAGAGGTGCAGGGCCCAGGGCAAATCGACCTATGCGGGGCCCCGTTTTCATTAACAGCCATATTAAATTTAGACTTTCCTTGCAGTAATATACGTAGAAGCGCCCCGATTCGCCATGCCCTAGGAACGGCCCTGCAGACAGGCATATTCTGGCAATTTAGATATTCGAAATTGCAGGAGAAAAATTCTAAGTAAGATAGAATTTTTCTCCTGCTATTGACCGATCACCTGGTTGCAGTCATGAACCCTATGATTTTGGGGTCCGCCCGTCTCTCCGTTTGCCTTTTAGCAGGATTTTAAAAGACCTTTATTGACCGATCTGTTGCAGCGTCAAATTTATTAATTATTATTACTACAATAAAAAATTCGCCATTAATATCTGATCCGTCAGTTATTTTCTTTCTTATTAAACTTAAAGAGGAAAATTTTCAACTTTGGCGTACAAAGATTTGTAGATAAAAATAATGTTATTATATAATTCATAAATGTTAATCTAATTTTAACAACATTTATTTATCTTAAAAGAAAGCTCATTTTTGCATATAAACTTATTTTCAAGACTCCTATTTTAAATTGAGTTCCCATATACCTAGGTATCTATGGGATTTGGACAGTTACAATTTAAAAATCCATTTATCTGTTTGGAATAAGCGGGTGATAGTATTACCCTCCACCTTAAACAACTAATGCGTCACCGTCTCCAATGCCGCGAAAGACAGACGTCACTTAATCTTATCCATACGTACCTTATCGCGCTCGGGGAGGCGTCGCTTGGAAAGCTTCGGCTGTGAATCAGGACGTTCCGGAATCGAGTCATGCGCCACAGAAAGAAATAACCGCCTATGAATTGAAGCGTAACAACCGCATGGGACAATTACCTATTACGGCATTGAATTTGTCGTGGAACAAGCTATTTTGGATGGATTAGACTTCTTCGTTTTTATCTTGAAATATTAGATTAAATTAAATATGTAGCAACAGGCAATGATTTATGCATTCGTGCAAATACGTGTGTTCGTGTCTAATGTCTTTCCGTTAGGTCATACGCACGAGTGTATAAACCGCTCGAATCTATATGTAACCAATTGGCTGACGTTGGATTTGTGTGCGCGCGTGCGTTATGTTCATGCTGAAGGCTTAAATATTTACTTGTTCCGCTTTTGTTTAAATTCTAATCGTTTCGTAAACAAAGAAAGCAATCCGTTAAAAAACATTAGATGGAACTCACCGACGCCCGGGGACTCCATTTTCATAAGAAGGAACGCTTCGTATCGCCATTCTGCTCCTCTTAGGACGATGGAAGCGACTGTAATCGAGAGAGAGCTTATCAACGCTCACCTGCGCTTCTAATCTATCTTCCAAACATTTAGTCGATCGGACAGTTTCACGCATTGTTCGCTATGGCGTAAATATCAGAGTCAGCTACGAGAGTTACTTTGATCCTCGATTAAATAACTTAATATTTATATATATTCCAGAAATGACCATATTCTCGAAAACCACTTCCCAGAATGCTCACTTTTTATTTATTTATTTACTTATTTATTTTATTTTATTTATTTTATTTAATTAATTAATTTTATTTATTTATTTTATTTGCTTATTATATTTATTAGCAAGAATTCAGAGACAGCACAGGTTCAGTTACACTTAATGTTGCAACAGTCTAACAGTGACAGAAACATGACCATGCCCTCGGTAGGATTTGAACCTGCGACCCTAGCTTTTCAGAAATGAGCATTTTCCCAAAAATCACCATGTAAAATAAAAAGAGAGATCGTCCGTCATCTCATCAATCAAGACACATTCAAATACAAATAAAAATATATAGAAAAAACTTTTAAAATTATACTCTTTTTATAAAGCGCACTGGAAAATATAAAGTAAACTAGTGTAATACCCGTTGAAATATCAACGTAAGAATTATAGATAGATAGATTATTATTATTTTCATTTTAAATAAGTAATATCACACTTTTACATAATATGAAATATTTTGCCATATGTACAACATTTCTAGTGAATATTCTGTTGTTGACGGGCTATCTTTAGTTAAACTTAAAATAGCTGCCTCTCTTTCCCTCCCTCTCCCCCAATCTTACACCCTCTCTCCCTCTCACACCCTCTATCTCCCTCCCCCCCCCTAATTTTCCCCCTCTACTTCCCTCTCTCCCCCTCCCTCTCGCTCCCCCCTCTACCTCTCCGCCCCCTTCTCTCGTATTAAAAGCATTCAGAGCACGTTTATACCCATAAGGATTGAATTAACAATATGATATAGATGTCTAACAATGTAATTGGTAGCCAAGGCAACATTCCGTTAAAATGGCAATGTTTCCACAAAATATGTGAGTTAAACGTATAACATGAGCGATTTCGAATTGTATACGGAAAAAGATGAACAGAATAAGAAACTTTGTAATTTTTTTCTTCAAAATGGTTCAGATCCGAATATCGTAGATTAATTCCTTCTAATTTTAATTTCCAAAACAATAAAAGCCTGCACGCCAAAAAATGGATTTTTACATGTTACCTTACGAAAAATGGAAATGTCTTCCTTGGAGTCGAACCCAGGACTTGTTTGGAGATTTATTTTCGTCATTACCTTAAAATATGTTAATCAAGCATCCTTGCCAAATTTCAATCTTCTACCTATTAGGGAAATTTGTTAAAACGCTCTATATCCGCCATCGTGAAAGTGTGACCAACCAACCAGCGTACCTGGGCTATTATAGTATAAAATTTTTGGGTTCAAGAAAATATCTGGATCTTAATGAAAATTTCCATTGCATATGATCATGAATCTCTTTTTTAAAAAAGAGGTATGGCATATGTTCATTAAACAAGAATTTACAGATTATTTATGTGGCTGTGAATAATTTAATCAACATATGCCATACCTCTTTTTTAAAGAGACTCATGATAATATACAATGTAAATTTTCATTAAGATCCAGATATTTTCTAGAACCCAAAAATTTATTTTATATTTTTCAGTGCGCTTTATAAAAATAGTGTAGTTTTAAAAAGTTTTTTTATATATTTTTATTTTTTACTTTTTAATGAAATGAATTTATAATTATGACTGAGATCAAATTGTGATATATTAATTTGCATCCAACATTACTAGTCAATACTGAATTTATATTGCAGCTAATATTGTTATAAAACTTTCATAAGGAATTTTTTTAATGGTAATATTTTGCCAAGCTATGTTTTTATGCTGTGCTCCATGTACCCTTTTCAAAATGCTTTTCCCAGAACTGAATTAAGACATTATTTAGTCTTGAAGTGATTAAAATAATTCTGGACTTTTAAAATAACAGATAAGACTACTAACAAAATATAAAACTTAAACTGGAGGTGCACAGTCTACCTATAAAGGGTCAACTGAAATCAAGTTTTAATATAATTTAAAATTAATTACTTTACACTCTCATGCATACCATAAAATCTATCAATTTGTCTACCAAAAACACATTCGTCTCATGTTTAAAAAATTGTTAATTGATTCTGTATGTGAATTCTTATTAATTTATGCTCAACAATTCTTTTAACAATTCACTAAAAATCTAAGTTGAAAGGTCATTAAAATTCAACATTTTAATAAAACGCATAAGAATTAACATTGTGGAACTAAAGCTGACATAGGATGCAGTGCTCATCTTTGTAATGAAATACATCTACTCACAGGAAATATCCACTGTATTTTTATAGCCTATCAGAAAACTGTTAGTAAAATTGTACATAGGTGATGTGTAATAAAAAATCCAAACAATTTCAAAAGTTCATGTTATTTAGATTAAATATAAAGGTTTCTTAACTGGAATTCATAACAGCTTCTTGCAAACACAGCAAATTTGATCGGCGAATTTGTGGGTGTCAGCCGTGAAACAACTATATTTGTCTGGTAAGAATTTTATAGTTAAGATGTGGAGAACGAATTAAACTTAACTGATTTACCTCGCTCACCTTCGGTTTCTTTTGCCAAACGTCCTGATTGATTTCCCCCCAGCTTAACTAAACGTGCATTTCGTTGTTCTTCTGTTTCTTTATTTACACGAAATCCATAATTTACTTTGAACTTTTCTAATCGTTCCAGACGCTTTTTTAAATTTCATTTTCTCTTCCTCTACTTAAGCCTTGTTTTTCATTCGTCCCAGTCTATTCTTTCTCCATACTCTCTGTGTTATTCTATTATTTTCTTGTAGTAGGTATACCATATCTTTTGTCTCGCTAGTCTCATTAGCCTTCCTTCCTCCGTTTCATGGATAGTTTTTCTTTCTATGTCTCGAGTTTCTATGAATTAATATACAATTACGATCTTGGAATCAAACTCAATATAGCGCAGTTTGTTTTCGAACGTATTGCATTTTCTTACCGCTTGGTGTCACTAGGTGAGCGATAACTACAGCAATCAATTTGTTCTTAAATTTCAAAATTAAATGAAAATACCGAGAACGTGAACATTGTCTAAATATTTTAAACCGTGGGATGTCCTAATATTTTTATTATGTACAACTTTTGATTCAAATTTATTAATATACATTTATATTTTGGATATGAAATCATGTGTATATCTGAGTGAAGTTAATAAAAAAGGGTATAATTATAAAAAATGGCGTTTCAGCACAGCCATTACTGACGCAGGACATTAGAACTGATGGAGTTGCTCATTGGCTCATGGTTGAGAAGTCAAGACAGCGATATAAAAAGCCAAATTTATATCTCAGTGAGTTTATAAGTATTCAAAATGCAACGCGTCGGAAAGGGGAACGAAATAGATGTCGATTTAATTATTTTTGAATTTTAAAAGAAAAGTTTTGTTTAATTTCTGTTACTTTATTAACTGCATTTATTTTGCGTTAATTCTGTGAAGATAGTTATAACTTATTAGAAATTGTATTTCCCAATTCTGTTACATCTTAAATTTAATTATGCATGTAACTTTTATCTTATAAATGAGTTTTACGAAAAATGCTGTTTATATTGGACATTTCTTTGACACCAATATCCACTATTTACAGCAAAAGAGATTGTTGTCGGCAACATAAATTACTAAAACTAAAACATATTTCTTTGGGTAAAGTCCGTTTTCTCATCTATAGTAATCAGAGGCGTACCTAGGCGATATGGCGCCTATGGCAAAATTTTAGGAAACACGTACGTTATGTAGGATATAATTTTTTCTGGGTTTTAATACAGAATAATAGCGTTTCTATTACATATAAATTAACGTTTGAGTAATAATATAAGACTTATTTATGGGAAATAAACTTTTGGCTCTTTTTTCGGGAAAGTTTGGCGCCTTTTGCAAGCGGCGCCTATGTCAAATGCGACCTTCGCCATACCCAAGTACGGCATTGATAGTAAGTCTTTGTAAGTGGGGATATTATTGGCAGGGGAAACAAAGAAATTCTGATTTATTCTTTGAATGTCACAACCGACGGACTTAACTGCTGGTGTGAAGATACTCAGTTGGCGTGGTATCTCCAATATAGTACGCTAGCGAAATCACGAGAAATTGCTTTCTTATAGAGCAGGAGTCGGTCAACTTTTCTGCATTGCGGGCCACATTCTTAGTTTGATTGCTTCTGAGGAACGCATTGGAAGTTAAGAGAATTTTGTATTACAAGTTACACAGATATTCTTTTATACCGTATTAGTAAAAACCAAGCCTAAATAATTTAATAGCGTTAAGACTTGACCAGAAAAGGCTTTGAGAGCGTAATTTGATTGAAAAAATATGAAGTTGTCTCTATTAAATTTTGATGGCCACTTTTCATCACAAACTGGCATGTCGCAATCTCGGTGGCTGCATGTGGCTCGCGGGCCGTAGGTTACCGACCCCTGCTATAGACCATCCACCATATTATAGTTTATTTTATTATGTTAACATAGTTACCAAGAAGAATAACCATAGCTGAACTTGGCGAAACGGTCAGTTGAATTTAAATGACACGAAACTTTTAAAGGAATCCCGGCGGAATACTTTAGATTTTTTGCGTTAACGTACTAGAAGGATGCATTCCCTTCATCTAGTATTTTAAAAATTACCCATATATTTGCATTGATTACCTTCAAATAATTCACCAGTCAATGTGCTCGAAATTAGGTATATAGAAATACATTTTCTCTGTTGCGTAGTTAGGCTGCTCAGCCGATGTGAAATAAAATCGAAATTAAAATGCCTCGTTCGAAACCCCATTGCGATGGCCGCATCCTACTTGGACCCCTAGATTCGAAGACGACTCTTATGAGGGTCGGAACCTAGTGTTATGTCGCCGTCTCTCCCCTTTTCCCCCCTCTTCCTTCTATATCGCTTCGTATTTATTAAAAAACATTGGTAATAAATGACAAGGATCCTTAATGATAGTTCCGCTATATGCCATGTCATTTTCATTGCTTTCCCAGGATATTTCTCGAATTTCGTAACACAGAGAAAAAGAGTCACTCGACTGTATTTCAAGCACTTGCAATGGGAAAAGTTTTTATTCTTATTTCACGCAATAACTTTCTAACGACAGAGTAATATCTCAATATTGAATTTTTATCCAGTATGGAAAACAGCGTCGTATTTCGATCAGAGACCATTTTGATCAACAGACAGAACTACTGTATCGGAACTTATTTCATTTTAATACACTGTCGCTTTTTCACAAGATATCCAAGCTATTTTTTTCATAACTGTCCTGAAGGCGTTCACGATTCTTCGCACAAATGCATCGTCATTTCTATCTCCGCATACCCTCCCCGCACCGAGAAATCCACCAATAAAGCATGCTGTTCATCCACTTTAGAAATTGACCACCCGTCATCCCAGTGGCCATCTGTATTCCCTCATCGTTCTGCCTTCACTCGCCGACTCCGGAGACGTTACAGCGTTTCCTCTTCCTGCAGCCCCTCCTCCTGCAACCTCAACTCCGGTCACATCCATTCCAGTAGCCCCTTCTCCGGCAGCGCCTTCTCCTGCAACCCCCATTCCGGCAATCCCTATTCCGGCAACTCCTATTCCGGCAGTCCCTCCTCCGGCAGCCCACCTCATGTCCATGATGACGTATTCGTCTTCGTCCTCAGCGCCCGCGAGCGGAGTTTTGACGTAGCGTACCTGTCCCGGCGCGTTTATCCTCTCGAGCCGGATGAAGCGACGGACTACCGCCACCAGGAAGGCCACCGTGACCAGGGAC
Organism: Uropetala carovei; assembly: GCA_036926305.1. Lineage (NCBI taxonomy): Eukaryota > Metazoa > Arthropoda > Insecta > Odonata > Petaluridae > Uropetala > Uropetala carovei. The sequence goes on along the minus strand of JAXCHB010000047.1, from coordinate 472,362 downwards.
ACGAGGGCAGCGACAGACACGGCGACGAGGGCCGATGCGACGGCTCCCCTCCTGCTCCATATCCTCCTGACCTCGCCTCTACTGCAACCTATCCACGGGTTCTGGAAGGTCTCCTCGTTGGCCGGATAAGTGCTCAGGATGTACGCTCCCACGAGCCTTGGTGGTGCGGCACAACTGCGGCAGATAAGGCGAGCGGTTGAGATTGGTGTGCGAGCGGAAGTGCACCCGAACTCAGATTCTACCCATTTTCGTGCTCCCAGTAAATTTTTCCCTTGAAATTTTGCCTTATTTTTCTCACCTGCCTTTATTGAGAGCGAAAATATTTTCCGGTTTATACGTTTACATATTCTTTAATTTGCATTCACCTGCTCAGCGATAATATTTATATAAGATTTAGGTCATTAAGAATATTTTTCAACGGCGAGAAATTGACTTATGAAATTAGTTTGGGAGACGCAATGAAAGTGATTCGTTCAGCGCAATTTCCCTCCAAAGCGATCTCCAATATTCATAAGGAAGGAAACTTACCTAGAAGTTAACACTCAACGAAGGAAATATATTTACATTTATTTCCTCAAATAAACGTTATTTTATAACATACGGACGGACAGACCGAATGCGTAAGCGGTATATTAGAACAGCTAAAAATATAAATAATATTTTGTTAACCATCCTATATTGATATCAGTGAATACTTCAGCTAAGAAAACGATCGATGTAAAGTAACGCTCTAACATTATGCTATCGATGACTGTTTGAGAGGAATTCAGCAGTCGACAACTCACCGTAGACCGACCGATAGGTTTGGATTCCTCTTCGTGACGTGAATTCTGACAGCATCGGCTAGAGGCTTTAGGGAGCAGTCGCAGACCCAAGGGTTGCTCTGAAGGTTGGCCGAGTCGAGGTCTTCCCAAGGCACCACGTCAGCGGACAACCACTCGAGAGCGTTGCCTTGGAGTTCCAACTAAGGTCAAAAAGAAAGACTAATATTAACGAGTTCCGTGCTAAGGTCGTGCGCCCACGCGTGCGTCGTAATTCCCTCACACACCTCCTTCAGTTTGAACCCCATCCATCTTCCCCACGTCATCCCCGGACCCTCATCCCGGCGGAACGCCTCTTCGCTGAAGCGCACCAACTTATGGTTGTAGGCGCACCTTAAGACGCGCAGTTCGACGAGCGACTCGAAGGCGCCCTCGCTCACCACCTCCAGCATCGGCATCGCGACCACGTCCAGAGCCTGGAGTTTGCTCCAGGCAGATGCCTCTGCTCTCGGTGAGGAGAATGAACCGTTGTTGATAGTTCTTATGGGGTTCCTGTTGAGACTCAGGTAGACAAGCTGAGGGTGCGTGCAGGAGAGGGCGGGGGGAACGGTGGAGAACTTGTTTCCGTCCAGCCTCAGCTTCTCCAGAGACTGCAGAGCGTGAGCCATTCCTTCAGGATAAGACGAGAGGCCGGTGTCCGCCAGGTTCAGTTCCTGACGAGGAATGTGTAAAGCGTTCATTTCTTTCGCCGTGAATACGTCAGAGATTCCTTTTAATTTGTGTCCTTTCCCAAAGAACAAAAAAGGTAAAGGATTCCATGATGCTTCTCCCGAAGTCTTTCCCCCACGAGGCATTTCACCCAAAGACACTTCACCTATGATTTTTCAACCATATGCTTTTCGTTCACTAGTCCACCCATCAGAATCTCCCCATTCTGACTTTTCATGCACGCCCTTGTTAGATTGTTATTTATGATCAAATTAGGCCTATGGCGTCCAGTGGATACAAGTTTGTTAACTTGATTTCCTAATTGCGACTATCCGTAGTATTTCAATTTTAGCATGTTTGTTAAATGTTCTATGCTTAGTTATGTTTCGTACATTATGAAAAATGCTATAATAACGGAGGATCATAGAATTCGAATAGATAAAATTTTAAATAAAACCTCATCAGTATAGTTTACAATATGTAAATTTTTATTTAGAAGTTTTATAGCATGACATTTAACCCATTGAAATTGTATTTCTTTCAATGAGAAAATCAAGTCAACAAAACTTGATCCTACAGATTCCATAGGCTCTATTAGTTTGTAAATAACATTCTAAAAATTGTATGGGTGAAACGTCGCATTGGGTGAAACGTCTGATGGATGAACTGACTAGTGCGCAAAAAGCCTATAGGTGAAAAGTCACGAGTGAAATGTGTATGAGTGAAACGGCGAAACGTGTCGTGGGTGAAGTACTCGATGAAAAGTCTGGACACCAAGGAAGGGTACAGCTCATGTCGGATTAAACAGTCTCCACGTGCTTAATTCACGATCTAGTGCGTTCTCCATAGATTTCTCTAAAAGAAAGTGTGACGAGAACGAAGCACAATTCTATAACGACAGTTTTTCCTGAAGTTTACGGTTAAACTTTGGATGTTTACCCACACATTGTAAATATTCTCCAGAGCCACCACTAATTTGCTAAGCAGACGACTGGAAAGATCCGATCTCCTCTACGTTATGTAACTTCGTGCTCTGAGAGCGAAGAATGCGCCAAAACGCTCGGACTACTTGCGCCATGACAATCGCCAGATATACATTAGATGGAATTTGATATAATATAAATGGACCGTTGAAGAGACAGGATGCAGTTGATAGAGCGCTCGGCTGCCGACTAAAATCGCGACCACATGGTACCCTCTTTAGATACTCGTATTAACAAAGCCGCTTTGGCTGGAACAATGTCGGCGTAAAATTAATTTTTGGACTGCCTTACTAAAATTTTCCTTGGAGAAGTGAGATAAGTTATAAATATTAATATGACCAATAATTAACACTGCAGCAATGAAAGGTATGCATGATTAAGAAATAAATTTATATTATTGCACTTGCCATCCTCCCTCCCATTCTCCTTCCCTCGCTCTCCCCTCCTAATCACCTTACTTTCTCCCTCCCGTTCTTTCTCACTCTCCCATCAAAAAATGTAGCAATAGCCTTTGTACCTAAGGAATGGAAATTAGCCTTTATAACGCCGTTACACAAAGGTGGAAAAAAAGAGGACAGAGAAAATTACAGGCCAATTTCGCTTACCTCCCTATTTTGCAAGGTTCTCGAGCACATTGTCGTTAGCTCCGTGATGGACTTCTTAGATAGCCAGAACTTGCTAAGTAAATATCAGCATAGCTTCAGGAAGACGAGATCTTGTGAAACACAGCTCGCTCTGTTCGTTCACGATATGCTAAGATCAGGAGACACTAAGACTCAGTTAGATGCTGTTTTCCTCGACTTCAAGAAGGCTTTCGATAAAGTTCCGCACAGTAAGTAAGTAGTGAAGAAATTAAATGACTGTGGAATTAATCGAAAGATAATCGAGTGGATCAGGGACTTTCTTAATGAACGTGAACAAATAGTAGTTATAGATGGATTTAAATCAGATTCAGTCAGCGTAGCCTCAGGCGTTACGCAGGGAAGTGTAATCGGCTCCCTACTATTCCTTTTATATATAAACGACTTAGATAAGGTTATTAAAAGTAAAATCAAGTTATTCGCGGATGATACAGTAGTTTACAGAGAGATTAACAGTCCTAATGATCAATTATTACTTTCTGACGACTTAAATGCAATTCTCGAGTGGTGTAAAGAGTGGCAGTTAGAACTGAACTTAGGAAAGTGTTCCTTTATGAGATTCTGGAGAAACAAAAACATTGACACGACGAATTACACTGTTGACGGCGTCCAGGTAAAACTAGCCGATTCCGTCAAATACTTAGGCGTTACTTTAACCCATTAACGCCTAGCGTGATCATATGAACACGGCGAACATCGGCCCATTAAAAGTACACTATTTTCTTTAGTTTTGTTATAATATTGCTCTTTTTTGTTATATAACTTTGAGAGAGTACATTCAAGCTTCTTATGTTGTCTAAAGGCAACTTTAACCTCGTTTTTAAAAAATATGATCACTTGAATTTATGACATAGCAAAATTTTGCCTTGATTGCATATGTTAGTTTCGTATATTCCTAATAATAATTAGGTCTTATAATTTTTTAGGTTATTTATCATTCAAATTTCTTAATCACATAATGATTCATCTAACACGCAAGTTATTTTGCACCAATTACATATTTGTGCTGTTTATAAGACATTAATTGTTAGCGTGATCATATGATCACGCTAGGCGGATCCCTTAGCAATAGGGTCCTACCATGCCAGCTAAGCGCATCTTCGGCTAGAAGTCATTACTAAGTTGTTCATACGATTTTTTCATTAGAGAGGACCCATATAAGCTAGTTTGAAACTCACAGAAACTAGACGCCAAGGAAGAGTGACGGAAACCAGATGCCAGGAATTCGAGGGAAATAATGGTGGTGGTGCTTATTTACATGGCTAGTGGACGTATCCGTACACAATGCGTGGATCCTTCATAAAAAATCAGGATCTGAAATCCCACAGATAGATTTTCGTCGCAGCATAGTTCAAGTCTATCTGACGCGGTACAGAAACCCACCTCTTGGCACAGAGCGGCCATCAACGTCAAAAGTTAGTACTTTGCAACTCCGAGTCAATGACGAAATTCGCTTGGATGGGATCGGACATCTGATAATGCCAGGCAATAGACGCCGCAGTGCTGGTGAATTGTATGCAAGCACTGTCCGTACCTTTTGCGTGAAATGCGATGTCGGTTTATGCATAACTTGTTTCATGAAATTTCATACACGGTGACATTTTTTCTGTACTATCTCTTTATTTTTATTCTTCAACTGCATTTAAAATAAAATGTATAACCAATTCTTAGTTTCCGTTATTTTATTGAGAAGGAAACACCGAGAAACAGCGCGGTCTTTTGCGACTGCCGTAAAACTAAAGGTAACCAACCGTGGATTCATTTGCTAAGGGATCCGCCTAGCGTGATCATATGGACACGGCCTCTTTCTCATCAACCGTTGTAGATATTTCATTGTAACTTTGTATATGAAGTCTACACGTATTAAGAACTATTGTCTGTAAATATGAACAAAATCGGAAGCAAAAAAAAACTTCGGCGTTAATGGGTTAACAAGCAACCTCTCGTGGGATATGCACATACGAAATATATGCGGGAAGGCTAAACAGAAACTAGGATTCATCAAACGCATAGTAGGTAAAAGTGAGGAAAAAGTCAAAGAGACATGTTACTTCTCGTTAGTAAGACCGCTATTAGAGTACGCGTCGAGCATATGGGATCCGTACGAGAAAGGATCAATCTCAGAGTTAGAAAGAGTGCAGCGAAAAGCCGATAGATTCGTCAAAAATTGTTTCGATAGAAACAAAAGTGTTACAGGCTTGATACAGGACTTAGGATGGGATTCACTAACTGTGCGCCGATCACGCTCTAGGTTAAAACTTGAAACTCTTGAAAGATTTAGAACGCATATATTCTCCAGCGATGTCGAAGAAATAATAAGAGCGCCAACTTATATTGGTAGAACGGACCATCCTCGTAAAATAAGAGAGATAGCCTGTAGGACTGAGAGGTATAAAGGCTCGTTTTTCCCTAGAACGATAGCTGAGTAGAACAGAAGTTACGAAAAGAAATCGGCCGACGTAGAGTGATACTATTCATTATTATGCGCTCTCCCTTGGTGCTATGTCTATATCTGCAGTTCACCCTGCAAGCCACCGCAATGGCGTTTGGCAGGGGGTGCATGCATTTTTTAACAGCCGCGACAATACATATTTCTAAAATTTTCAATGTTACTTACCACCGGAACATTATTGCCTAACTCTGTTAAAATTTGCAGTTTCCTGGCTCTACAGAAAGTACATAAACATTAGTCAATTTATTAAACATATTCCCGTTTTCATTATTTGGCAAATTCTACCTCCTGAAAAAATTTCAGCTTTATAGCCCATTTGGAAGTACCTAAAACATGAAATATTAGTAAAATTGTTTATCATTTCTTACGGTCAAGAAAATAAACATTGTTGCAATTTCGCATTTATTCCTCCGAAAATTTCATTTGATTCACCTGTGTATTAAATTTCAGCTCTCCAACTATAGTAGTTTGGGCCAGATATTAGTATCCTCCTATATCCTATATATCATTCTATAAGCACTCTTCTTACAGAGGAGGGTATACGATACATATAGGATACTAGTGAACATGTGCTTGCATTCTGCAAGCATTTTCTCTCACCTGAAAGTAAAAATAAAAGCCTAAAAATTACTTTCAATGCATAAGTTCGCATCTCGGCTCCGAATTAGGTGTTTTCCTGTTTCGGAAATATTGGGGTAAAAAAAACCCCTAAAATTTATAATTATAATACATTTAGGGGTTTTTATCATTTGTTACGAAAACCCGACATTTATGCGAAATTTCATCCATGCAGCACCTCTAAGAGTGCATTTATATGAATTTCATTGTTTAAATTTTATTAATTTTTAACAGCCACAGCAATAAATATTACTAAAATTTTCAATGTTATTTTCCACGGGGACATTATTTCCTAACCCTGTTATAATTTTCAGCTTCCTTGATCTACAGAAAGTACATAAACATTAGTCAATTTGTTAAACATTTGAGAATTTATTACGGCCGAACAAATAAAAATTTTCAAATTTCTATACTCCCGTTTTCATTATTTGGCGAATTCTACTGATGGAAAATATTTCAACTTGATGGCGCATTTACAAATACCTAAACCATGAAATGTTAGTAAAATAGTTTATAATTTTTATCGGCCAAGAAAATAAACATTGTCGCAATTTTCCAATTATTCCTCAGATTATTCTTCTCGGTTCACCTACTCATTAAATTCCAGCTCTCCAGCTATTGTAGTTTGGGCCAGACATTAGTATCCTCCTATATATATCCTATCATTCTATATCGACTCTTCTTACAGAGGATATAGGATACTAGTGAACGTGTGCTTGCATTCTGCAAGCATTTTCTCTCACCTGAAAGTAAAAATAAAAGCCGAATAATTACTTTCAATGCATAAATTCGCATCTCGTTTCCGAATTACGTGTCTTCCTGTTTCGAAAATATTGGGGTAAAAACAACCCCTAAAATTTATAATTATAATACATTTATAGGTTTTTATCATGTTACGAATACCCCACATTTATGTGAAATTTCATCCATGCAACACCTCTAAGAGTGCATTTATATGAATTTCATTGTTTAAAATTTTGTAATTTTTAACAGCCACAGCAATAAATATTTAGGATATACGATATAGGATATATATAGGATATAGGAGCATGCAAGCATTTTCTCTAACCTTAAAGTAAAAATAGAAGCTGAAAAATAATTTTCAATGCTTAAAGTTGCATCTCCGCTCCGAATTACTTGTTTTTCTGTTTTGAAAATATTGGGGTAAAAACAACCCCTAAAATTTATAATTATAATACATTTATAGCTTTTTATCATTTGTCACGAATACCTCACTTTTATGCGAAATTTCATCCATGCAACACCTCTAAGAGTGCATTTATATGAATTTCATTGTTTAAAATTTTTAATTTTTAACAGCCACAGTAATAAATATATCTAAAATTTTCAATATTATTTACTACCGGGACATTATTTCCTAACCCTGTTAAAATTTTCAGCTTGCTGGATCTACGGAAAGTACATAAACATTAGTCAGGTTGTTAAACAATTGAGAATATATTACGGCCGAAATAATAAAAATTTTCAAATTTCTATATTCCCGTTTTCATTATTTGGTGAATTCTACTGGTAGAAAATATTTCAGCTTGATAGCGCATTTAGAAATACCTAAACTATGAAATGTTAGTAACATGGTTTATAATTATTAGCGGCCAAGAAAATAAACATTGTCGCAATTTTCCAATTATTCCTCCGATTATTTTTCTCCTTTCACCTATGTATTAAATTCCAGCTCTCCAGCAATTGTAGTTTGGGCCAGACATTAGTCTCCTCCTATATCCTATATATATCCTATATCGTATATCCTCCTCTGTAAGAAGAGTGCTTATAGAATGATATATATACAACTAAATGTGTGCTTGCATTCTGCAAGCATTTTTCTCACCTTAAAGTGAAAATAAAAGCAGAAAAATAATTTTCGATGCATAAGTTGACATCTCGGCATCGAATGACGTGTTTTTCCGTTTTGAAAATATTGGGGTATAAACAACCCCTAACATTTATAATTATGAAACATTTATAGGTTTTTAGCATTTCTTAGGAATACCTCACATTTATGCAAAATTTCATGTATATAGCACCTCTAGAAGTGCATTTATAAGAATTTCATTGTTTAAAATTTATGAATTTTTAACAGCCACAATATAAAACTTTCATGAAATTTCAAATGTTATTTTCTACCGGAACATTATTTCCCAGCTTGGTTAAAAATTTCAGCTTCCTGGCTCTAATTAAAGTACATAAACATTAGTCAATTTTTTAAACATTTGAGAATTTATTACGGCCGAACGAATATAAATTTAAAATTTCTTTATTCCCGTTTTCATTATTTGGCGAATTCTACAGGTAGAAAAAATTTCAGCTTGATAGCACATTTAGAAATACCTAAACCATGAAATGTTAGTAAAATTGTTTATAATTTTTACCTGCCAAGAAAATGAACATTGTTCCAATTTTACAATTTTTACTCCGATTATTTTTCTCGGTTCACCTATGCATTAAATTCCAGCTCTCCAGCTGTTGTAGTTTGGGCCAGACATTAGTATCCTCCTATATATCATTCTATATCGACTCTTCTTACAGAGGATATACGATACTAGTTGTTATGTGCTTGCATTCTGCAAGCATTTTCAAATTTTCGCATTTTTACAAATTCAAATTATTCCCAAGCGATGTTGTACATAATCATATAACCATGTCAAATTTGGAGTTTGTTGCTCATTTAGAAGTGCCTTATAATTTTATCCTCGTATGGAGCAATAATGGAGCAAATAGCCCCTAACATTAAGAATTATTACACTCTCACATTTTTCCATCTGTTGTAACTAAAAACCCATAATTCTGCCAAATTTCTAGTTTGTATCTCATTAACCCATTAACGCCGGCCGTCCTCATTTGAGGACGCCTTGTTTAACTACTATTTTGACAAAATGTGTTACAAACTCTTCCCGTTTTGATTTTATCTCGAATGTGGTGAGTCTCGCGGACTTTGTAGGCGCACACTTCGTCGCGAAATACGTTTAGTCTGTGATTGACTGCCATCGAAAAAGTACGTAAAAAAATTCTCCTACCACTGCAATGAAAGTTGTTCCTCATTAAAATTAGTGGACGTGTTTATAAATTATATACAACGTATTTGATTAAAAATACATTGTTTTACCGTAAATAAAACATTTAATAATTATATTTATAGTGTATGTTTTTTTATTTCAAGTTATTTCAGGCCGTCCTCATATGAGGACGTTAGGCACATATGTATGTAAATGTTGGTGCATTGTAGGTACAATATTCGAACTTATTACAGATACCGTGCCATGGATAGGAGGTATTTTTCTCGAGAAAAAAACTTTTATGGACTGGATGAGGCCATTCTTGCTATAATGAATGAAGAATCTAGTGATGACGAAAATTCCAGGGAGTTTCAAATAAATATTATTCCACCAACTTTAGATGAACTGACTACTGACTGTGAGGAATATGCACAACAAAAAAACCATCATGCCTTCAACGTTAGTGTGAATGAGATGAAAACATTTTTTGCTGTTTTATTGCTGACAGGTTACAATAGTTTACCAAAAGAGCGAATGTATTGGTCTCTCGATGAGGACTTGGGAGTTCCTCTTGTTTACGATAGCATATCTCGAGATCGATATTTAGAAATCAAACGATTTTTGCATTTGGCTAATAATAGCGAAATAGGGAATTCTGAAGGCCGGATGTTCAAAATTAGACCATTTATGAATATGCTTATAAAATGTTTTTGCCAGTCGGGTTTCTTCCACAAAGATTTTTCAATAGATGAATCCATGGTAAAGTATTTTGGACACAATCCAGCAAAACAGTTTATAAAAGGAAAACCTGTAAGGTTTGGTTATAAAAATTGGATGCTTAGCAGTTCTTCGGGGTATTGTTATGTCTTTGATGTGTACTGTGGAAAAAATCATAATCAACCGAAAAATTCCAATTTACCTGTAGGCGCGCGAGTCGTGATGGATTAGTTGAACCATGTACCTAATCCCTCAAATCAAGTGGTTTTCTTCGATAATTATTTCACCACTTACGCGTTATTGGTATACCTCAAAAGGAATAAAATCAGAGCAATGGGAACTGTTAGAGATAATCGAGTACATAATTGTCCTATTATACCTTCCAAGGATATGAACAAAAAGAACAGAGGTACCTACGACTACCGTTTTGACGAGAATAACGATATATTGTGTGTAAGGTGCAAAGATAACAATGTCTGCTTTATTCTTACAAATTATCATTTCGTAGAACCCCTGAATTATGTATTATGTACGAAGTAACCTAAGAGATGCCAGGGCAAATAAATGTAATAAAAGACGCAGAAGTAGTAGTAATCCTGAGTTGAGCAACGACAATCACTTTCCAGAGAAACTAGAAAAACAATTAAGATGTTGTGTGTGTAACATGAAGGCTAGATGGTCCTGTAAGAAGTTAAAAAAATATTGTGCTTGGAAAAAGGTTGTTACGAAAAATACCATGTATCTGCCTAGCGTCCTCATTTGAGGACGGCATTTTTTCTAAAATAAATAAAATAAATTCCACTGATTTTAAAAACTATATTGCTTTATTTTGCATTTTTCTAACCAATGAAGGAATTAGAACAATTTTCGCCCGGCCATTTTCCCGCAGGCGTTAATGGGTTAAGAAGTGCCTTATAATTATCACACTCGTATGGGGCCGAAAAAGGGCACAACCAAACATTAAAAATAGGAATTTTTGCATTTTTACAATTTTATCTTAGTTTGCCATGAAAATTCTATGATCGTGCCAAATTTCAAGTCTCTAGGTCCTATGCAGCTGCCTCGCATTTTTTGTTCTCGCATGTGGCCAAGAAGGGGCAAAACCGCCATTTAAAAATGAGAATTTTTGTAATTTTGTAATTTTATCTTAGGTTGCAATGTAATTTCTATAACCGTGCCAAATTTCATGTCTCTGGCTCCTATGCAGCTGCATCGTCTTTTTTGTTCTCGAATGGGGCAGTAATGGGGCAAAACAGGCCCAAAAATTAGGAAAATATCAATATCAGATTTCCTTCATTAGGTGTAGTTTAACATTAACAGCATTAAAATATAAGCCTCTAATTCCCATTAAAAGCTTACCCATATGAAAGGATAGAGCTTGTTACCAAGGAAACCTATTGTTAGACCCAGAAAAATTAGCAATTTTTTGCGATAAAAACTATAAAATTACGCTAATTCTACTCGGATTTGCATTCCGTCTTCAAAAATAAGAAACTACAATTTATAACCTATCAGACAGTTTAACTCTCGAGTTCGTATCTTGATGGGAAGTAATTTTGAAATGTAAATATAAAAACCTCTGCACCAATTTACATGCTTTCTTATGGGCAAAAAATGGGGGAAAAAGGTGCCAAAAAAGTCCCTCAAAATAGGAATTTCGAGAGTGTCGGATTTTTTCCTCTGGTTTTGTCTAAAAACCTGTAATCCTACCAAATTTCAACTTTCTACCACATCTGGAAGTGCCTCATAATTTTGTATCCTCCTATATATCTATAATATATAGATGCTTCTTACACATGATATATCATATATATAGGAGGATACAAAATTATGAGGCACTTCCAGATGTGCCAGAAACTTGAAATTTGGTAGGATTATAGGTTTTTAGTCACAACCAAAGGAAAAAATCCGAAACTGGCGAAATTACTATTTTGAGGGGCTATTTTGGCCCCTGTTTGCCCCATTTTTTGCCCATAAGAAAGCATGTAAATTGGTGCAGAGGTTTTTATATTTACATTTTAAAATTACTTCCCCTCAAGATACAAACTCGAGACTTAAATTGTCGGATAGGATATAAGTTGTAGTTTCTTATTTTTGAAGACGGAATGCAAATCCGAGTAGAATTAGCTTAATTTTATAGTTTTTATCGCAAAGAATTGCGAATTTTTCTGGGTCTTACAATAGGTTTCCTTGGTAACAAGCTCTATCCTTTCATATGGGTAAGCTTTTAATGGGAATCAGAGGCTTATATTTTAATGCTGTTAATGTTAAACTACACCTAATGAATGAAATCCAATATTGATATAAGCCTCATTTTTAGGGCTGTTTTGCCCTATTATTGCCCAATTCGAGAACAAAAAAGAGATGCAGCTGCATAGGACCCAGAGACTTGAAATTTGGCACGGTTATAGAAATTTCATTGCAACCTCAGATAAAATTATAAAATTACAAATATTTTAATTTTTAAGTGGAGGTTTTACCCCTTTTCGGCCCCATACGAGAGTGATAATTATAAGGCACTCCTTAATGAGATACAAACTTGAAATTTGGCAGAATTATGGGTTTTTTGTTAGAACAGATGGAAAAAATCTGAGACTGTAATAATTCTTAATGTTAGGGGCTGTTTTGCTCCATTATTGCTCCATACGAGGATTAAAATTATAAGGCACTTCTAAATGAGCAACAAACTCCAAACTTGACATGGTTATATCATTATGTACAACATCGCTTGGGAATAATTTGAATTTGTAAAAATGCTAAAATTTGAAAATGCTTGCAGAATGCAAGCACATAACAACTAGTATGATATATCTATAATATATAGATGCTTCTTACACATGATATATATATATATCATATATATAGGAGGATACAAAATTATGAGGCACTTCCAGATGTGCCAGAAACTTGAAATTTGGTAGGATTATAGGTTTTTGGTCAGAACCAAATGAAAAAAACCAAAACTGTCGAAATTACTATTTTGAAGGGCTATTTTGGCCCATTTTTTCCCCATTTTTTGCCCATAAGAAAACATGTAAATTGGTGTAGAGGTTTTTATATTTGCATTTTAAAATTACTTCCCGTCAAGATACGAACTCGAGACTTAAACTGTCGGATAGGATATAAATTGTAGTTTCTTATTTTTGAAGACGGAATGCAAATCCGAGTAGAATTAGCGTAATTTTATAGTTTTTATCGCAAAAAATTGCTAATTTTTCTGGGTCTTACAATAGGATTCCTTGGTAACAAGCTCTATCCTTTCATATGGGTTAGCTTTTAATGGGAATTAGAGGCTTATATTTTAATGCTGTTAATGTTAAACTACACCTAATGAAGGAAATCTGATATTGATATTTTCCTAATTTTTGGGCCTGTTTTGCCCCATTACTGCCCCATTCGAGAACAAAAAAGACGATGCAGCTGCATAGGAGCCAGAGACATGAAATTTGGCACGGTTATAGAAATTACATTGCAACCTAAGATAAAATTACAAAATTACAAAAATTCTCATTTTTAAATGGCGGTTTTGCCCCTTCTCGGCCACATGCGAGAACAAAAAATGCGAGGCAGCTGCATAGGACCTAGAGACTTGAAATTTGGCACGATCATAGAATTTTCATGGCAAACTGAGATAAAATTGTAAAATTGCAAAAATTCCTATTTTTAATGTTTGGTTGTGCCCTTTTTCGGCCCCATACGAGTGTGATAATTATAAGGCACTTCTTAATGAGATACAAACTAGAAATTTGGCAGAATTATGGGTTTTTAGTTACAACAGATGGAAAAATGTGAGAGTGTAATAATTCTTAATGTTAGGGGCTATTTGCTCCATTATTGCTCCATACGAGGATAAAATTATAAGGCACTTCTAAATGAGCAACAGACTCCAAATTTGATATGGTTATATGATTATGTAAAACATCGCTTGGGAATAATTTGAATTTGTAAAAATGCTAAAATTTGAAAATGCTTGCAGAATGCAAGCACATAACAACTAGTATATATATATATATATATATATCATATATATATATATATATATGAGGATACAAAATTATGAGGCACTTCCAGATGTGCCAGAAGCTTGAAATTTGGTAGGATTATATGTTATTGGTCACAACCAAAGGAAAAAATCCGAAACTGTCGAAATTACTATTTTGAGGGGCTATTTTGGCCCCTTTTTGCCCCATTTTTTGCCCATAACAAAGCATGTAAATTGGTGCAGAGGTATTCATATTTGCATTTTAAAATTACTTCTCATCAAGATACGAACTCGAAACTTAAACTATCGGATAGGATATAAATTGTAGTTTCTTATTTTTGAAGACAGAATTCAAATCCGAGTAGAATTAGCGTAAATTTATAGTTTTTATCGCAAAAAAGTGGTAATTATTCTGGGTCTAACAATAGGCTTCCTAGGCAACAGTCTTAATGCTTTCATATAGGTAAGCTTTTAATGGGAATCAGAGGCTTATATTTTTATGCCTTTAATGTTAAACTATGCCTAATGGAGGAAATCCTATATTGTAATAATCCTCATTTTTGGAGCTCTTTTGCCCCAGTATTGCTCCATACGGCTACAGAAATGATGAGGCAGCTCCATATAACCCAGAGACTTGAAATTTGGCCTGTTTATAAAACATTTATTGCAACCGAAGATAAAATAAAACTGCGAAAATTCCAAATTTTAAGGGCGGTTTTGCCCTATTTATGACCGATACCAGTGTGAAAATAATACGGCAATTCTTAATGAGATGCAAACATGAAATTTTGCAGAATTATGGATTTTTAGTTACAACAGAATGAAGAAATTCGATACCGTGAAAATTCGAAATCTTAGCAACTGTATAGCCACATAATTCTCCTATGCAACGAGTAAAATTATAATGCACTTCTAAATGAGCTACACAGTTGAAATTTGATACGGATATATGATTTTGCACATAATTGATTGGGAATAATTTGAAATTGTAAAAAGGCTAAACATCAAAAATGCTTTGCCCCATTATTGCCCCATACGAGTATTTAAGTTGTATGGCACTTCAAAATGACCTTCTAACTTGAAATTTGAGACAGTTATATGGTTTCGTAAAAAATCGATTGTAAATAATTTCAATTTGTAAAAATAGTAAAATTTAGAAAACCTTGCAGAATGCAAGGACGTATTAACATAGCGTAGAGAAATGGACAGGGAAAATAGAAATTTACAATATTTTAATTTATTGGCCATTAAAAATTATAAACTTTTAAAAAACATTTCACCTTTTACGTACTTCTAAATGTTCTACAATGCTGAAATTTTTTATGACAGTAGAGTTTACCAAATAACGATAACGGAATTATTGAAACTTGAAAATGTTTATTTATTCGGCCGTTAAAAATTCATAAACGTTAAAAAAATTTGACTAATCTTTATATACCTTCGTACGAACTAGAAAGCTGAAAATTAAAGAATTGTGTTTCAGTTACAATTAGATTTGAAAATTTTTAGAAGTTTATTATTGTGGCTGTTGAAAATTCATAAAGTTTAAACAATGAAATTTATATAAACGCAATTCAAGAGGTGCTACATAGATGAAATTTTGCGGAAATGTGAAGTATTTGCAACAAATGATGAAAACCTATAAAATTTTTACAATTATAAATTTTAGGGGTTGCTTTTTTCCAATATTGTCCATAAAGAAAAACACGTAAATAGGTGCAGAGGTGCAAACTTTAGTGTTAAAAATTATTTGTCTGCACTTACTCTATATATTAAGATTAGAGAAAATGCTTGCAGAATGCAAGCACACATTAACTAGTATTATATATATATAGGAGGATACAAAATTATGACGCACTTCCAGATGTGCTAGAAACTTTAAATTTGGTAGGATTATACGCTTTTAGTCACAACCAAACGAAAAAATCCGAAACTCTCGAAATTCCTATTTTGAGGGGCTATTTTGGCCCCTTTTTGCCCCATTTTTTGCCCATAAGAAAGCATGTAAATTGGTGCAGAGGTTTTTATATTTACATTTTAAAATTACTTCCCATCAAGATACGAACTCGAGACTTAAACTGTCGGATAGGATATAAATTGTAGTTTCTTATTTTTGAAGACAGAATTCAAATCCGAGTAGAATCAACGTAAATTTATAGTTTTTATCACAAAAAATTGCTAATTTTTCTGGGTCTAACAATAGGCTTCCTTGGTAACAAGCTCTATCCTTTCATATGGTTAAGCTTTTAATGGGAATCAGAGGCTTATATTTTAATGCCTTTAATGTTGAACTATGCCTAATGAAGGAATTCCGATATTGTAGTAATCCCCATTTTTGGAGCTCTTTTGCCCCAGCATTGCTCTATACCAGGCATGTCAAACTCGAAGAAGCATCAGGGCCGCATTGAAATGATGGGTATTACAGAAGGGCCGCATTAAGATTAGGGTTGATTAATGAGGGTCAGGATTGGCAATATAAACTTTATCTATAAGATTGGTCACCTGTTTTAGTAGGTATTAAAAACATTGATTTAGAAACCACGTTCTGTTGTATTTCAACAACTAAGACAAAATCTCGTGTCCTTATCATAAAATAAAGTATTTATATAAAATCTCGAACGATTTAGCTAAGAGAAAAATTAGCGTTCGGGCCGCAGTAAGATAGAGAAAGGGCCGCCGGTTTGACATGCCTGCTCTATACGATAACAAAAATGATGAGGCAGCTCCATATGACCTAGAGACTTGAAATTTAGCACTCTTATGGAAATGTTTTTGCAACCGAAGATAAAAGTCAAAAAGTAGAAAAAATTCAAATTTTTAGGTGTGGTTTTACCTCATTTTTACCCACTCACGAGTGTGAACATTATAAGGCACTTCTTAATGAGATACAAACTTAATATTTGACACGGTTATATGGTTTTGGACATAATTTATTAGGAATAATTCGAAATTGTAAAAATGCTAATATATGTGCTTGCATTCTGCAAGCATTTTCTACCGCCCTAAAGTAAAAATAAAAGCTGAAAAATAATTCTCAATGCTTAAAGTTGCATCTCCGCTCAGAATTACTTGTTTCTCTGTTTTGAAAATATTGGGGTAAAAACAACCCCTAAAATTTATAATTATAAAATATTTATAGGTTTTTATCATTTGTTATGAATACCTCACATTTATGCGAAATTTCATCAATGTAGCACCTCTAGAAGTGCATTTATATGAATTTCATTGTTTCAATTTTATTAGTTTTTAACAGCCACAGCAACAAATATTTCTAAAATTTTCAATGTTATTTACCACCGGGACGTTATTTCCTACGTCTGTTAAAATTTTCAGCTTCCTGGGTCTACGGAAAGTTCATAAACATTAGTCAGGTTGTTAAACATTTGAGAATTTATTACGGCCGAAATAATAAAATTTTCAAATTTCTATATTCCCGTTTTCATTATCTGGCAAATCTACAGGTAGAAAAAATTTCAGCTCGATAGCGCATTTGGAAATACCTAAACCACGAAATGTTAGTAAAAGAGTTTATAATTTTTAGTGGCCAAAATAATGCACATTGTTACAATTTTGCAATTACTCCTCCAATTTTTTTACTTTGTTCACCTCGGTATTAAATTGCAGCTCTCCAACTATAGTAGTTTGGGCCAGACATTAGTATCCTCCTATATCCTTTATACTATATCGTATATCGTATATCCTCCTCTGTAAGATGAGTGCTTATAGAATGATAGGATACTAGTGAACGTATGCTTGCATACTGCAAGCATTTTCTCTCACCTGAAAGTAAAAATAAAAGCCTAAAAATTACTTTCAATACATAAGTTCGCATCTCGGCTCCGAATTAGGTGTTTTTCTGTTTCGAAAATATTGGGGTAAAAAAACCCCTAAAATTTATAATTATAATACATTTATAGGTTTTTATCATTTGTTACGAATAACTCACATTTATGCGAAATTTCATCTATGCAGCACCTGTAAGAGTGCATTTATATGAATTTCATTGTTTAAATTTTTTAATTTTTAACAACCACAGCAACAAATATTTCTAAAGTTTTCAATGTTATTTACCACCGGAACATTATTTCCTAACTCTGTTAAAAATTTCAGCTTCCTGGATCTACAGAAAGTACATAAACATTAGTCAATTTTTTAAACATTTGAGAATTTATTACGGCCGAAAGAATAAAAATTTTCAAATTTCTATATTCCCGTTTTCATTATTTGGCGAATTCTACAGTTAGAAAAAATTTCAGCTTCATAGCGCATTTAGAAATACCTAAACAATGAAATGTTAGTAAAATTGTTTATAATTTTTACCGGCCAAGAAAATAAACATTGTCGCAATTTTCCAATTATAGATCCAGGAAGCTGAAAATTTTAACAGGGTTAGGATATAACATCGCGGTGGCAAATAACATTGAAAATTTTATAAATATTTTTTGCTGTGGCTGTTAAAAATTAAAAAATTTAAACAATGAAATTCATATAGATGCACTCTTAAAGGTGCGGCATGGATGAAATTTCGCATAAATGTGAGGTATTCGTAATAAATGATAAAAACCTATAAATGTATTATAATTATAAATTTTAGGGGTTTTTTTACCCAATATTTTCGAAACAGAAAAACACGTAATTCGGAGCCGAGATGCGAACTTATGCATTGAAAGTAATTTTTAGGCTTTTATTTTTACTTTCAGGTGAGAGAAAATGCTTGCAGAATGCAAGCACACGTTCACTAGTATCCTATATCGTATATCCTCTGTAAGAAGAGTCGATATAGAATGATATATAGGAGGATACTAATGTCTGGCCCAAACTACAATATTGATGAGCTGGAATTTAATACATAGGTGAACCGAAAAAAATAATCGGAGGAATAATTCGAAAATTGCAACAATGTACATTAATTTGGCCGCTAAAAATTATAAACTATTTTACTAACATTTCATGGTTTAGGTTTTTCTAAATGAGCTATCAAGCTGAAATTTTGTCTTCCTTTAGAATTCGCCAAATCATGAAAACGGGAATATAGAAATTTGAAAATTTTTATTATTTCGGCCGTAATAAATTCTCAATTGTTTAACAACCTGACTAATGTTTATGTGCTTTCCGTAGATCCAGCAAGCTGAAAATTTTAACAGACGTAGGAAATAATGTCCCGGTGGTAAATAACATTGAAAGTTTTGGAAATATTTGTTGCTGTGGCTGTTAAAAATTAATAAACTTTAAACCACGAAATTCATATAAATGCACATCTAGAGGTTCTACATTGACGAAATTTCGCATAAATATGAGCTTTCGTAACAAATGATAAAACCTATAAATGTTCTATAATTATAAATTTTAGGGGTTGTTTTTACCCCAATATTTTCGAAACAGAAAAACACGTAATTCGGAGCCGAGATGCAACTTTAAGCATTGAAAATTATTTTTCGGCTTTTATTTTCACTTTAAGGTGAGAGAAAATGCTTCCAGAATTCAAGCACACATTTACTTGTCATTCTATAAGCACTCTTCTTACAGAGGAGGATATACGATATAGGATATAGGAGGAAACTAATGTCTGGCCCAAATTACAATAGCTGGAGAGCTGTAATTTAATACATAGGTGAACCGGGAAAAATAATGGAGGAATAATTGGAAAATTGCGACAATGTTTAATTTCTTGGCCGGTAAAAATTATAAACCATTTTACTAACATTTAATGGTTTAGGTATTTCAAAATGCGCTATCAAGCTGAAATTTTTTCTACCTGTATAATTCGCCATATAATGAAGACGGAAATATAGAAATTTGAAAATTTTTATTCGTTCCCCGTAATAAATTCTCAAATGTTTACCAAATTAACTAATGTTTATGTACATTCTTTAGATCCAGGAAGCTGAAAATTTTATTTTTACTTTCAGGTGAGAGAAAATGCTTGCAGAATGCAAGCACACGTTCACTATCATTCTATAAGCACTCTTCTTACAGAGGAGGATATAGGAGGATACTAATGTCTGGCCCAAACTACAATACCTCACATTTATGCATAATATCACCAATGTGGCACCTTTAGAAGTGCATATTTAGCAATTTAATTGTTTATAATTTAGAATTTTTAAAAGCCACAATCATAAATATTTCTAAAACATTGGTGTTATTTACTACCGGAGCATCATTCCCTACTTTGTTTGAAATTTCAGCTTCCGGTACCTTCAGAAAGTGCAAAAGCATGGAACAATGTGCAAAATTGGAACAATGTGCATTATTTTGGCCGATAAAAATTATAAACCATTTTACTAACATTTCATGGTTTAGGTATTTCTAAATGCGCTATCAAGCTGAAATTTTTTCTACCTGTAGAATTCGCCAAATAATGAAAACGGGAATATATAAATGTGAGAATTTTTATTCGTTCGGCCGTAATAAATTCTCAAATGTTTAACAAATTGACTAATGTTTATGTACTTTATATCGATCCAGGAAGCTCAGAATTTTAACAGGGTTAGGAAATAATGTCCCCGTGGTAAATAACATTGAAGATTTTAGAAATATTTATTTCTGTCTGTTAAAAATTAATAAAATTTAAACAATTAAATTCGTATAAATGCACTTCTAGAGGTGCTACATTGATGACATTTTGCATAAATGTGATGTATTCCTAAGAAATGCTATAAACCTATAAATGTTTTATAATTATAAATTTTAGGGGTTGTTTTTACCCCAATATTTTCAAAACAGAAAAACACGTAATTCGGAGCCGAGATGTGAACTTATGCATTGAAAATTATTTTTCGGCTTTCATTTTCACTTTAAGGTGAGAGAAAATGCTTGCAGAATGCAAGCACACATTTACTTGTATCCTATCATTTTATAAGCATATCCTATATCCTCCTCTGTAAGAAGAGTGCTTATAGAATGATATATAGGATATATATAGGATATAGGAGGATACTAATGTATGTCTCAAACTACAATAGTTGGAGAGCTGAAATTTAATACACGGGTGAAATAAAGAAAATTTTCGGAGGAATAAATGCAAAATTGCAACAATGTTTATTTTCTTGGCCGTAAAAAATTATAAACTATTTTACTAACATTTCATGGTTTAGGTACTTCTAAATAAGTTACGAAGCTGAAATTGTTTCTGCATATAGAATTTGCCAAATAATGAAAACGGGAATATAGAAATTTGAAAATGGTTATTCGTTCGGCCGTAATAAATTCTCAAATGTATAACAAAATGACTAATATTTATGTATATTCTGTAAATCCAGGAAGCTGAACATTTTAACAGAGTTTGGCGATAATCACCCGGTGGTAAATAACATTGAAAATTTTAGAAATATTTTTTGCGGTGGCTGTTAAAAATAAATAAATTTTAAACAATGAAATTCATATAAATGTATTTCTAGAGGTGCTACATTGATGAAATTTCGCATAAATGTGAGGTGTTCGTAACAAATGATAAAAACCTATAAATGCTTTATAATTATATATTTTAGGGGTTGTTTTTACCCCAGTATTTTCGAAACAGAGAAACACGTAATTCGGGGCAAGATGCATCCTTAAGCGTTGAAAATTATTTTTCAGCTTTTATTTTTACTTTAAGGTGAGGGAAAATGCCTGCAGAATGCAAGCACAATTAACTAGTATCCTATATCCTCCTCTGTAAGAAGAGTGCTTATAGAATGATATATATATATATATATATATCATGTGTAAGAAGCGTCTATATTGTTTATGTGTATATATATATATATATATATATATATATATATATATATATATATCATGTGTAAGAAGCGTTTATATAGTGTATGTATGTATATATATATATATATATTTATATGAGGATACAAAATTTTGAGGCACTTCCAGATGTGCTAGAAACTTGAAATTTGGTAGGAATATACGAATAAGAATGAAGATGACGAATTCAGTGACTGGCTTCTCAAACTCAGTATTGGAATCCTCCCCGTATATGAGGACATAGCACCTGATTCTATCGAATTACCGATGCAGTTTTGCTGCGACGATACTGATTTCGTACAGCATACATTGCAGGCGGACTACATTAAAGAAAATAATATACACCAGCGATACTTTGTCCAAAAAATGAAGAATGTTTTACGATAAATGATCATATTGCTGAAAGACTAGTCCAAGACCTACTTCAGCGTCGATTCCGTTGAACACGAAGACGGACCAGATGAACAGCTCTACCTCATGCAGTTCCTAAATAGCTTAAATCCATGTGGTCTATCGCCGCATAAGTTGGTACACTCAAACCGTGCACTCTGATAATGTTCATACGAAACCTTAATCCGAAGCATGGCCTGGTAAACGGCATAATAATGACTGTGAAAGAATTACATGAACATTGCATAAAGGCAGAAGTTATCACAAACAAAAAGAGGGTTTTATCCCGTCTGATACAACAATCCCATTCAAACTCAGAAGGAGGCAGTTCCCGGTAAAAGTGGCCTATGCCATGACCATCAACAAGGCGCATGGCAGACGCTAAGGAAAGTTGCTATTCAATTATCCGCACCGATATTCTCACACGGACAGCTTTATATCGCCCTTTCAAGAGCAAGATCATTCTTGGACTGAACATAATCCAAGGACCACGAAGAGGACTTTTCGACAACAACGTATAACATCAAATGTAGTTTATAAAGAAGTTCTTGATTAAAGCATATACATGGATGCTTACAATTAGTAAAGATTTGTCTCTGTAGTATAAGAATAAAGAAGAACAGATAAAAAAAACTTTTCTTCGTGCGAATGATTCGCACGGGCATCAGCTAGTTCTCCATATAAAAGCATTGGACTCTCAAATGTGGCGAAAGAGGGAGTTGACATAGTATCTTACATTTATGGTTGGCAAGAACCTTAAAAAACCGTTTTTCTGATTCATTTTTGTTAATTCGACACGGATTCGAATTCTCTCTACTGAAAAAAGTAAACTATTTTCTTTCGAGCATAGAACCATTTAAGTCCATGCTTTCAATTTTAATTTGCAAGTGATTAACTTGCTACACTCATTGAGAAAATAAACGCTCTTGGAATCGAACCCATGATCTTACGATAGACGAGGACCTGTATAATAACTGCGAGAGGTCAGAATATCGAATCGTCGAAATCGTACTTCCCGTTTTCGAATTATGCACTTTACCAAATTTTTCCACCAGAGGCGCGATGTAAGCTTTATCCACATACAAATAAGCACAGCTGACCTTTTGAAGTGCTATGATACGCTTTTCCACTTTTACAGATTCTAGTTATGTATTAAGAGCAGTGGTGGGCAACCTTTTCGGCATGGTGGGCCGCATTGGTGGCAGTGAATCTTTCGGTGTGCCGCATTGGAAATTTCCAATGAATTATAGTTAAATCGGAAGTTACCTAGAGATTCTTAGGCACCATATGCGTGAAAATCGAGTAAGATTCAGCTTTTTAAGGTTAAAATTTCAATATTAAAAACCATGATGGAAATTCAAACTTAGAAATATCTTTGAGGAAAAAAATCAAAAACGGCATTAAAAAGAACTCATTTGAATTTAGAAATAATATTTGGTAGTTAATTAAATAAATGAAAAAAGTTTTTAAAAACTATGAAACATTACCTAGCGGTGGGCAGCATAAAATTGCTTAGTGGGCCGCAGGTTGGGCACCCCTGATTTAGAGGATTAGACCTTGATTCTGGGTGATTAATTTGCATACATTTCAGCAAGTTAACAGTCATTAAATATTTTCTCACCCGAATCACTTACCCTGAGTTGTTTGAGGATGGAAATAGCCGATTCAGTGACGACGTCCAGCGACTCCCCTAGCGGGTTCCCTTGAAGGTTCAACACTCGCAGAGACCCTGCCACGTGTTCGAACACCTTCGAATCCAGAGCGTGGAGGCTGTTCCGAGCTAGGTTCAGCTTCTCTAGGACGGCGAGCGGGTCGTAACTTCGGGTGGAGAATCGACCGCGAAAAGCGGAGGCGGGCAGGGCGTCGTAGGTCAGATCGTTGTCCGACAAGTCTATCGCCCAAAGGTTCTCGGAAAGGGAAGCGAACGCCCCTGGGTCAACGTTCGATAGGTGATTGTTGCGGAAGGACAGTTCTAGGCGAAGGGGCTCGCCTGAAGTGGTAAGCGCGGCGGAGGACGTTCCTTCTTCCCCACTATCCTCTGCGATGGCAGTCGTAGCGTTCCGGAGGGCGGAAACGTTCTTAAGTTTGCTCTCCAAAGGGGGAAGCGGCCGGAGGCGGCGAATCGAGTTCGCATCCAGGACGAGTCTGACGAGGTCCGACTCCGGTAGAGCCTCCGGAGGCAGATTCCACGCACCGCCGGCCCCCAGGAGGCCTTCCACGTCGTTAGTGTGCAGCCTGGAGCAGTCGAGTGTGAATGTCCGGTGCGATCCCTCGTACGCACGCTCGCACGAACACACGCGGCACGAGTCGCCTAGGGATTCCATCGCCCCTGCTACTATCAGCAACGCCAACGCTAGCTTCGCCATATTCCAATTAGATGCTCTGCTCGCGATGTAAAATAAAAATCAAGATCTTTATGATCCAGTTACGGAACGTTAATTTGCCAGATTTCCGCAGATAACTGTAAAACTGTCGGTATTTAAAACGTGAGAATTGCGTCGTTATTTTTCACCGAACACGTCGATATTTCCGTTCGAAAATTCGTCGATGGTGACAGTCAGGACAAACGATAAGACCCAAATAGACGTTATAGTTGCTCTGGCTGTTGAAAAAAACACTCATCGGGGAGATAAGTGCAACATCTGTCGGTTCCGCCAGTCACATGGTCCACTATACGCCTTTTTACGGCATTCGGAGAGAAAAATAAAGTATTTGATATGATTCCGAAATGGTTTGTGTCACGTGAGTGATTCGAACAATGATTACCTTCACGTCTCCCTCAAGCGTAGAACATGGGAAACCATAGTCACATTCACTTCCACATAGAATATTCAATTCACGAAACACGTCCTCTTGATTATAGTCGGAAGGATTCCATAAAAGATAGCGAAGAAAATTTTGAGAAAATTTCTCCGCGTTATCGCTTTGCGACTGATTCTCGTCCTTTAGTCGAAGGAAGCATCTGAAAGGCATTTACGAAGATAAATTAAGGTGTGGTCGGATGCGTGTAGATGGTGCCGGCGTTGTTTTTCTGAGGTGCTAGTGACTATCAGATGCGAGGGGAGCAGAAAACTGGGAGAGGCTACTGATGGCAGGTGGAAACTGATAAATATCACGCTGGCAATGAGTCACGGAAAGGCGATTAAATTATGGGAATTTATGATGCTCGAGAAGTGAATAGCGACTGCAGAATTTCCCAAATTCCGTCGGATGAAAATTTCGCTGAATTTACATCACACTTACAAAAAACGAATTAAGCTTCAATTATTAGAATCATTAAAATAAAATCCTTTTGACTAATCGGTAGAGCCTGAACTTATGTTATTATTGCTTAAGAGGGATTTACGATTGTTTTTATTTTATTTATCACTATGAAAGTGTTTATTCGGGTTTCAGGGAGCATTTTCAATTGCTGTTATATTAGTTGAGTGATCTTTGATTATCGTTGGCTTACGACCACATAAATATAATTATTTATTGAAGTTTCTTCGTGTTTCCATACTTAACAAATATGAATAATGACTTTGAAAATGATTTCCTTTATGTGTCAAAGCAGTGATTTAGAATGGCTGTGTTCGGCATACGGGTAAGAGAGGAAGAGATTACCGATGAAACTCGTAAATAATGAATAAACGATTTAGTCAACAAGACGCATACTTCAGTGGCAAATCATCGGCCGTCGATTCTACGCGCTCGCTCACAATAATCGATAAAGGGTGTTTTACATGACGCAAACCAAGCCGAAGAGCACATCAGAGGTCTTCCGAAAATTATAGTATAGAATAGTTCGTTTTAGTAAATGGTGACGGTCTATCTTTACATTACAAATTTCAATGTGTAATGCACGAGTTCTCTCCCGAAAATAATTTTATCACGATTTCCTTCGATCATCAATGCGAAAATGCTGGAGGAATTCCGAGTATGTTATGAACTTGTACAGAGAAAAGCAGTTATATTTTATACGTTAATATATCATTATGTACCAAGGAGATTTCAATTGTATCGCGGATGGCCATGGAGGTATTCTGCTGTATCATGTATTTTTCTCGGGAGAGAGATTTTTACATAATCACAAGTCAACAATAAGTAAATTTGGCGGCTTCGATTCCGATACTCCTTCGAAAAACTATAAAAACGCATCACCTTGCTAACGACCGCCAACTGGTGCTTCCACGTCCCACAAGGAGGCTGTAATCTTTCGCCGTTGACGAAGCATTCCCATGACGCACGCGATAGATGTTTGCTCACTCTAGATAACTCTCTCAGCGATATGAGTTTCTGATAAAGGTGAGTTCGTCTAAGAGAGCAGTGTGTGTGATCCTTTTGAGAAAATGGCTTCTTTCGAGAGAAGCGAGGCGATGACAAACGTTCTTCCGAGAAACGCGCCGTTTAAGGTATAATAAGAGAGACGAAAGACGGCATTATTATGTCAAAGATGAAAATTTACTGAAAACTTATGCACCTGATACATTTTTCGTAGGAATTTCCACATCGGAAAGGCGGAAACTAGAGACGCGGGCGGAAATAATTTTATCGAAAATTATGCACGATTTAGGCAGAAAGAATATCTAATAAAATCCATAGGCCTCTCTCGCGCAAAAAAGAGATTGTTCTGTATTTTTGATGGCATTGGACGTTTTTTATTTGTCGTGAGCTGTACGACAAATTCAAGAAAATTGATGGGATTAACGTAAGTGAAAAGGATTCGTAGATATTAACGAGACTGCATTCAAATATCTTGATAAGACTGTTCATTTTAAGATCTGATGGAAGCGCATAATAGCAATTACCTTCTTTATTCCGGTAATGAAGACAGCGAAGAAGATTGTAATGCTATAGAGAAGTTAAAACATTCAAGAGCTTTACAGTCCACAAACCTAAACGATATGTGGAATTATAGGCGAAAATTGAATTTTTGTTGAAATTGTGGAACTATGGATTTTATTTTGAAAATATGAGAAAATCTTCACATCGAATAAACTAATCTTTGATACTTCACAAATTCCCGTTTTAGTCAATTTGGTGTTTTTAATCGTATTTTCCGACAGATAAGACTTGGTTCCCTGGAGCACACCTGCGTCTTTATCTGCTGTGTCTTTATCTGCTGTCGTAATGTTCACCTAATAACTATTAAGCTCTAACGAGTGTCATCCCTAATAGAGGTACTTGTGGTCTTTGCTATCAGAAGGTTGTACCGCACAAAATCAATTTGTCGACACAAATGACTCAACTGGATATTGCGACGAATTTATAAAAATAATACATTTCGAATACTTCGTAGAATTCCCTGAAAAGATGTAAAGAACTTCTGAGCCAATACAAAATTTGTTTCTCAAAACTAACGATATATGGTTATAAAAATAACCATCATCATGGTTCAGGAAAAGATGGTGTCTTTGTAAACATGTTTGCGTATCGATAGTTTTCTAAGGACACTGTTTAAAGTAGGTGTCTCAAACTCATATCGGCGTGCGGGCCGCATCATGGCTGTCCGACAGATCCGCGGGCCGCATTCCATTCTCAATTCCTCACCATTTCGTATTATGTGGATATTCACTAATCCCTTCCACAATAGGGTAAAACTCCATATAACGCCGTCTTGAACGCAGTCATTACTTGATTCGGCGTCGATATTTAGGTCATTCGAATTTGCAAGAAACACGCTGGCGGATGGATGGACTTTCGTCTGTAACTCAACTCTGCTGGCTGATATAAACAGGAATGAGGAGTATACCGCGGATATTTCTAAATTACTGATTTAAGACACTTTATACATTATTTACAAATATTTTCGTGAAATAATTTTTATGATATGCATTTGATTTTGGTCGCTTAGCATAAAGTAAATTACTTCTTGGGTCGCATTAATGACCCACGCGGGCCTCATGAGGCCCGCGGGCCGCGAGTTTGAGATGCCTGGTCTAAAGGGTTTTAAGCTTAACCTAAAAATTCCCACACTTGAATCTCAAAAGTTAGCATAGCACCTTGTGTGTGTGTGTGGGTAGGAGGGGGGTGAATTGTCCCTCTCCTATTGGTGCTTGGTATAAGAGTGAATTTCTCAGTTATTTGTTTTATGATGTTCGTTTAAGAACTGTGCGTAGTTGTACGATGAAAAAGCTTTGTTGGTTATTTCGTGTGCTGCATTACCATCTCTGTTGTGATTTACATGAGGATAAATTCGTGTATTGAAATTTTTTAACACTTTTTTTTATCTAGGTGCTTCTTATATACGGAAAATACAGAATTTTAAGACTTCGTTTTTCAGTTTATTTTAAAATTTTCTACATTTAATTTTGTCATTGAATTTCGATGTTTATTATATTGTAGCATAAGGAATAAAACGTTAATAATTGTATAATTGTTTCTGTTTTGAAAGTCGCATCTGTGTGTTCGTAATTATCAGTGGAGATGATTTTAACCATTCATTAATAATCTTTTTATGGACACTGAAAAGCATTTACGGTTCTTGTACAATTTAATGAATCTTTTTTAATCTACCGAAGCCGGAAATAGACCCAATTTAGTCCCTTGAGTTTCTGCCTTTCACAGATTTTACTATATTAATGGTCATGACGTCGTCTCTTTATCACACTATTACACATCTCTTAAAATTTAATATTTGAAGATAAAGTCGCGTTTCAGTTTCAATCTTTTTCAATGTCGGCGATGGTTCCAGCCAAACTTGTCCGTTATGCTCTTTTTGAATGTTTTTCGTTTTGGAAGTGCCAATACTATGTAATATTATACGCAGTTCATATTTTTCCTTTAAAGATACATTCCACATACGTGTAGCATGGTAAACCCACGTAAATTTTAAAAGAATGAATACTTTGTGCCTTCCACTAAAATGTTTTATTAAAAACCTTTTAGAGGAAGAAACAAAGTTTTGCATTCTTTTAATTATGAGTAAATTCCACAAAGTTGAGCCTGGTTTCATTAATCATGTAAATTTTATTTTTGTATCCATGGTGATGTAATAAGACTAAGGATCTTTCGCAAATCTATCCGTTTTTGGTCCGATTGTTATTCCTCTATTTTCGAACGAATCGATGAAACAAAATGGAGTTCATAATGGGCAAAACTCATCGTCGCAATCGCTCCGAGTCTAATAGGTGCTTAACTTCGAGTTCGCAATTGGTTGAAAGCGCACCAATACTTATTCTATAACATTTGAGCCGAAAAAATGCCTTCGTGAAAAATGTGAATCAGGATAAGATGGCGTCGAATGGAGCACACTCTTTAAGGAAGATCGTCGAAACCGTTTCTTGGATTATTTACGAATGCGTTTATAGCTTTTAAATAATATTTAAATGTATTCGTTTTTCTTAATGGATCTAACAAACTACTTTCATCTTTTACCACAATAAGTTCACATACACAAACATAAATACATGAAATTAAAATATTAGCAATTTACTGTTATCTTATATAAGTCCAACAAAATGTCGCATGTTAGGCCTGCGTTCAGTTTGCAATTTATTAGGAGCAAGGCACAAGTAATTAAGTGGAGCAAGATCACATTTTTGTTTTGTACCAGAAAGTGGATAGATATATAAGAATTTAGGGGCAAACGCTCGTAATTGCAGCGTACCATAAAACTTACTAGTTTGAAAGTCTACACATGGAATTCAATTTATATTTTAAAGGATGAGTTCGTACGATTTATTTCATTTATTTTTCTCGGCTCAAGAAATATTTTAACTGATTTTTGCATGTGAGAGACAACACATTATATTGTGACCAACTTCCAAAAAAAAAACAAAACAAACATTGACGGGAGAAAATTGGCGATCTCTGAACACTAATAAAATCGACTGGGAAGAATTAATAAATCTTTCCTGAACTATTTCTGAAAACATAAGAATAGGAGAGAAGTTTATCCAGTACTAGATTGTTCGCTCACGTTAGTTAAAATTTTTTCAAAATGTAAGTAAGTTTTAGAATAGCATCTGTGAAACGACTTTTATAATAATCCACAGTAGAGCGAATTAAAAAGAAAATGAAGTCCTCCTCTACCAATGGTAGTCTGCTCAGGAGCAAGGGCGATGCCTATGGGCGCTACAACGAAAGGCTGCCTTGGGGATAAGTTACACCGGCGCTCTTTTAGAACGAGAGTAGTTTGTGGCGACATTCACCGAAAAAGTAAGCTAAAAGAGGTTCCGGGACTCGACCTCGTTTAGCGGAACAGATGTAACAGGTGCAATCTTCAACACTTTTTCAGTGGATTCGTTCGATAGGCAGGTGCTTCTTCTTCTTCCTCCCCCCCTCCCCCCCCCCTCCCCCTCACTCCCCCTCCTCCTCAAATCTCCCCTCCAGCCGGGCTGTCAGCCCTCTTGTAGAAGGCGCGCCCGTAATCGCCTGCCCCGGGACCTGGATACCTTCCCGGAGAGGTCGTGGCGTGGCCGGGACAGCAGAGGTCGAGGATGTAGGCACGCCTCCTCCACGCCATGAACAGCACCAGGGCCACGGGTATGGAGAGGAGGGCGCCCACGAGCACGCCTATGAGCATGGCGCCGTCTTCCTCTGGTTGGTTCCCATCTTTGTCCAGGCATCTGAGGTGCGGGGCTCTGAAGACGAGATCCCGCATCGTCTGTCCTGCCATTTCCGGAGGCTGGTAGCACCTAAAGAGAGGAAAGCGGATTGGTCAGCGATGGAGAAGAGTGAGGAACCGAGCTCGTGCATCGAGGGATGATGATGTTGAGCCATAATGTCGTTCTAGTCGATAAAAAGAATGTAAAAAGCATCTTTGAAATCATTTATTTGTTTGAGCTTCGGAGAAGCAAACGTCTTATGTAAGCATCGTGATGGCTCTCGTACATCAGTTATGAACTTTTGATTGACTGCCGCTTTTCGTGATTTCCATTACTGTTCAGTCAGTGGCGTAACGGCAGGGTGGCCTGGGTGGCCAAATACCACGGTCCCTCGAATTTTTCTGAATATAGAAAAATAAATATTTCTAAAGCGATTTTTCGTGTTTACCCATATTTTTGATTGATTTTCCTGTTAAAAGTTATTTTAGGATTGACTTTAAAATCCTTGCATTTCATATTAATAATAATTGATTATTAAGTGCAAGTTGATAGGTTTTACAATGGATTTCGGTGTTAATTGAACATGGATATTCGTCGGATGAGGGTGAGAGGGACCATGCATAATATTTTTCCGCGGGCCCTTTCGCTCCTATCTACGCCACTGTGCTCAATGAGGGACTGTAGGGTGGGCGAAGAAATTCAACGTAACGTTGAAG
The DNA here is from genome assembly GCA_036926305.1 of Uropetala carovei. NCBI lineage: Eukaryota > Metazoa > Arthropoda > Insecta > Odonata > Petaluridae > Uropetala > Uropetala carovei. Next base: position 441,115 of record JAXCHB010000047.1, on the reverse strand, counting down.
ATTTGTATAACACACGAGGAAATGTCCGTACGTAATTCTTCAGAAAGCAAAAAATCTCTTTTAAAAATTCATCTCATCTGATATGGCTTCGCTTTATTTGGAATCGATTATCACAATACACGTTTTAAACGCTCCAAAGTCATTGAGAGAGGTCATTCAGGAGTTTAGTAATACGCCGTTCATGCAGTTTTAATATATTTTCTCAACGTCATGTTGAAGTTAAAATTTGTTATTTCTTTTATCAAAATAAGGCAAATATCGAACAAACAGCTATAATAAATCGCTTACATCATCCTTGACAACATATTCGGATCAAGTTTCTCGATGACAGGAGCTAGATCTGTGACCATCCACTGGTTGAGGCAGTCACACGACCAAGGATTAGCATGTAGAGCGATTTTCTCCAATTTATCCCAACGATTCACCAGATGTCGACTCAAGTAAGACAGATGGTTGTTGTTAAGGATGAGCTGCAAAAGAGGTGACAAAATGAAAGGACATTTCAAACATATTGATAAAGCATTTCCGGTAGTTTCAACATTTATTCGTGTATCAAAGCAGCGTAAATATATCAATTATCGTTAGCAAATTTATAAAATCCTGGTAAATAAAGAACCCTCGGTTTTCATTAGAAAATTCATCATTCTTTTGGAAGTGGGTGTCCGTTATTTCAAATTAAGTTGATGCAAATTGTGCGTGACAAGCTCTATTGTGATAAAATGAAGCCATTATAATAATACTTTTAATCGAATGCCTCTGAAAAAGTTCTTGTTGAAACTTTTGTGCTGTAACGGCATCAGTGCGAAATATCGAATCAAGAACCACATTCCCGCTTCATCCTACAATTTTATTTTAAACATAAATTATTTCTCTGTAGCTAAAGTCGAAAATATGAAATAATGTTCATTTTGAGATTGCTTTTAAATTTTCTAGATACTGTGGCCCCTTCAATATGCCCGTGATGTTGTGCACTTTTTGCCTGATAAAATGCATTGATCGGCTGCATACACCGTAGTAAAAGTCATGAATTTACCACCGACATAACACAATCATCGACCACATATAAGTATGTATTGTTGTGAGTGTTGCCATAATAAAAAGCTGGAATTCAATGAAAGAAGATTTGCGGAAGAATTTGCAATACTCCAGACAACATTTGTAACACGTTTTTTCACATTTGTCTACGCATTCCAACCACGTTAGAAATGGAGTATTTTTTTCGGGTAGTGGATTACATTACTTCTATTAGTACTTTTGCTTAATTGGAGAAAATAGCACATTTAGCAGAAAGGGAACATTGTTACTTAAATTACGACAAGTTACCAAAGTTTCTGAAAATTTTCGCTCGATCATCGCATTTATGTTCCTAGACTTGGATTTACAATAAAAAGTTTGACCGCTAAATGAGAAACTACGACACTAGCCATTCTGATGTCATTTAATCTCTAGCTTGACCGCAGCCGGGGCCTGTAAAGCCGCGAGATATATGGACACGGCGAGAGAGAGTTGCCTGAATTTCCCTTATAGCGTGGGCGGCCCATTACGTGGGCCAGTTATGCTTTCCCGTCACGACACGTGATTTCTGCGTATCGACATCCGTATGGCTTCGTTTCTCGTTTAGATCTTTTTCATGGATGTTACTTTACTGATGTCAGGAGTTGATGTTCGTCGTCGTCCGATAAGTCGTCCAGGGCGTAGGTGTCGATGTCCTCCAACCGGGGATTGTTCGAACAGTACAGCTCCTGGAGAGACGGCATGCCCCCCAGGGCTCCATTTTCGATCACCTCCAGTTCCAACATCCGAGATATCGACAGCGACGTGAGTTTCGGAAGTGGAGGAAACGACCCGTTGTGGAAGCGCCTGATTGGGTTCCCGTCGAGCACGAGACTTTTCAGTTCTTTCGCATCTCCCAAAGTGGACGGAATCGTCGACATTTCGTTTCCCGATATGTCCAGTCGCTCCAGAAAGCGTGGTGTGTGCAGAAATGTGTCCGGCAGCGTGGATAGCCCGGTGTTGGAGAGATCGAGGACCTAAGCGAAGGAAAGTCACTCGTTAATAATATCTGCAATACATGGAGAATGCACTTTCATTTCGTGGAGACGCCATTCTAACACATACATGCTTATGACTGAGATACATCTACGACTATACTTAGTTGAACTACCAGCCGTAAGTCGCCTGGTTTTTGTTTTTGAAAATCTAGCCCAAAACATATTCAGAAAGCCTATCCAGGCCGTTCTCTTTAATTCTCCGAAAATTATGGCTGATTGTGGAGGAGGGCGATGGAAGGGGCTCCCCCTCGGCCATTCGGCAGCGCCTCGCGAGGAAAACACTCGATTATATTTACCTTCAAGTTGACCACGGCGGCGATCGCTCTCACGGTGGGTATGTCCAACACGGGCATGGGATTGAAGTCGAGGTACAACTCCTCGAGGGCGGGAAGGTGTTCGAAGACATCCGGATGGAGCGAGTGCAGGGCGTTTCTACCCAGGCGGAGGACGCGCAGCTTGGGCAGCGGCTGGTACTTTTGCGCAGAGTAAGGGCCACGGAATGCTTCCGGGTGGAAGGCGGTCGAGGTCAGCCTGTTGGCGCTCAAATCGATCTCTTCGAGAAAGGCCGAAGGGCCCTTGAACGCGTCGTCGTCTATAGAGGTGATGCGGTTGTGAGAGGCGGATAACTTGGAGATGTTCACGGCTGGCAGCGGTTGCAGGTGCGTCAAACTGTGGGAAGAACAGGAAACGGCATTAATCCGAATCGGACGAAGCGAGGCCTATTTCTCGAGGCAGCGAAAGCGTATTTTTTTGCTTCGAGGCCCAAAATATGATCGGCTGATGACGGATGATGTTCGTGTAGTTGCAAGTTGCCAAGAGGTTCGCGAGGGAGAAATGTCTTTTCGCGCCTAGGGGCCGAAGCGCCGCGTAAGTGCTACCTGGCACAATGCCACTATAAGGATTTAGTTTAAATAGTTAGAGAAATGCCGCCATAAACGTAGTACATATTGGATGATAGACCGTGTATGTGTGTGATACCGGTGTTCAAAATGAACCGTACACGAGGGGATTGTTCAATCTCGGCCCCCACAAAGTGAGGGGAAGTTGTATACTTGGCCCTACTATAACACGAGTTCTTATAACATGGGTTCGCTTCAGGACTATTTGTTTTTAATAGGAAAAATCAGATGACATGGATTATGGTTCGCATTAGCGAGGTTCGGTCGGTGATGTTCGATTCCAGTTAGTTGAACGGAGACGAGATATTTTGATGAGCCTGAGTGTTTCATTTGTAATCTTAACACTATTTGCAGATTATATATATATATATATATATATATATATATATATATATATATATATATATATATAATCTGCAAATAGTGTTAAGATTACAAATGAAACACAAAATATTACATAATATATTAAAGAACTCCTTTATTAGGGGCGGCCAAATAAATTCTTGCCCACACTTGTAAAAAGGCTTGGGCCGGCACTGTATATATATATATATATATATACAGTGCCGGCCCAAGCCTTTTTACGAGTGTGGGCAAGAATTTATTTGGCCGCCCCTAATAAAGGAGTTCTTTAATATATTATGTAATATTTTATTAAATTTTCCCGAGAGCGCTGTTTTCTTGGAAGGAAACTATTGGTTAGCGAAGTTCATACTAGTAGTAACAAACTTTGCGTTGGACTAAATATCGTAAAATTAACTTGACACCTACATATTAGATAAGAATGAGATTTACTTCTTCCGCATTGGATGATCGGTATTTTCCTCATTTCGTAGAAATACGCTTCTTATACTGGCCGGAAAAATTATTTGATTATTGTATATGACAACCACGAATTATTCCTGATGTAATGATTTAAAAAATATTAAAGTTTTCTACCAATCGCTTTTTCAGAAATAGCCTACCAAATTACATACATATAAATAAATATTGCACTTTTCGTAATCTTGTTATATTCAGGGTGATACAATACACCCAGCTCTCGATTGACGCGGTGGTTGCGTTCTTGAAAATGGCCGCGTAAATCAAAAATAATTTCCGATGCGATGTAGATGGGCGTTTTCCAGTCATAATATGGGTAAAAAGTTCACAACAAACTAAAACCACACGAATAATCACAAGAGAAAAAATCGGTACAACCTACATTGTACAAACTTTCTAATACGTCGTTTAGTTATCTTTAGAAAATGAAAATCGTATGAGCCTGTTTTTAGAAAATAAATTTTTCTTAAAGTTGCCCAAGAATAAACTAGCCTTATATTCATTCATTGAGATTATTGTAGATGTATACTCAAGTAACTATACGAAATTTAATCAAAATCGTTAGAGCCGTTTTTGAGAAAATCGAATTGTTGTTAAAGTTGCCTAGAATAAACTAGCCTTATATTCATTTTTGAGAAATATGAACTATGTAGTATTATTGAAGACGTAAATTCAAGTAACTGTACGAAATTTGATCAAAATCGTTAAAGCCGTTTTCGAGAAAATCGGATTGTTTTTAAAAATGCGTAGAATAAACTACTCTTAATTATAGAGCAATGTCAACCATTTCTATATATACTCTGCTCAGTATGATAAAATGCCTAAGTACGAGATTTCATTCATTTTCGCTCTACCGTCTAGGCTCCAGAACCAGTAACAGACAGACGGCATTGAGAAAACCACTTTTTCGGATTTAGCGACACCTAAAACGTATGTTTCCGTAAAAATCTCGAGGTCGAATTTTTTCGCGAAAACAATACTTTCTCGATACTTTGTATGAGAAAGTAAAAATATCACTCCCACTAAGACAACGGTTGCGCGAGAACAGAAGAAGATTCCTTTCGTTGGTACATAATTTTAGCCACGTAATTCTATACTAATAACCGCGTAAATTTGAAAATGGTAGTAATATCACTTCCGCGTTATTCCAAAAACGCGTAAATGAAATCCGCGTAAATCGAGAGCTGGGTCTATATATAAATAGTAAAATGATAAGAAACCCATCTGTAATTCAGTGGAGTGAAGAAAATCGTCCAGAGCACAAAAATATTAAGATAATTCTTCCACAACTGACAATGAAAGACTGGCGGAAGGTATCCAAAATGTCGTATAGGAGGAGTGTGAGTAAGGAGGAACTTCAGTTATTTTAGGGAAAACCCTCCCGCGGAGAGGGCTCAATGGGTCATAACTTAGCGGACGGCACGCGGAACAGACGCCAAAGGACGATGCCACTTTCTTGCTATCGCACATGATTGCATCCTCAAACCCTTTTCTTCGACGCCCTTTCCAAAACAATAATCCAACGACATGGGAAAAACCATGTCGGCGATTGGACGATGGAAAATTTTCGGGCGACGGAATTTCCGCGCCGTTCCCTTTCCATACTCGCAAATAAGTCGCTGGACGGCCGCCCCTCCGACCGGCCGCCTGTGGCTTTTGCCCACGCCTTGGACCGGCCCTATATATATAGTTATGTATATGTATAATATAATATATAACGTAATTTTGCCTGGAGGAGGATGACTGAAGGAATATGGATCACAACCCTCCTTTCACTATGTAAAGTTAAGTTCACGTAACACGCTATATGATGGCTATACGTACTTGATTCTTATACAAAGTGAATAGACAAACAAACCGCCATCATTAACGGCGTTGCCTGCCATTTACGTTTTGTTATTGAAAATATTTATGGAGGTGTATCATAGGCGACGTTATGCTGCTGAATAGCTAATCCTACGATGTCATTTTTCTCAATTTTGATAACGTTCCGTGTTGCTGTTATAGCGAAGAGTTGCCCGTAACATTTACGGCTCCGAGGGAGAAAAACGAGGTAAACGATCACAATTCTACTGATTGCAGTTTATCGATAAAACGTCACGACGGTGAAGGGGAAGCGCACGCTATCTGTTCCCAGTAAAATTAATTACTCGATATGGACTAAAGCTTCGGGAGGCCACGAGATAACATGCGACGGAAGGACTGGAGAGTCGCGATTCTATTAGGCGTCGATAGGTCAGCGAGGGTGCAGATCGTATGGTCTCTTCGAGGACTCGAATGTCGATAAAAGAGGAAACGATTCGCGAGGACACGAATACTATTAACACTAAGATTCAATCAAATGGAGAAAAATTTACTTTCGTGGTTTTTCCCCATCGCTAATAATGACATTCGGAAGGTGACTGAACGATGGCCTGCTCAAAGAGATGTCTAAATCAGTGGTGGGACAACCTTCTATACGTGGCCGGCCGTATTGTTGGTTGCGTATTCCTCGACGGGCTGCATTGTAAGTTCTCAATGCTTCGTCGGGACAGATTAGATTTTAAATCGGGCGTTAACTAGAGATTCTGAGGTACAATATCAGTGGAAATTAAGTCTAAATTAGGTTTTTAGGGTTAGCATATCAACATCAATTGCTTTATTGTCGTAATTTGAATGTATATGAAATGAGTTAGTGTTACATCACTTTTGAACCATAGCCTCGCGGGTCGCATGCGCTACACTGGCCATAGATTGATCACCACTGGCCCAAGTAAACCAATTAATTGAAATAACGCACCCGAGAGGTTTGTAAGTATTTCAAAAGTCTCCCAGCGTGCAAGAATGTAATATTCACATTCTGTTTTAATGTTTCCTCGTGCTGCGTCGTGGAGAAATTATGAAGCGATATTGGAAATGAAATGCGGGAGTGAAAAATCAGTGCTTTACAGCACCACTTACTTTCACCTTTTAAGGATTTTATTAGCGCATAAGTTATAAACCCCTCATCATCCAAACGTCACTTGACTGAAAGTAAAAAATGAGGCCTATGCTTTTGCTCCTATATCATTCTCCACAGAAAGGCATTCTTACTATAAAAACTGAGTTGTAAAACCACATAGTAAACATTTTTCGGCACATGTATGGGATTAACTAGGCTTTAAAATAAGCGAACGACAAAAATTTCCTAACCTTCGTATCAGAAAAGATAATTTCAGGAAATGGGCTCACATATTTTGGTTTGTTCCCTATTTCCGAGGAACTGTAGTATAATTGGTTGAAATGAAAATTTCTTATTGGGAGCATGTCAGTAAATCTTATTTTTAGGAACAAATTTAAACATTTAAAATTTTTCTCCTTAAAAATCCAGCGCAACATTGCACAAACTTCCTTATATCCATACCCTTCTACTGTAAATCATAATTGATTGTCTTTGATTGCAGAACAATCACTTAAAAAATACTAGTCTCAAGTATCTCCAATAATCACGACAAGGTTCTTTTAGAATAACTTTTGGTGGATTACCATTGAAGACTGCTGCTTTTTAACTGAAATGCGCATCTAATTTTTTATAACCTTGTTGTGGATATACCTAAGGCAAGTATTTTTTAAGTGTTCTTGCATTTTTTTCAGCCTTAAGGCGAGATCGATAATTCATCGTTAAGTGAATAATGTCATTGGGTATATGTACTACTCGAGTAAGTGCCCGTTGAATTTCAATGGATATAGTGAATCTACTTTCGCTGCAAATTCTAAGGCGTGTGCGAGATATACAAAAACATTTTAGTCTACAAAAAACAAAATCACCTATAAAAAAATACATTTTCACTTGGCTTTTCTTAATAATTAACCAAATTTGTTTGTAAACAATCCATTTCCAAGCCTATTGCATTCAAAAATAACGATAATTCTTGCGTAATTATGCCTTTCTGAAATGTTTACTTTTCTGTCTTGTAAGCAAGAAACCCGTGAAAAGACAGTGTATACTTGTCCATGATTGATCACTGGCTTTGCTATAACGATAATTTCGTTGCTTAAAATAAAGTGCGAAGCGAATAACGCAATTATTTTGTCTATTTGAAGACTTCGTTGACCCTAATTGAATCGAAGGTAACAATGCCCGGAAAGAATACGAAAAATCAACAAATTTTCGAAAGAGAATGTGCATTTCTGATAGCTTCGAGCGTGTAACATGTAAACATCGCATGTAAACCGTCGAATATAGCAAAAACGAAGAAAATCGATTCTTATTTAGGTATTTTGATGAAGGAAGGAAAAAACCTTGCACTTTGAAAAATCGAAAATTACGTGTAAACTTATGGGAAAATAAATATTGAATTAATTACGCAAGAATTATCGTTATATTTGAATGCAATAGGCTTGGAAATGGATTGTTTACAAACAAATTTGGTTAATTATTAAGAAAAGCCAAGTGAAAATGTATTTTTTTATAGGTGATTTTGTTTTTTGTAGACTAAAATGTTTTTGTATATCTCGCACACGCCTTAGAATTTGCAGCGAAAGTAGATTCACTATATCCATTGAAATTCAACGGGCACTTACTCGAGTAGTACATATACCCAATGACATTATTCACTTAACGATGAATTATCGATCTCGCCTTAAGGCTGAAAAAAATGCAAGAACACTTAAAAAATACTTGCCTTAGGTATATCCACAACAAGGTTATAAAAAATTAGATGCGCATTTCAGTTAAAAAGCAGCAGTCTTCAATGGTAATCCACCAAAAGTTATTCTAAAAGAACCTTGTCGTGATTATTGGAGATACTTGAGACTAGTATTTTTTAAGTGATTGTTCTGCAATCAAAGACAATCAATTATGATTTACAGTAGAAGGGTATGGATATAAGGAAGTTTGTGCAATGTTGCGCTGGATTTTTAAGGAGAAAAATTTTAAATGTTTAAATTTGTTCCTAAAAATAAGATTTACTGACATGCTCCCAATAAGAAATTTTCATTTCAACCAATTATACTACAGTTCCTCGGAAATAGGGAACAAACCAAAATATGTGAGCCCATTTCCTGAAATTATCTTTTCTGATACGAAGGTTAGGAAATTTTTGTCGTTCGCTTATTTTAAAGCCTAGTTAATCCCATACATGTGCCGAAAAATGTTTACTATGTGGTTTTACAACTCAGTTTTTATAGTAAGAATGCCTTTCTGTGGAGAATGATATAGGAGCAAAAGCATAGGCCTCATTTTTTACTTTCAGTCAAGTGACGTTTGGATGATGAGGGGTTTATAACTTATGCGCTAATAAAATCCTTAAAAGGTGAAAGTAAGTGGTGCTGTAAAGCACTGATTTTTCACTCCCGCATTTCATTTCCAATATCGCTTCATAATTTCTCCACGACGCAGCACGAGGAAACATTAAAACAGAATGTGAATATTACATTCTTGCACGCTGGGAGACTTTTGAAATACTTACAAACCTCTCGGGTGCGTTATTTCAATTAATTGGTTTACTACAGTGTTAAGATACTAATTAACGAAATTTGAACGCATCTTAATATAAAACTGGTGTGGCTAATCAGCTGATCAAAAATCTACAGGAATGTTTGACGTTTGTGATGTTGATGTTTGTTATTACGTTATCCATGCTTTAGTATTTAATTTTTTGATTCATCAGATCAGTTTTGCAAGTAAATAAAGGTAGATACGTTGTAGATCACGTCCCTCGAAAGCGCAACGTATCTCGAAACGAGGTATTTCGAAACTCGTTTTTCCATAAGCCACCATTCTATAGCGGGGATACGTTCCACCTCCACAATTTTAAACACAGAATTTGATAAGTAACACATATAACTTTAAATTTTCGAATAAGTTATTTAACACATACAAAATAATTGTTTATATGGTCACCATCGATTACAAGTAATTATATCCACGGTTTAAGAGACTGAATTTTAATGTAAAAAATCTTGTGGCCAACACATGACTTTCTCCATACATGAGGTATTTTAAAAATATCTACACGTCTTAATACTTTGTTATCATAGATTCGCGGGCCGTAAGAAGGGTTCTCCACAAATTGTGATTTCCACACCTTTGAAGATATTGGCAAGAAACTTCGCATAGGTGTACAGTTTTACTCTGCGAGTAACATAGGCTATATGGCGGTAAAATATTTGGGCTAAAGGGGGTGTTTAATTCAATACTAGATATGTTATTAATATGAAAATTTGAGAATCTATCGCAACAGATGACACTCACCCCATATCATAATTTAATTTATTTTGTGGTTTTTAGTGCCTTTAATATAAAAGTTGTATAAACTAAAAATGTTTTTTATTTAATTTATTGATATTAAACTAGCCTGAAAATTGTAAGCGAGCGATTCGAGGGCATATACGTAGTCTCTAATATAAGTGAAATGCGGATTTAAACCAACCTGTTGCGATCAAATTTGGCGTCCATAAACACAGGTGTGTCATTCTCTTGCAGTTGGTACGGCCAATCCTTCGCCTCTTGGAACACTCCTTCCAACCCCAAATATGAACAATCCACGACGGCCATCTTCCGACTAGAGGAAGTCGGTTTGTCGGTACATCGACACCCGTGCCAAAGAAATTCAGCTTCTGTCGTCGGTAAACCCACCGCCAGTAAAAACAGCAGACTTGCGAGTAGTGAACTTCGTGCGGCCATCTTACCCTAGGTGATACATACAAATATTTTAAATTAGGTTATAAGGTTTGAGGGAAATATGGGCGATTAATAAAATTAAATCTAGCATTTGAAATAGTAGTAGTTAGATCAATTTCATTTTTGTCGCAATTTCCAAAATTTTTACACAGTGCATTGTACATTGGAACGTAAAAATGGGAGATACATGAAAATCTACGCGTCATTAGTGCTGAACAAATAAAATCTATGGCCACTAAAGTTTCCAGGATATTGGGCCGATTTCTGTTTGAATGATCTATACAAATTTCTGTCGTTCATCCTGTAATAAAATTTGCTTGGTTACGTGTGAAGTGTAATGTCGTGTGGCCTGTCAAGATATAAGCACCAGCGGCGGTATAAGATACAGGGGCATAGTCTTTAGCTATCGTGGAGAGAGAGAGAGAAAAATTTTATTTATGCGTAGCAGATTCGAAACTCCGTATATCCCTGTATAATTTTTAAAAGTTTTGAGATGCTACACCAGCAAACGCTTCACAAAAAGAGGGAGGCGGGTTGATATGGTCAATAATGCTGATTAAGGGGAAAATAGAGGGTTGACATTTCTTTTAATGACGAAAATTGAATTGAATAAAATTATTTACTTAGGCCACTACAAGTAGTTCAACAGTTCGTTCTGATTAATAGAATGGAAATAAAGTTTAACATAATTGGATTTTGAAAAACGATTTTTTCTGAAATTTAGTCAAATTAATTTTTTTAATAAGACATTATTTACAAAAATAATTTTACTATCTATTATATTAATTTGGTTGTTAGTGTGTAAGCGTCCGCAAATAATAACCATGGAAACCAACAAACAACTATAAAGCAATATCTATAAAGCAAAGTGTTTATATGCATGTTATTCTTTAACTCAGTAACTACAGCACGTAGAAATAAAAGGAAGATGTCATTTTAACCGGAATAAAGAGTTAAGCGCTGTAGTTAGTTTATTTTACCGATTACATTGACCTATCTAATTTTTTTAAATATTTTCTTTTTTCTTTATTTGAATAACATAGGGATGAATGCAGCTTATTTTTCATTTGAAATTTAAAATTACTTAGAAACACGGTACGAACGAATATAAACTACCATGAAAACTCTCACTGTTGCCGAAGTTGAGAGCATAGTTGCCAAAGTAAATTTGAAAATGTCGCTAATTCCACCCTAAAAAGTAGCTAAAAATCGCCAAACTCTAAGAAAATGTCGCTAAAAAGTCGTTAAAAATAAAACAGTTCATAAATACTTCAAGTCATTCTTATTAATCTAATTAGTAAACTTATTATCTATTTTATAAATGAATATCAATTACGATAATATTTCATTATTAGTATTAAATAACGGAGAATTTTTTCAAGAATTTTAATAATAATAAATGGAATAGATATTAACATTTATAGGTCAAGCTTATTTTATAAGCAGAAAAATAAAATACCGTAAATACCCGCGTATAAGACGTAGGGAGGTTTTCCGCCTCATTCACTATAATAAAAACGTTGTTCTGTAAGGAACGCAAGATGGCCGACAGCGAAATGTAGTTCTCATTCTGCCCGATAGGTCGGCGCCACATGTACGTCAACAACTCACCTTTCTTTCGGCGAAAACGACGGGAATATATAATAAACACTTATGTTTGTTTATGTAACGGTTTCTAAGATAAACAATTAGTTTATTTTTTTGACAATAAGGATCTCCAATACAATGATCCATTCAATCGTCAAGAGAACAGTTTACAATGTTGAAATAAATTGGTGATTTGTTTTTGTTCAGATAGTATTCAAAGAAATTATTCCGCTGATTGATTAATTAGTTAGTTTTTAATTTAAATCTTTTAAAGAGTTTTATTTGCATAACGACGGAGAATATTATTGAGGATTCGAGTAAGCTATGGTAAGCTTTCTTTCTTCGTAAGTACAGAGTACAATATTAAAACATTCATAAACTTTAGTGCACGAAATTTAATTATTTTCCCTACGTTGTATATGTATACATACAATTATTTCCCTGTCTTTGCATACCGACAGTTATATGTAGCATTGACGAGAACAAGGTGGGAGAAGAATATCAGAATTTTATAGCCAAAAATAAAAAACAAAGGCATTTACTAAACGACAACAGAATATTCGCTAGAAATGTAATATATGACGAAATATTTCATGCGTAAAAGTGTGCTATTAATTATTTTAAATGCAAATATTAATAATCAATCTATAATTCTTCCGTTGATATTTCAACGGGAATTATACTAGTATTCAATAATTTTTTTATATACCCGCGCATAGCAAGTTCCTAGAATTTGGTATCAGTCACTTATTTATCATTTAACGGCGAAAATGTTGCGTTACATTGTCAATATCATTGCGATTTGATAAATCAGTCTTCCTCATTTTTGATAAGTGGAATAAAACTTTTGGATTTTTTTAATGGGTAACTTAAAAACGTAAATGATTGAGAGGTAGCTAACGGTTCAATGTACCACCTTCAAATGCCGTGATATACACGATAAAAAGCGCTTATCCACTTATGACAACACTCTCTATACTTTCTAACACATTATGAGTCACAATCTTGGTAACTCTCTTTTCTAAAATTTGAAACAACAAAGTAAGTTTCATTTATGAGGCGGATGTTCAATAATCATCAAAATCCACATCTACTTACAATTAGTATTTAAGTTATAATAATAATCGAAGTCTAATTTCTATATCGATAAGAATGTCTTTAATTTTTAATAGAAATCATTTGTTCTGTAACTTAACTGCGCTTTATGATGCATTCATCAACGTAAATTATGATGAGATCTTTCAAAATTAGTATAAAATGTCTTTAAAATATCATAACTGGGGAAGTAACTGTAGAAATCTTTTAAGGTTTATTGAAACTTGTATAGATTTTAATAAAGCTATCATAAAATTAATTTGTTTGGTTTTTAATAAATGGTTTTTAATGATATTTTCGTGTGGCGTAGAGTTCTCAAAAGCAAACTGTTTTTAAAACTACGTAAGTAACTTCAATAATTAGAGGTAGATTTTCCACAAAGTGTGTTGGGATAAATCGTTTCATTAATTCCAAAGTATTGTTGATATAAATGATTTTCTCATAACAGAACTCGTTGACGAGAGTTGCTTAAAGCAGGTTTTGAATTAAAGCATTATTTGTATTCTGATTCTCTTCAATGTAATGCAATAAATCCAAGTCACCAAATCATGGCTTTGCTCAATCATGCCTACCAGCACAATGGACTGGGTAATGCTAAAGTAAATGCAAAATATTTGTAATTTTTTAGTTACTAATTATTAGTAATGAAATAAAAATCATTTCAGTTTTTTAACATTGGGTTTCAAATATTCAAATATTTGTTGGTTTAAATTGAAATATTACTAATAAACTATTAAATTTTGTTTTCATGTGGCATAGAGTTCTCCAAATCAAACTACCTTTAAAACTACATAAGTATCTTAAATAATTAGGCTTAGATTTTGCCCAAAATGTGATTTTCACACCTTTGAATATATCGGCACGAAACTTTCCATAGGTAGGGGCGATCAAAAAGTAAGGTTCCCTGGGCTGTAACATTGTATATGTTATTCATATTTCATTTTCCATTTGTGGTTACAATGATACTAGTGAATACGCTAATCTGAATAGGTTCATCTGAGTCTGCGCCACTTTGTTCTCCTTTTGCTGGCGTACGGAATGGCGACGCGGCTAGAAACATGGTCTCGCGAAGAACTGCGTGGCATCATTCGTTTCCTATGGGCGAAAAACGTTTCACCCACAGAAATCCACAGACAGTTGTTAAGAGGTTTACAGTGATGGTGTAATGGCTGTGCAGCATGTCAGGAAGTGGTGCACAGAGTTCAGCAATGGAAGATCGAATATTCAGGACGAAGATCGCAGCGGAAGGCCAAGCAAATCCACAGCAGATCTGAACACTGCGCGTGTTGAGGAGTTGATTTTGGAAAACCGAAGACGGTCGATAAGGGATCTTTCCTCTGCATTGAACATTTCTTATGGAACAGTCCATAACATTGAGTATGGAGAACTGGGATACCATAAAGTTTGTGCTCGCTGGGTCCCAAGACATTTGACTGACGACCACAAAAAACTGCGTTTCACAGCTCGTCTCTCACATCTTCAGCGGTACGCAGAGGAAGGAAACGAGTTTGTGGAACGCATAGTGGCAGGTGATGAAACGTGGGTCCATCAATTCACTAACGAAATGAAGCAAGCCACAATGGAATGGAAACACACATCTTCGTCGAAACAAAAAAATTCAAATTGTGTGCATCGGCCGGAAAGATAATGGCATAAGTGTTTTAGGACAGTGAAGGAGTGATTCTTATGGAGTCCGTGCAGCATGGAACGATAGTTAACGCCAATGCTTACTGCCAGACGTTACGAAGATTGCGGGAAGCCGTCAGAAGAAAACTACCTGGACTTATTTCTCGTGGAGTGATTCTTCATCACGACAATGCAACACTGCACAGCGTGCGTCAAACTCAAGAATTGTTGCAGTCATTCAGTTGGGAAGTTCTGGAGCACCCACCGTACGGTTCAGATCTTTCCCCTCTGACTACCACTTGTTTGGGCCGCTGAAGAAACACCTGGGAGGTCATCGGTTTCAATCAAATGCTGAAGTGGAAAACGCAGTTCATTTATGGCTCGCTCAACAAGAGCCCGAATTTTACAGAGACGGAATATATAAACTTATATCACGTTGGGATAAGTGCCTCAACAAAATGGTTCTTATGTAGAGAAATATTGCTCAAAATGTACTATGTACTGCATATATTCAAATGCCAATACTTGCTTATAACAAATTGTGTGGCCATGGGAACCTTACTTTTTGATCGCCCCTCTACATAATTTTACCCTGCAAGTAACATAGGCTATATGGCGATAAAAATATTTGGGGTAGGGGGTGCTTAATTCAATAATTATTTTTAAGTTTTTTAAGTTTACACGTAATTTTCGATTTTTCAGAGTGCGAGGTTTTTTTCTTCCTTCATCAAAATACCTAAATATCGACCGATTTTCTTCGTTTTTGCTATATTCGACGGTTGAAACTGAGTAGTATCTTATTCTTGCGATGTTTACATGCTACACGGTCGAAGTTTAAGGTTCACTAAATCCGTTAAAATTCAACGGGCACTTCCGCTAGTTATAGGAATATCTTCAACGTATTTTTCAGCACTTTTGTTTCCTTGAACATTTTAAATTTAGTTCAGGTACAATCAGCCAATATTGGTCATATAAAGCACAAAAAACTTACCACGATCGCGAGTCACAATTGAAAAGCCGATATGAATCTAAGGTTGTCTCACGCTGCCATATTCGACTCAAGCCAGACTCTTCAGAACTCGCGCAATACGTTTTATGCAGAAAACACTCGAATCAGTTCACACAGAGTCGACTCATGGTTTTCTTCTGATTTATTTTTTCACGAGTCATATCGATTCGTTGCCTAATGTTGTGTCTATGCGATGGATGCAGGATATATGATTCGGATATATGCTTTGCGTTTATAAGAAGTACCCATAAGCAATATTCCTGCGATGGCGTCGACGATACGTGACTGCGTTGATTACCATTTGAAGTGATAAGTCCATGAAATGACTCGAAAAATGGTCTCGTCAGAGCGTCAGTTACCGAGTCTTAATGATTCGGGAGTCGAGACGCGGCTCAAGCAGTATGACGACAAACTAAATCTATATAAGCACCATTAAGGAAAATTAAGTAAATCAATTTTAATTTAATGTAATGGAGGCGAGTCGAGTAAGTGGGAGTGAGCATTTGTTCTACTCTTGAAGGTGCCAATAAAAAGAACGTTTTTTTGCCGATAAAAAGCGTTTTTAAGGTCGCGTAAGATTCATGCTCAGAAATAAAATCTATGATCTAAAGTTCATAAAAAAAAAGCGAGTGGGAAAGTCCTTGGAATTGATACGCAGCAGTCAATTTTAACTTTTACTCGTTTTGCATGTGATTTGTGTCAGAATTGCTTTCTCGCTTCAGAAATAGTCTTTTTCGTCTCCGTTATCTTATTTAGTAATCACCTACATCAAGGCTTTGGAGGACCGATGAGGCAAAGTTATTCTCGAAAGTTCGCAACACGTTCTGTAGCGATCGCTCACTTCTTCCTTATATCATCTCTTTTTTTTGTTACACCAAACATTTAACAAGTTAGGAAAGTGTACAACGTATAACAAATGGGCGCGCTTCGTGCAATGGAGTATTAGAAAGCAATTATATACCTGTACGTAAGGGAAATAACGTTTTAAAGTTCTTTTCTTCATCATAAATAATCCCTTCTCTTCCTATTTAATAATATTACATGCACACGTAAGGAAATTAAACGTTTGTTTGGGAGATTGTTTAAGTTAGCAACAATGAAGTAACCATTCAAGAAATTTTCCACCTTCATCTCCATATAAGACATTCTTCTTTGATTTTCTCGATAACGGCTACGTCTACGATAAAAATGTATAGAAATGAAAATACTCTACTTCACCAGATCTACAACTTCTATTTGAAAATGATTTTAATATGAGCAATATTTTACGAGATATGAGGAAAATTTAATTTTTTGTCACCAGTAAAGTGGTACCCCTGATTGGCGTACGTGATTCATTTTTGCGATTTTCTTATTATTTTTTATTTAAATCCTTAATATCAAATTTCATGAAAATCCGTTCCGTAGAAGCCGAGAACGAACATGCGGACGGACGGACAAACAGACGGACGGACAAACAGACGGACGGAAAAACAGACGGACGGACGGACAGACGGGCCGACGATAATAGGCGCTCACTCTGTAAGCGAAACGCGCCTAAAAAGGGAATACAGCAGTGGTTTGTGATGACTTTTACGACGTATGACTCACTTCGAACGATTGATTAATTCGATACAAAGATAAACTGGGAAAAAGTTTTGAAAAGGGGGCGGAAAAGATGGGGATGTCCGTTACAGCTTTTCCTCGCGATCTAAAAAATCTGATGTGGCCAACACATGACTTTCTCCATATTTGGGGTATAGATATTTAAATTATTATGAATAATATTACTAGGCAAAATTATTATTTCGTATCGTAAAAGAATACACGTCCTTGTTGCCGTAAATTACGTATATTTTGAATGTTTACAGAATTCACCGCTACATGGTGTTGGCGCTGTATACAGGTATTAAGATAAATCGAAATATATCCAAAATGGATGGTTCTACGAAAATTAGTTTCAAACAAAACTTGGAAGAAATATTATTCTCTACACCTTTGGTCCTTACGAAGATTACCAATAACGATGTTTTTTTACTTTCTCCATACGTAGTAATGGGAAAGTATTGTATTCATGAAAAAAATCGACTTATTAAAAAAGCACAAAATACCTTAGGAATAAAGAGACAATAAAATTAAAAATATTTTCATACCTTAAATCTTTTTCAACTGCGCTTACAGGACTTGGTTTATTAATTGAGAACTTGGAAGATTTTAGTTGGAAGAAGAGGAGCTGTTGGGTGGGGAAGTGTTTATTGTTGTTATAAAATTACCTGAATTTATCACGTTCTAGAATTTTTTCTTCTGTTTCACATAAGTGCTAATAGTTGACATATTCCCAACGATCGTACGATTTCAGTATGTTTCTGACACTGATCATCTACCCAAAGTTTTAATAGTTTTTCCATTTTAGGAATCACAACACCGCGCCTAGGACTGTTTATTGTTGTCATCAAATTACGTGAATTTATCACATCTTCTAGAATTTTCTCCTTCTCTTTCACGTAAGAGCTAATAGTTGAAGGACATTCCCAATGATCGTGCGATTTCAGCTTGGCTTTCACCTTTCTCAATACGCTTTAAAATTTCTAAATTCAATTCATAACTATGAATCTAATGCCCTCTTTTATTTGGTTCCCTTACATTATCACTATTATATTTCCTTTTTGATGCCATGTCAAGTGATAAATTTATAAATAAATCAATAAAATAAATAAATTTAAATAAAAGATTAACAGAAAAGGGGGTGAAATCAGCACAAATTCAAACAATTAGAGCAGATATAACTACCTCTACACCAAAATTAACCTCGCTTTTGGTCGGAACCAATAACTACGCGAAGATTATTTCGCGTATATTATCGATCGGCGGGATCGAAATCTCGAATTAATCGAGACTCGAACAATAGAGACTCGGGAGTCGCCTGTGTACGTAATTTATGGCAGTAAGGACGACTGTATTCTTTTACTATACGGAATGATAATTTTGCCTCATATTGCTACTCATAATAATTTAAATATCTATACCCCAAATATGGAGAAAGTCTTGTGTAGGTCACATCAGATTTTTCTTAATTCCAGTACACAGCGCCACCACCACGTAGCGGTGAATTCTGTAAACATTCAAAATATACCTAATTTACGGCAAATGGAACGACTGTATTATTTTACGATATGAAATAATAATTTTGCCTTATAATGCTATTCATAATAATTTAAATATCTATACCCCAAATATGGAGAAAGTCATGTGTTGGCTCATCAGATTTTTTACTGTCTCATACTAAGTATCGAGAAAGTATTGTTTTCGCGAAAAAATTCGACCTCGAGATTTTTACGGTAATATACGTTTTAGGTGTCGCTGATTCCGAAAAAGTAATTTTCTCAATGCCGTCTGCTTGTCTGTCTGTTACTGGAGATGGAAGCTAGACGAAATAACGAAAATGAATGAAATCTCGTACTTATCATACTTTATCATACTGAGCAGAGTATACATAGAAATGGTTCACATTGCTCAATAATTAAGTGTAGTTTATTCTACGCATTTTTTACAACAATCCGATTTTCTCGAAAACGGCTCTAACGATCTTGATCAAATTTCGTAAAGTTACTTGAGTTTACGTCTTCAATAATACTGTATATTTCATATTTCTCAAAAAATGAATATAAGGCTAGTTTATTCTAGGCAACTTTAACAATAATCCGATTTTCTCAAAAACGGCTCTTACGATTTTGATCAAATTTCTTCCAGTTACCTGAGTTTACGTCTTCAATATTACTACGTATTTAATTTTCCACAATGAATGAATATAAGGCTAGTTTATTCTAGGCAACTTTAACAAAAATTGGATTTTCTAAAAACAGGCTCATATGATTTTCATTTTCTAAAGATAACTAAACGACGCATTAGTACCTACATATGAGAAAATTTGTACAATGTATGATGTACCGATTTTTATCTATGTTTATCGTACTTTAGTAGAATATTCAACTTTATGACGACTTAATTATCCAATTGATTATTCTTCGGAAGAAGAGCTACGCGGAAATTTTCGCAAAATACTACGATGGAATAAGATTTAATCAGTTTAGTGTTTATGTATGAATCGGTCGTATACGAATAGAAAAGAGATTTTGGAAAATCGCTTACCTGAAAACTCAGTCGTGTCGTCTATAGCAGTCGAGGCGAATTTGTTCGATACACCTGTTGAAAGGCAAGAGACAGTTGGGACTTGGGCAGCTTATCGGTGCGGCTGCCAAACGGTGCTGCCACCATCTCAGTGATAACAAACTACTTATCTTTATCAAATTTTCTATTCTACTCTCTCCAACCTCGTTTATCAGATAAAGGCGACTACGGTCAAACGACGAACTACGGAGCGACGAATGGAGAAGACACTGTTATTACCACAACGAGCTTCATTAATTAAAAAATCGGTACAACATACATTGTACAAACTTTCTCACATATGGGTACTAAAGCGTCGTTTAGTTATCTTTAGAAAATGAAAATCGTATGAGCCTGTTTTTAGAAAATTCAATTTTTGTTAAAGTTGCCTAGAATAAACTAACCTTATATTCATTTTTTGAGAAACATGAACTATACAGTATTATTTAAGACGTAAGCTCAAGTAACTGTAAGAAATTTGATCAAAATCGTTACAGCCGTTTTTGAGAAAATCAAATTGTTGTTTAAGTTGTCTAGAATAAACTAGCCTTATATTCATTCATTGAGAAAAATAGAATACGTAGTTTTATGGAAGACGTTCGCTCAAGTAACTGTACGAAATTTGATCAAAATCGTTATAGCCGTTTTCTATAAAATCAGATTGTTGTTAAAAATGCGTAGAATAAACTACTCTTAATTATTGATCAATGTCAACCATTTCTATGTATACTCTGCTCAGTGTGATTAAATGCCTAAGTACAAGATTTCCTTCATTTCGTTCTAACCTCTAGGCTCCAGAGCCAGTAACAGACAGACGGCATTGCGAAAACCACTTTTTCGGAATCAGAGGTACCTAAAACGCATAATAATGCGTAGAATAAACTATTCTTAATTATTAATCAATGTCAACCATTTCTATGTACATATACTCTGCTCAGTATGATAAAATGCCTAAGTACGAGATTTCATTCATTTTCGCTTTACCGTCTAGGCTCCAGAGCCAGTAACAGGCAGACAGACAGACGGCATTGCGAAAACCACTTTTTCGGATTAAGCGACACCTAAAACGTATATTTCCGTAAAAATCTCGAGGTCGAATTTTTTCGCGAAAACAATACTTTCTCGATACTTCCTATGAGAAAGTAAAAATCGATTTTACGACCTAATATACAAGTACGAATCACTTGAACGCATTTTCTATTGAGGCATTATCTTTTCTCAGGAGCCACACGAACTTTTGAAATGAAAAAGTTTAATTCGAATTGTATTATTATGCTTCACACACACGCAATGCAACACAGTTAAATCTCGATTATCCGCGCGACAGGTTAACCGGACATCCTCCAGTATATCAGATCAATCAAACAAAAGCTGTTTCAGGAAAAGAGGCGAAGAACGTTCCCAGTTCAAAAATATGTATGCTCATTCGCGTACAGTTTTTACCCACAGAAGTTCTGTAATAGACTTGTCCTGTTATTTTATCATAAAAAGGTCCTGTGCCTGGAACATCAGCAATGTTGGCACCTGAAGAAGCAAATGCATTTGCGTTGATAATTTGGCTAATGAATGAAATCGCGAAAAATTTGCTCTTAGAATCATTTTTTGTGAATAAAGCTCGTAAATTAGGTGTAAAATCATGTGAAATTTCTGATAGTAGTATTTTGCCATTATGACAGCAATTAGACATTTTTATTCTTAAAATGCACTACGTTGCAATACATACATGACACATTTAACGGACCTAAAGAAAATGCTGGTGGTGGGAATTTAAAATAACCACTAAAAGCCATTTAAAAAAATTAAACTGCTGATCGGCTTTGTAAGTATCGATTCTCTTGATATCGAACTTTTCATTAATTATTGCTTGATTTTGCTCATAACATTGTTTTAACCTATATATGATTTCTCGACGCCGGAAATGATAACGTTTTCTGTTTTGCGCATAGATACTGTCACCATTCCTTTCTCTATAGTGATGAAGATATGCGCCTCTTGAATTACTCATTTTAAAATATCCTTGAAGATTTGGTCAACTAAATACATAAAAAATATTTTTATCAATAAATTTAAATTTTTGTGAATTTTTATGAAGGTTGATTGCAGCAAAATAAATTTGTTCATCGATTCGATGTTAGAAATAAAAATATTTCCATAATTCTTAAATTTGTGCATAGTAACACTTGTTTGCTCAATTATTTGTCTCAACATAGGCTACAGTTCCGTATTGCCCCCCTCTCGGTTTCTATGGACTTATTGATATAAATAAATTAATAACTATGTTTTATTTGTAGATCGAGTTAATATCAGACCTGATTGGCCGGTCTCGACATTTACAAACCCAACCACCGGACAACGGGGAGGGATAGTTTGGTTCCGGGCGAGGCGAAGGGCGCGGTAGCGCCCGGAGACGGCTACCCATTAAAACAAAGCGAGCCGAAGGCTCACCAATATATACTTTCAATGTTATATCCTCTTGACTAAAGTACTGAATAAAATAATGATTGTTTACATAAATTTTCTTAATCTTCATATTATTGTTTCAATATAGGGTGGGGGCAATATGGAAGTGACCCCCTAGCAGTGGGGGGCAATACGGAACTGGCCCCTCAACATATGTTATAAAAATGCCTGTTGCCGGACATAGCTTTTTTATCGTCTTAAACATCGAAATCAATGAAGCATAGCAACGCAAATATTTACGGATAATTATTCTGTGACTGCATATGGGAAACGTTTCTAACAATTTAATCGAAGCAATTGAATCTTCATTTCATCGAATGAATGCTGGAAACTTAACTTTTTGTAAGTAAATTTGGAACAGATTGGTACTTACGTATTATTCCCAGGACCTTACTTTGGTATTATCTTACTTACGTATTACAGAATAACAACGTATTGTTGAATTTACGATATTTTATTTTCAAAACAACATAAACAGAAACTAATTGGCCGGTCTCGACATTTACAAACCCAATCACCGGACAACGGGGAGGGATAGTTTGGTTCCGGGCGAGGGGAAGGGCGCGGTAGCGCCCGGAGACGACTACCCATTAAAACAAAGCGAGCCGAAGGCTCGTCAATATATCTTTCCATTTTTTTTAAGAGGATATAACATTGAAAGGATATATAGACGAGCCTTATGCTCGCCTTGTTTTAATGGGTAGTCGTCTCTGGGCGCTACCGCGCCCTTCGCCTCGCCCGGAACCAAACTATCCCTCCCCATTGTCCGGTGATAGGGTTTGTAAATGTCGAGACAGGCCAATCAGTTTCTGTTAATGTTGTACGTAAGTATGGCATGGGGATAATACGTAAGTACCAGGTCCTGCGAAGGGTCCTGGAGATAATACGTAAGTACCAAGAGATTTGATATAGGTCACCCACGACCGCAGCACCACCTGATTCCGGAAAAATGAACTATCGAAGTATGCGTACGAGTAAATGTTGCCCTTAGAAACTTATTAATGTTTACCTAAATAAATATTAGCAACAATAAATGGAGAGGATATTGGCGGGCCTTCGGTCAGCTTTGTTTTTATTTCTTTCTCCATACGTAGTAATGGGAAAGTATACTGATGACGAAAAAAATCCACTTCGAGATTTCAACGGAAATACACGTTTTGAGGTCTCTAGAACACGTTTAGACTATTTTCGGAATGAAGTCTGTATGTGTGTCTGTGTGGATGTATGTGACTGTGGGCGCTCTATCTCAAAATGTACTTGTCATATTAACACCAAATTTCATATATAACACTTTAGCATGAGCCAGTGCTGGCAAACGAAAAAAAATCGATTCGTTACGTTTTTCGTTACGGCCAAAAAAGCAATTTCGTTTTTCGTTACGTTTAACGTTATAACGAAATAATTGCTTACAAAACATGAGTACTTTTTATTTGATGTTCATAGCTCGTAGGTTTAGGTTTTTCATTTAGAATTATAGTTAAAAATATTTTCTGAACATATGTTGCAGATAAGGAACATTCTTAAGTTTTCTAAGGAGTCGCAACAGATTTCGTTATTCTTTTGATCATGCATACAAATTAGGATTTTTATATCCAACATTTAATAATCAAGGTTAATTGCTTTAACCCACATTAAGTTCAAAAATAATGTAATAATTATAATAAAATACTGCAATGCTCATGTCGCATCGTAGAATTTTTATAAGTAACTCGGAAAGTACACCGGCTGTACCAATTCTAATTCTTGCAACAGACCTAAAATTCGACGAAAATAAAGAAAATTGTCGAAATTTCAAGTTTTCCTCTCTGGGGTTTATTTTTGATAGCTTTCTTCCTTCTCTTATACCCTGTAAGAAATACATGCAAATCATCCATGGGTTTACAATATTGCATTTAATAACATTAGATATATGGTTTAGATATAAACTATATAGCAACCAAGCGTTACACCCACCGCACCGTCTCGCGAATGTCTGCTTTCATTACAATCCCGTCCGAAAACTCTTAAGAAGTTTGTATTCCTTGGCGTCAAGATTAGATGTTTCCTTATGGAATATGCCACACGGGCGTTTTTCGACCGCGGGAGGGACGCATTCTCAAGGTCGAACGCCGCGGCGCGCCGGACGGATGGGCCAGGGTGCGTTTCGAAAACGCCCTCTGGTGGCCACATGGAGCGTTTTCCCGTCGCCCCTCTGTCGCGGGAAAAAGTATGAAATGTATGCACGTGCAACGCTATCTGTCGGTCGTTTTATTACCGCTCGTCGGTCGTTTTCTTACCGGCTCCGTCTGGCACTCGAGTTTTTCAACGCTCGTTTCCGAACGCCTCGTGTGGCCGCCTCTAGGCGTCTAATTGCACCGGCGCTCGGAAGCTCGCACGAACGTGTTAAAAGTAAACAAAAAGGCCTCGATCTCCCAGGGGGGCACCTTGGGGCACCTGGACCCTTATTTATTAGTTAGCCTACACCCGGCCCTTTAATATGAGACCAGGTTCATGAGTTCCGCTTGATTCCGATTTTTTGTTGCGCTGCTTTTAGTAAGAAATTAACCAAAATGTAAGCTATTTTAGGAAGCCATTTTTCAGCAACTAAAATAATTAATAAATAATTGTCCATTGCATATTCTTATAGCTAAAGCAACATTCTATAACAAAATATACTTCACTTTAACTATTACTTCATTTGAACGGCTCCATCTTACGGCAAATACATGTATTTTTAGCCGAAAAAGGGAAACCTCGAAAACAACAGATTTTCCCTAACTTTGAGACGATGTAGCAAAATTCACACGAAAGTTGGGAGAAAAACAGTGAGTGTTAAATATGACCCAACTCTAGTACTTTATTATGTGGTAGTTTTAAGTTCCTACCAAAAAGTTGAAAAATCGATTTTCGATCACGTTTTTCCGATTCTGGACCACTGTGCGACGGTTTCTTCACACTCACCATCGCCGCGAAAAACGCCCGTGTGGCGCTAGCCTAAGACGGTACAGGGACGATAAGTCTGTGGTTTTGATACCACACACGCTCCATTTTACTCTCCGTTTTAAAACTGCGCAGGCGAAACGGTGTGTGGCGGCCTTTAGTTAAGGTGACCAGATTTCCGATCAGCTAAACCGGGACAAACTCTGTTTGCCCCTGGAGTATAGGCAATTTACCATCGAATCACCTTCCTCAGATCAAGTGAGAGGTTGTACATTCAAAGATGGAAACAAATTTAAAGTTTCTCCTCCATTCTTCTAAATAATTCAATGCAGCCTGGAAGAAAACGTCGACTGTCTTATAGAATGTCTCAGGCATTAATTCACCTTCGTCTTTGAGTGAATCAACCATCATTGACACCTTCATTCCAACAAACTTGGCTTCTCTTCTTTCTATCATCCGATTTCTCAAATTAGCCAGGGCAGTCTCTATTTCCATTAATGAAATATTCTTCTCTTCAATTTTTAAGACAGTTATTAAATAATTTCAATTGAATTAGTAGAAAGTGTAACCATAATTCAGATGTAGCATCTTCAAAAAATTTGCAAATAACAGCTGGGCATGCATTTTCGGAAAGAAAAAAGGAACATAAACCTGGATATATGTCAATTATTATTTTGATTGCTGGTAATAGTGCCAACTAACGTGTACTGCTATATCCAATAGCTTCTTATATGTATTCTGTTTGAGCAAACAAACAAAATTCTTTCAGTTTCTCCACTCAAACAGTATAAATATAAAAATATTTGTACATCTTTACAACCATTGTCTCAATGTCATAAGGGAGCTGATCGACTGCTGCTTGAGCAGCGTTGTGAACGATGTGTGCTGCACATCCTATTCCTATCACATCTGACCCAACATTTTCCTTTAAGACATTGTTTTGACCACTTTGCTATTTGTGTTGTCTGAACCAATATCTGAAACTTCTTTTAAATCATTAGCAATCAATTTCAAGGTTTTTCCTGGAAGGTCTTTAAATTCTAGGAGTTTGATTTTAATCCCTTTGTATGCCTTAAAATATTTAACCATAACTGGAACCAATTTTAAATTCTTACGGTTAGAAGTGTTTGTGGATAATGACATAAAGTTACATTCATTCAAATCAACTTTAACATCTTCTACACTCGGAAAAATTATGTTGAAAACCAATTCTTCAGTTTTTGTACGGGCAAAGCTGAATTTTTTATCATACATGGCTTTAATAAGTTGAGATGCACAGTCCATAGACCTAAAGCTGTGGTTGTACATCACTGTATGATAGGCATGTGTAGCTTCTTTTGCCGCTAAAACAAAATCATCTTTTCCAAATTCCTGTCTCTTTAAAAAAGGCTCGAACTTGCTGCATTCAGACTCTCTGATACTTTTTGGATGTCATGTGATCATTAATATTGGAACGACCGCCATGGGCAATCAAAAATTTTGTTCCACAAACAGTACATTGCACTTCATGTTCATCTTCAGGTTTTACTTTTTTAATAAATCCAAACTCTTTCTTTAAATCGTCATTGAATTTACATTTCCTACGAGGGGTCATGATGATTTAGGGGTATTTTTCTTTTTTTATTACTAACCTTACTAAATAAGCTGATAAGGCTGAGTTTTTTCCATAACAGACTGTGGGGTTTACACACCATGGAAGCAGACCACAACAGACAGAAAGTGTTTCTTTACATTATTTCTCCGATAAATCCAAGCCTTACTGTTGAATATGGTTGGGTGGTGGGGTGGAGAGGGGAATCTAGTCTTCATTTCAGTCTGGAAAATACACAACTTGTTGCAATTGCAAAATTTCCCCTGGCATTACTTTATTCTTATTGTCTTTACGGTTGCCAACATTCGATCGATGCTGAGAAAAGTAATTTAACATAGAATATGTTAAATAGAAACTGGCAAATATTATTTTAAATTGTTGTTAACAACTTCTTACGTCGTGGAACGACTTCAAATTATATACACGTCCTCACATCTCATTTCCTTCAAACTAGTGGAACACGCGGAAATTCCACAGAGTAAACAGAACAAAAAATGTAATGGGAAACGAAGAATGGCAGAGTCAAAACTTCGAGATTGTTACAGGCCAGTTAGCTACATTGTAGTACACTGTGGTAGTATACATCAATTCTCATTCTTTTCGTTACCCCTACTACCACAATTCGCTGGGAACAAACGATTGGGAATCCCCGTCTCTTGCCGGTTATTTCCCCACGCGTGCAGTTCCACCACTCTCTCGACAATATGCCGTAAGCACGCGCAGCAAAGCTCCCAGATCATCTACCGCCACTACTTCGGCTAATTATATGTATATAGTAGATAGAGTGCTTTAATGTCGCTATGTATAGTTACTTCGTTCCATCGGTCTTTATCAAATCTATTCCCTATTTTCGCTTGTGTGGATCGATAGTATTATCAAAACCTTGGGAGCATAAATCCCAAAACCGGTACAAATAAGTATTTTGGTTTAGTCTTTCGGGACACCGGGACAAGCGCTCCAAAACCGGTACCGTCCCGGCCAAACCGGTACATATGGTCACCTTACCTTTAGTCATTTTATCTTCCGTCATGACGTAAGTTTTTGCTATATGCAGACAGTAGTATCAAGTGCTTGGGAGTCCTGAGAATTTTTCATTCTGCAGGATTTTCTCCCACTCTGAAATTATTTACTCAAAATGTATTCGCAATTTTTTCCAAAAGCCAAAACCCTAACCATAATTTGCAATGACTGAAAAACTCAAACGAGTTTCCTGAATTTTTGTGAAGGTAGGTACCAGAGAAAACATGGACCACACCCGAAACGTGGATAATGATAAATATTTAGGTTATCAATATTGTGCCGTATGGCGTCGGCGCTGAGCCACTTTCACATTAAAATTTTAATATCCAATTAATTTTACACGCAGAATTAAAAGTAAACTACAGAAATAAAAGCTAGAACACCTCAAATGCTGAAAGGTATTGATTATTTAAAACCATTCCATAAAACACTCATTTTATTAAAAACATGAACACTTCACGTCCTACAAAATTTTGCATGTTTTTTAAACTTGCAATTGTCTCTAGCTGCTTCGCGATTCCTCTGCCGGGTCCACTGCCGCATTCTAATATTCAAATAGTACTTAAGAGTCCACGCTAATATCTCTACCTTGTGCTCAGCACAGGCAAAACTTAATGGAGCTGATTCCAGGACTTCATCCACAGTGGCACCAAACACGTTTGCCTCGGTGACATGCTTAACGAAGCAGTCTTCTACATAATGAATAACTCCTCAATGGACTGAAGAGACTCACTCTTAATCGCAAGTTGCTCTTTCTAAGAACTTGTCCAAGCACAGAGCAGGTCACTGTGCTATTGTCACTCACACATATTTGTTTATATAAAACTGGGATCACAGCACCATCTTTCCCCATCACAGTAATTAGCTGGCTAAATATCACAGCTTTTGGCCCAAACAAAGGAATGCCTTTAGCCTAATACGCTGGAAGATCCACAATACCTGCATCATCATTAACTACATGAAATAAATCTATTCCACAGGATTGATTTTCAGATTCGTTGAGCGAAGTAGGTGGTTCACTGGAGCATATGTCCACACCAGTAGAATCATTTTCTGTCTCCCGTGCTACTTTAAAACGTTTTCCTGGTAAGGCACCTCTCATGAATGTATACAATGACTGCCGTGGTTTGGATGTTCGCTTACTTATGTAACTAGGGCAGCCAGGAAACAACGTTGGCACAGCATCCTCAGCAACCCTGGGAATGCAATATGGTGACTGGAACAAGAAACAATAATTAATAATATTAACTATAGACATGGGTTACACCCACTGAAAATTTCATTAATGCACGAATATATAATTGCGTAAAACAAAATAATAATTATATATAAATTATATATATATTTGAATGCTAAAAACGTATCAACACCATGCATTTCATTGAAATTAAAGAAAACGATGATGAAAACATACGAGATGCTACCCAAAAGTTCCGGACTGGCCGCGTGGAACGCTAACCGGAAGTAGTAGGGACTTCTGCCGCTAGGATGTGCTGAAGACATCCTTTATGAAGGAGTGTGTAAAGTTTCAGGTGTGTGTGTGTGCACGTGTTTTCTTTTCACGCGAGTTTTTTCAACCCATTGTTACCGGCGTTCTGCGATTTTCTTGTTTAGTGAAATTGCAGACTGCATCAAGTTTTGCTTCAAGCTTGACAAAACCGCGTCCGAGACACATGAAATGCTTAAGCAAGCATTCGGTGACGAGGCTATGATTAGAACCCGGACTTTCGAGTGGTTCTCGCGTTTCAAACGTGGACAAATGTCTGTTGAAGATTCCGAACATTCTGGTCGGCCTTCAACCAGCACAACGGACGAAATCATAGAAAAAGTGCGACAGGTCATTTGCGAGGATCGTCGGCGTACCATCCAAGATGTCAGCAGCATTGTTGGCCTGTCCTAGGGGACATGTCAACGAATTCTGTCTGATGAACTAAACATGAGGCGGATTGCAGCCAAAATCGTGCCCCGCGTGTTGACCCAGGAACAGAACCAACGTCGACTTTGTGTAGAGAACTCAAGGAGCATGTTAGAAACGACCCAAACTTTCTTTCAAAGGTCATTACCGGTGATGAAAGCTGGTTTTATGGCTACGACCCCGACACCAAGCAGCAGTCTTCCCAGTGGAAGACTCCATCTCCTCCGCTACCGAAAAAACCAAGGCAGGTCAAGAGCAATGTCAAGAGCATGTTGATCGTCTTCTTTGGCATGGAGGTAATTGTCCATAAGGAATTTCTTCCCCAAGGTCAGACGGTGAATCAGAAGTTCTACACCGAAGTCCTGAGGCGTTTGAGAGAGGTCGTGAGACGGAAACGGCCGGAGAAGTGGCGCACACAAGACAGGCTCCTGCATCACGACAACGCGCCCGCGCACACCGCTCTGTCTGTAGAGCAGTTCTTGGCCAAGAAGAAAATGACAGTGGTCCCCCATCCCCCCTACTCCCCCGACTTAGCCCCCTGAGACTTCTTCCTGTTCCCCAAGATGAAAATTCGTATGAAGGGACGGAGATTTGACACCGCTGAGGACATCCAGGCGGAATCGCAGGAAGTGCTGAACAGCATTTCAAAATCACAGTTCTAGAGGTGCTTCCATAGCTGGCAGTGGCGCTGGGATCGTTGTATCAACTCCCAAGGGGACTACTTCGAGGGTGATGGTGGCGATTAGAACCTCAGGAAGTCTACGGTAGTTTATGGCTACAGTTCCGGAACTTTTGGGTAGCACCTCTTAAATACCTCGCCAATGACGTTGCCATCACAATATTTATGCAGTCTCTTCCTAAAAATGCCTTGAGGTGCAAAGTGCTTTTCACAAATGACTTCCTCGGTTTAAGTTCGAAATTCATCTTCGGAATAGCAGCTTGCCATTTGGCACGTAACAGGATCTTGCGGGACGGAAAAGAATGACAAACTTGATTTATTTAGAGCCATAGCCCTCATTGCAACCCGGAGCCACACAACTCCTCGGCATTTCTATCTCCTGTAGAAAAAATCGGTACAATATACATTGTACAAACTTTTTCATATATGGGTACTAATGCGTCGTTTAGTTATCTTTAGAAAATGAAAAACGTATCAGCCTGTTTTTAGTAAATCCAATTTTTGTTAAAGTTGCCCAAGAATAAACTAGCCTTATATTCATTCATTAAGAAAAATGAAATCCGTAGTATTATTGTAAATGTATCGTAAGTAACTTTACGAAACTTCATCAAAAACGTCAGAGCCGTTTTTGAGAAAATCGAGTTGTTGTTAAAGTGGCCTAGAATAAACTAGCCTTATATTCATTTTTGAGAAATATGAACTATACAGTATTATTTAAGACGTAAGCTCAAGTAACTGTACGAAATTAGATCAAATTCGTTAGAGCCGTTTGTGAGAAAGTCGAATTATTGTTAAAGTTGCCTAGAATAAACTAGCCTTATATTCATTTCTTGAGAAATATGAACTATACAGTATAATTGAAAACGTATACTCAAGTAACTGTACGAAATTTGATCAAAATCGTTAGAGCCGTTTTCGAGAAAATCGGATTGTTGTTAAAAATTCGTAGAATAAACTACTCTTAATTATTGATCAATGTCAACCATTTCTATGTATACTCTGCTCAGTATGATAAAATGCCTAAGTACGAGATTTCATTCATTTTCGCTTTACCGTCCATGATCCAGAGCCAGTAAAAGGCAGAAAGACAGACGGCATCGCGAAAACCACTTTTTCGGATTCAGCGACACCTAAAACGTATATTTCGGTAAAAATCTCGAGGTGGAATTTTTTCGCGAAAACAATACTTTCTCAATACTTCATATGAAAAAGTAAAAAACATGATAGAGCCAACGTATTCAAAATAAAATATCGCCTGAATATCTTATTAACGTTTATACTCACCGGAGAAACCAGCACAAGCGAACAAAATCTGAATCACACAGATGAAATTTTTACTTTTTTAATAATACTATACAGTTCAAATCCTAAAAAAATGAATATAAGGCTAGTTTATTCTAGGCAACTTTAACAATAATTCCATTTTCTCAGAAACGGCTCCAACGATTTTGATCAAATTTTGTACAGTTACTTGAGTATACGTCTTCAATAATACTACGTATTTCATTTTTCCCAAAGAATGAATATAAGGCTAGTTTATTCTTGGGCAACTTTAACAAAAATTGGATTTTCTAAAAACAGGCTCATACGATTTTCATTTTCTAAAGATAACTAAACGTCGCATTAGTACATATATGAGATAGTTTGTACAATGTATGTTGTACCGATTTTTCTTCTGCCTCTTGAAAACAAGCATTCACAATGGAAAGTATAATAATGAAACCAATTTATTAAGACAAAAATTAAAATATAAAATATTTAAGAGAATAGCTTTCACTAACATCTTTTGTCCCACCAATAACCATCACCAATCATTACAAATAAAGTATAGGTAACCAAACCATCACTCCCAGCTAACTGAATTTAGAAAAGTTAACATCTTCACATGTTCTGGAGATAGCCTACTTCTTTTCTCAGTAAGAATATTACCTGCAGCAGAGAACAACCTTTCAGAGGAAACAGAAGTGGCAACAATAGATAGATATTTAGTTGCTAATATTGACAAGTTGGGATAAATGGCTGTCATCGAATTCTAATACTGAAGTGGATTGGTTTCAATATCGACTATCTTATCATTTAAATATTGATCCAATTCCATTGGCATGCCCATCTCCCTTGTTTTGGTTGTTGACAAGTTCTTCTTAGCTACTTCTTCCCGATGCAAACTCCATATGTCTTTCTTTGCAGATATCTCTTCCTGTTTTGGGCACTCCTCAATTGGTATTTCGGCATCCATTTTGTTGAGCATATTTTTTATTTTCCTAATAGACTGTGATGCAGCAACAGGATTCTGAAAATACATTTTCTTAAACCTTTGGTCTAGCAAGGTTGCTAACCCAAGAGCATGAACCAGCTCAATGCTATGAAATCTTTTGTCCATTTCCTTTAACAGCATCACTTTCAAAGATTTTCCTATGTCACTTGTTGGGGTAAAAGTTTCCATTTTTGTACTTATTAGCTGGGATAAGTGGTATTACCTTGCTTACAGTTACCTACTTTTTTTCACGAGACATCTCAACCGTTACTTCTTCCAGGGGATGGAGCAGAGAGGTTACTTCTTCCATAGTTTTTAATTGTTGGGCAGAAATAACACTTGGTCCTTTCGGATATTTTAATAGAATGCAGTTAATTACTTCACTTAACTTACAGAATCTTTCCAACATTAAATAGCAAGAGTTTCATCTTGTGGGGACTTCTTGTTTCAATTTTAACACTTTACTTTGTGGAATACCTTTCTCAACCTGAAATTTTCTTAGCAAATCGGTTGCATTAACACAATGCTTAAAAAACAAAACAATAGCCTTCACTTGGGTTATTAGTTCAGGCAAACCACTTGTTGAGCTGATAGCTTTACTAGGTACTAAGGCAAGAGTGTGAACAAAACGAGGCAGGTGTGTAACTCTTCCCAAATTTTCACAAATGGCCTTTACAATATTGGCACCATTATCAGACACTATGGCTGTTACCTTGACCTCTTCAATATTCCATTCATTGAATAATAACTTCAGCTTGTTACCTATAATAATTATTATTATTTAAAAATATAATTATACCAATCAAGCAAAAAATATAAAACATATTTTGACAACATGGACATTATGACCATCATTTATTACCTACCTATATAAGAAGAATCATGACTTTCATTTAAAACCACAATTCCAATTGTGCCTGAAGCAATAGAATCTCCGGCTAAGTGGTGGATTGTCACTCCCAAATAGCTGATGGTGGATAAAGTATCAGTCCATATGTCTGTAGTAATTGTTAGACTGTTTATGTCACCAAGTTTAGATTTGAATTTGTTGGACAAGAACATATATTTTTCCTCCAACATAGACATGACATTCCGCCTGCTTGGAACTTTGTATCTTGGGACGCATACATGAAGAAGATGAAGAAATCCTTCGTCTTCTGCAATTGATAGGGGCTGGAAGTCTTTCGTAATAATAAAAAGGAGAGCATTATCTATCTTTTTCTTCATATTTCCTCCATCTAAAATAATAAAAATGATTGAAGTTTTAACGGTTGCATCAACTCTATAAAATAAAATTCATTTACCTCATCGGGTGTTAGAGGAAAATGTAATCTTAAAAAAACACAAGAGATTTCTGGTTATATTAGGAATTATCGACTAAAGAGCCATAAATAACGAGTATTTCTAGGTTATTTTTAGCAGTTTGGTTTTTGTTTATATTTACATCGTTCTTCCAGTAAATGAAATATAGTTTCTTTATAAATATTGATTGTTCTTACCAGAAAATGCTGAGACATTACGAAAGACTTCAGTTATGTTTTGCTGAATTTTTCTGGGAGTAGAAGTAGAATGGAGACCAATAAAAAATTCTCCTGAATCTGAACACACAGAACTCGTAGCAAATGACGAGTTACTGCAACTAGGAGAAGCGATGAAAGGATTGTCTTCCACTTGCTGAACTTCCACATTTAAAGGCTGAAAAAATGTTTGTAAATCCTGCAACCAATTTATAAATTAGTTTTTAAAACTCAAATTCCACGTCAGTTATTGACGTTTCGTCGTCGTCTCGTGTCTCATCACGTCGTTGTGTCGTATCTTTTTTAGAAGAACGAGATAACTCTTTATGTTTACGAATTATATGCATTCTTAAATTAGTGGTATTACCACTAGATTTAACAGTTTTTGAACAAATGATGCACTTAGATAAAGTTGAAGATATTCTCTTAAAATATTGCTGCACATTGGACACACTTTTAAAGTCAGATGCAGACATTTCTAAATATACACACGCAACAAAACAATCAACAAACTGGTAATATAACACCAGGTTTTTATGAATATTGTATTCGAAAAGACAATTACGCCCAACGTGACTCAGACTATGAACTGCAAGATTTCGATGTTAACAGATACATTAATTACAAAATAATAAGGCTTAGGTCTGTTTAAAAAAATATGAATATATCTTAATGAAAATATCGATACGCCAAAAATATCGCAGGTAGAATATCGATACAATATTCCGATACTTTTACCTCACCCATATCGATATTTTTTGCCCATCACTAATACTATAAAGCCCTAGATTGTACAGGCAGGCTAGAGCTCGCTGAGAGCATGAGAACTTTGGTGCCTTGGTGTATCTCATACCAGTCATTGGTTCTCTTACTGCATTTGACGATTCTTTGTCAAACCATTCAACCGGTTCTGCATAGCGGGGGAAGGCTAACTGAGTTCCTTCTTCTCACCCCTACTACTCTCGGGTCCTTGCGGACCTTTCTCTTCCGTGGGCCGCTGGGGCCTTCTCTTCTTATTTCCATCTTTTCTTTTGGGGTTTTTTGGGTGCCACTGGCCCTTCTCCCCCCCCCCCCCCCTTGGGTTTGCCCTATTAAGGGCTGCCATCTCCCCCTGGGATCCCGGGTCTTGCCACTGCCCACCAAGGGCCTCCCCTCCCCCCCCCCCTCTTAAGGAAAGACTTTCCGCCTTCTCACCTCTTCCCCACTTGACTGACCTCGTCATGTCTGGGGAATGCGGATTTATTTCTCCAAGGCTTCTTCTTGGAGCGTACCAGCGGCATAGGAGCTCGTCTTGCGACGGGCTCATCGTCTTTGAAAACCCTGATGGACAGATTGTTAGGATGACTAAAGAACAACTCCAGGTCTTGCTTAGCTCGATGGCCCAAAAAGCCGTGGTCTCTGCAGGGTCTCCTCTGCCTCTCTCCCCTGTGCCACCCACTCCGCTCGTCACTGAACCTGTGTCAGTGTCGGCTCTTAAGTCAGGTTGCCCTAAGCCTCTACCAGCTATGGCCTCTGCGCCTACTTCTGCCCAGGTGTTTCCCCCACAGGGGCCACTCGGGGTGAACCTCCAGTTCTCTCTTCCTATGGGACCCCGGCACCTTCGGGCCCTGCGTCTGGCAAAAAGAAGAAAGGAAGGAAGCCTCGTCCCTCTTCCCCTGCTTCCAGGCAGGGGGCGATCTCTGCAACGCCTGCGACTGCTCCAGTCGTTGTCTCCGCCCCTCTGCCTTCTCAGGCTGGTACCTCTTCTTCTTCTTCCACTTCTCCCTCTTCTGGTTCTGCTCCATCCTCCTCTGCTGTTGAGGAGATGGAGTCAGAGAGTTCCTCTGCCTCCCTCAAGCGGAAGCTCCCCGCTTCTGAGGAGGATCCTGCAGCTCTTGTGCCGTCCCTTGTGCCTGATACCCAGGTGGCTTCAGCTATCCCCGAGGAGCCCTTCCAGGAGGTGAAGCGGAAGAGGGGCTCAAAAGCTAAGACACCTGCTCCCCATCCTGGCGGTGACTCTGCGCCATCTCCTGCTGCGGGGCCTAAACCTAAGCCTGTCACGGTCTATGGCATTTCTGACCACTCCGGGCTCATTGATCTCCTCGAGGAGTCACTGGGTCCGGATGTTGAACTTAACATCCGGGATGTCTCAACCCAAATTTTTGTTCAGACTCCTGAGGCTCTTCGGAAGATCCTAGAGGTTTTGGATAAAGCGGATCTCCAATTCTTTTCTCGCCCTCTGGACCATTCCCGCACAGCCAGCATCCTAATTAAGGGGCTGTCAGCCAACATGTCCACAGACAGGGTGGCATCAGGCCTGGCTGTTCTCGGCTTCACTGTCCTCTCAGTCAGGCATTTTGTTCACTCGGAGGAAGCTGGGCAGAGGATGACCCCAACTCGGCGCTTTACGCCACTGTTGATAAGACTCCGGGCCTCCCTCCTCTACATAAAATCACCCATCTCTCCCACTGTCGGGTTGAGATGACCTATTTCAAAAGAGCGGCGGCGCCCCTGGTGTGTTTTAACTGCCAGCGGTTCGGGCATACCGCTACTGGCTGCAAAATGCAGCCACGATGTTACAAATGTGCCGGGGCCCACCGCTCCCACTTCTGCACGGCGCCCGCATCGGCCTCCAAAAAATGCTGTAACTGCAGCGGGGTCACCCAGCCACCTATCGCCAGTGCCCTGCCTACCTCAGGGCGACGGAAAGGACACTGGCCGCCAGTCGGCAAAACGAGGCTGCGCAACGCTCCTCGCAGAAGGCGCGGGACGTTGTCCCTACTGTCTCTTCTTCCCGTCCTTCGGCAGCTGTTCGGGAAGCCTTGTCTTTCTCGGGCCCCATGCAAGGCAATTCTTCTTCTACTTCCTCCTCTGCCCCTCCTGTAGATCCGGTGCTCCTGCAAAGGGCGGAGCCCGCTATTCTGGCACCCACAGCCGTGTCCACTGACCGTCGCAAGGGGAAGCAAAAACCCCTGTCTCCACTGACACTGACGGTGCTGCCGCTAGTGGGAGGGAGGGAGTCTGCCCGGCGACCCCTGCCCAAGCCACTGCTGACCCTTCTTCCATTCCGGATGGGCTACCTGCTGCCCACCCTTCTGTCTCTACTCCTGTAGCTTCGTCTACACCTTCCTCTGACATTTCTGCCGAGGATCGCGAGCTGTGTAGCACAATCTCGTCTATTGCCCGCGTCCTCCGGCGCCATGTCACCAGTCAGCAGGGGCTACTGCTTCTTTCCCTGCTGGAGGAACATGCCGCGGCTAAGATTCCCAATGGAGCCACGCCGTAGGAGAGGATGCTTTACCATTGTGGGGTGGAATGCGAACGGCCTGCGCCATCGGGTCGATGAGCTTATTCCACTCCTGCAAGACATCGGTGCATCTATCGCGGCCGTCTGCGAGACTAAACTCTCGCCGGACGTAACCTTTCGCGTCCCCAACTGGGTGGTACATCGGGTGGACAGAGAGTCGCGCCCTGGAGGGGGGATTGCGCTGCTTGTCCACTCCTCAGTGAAGCACCAAGTTCACCTTCTACCCAGGCTGACCGTCTTAGAGGCGGTCGCGGTTGATGTCTCTATGGTCGGTGGCAGATTACGAGTAATCGCCGCCTACTACCCACCTGGTCACAAGTTTGACGATGGGGCCCTCTTCCCTTCTGACGATGTCCCGACCGTTGTGCTTGGCCACCTGAATGCCAAGCACACGGACTGCAACTCCACCCTGTGTAACAGGAGGGGGCATCTTCTGCGGGACCTGATGCTCGTGGAAGACTTGACAGTCTTGGCCCCCACCACTCCAACCTTTCTCCCTTCTAATGACGTATTGGACATCGTCCTAGCCAACGCTGTCCGGGCGTCACTCAATGTGGCGGTTATGAATGAACTGTCCTCCGACCACCTTCCTCTCCTACTCCACTATGGGAATCTTCCTGTCTATCTTTCTCCCCTGTCCCGCAGGGACTTTGCCAAGAAACCTTCGTTTAGACATCGCCGCTGCCCTACCGGTTGAGCCACGGGAGCCTGCTTCTCGTGTGGAGGCTGATCTTATGGTCTCCTCCCTCACCTCTACTATCAGGGAAGCAATGAATAACAACATCCTCTGGAGACACACACCCAGGGTGCTCTCCCGCCGGCTCCCAGAACCGGTACGCCGCCTCGTTTCCTTTCGAAACAAGGTTCGGAGCCTTTGGTAGCGGCACCGGACGCCAGACCTCCACAGGCAATTGGACCAACTGAACAGGGAGGTCCGGACTGCCGTCCGGGAAATCAAGTCCGATGCCTGGGAGGAGTATCTCTCTGAGGCATCCTTGCAGGACAGACCCATGTGGCATGTCTGCAGGTCGCTGCGATCTGCGCAGCACCGAGACATGCCCATAAAGCTGACTTCTGGGCTGGCTTGTACGGCTGGCTGTCCCAACCCCTCGAACCTGGTCTCCGATGCCTCAGAGAGATCCATTCTCGCGGCGTCCTTTGAACACTCCCACAGCGTGCCTCCTTCCCTGCAGGCTCTATCGGCCATACGAGCGAGGGACATGGTGGATGTTATGCGGCGACTTCCCACCCGCCGGTCCCCAGGGGACGATGGTATCAGTAACCTGGTTGTTCGACAACTACCAATAGCGGCAGTCGACTATCTGACTGCCCTATACAATGGCTGCCAGAAGCTTGGGCACTTTCCTGAGGAGTGGAAGAGGGCGAAGATAGTAGGCATTCCAAAGGCTAATAAGCCGGCGGATGCTGTTGAGGATTTTCACCCAATTTCATTCAATATCTTCGGGAAGGTCTTTGAGCGCCTCCTATTTCCTGTGCTCCAGAGACACCTGGCAGCCGATAACATCCTCCCTGGGGAACAGTTCGGCTTCCGACACCAGCATTCCACCACGCACCAGCTCGTACGGATGACGAGCTTCGTCACCAATGGTTTCAATTCTCAACGTAAGACAGCAGCAGCTTTCCTGGATATCAGCAAAGCATTTGACAGGGTCTGGCATCAAGCCCTGCTGGCCAAAATGCTTTGGGTCCGGGTTCCGAGGCCTCTGATAGCCTAGGTCCGCTCCTACTTGGAGGGCCGGCGGTTCTGGGTCTGCTGGGGCGAAGAACGCTCAGCGACCTATTCCATCCGTGCCGGGGTCCCACAGGGATCGGTACTTGGACCGACCCTGTTTAATCTCTACACTCATGACTTCCCTCGGAACCCGGGTCCGAACATCACCATTGGCCTTTATGCTGATGATGCTGCTGTGCTGGCGCAATCGGCTAATGTGGCAATGTCCATCAGGTTCCTGCAGCGAGCCCTCGATACCATCTACGAGTGGTACTGCAGGTGGAGAATCACCGTTAATGCCACCAAAACGGTGACGGTGCTGTTCCGGAAGGGCCATCACCGTCCACCACCGGCGAACATTACAATAGGAGGCCTCACCATCCCCTGGTCTCCTCAGGCATTGTACCTTGGCGTGACCCTGGACACGGGTCTCACCTGGGCACCCCACATTAAGGGCCTAAAATCTCGCGGGTCTCTTGCAGTATGCAGGCTGGCTCCCATCCTGTGCTCCAGGGAAGTTACTCTGGAGACCAGGGTGAGGATCTACAAGTCCTGCGTACTGCCTATCCTATTATATGCCTCGCCGGTGTGGTCAGGAGCAGCACCCAGCCACATTAGCCAGATTTCTGTCGTCCAGAACTCTGCGTTGAGACTGATCCTCAGAGTGACGAAGCTCCACTTCGTACGTACGAAGGAACTCCACCTGGCTTCTGGGGTGGTCCCCCTCCTGGAAGTCCTTGAAAATAGAGCCAGGGCCTTCTTTCTGAAGTGCTCCACCTCTCGGCACTGCTTGATCCAGGTGATGCCGTGGGACCGCCATAAACGGCCCATTGCGTCACTTGGATCGACCTTCCAGCCGCTGCCTAAACAGCTAAGGAGGTAAACCATTACGGTTGCCTCCATAAACACCTGTGTTAATCAACCTGTTCGCATGCAACTTCCAGACAGGCTTATAGCTTAGCTGGCAGCCTGATTCCAGGTTCACTCCTGTGGTCCTGACACCCCGTATCACCAAGGCAGGCTAACTTGCCATTTTGAATCTCACGCTTTGGAGACCTTCGTTGATTCTATCGGTTTGCTACCTTGCATTGAAGGAAAACAAGTACTCCTGTGCTCTCAGTGAGTTTTATGCCAAGCTGCTGAAAGAAAAACGTTTTCAGGATGGTTGGATGTGCAGCTCCAAATTGTACAAACAATTCCAGGCGAAAAATGTTTAAGTTTTATCAGTTTCCTATGGATCCCATCCGAAGAAAGAAATGGGTTATCAATTGCCGAAGAAAGGATTGGGTTCCTACGTCCAACAATTACTTATGCAGTGCAAGTACATTTTAAGGTCATGTTTTAACAATGTAAGTATAAATGCTGAAACATTCCATGTAGTAGTGTAATTCATTATATGAATAATTTTGAACTAGTACCCATGCTTTTTGTTGTACGTATATAATTTGTTAAATTTGTAATTTATTCTGTGATAATTTTCATAGCCCATCGACCTAAATAAAGCATATTTAATTCAATTTAATGCTACTTCTCTGTCAGCTTGTAGCAAAGTACTTCAATGATTTAAATTTTATTAACTTTTCGTGCAACTCAGTGGAGTTTAAGCAATGTCTAAGTAATGTCAAGTGAAATAATTCCTATGTTTACCAGTACCCACAGAAAGTAGCAGTAGCATGGCAGTTTGTTATGATTACCTTGATTACTTGTTAAGAGAAATTGAAATCAGCAAATTTCTGCCTGACGTTTATTTTGCGGCTGTTTTTATGTGAGGCAAAACTGGTAAAATTCAACTTAGCTGTTACATAAGATATTTTGTTAAAGTACAAAGCAAAAAATTAAGCTTTTTTTTTAAATACTGATATTTCTGATTGAGATGTTCCTTAATTCATTGCAAGTAAATCAGTCAGGAATGCCTGCTTTGGACTCTCATTTACAAAATTTTTAAGGTCCAACTTCTGATTGCTTCTCTCTGAAATTTAAACCTGTGTCTATGAACGACAGTCAGTTTAGTAAACATTTCACAATGTTAATTTGCTGAGAATAATTTAAATGTCAGAAGTGCACATAAAATGAAAAATAGCTGTTAAAATAATTATATAAATATATATAAGCTTTGATCTGTACCAAATCGGTACAATCATATTGTAATGTTTATATTTGTATATTTATATATTTTGGGGATTCACAACAAAATATCTTGATAATTCTCTTTGACATAAAAATCAATAACTAACTTACTTATGTTAATGCATAATTTCCACCTTTTCTTAAAAATATTTATTTACCAAAACTCATAATTATGAAAGTGATGTTATAATAGTTTCACAGTTTATTTGGAAAATGAAAATAATTTGTGCATTCCAGTAGACACAGAATAAATGGCTTAAGTGCCAAGAACTGTGAACAACTATGAATTTGGTTTGTAAAACGCGTTTTATTTTTAGTGAAATATGGAACACCTTAATGGGTACTGCTTATTAAGTGTTTTTTTTTATGAGTACATGTGGATGAATATAAATTTTTAAACTAAATTAGAACTAACTAAATTTCTTAACTATTTAAAAAATTACTGTTAAGGCTTGTTTCAAATGTTGTTTCTCATTACAGGTGTATTTTGAAGAAAGCCAATTTGAAAATAAGCTTTTGGATGATAAAATAAAACGTACACCATATGCAGTGCCAACAATTTTTGATGTGACAAATCCTCCAAGAAGACTTGATCAGCCCAGGAGGAGCATTTTCAAGATGAAATTAGTTCATGTGAGTATTAAATAAAATGTAACAAAGTTATATCTATGCTTAATGATCAAGCTATGATGGATATAATGGTCAGTTCCTTTGTGTAATCAAACATAAGTCTAGACCAGGGGTTGGCAACCCGTGGCTCCCAAGCCATATATGCTCTTTGGGCTATGACCTGCGGCTCCCAACCACCCAACTCCAGCGAAAAGCATAACATGCTCTTTGGCTCTTCTTATGTTGTAATACATAAGAAAATTGAAAATTTGGTTCCGATCCCTGGTCTAGAGTAATATGTTTACATATATTCCTCAAACCACCCAGAATTATATACTATAATTTATACTATTATTTTGTTAGTTTACA
Source organism: Uropetala carovei (assembly GCA_036926305.1). Lineage (NCBI taxonomy): Eukaryota > Metazoa > Arthropoda > Insecta > Odonata > Petaluridae > Uropetala > Uropetala carovei. The sequence goes on along the minus strand of JAXCHB010000047.1, from coordinate 398,759 downwards.
TGGATGTTACGGTAATTTTACCTCTTCAAACCTTCAATGTTGAACATAATACCTTACCATGAGAAAACATGAGCACATTATTATAAATTATGGCTACTATGGTTTTCAAAATGGGGGCCAGCCAGACTTTTTTCACACTCATCCCATTTACATCAATAATATTTGCATGCTTTCTCCCAAGACAAGTCGGGGTCATTCCATGTCAATTCAACAAGAGCCGTCTGATTGCTGTCTTATATTTTAAAAATATTTTGAGGATAGATACCTATAACAACCCAACCCAACCATGCATGCCATTCAAACCACTTAAGCCTGTTTCAAACCGTGCGTTTTTTGTTGCTGGCTAGCTTGCGAGATTCCCTGCATGCTACTCTGCGGGCTATGCTGATGGGTGCTGAGCTTGGTTCACTGATGGTTATTGTTTCACACGGAGCGTGAATCCAATCCAAGGAATCCTTCCATTTGGAGATAGGTCAGTGTTGTGCCGTGCAGAGGACTCTGAGAGCGGGCTGACTTGTGCGCCACATGGGTGAAAATGCAAGTTTTTACGACAGGGCGGTGGACTGTTATATGTTATAAAGGCTATTTTATGTATAATTAATTTATTGGTTTCATTATTTTTTATATATATAAATAATTATTAACTCGAAGTATATGACAACAATTTTGATGATTACATGATGCTCCTCATAATGAAAAATATAATGTTATAAAATCTAATCTTTTAATCCAAAAATAATTATTTTTTGTATATCCAAGTATCTGTAATAACTTTGTTGATGGTATTTCAAAAACCATACCATTATTTATAATATACACAGCTATAAAAATTATGATCATCACTAGAAGATCATCATCAACACATATATTAACCATCACACACTATTTATGAAAACACGAGACCGCTCTGTGTTGATCACGTGATGTAGCGCTCGGTGGTGATTGGCCGATACCGCCAGCCAGCAGGAAAACACGCAGGAAAAATAGCATGGGACCTAACCTCAAAAACCAGCAAGCAGGGCAGCCATCAGCGAGCAGGATTTTGAGCAAGCTAGCACGCACAGCAGCCATCAGGGCTCCATGCAAGCAATCCAGAAAGGAAAAACACACCGTGTGAAACAGGCTTTAGTCTGGTCCATCACAAGACTGAAGTTAATCTTCAAATTTGTTACCTCTACCTGAAGCCTGACCAAGGCAAAATAAGCTAACATATTATAAGAGCCATCAGTGTCTGTCGTAGGACAGCGGCCTTCCTTATATTTTGAAAAACCTCCAACTCATACCTATCATTAGCCCAGTCTTTCAATTGTATTTCAGTGCTAGTGTAGTATGCAATTTTATGTGCAACAAAACTAAATTCAAATTGTCAAAAAGAATATAATTATTTTCTGTCTTATAGATGGAAATGGAGCCATCTACAGCAGTGTCTGAAGAAAATGAAATGTCTTGCAAATGTGAAGAAGTAGCTCAGCTACGGAAAAGAATTGAAGAACTGGAGAAGGAAAACACATCGCTTGGGAATGAAAACAATGCTGTTGGTGAGTTTCTTTCCCAGGAGCAAGTTGACAACTTGATGAAGAAGCCTTCAGAAATAGGGAAATAAGGATTAAAAATGAAGTTTTCACTAGAGAAAAAGGGTTACCAGCATCTTCGGAACTGTGGCTTTCCATTTCCTAACTATTTAACATTAAATAACCAAATAACCATGTTCAAGGGTTTTATGTAAATTTTGGGATTTTGGAAAATGTGTTTGATGTTTTGAATTGCAAAGTTGAAAATATGATTGAATTTGAAAGAGATTGTACCATTATCCTTGATGAGATGGAGATCTCAGGGAATATTGATTATGACAATTCCACCAAATCATTTTATGGGAAAGTCACTTTAGGCAATGTGGCTGCTAAGGGAAATCACCTCACTGTTTTTCTTTTGAGGGGAATAACATCTTCCTGGAAACAGATTGTTGGGGTTCATATTACAGAAAAGAAAACATTTTCTTTGCAAAGAGAAAATGGTTCATGTGTTTGCAGATCCTTCCCACTTACTAAAAAATTGGTGCAATGTAATGCGCAACTGTGATATAGTTTTACCTAATTTTGTTGCTCAGAATGAGAATTTGCCCACTGTGAACATGAACTCTGTATACATTAATAAACTCTGGGAGAAAGAGATGGTAAAGGATAGTGGCCTGCGTTTATTGCACCACTTGTCAAAGGAGTGCATATATCCATCTCATTTTGATACAAGTTAGGAAAGTGTACATCGTATCACAAATGGGCGCGTTTCGTGCAATGGAGTATTAGAAAGAAATTATAGTATACCTGTACTTAAGGGAAATAGCGTTTTCAAGTTCTTTTCTTCATCATAAAAAATCAATTTTCTTCCTATTTAATAATATTACATGCACACGTAGGGAAATTAAACGTTTGTTTGGGAGATTGTTTATGTTAGCAACAATGAAGTAACCATGCAAGAAATTTTCTAAGTTCAACTCGATATAAGACTTTCTTGTTTGATTTTCTCGATAACGGCTACTCCTACGATAAAAATGTATAGAAATGAAAATACTCTACTTCACCAGATCTACAACTTCTATTTGAAAATGATTTTAATATGAGCAATACTTTACGAGATATGAGGAAAATTTAATTTTTTGTCACCAGTAAAGTGGTACCCCTGATTGGCGTACGTGATTCATTTTTGCGATTTTCTTATTATATTTGATTGAAAGTCCTTAATATCAAATTTCATGAAAATCCGTTCGGTAGAAGCCGAGAACGAACATGCGGACGGACGGACGGACGGACAGACGGACGGACGGACGGACGGACCGACCGACGATAATAGGCGCTCACGCTGTAAGCGAAACGCGCCTAAAAATGAATGTTGGAAATGCAATGAAGTATTTTTCTTTAAAGACAACAGCTGCATTAGAAACTGCAGTAAGGCTGAAATCATTGCCACCAGAAGCACTATCTACTGCATAGTTTATAAGATTCGTCAATGAATGGTTTTCAGTCCTGCCATCCAGAACGAGACTGAAATCTGTTACATCTCGTAACAAAGAAAAGAAAATCACTTTCTTAAAAACATTCATCGATGTCATTCAAGACATAAGTATCATAACAACAAATGATAAGGTTACATATTGGAAACCCTTGAACAGTGGTTCCATTCTTACCACAACTTCCTTCGTTGAGTTTTGTCATTTGTTGTTCAATCATGGGTACTCGTATGTAATGGGAAGTAGATTTTCTCAAGATGGCCTTGAAAATGTATTTTCCCAAATTAGGAAGAAGTCTGGAGTGAACCCACCTGCATTATCTGGGTTACCAGTAGAGTAGCTACCATATAGCAAGAGTAGGCAATGCCTAAGGGCCCTCGAACAAAAGGGATCCCACGAGCGAAAGACAACGATTATTTAAGCATCACTTTGATGAATTGTCGTTTTCACCTCTTTCTCAAGAGGGCCCTCACCACAGAGAAAAATAAACACCAATAAAATATATATAAAAAAATCTTTTTACTAAAATATTTCCACTTAGGGGGCCCATCAGCGATTCTTGCCTAGGGCCCAAAACCTCTAGCTACGCTACTGTGGGTTACACAGTATTAAGATGATTGTTATCAATCAATTTATGTCCCCCTGCAAACACACAAACTATTTCAGTGATCATGATGTTGCCCTCTTATTGTTAGATTTTTCAAGTATTAAAAAAAATATCAGGAAGATGCCAAAAAATAATACCACCCCTGTCACTAGTGCCATCTCAAACTATGTTTAATCCCTGTGAGCTAACCAATATTAATTATATAGCAGGATCTGCTCTACAGGCCGTGCTTAAAAAAAGTGTTGTGTCAAAGTTGTGCTAATATATTGTGTTCAGAAAAATCTTCTGATTTAAGCTCCACAATGACCAATTACTCTTGACTATGGGGGCTTGCATTATGCCTCAGACACTGTGATGGAGACTTGCACATTAACTGAATCTCTAATACAGGGTAACAAGGCTGAATTGTAATCCTCTAAAATCACTATGAGAGACATTTACAATGAAATAATTTCAGGGAATCCACAAATCCCTAAATGATGTAATTCAGTTATGTCTGTCATCGAATATTATTGTAAAGTTAGAGGATAAAGGATTTTCACTCTGTAAAATGTTGGAGGCCAAAAATAGAATGCCTACTACATTTGGAAACAGACAATTGTCTTTGAAAAATAAAAAGCAAATACTTTGAAAGTTTACTTATTTATTTATGGGCAAATATACTTTCGCTAATAGTAGCTAACTTAATAAAGCAATGCTTTTTATCACAGAATGTCCATGGTTTTTATGATGTGCTGTGCTCTTTCTTTTATTTCTGTGATTATGAAGCATCAGGTTTTCTTATGATTGTTTTAATTAATTTATGTACTAGCTGAACCCGGGCAATATTTGCACGTTTTTTTCAATTAATTTATCAAAAATTAAGGAATGTGTACAAAAAGTTAATCTCAATAATTCACATTTAACTATACTAATGTATTTTCCAGGTATTGGTAACGTTCGCCGGTTCAAATCTCGCTGAGGGCACGGCTGCATTTGTGTATTGACAATTTATTATGCGAAGTCGATCAGAAAACTATATTTAAAATTTCATATTAGAGAGGAAATTAATGCTACGCAGTAATTTATTGCGAACTTTTCCATTTCCCAGAAAATAACACGTAAAAATCGAATTCTCGACCTGCAGGATTTCATTCCCTTTGAGATAAAAATAATAAAGTATTGACCTCCAATCTTCGTTTATGAAACATTTTGAATAAAACATTATAAAGTTTCTTATTCTGTTCATCATTTTCCGCCTACAGTTCGAAATAGTTCAAGTTAAACGTTTAATGCAGGGTTCCCCAACCTGCGGGTCGCATGCGGCCCCCGAACCAATTCTGTATGGCTGTAGGCCTCCCAGAATGTAATTCTTTTTTAAACGTTTTGTGCATGTTTTACTCTTGCTAGCTGGGATGAAGAAAAGCAAATTTAGATTGGAATCTACTCTCAACGAAAGTGAAACATTGTATTCATAGCTAACATGAAAAGCCAATTCAGATTGATATCTGCTTTCAACACCAGTGAAACATTGTATTCATGGCTAATCTATGTATTACATTATATATACAAAGACGAGTGATGGCAGAGTAATGGGCTGTTATATCCCGTCGCCTCCAGCCAGTGCCCATTGAAACATTTGTCAGATGTACTTTGCAGGGTTTAGTTCTTCCCTATTGTCTTGTGTCTCGGTGTGGGTGACTTGTCCACGTTTTGTCGCTCTTGCTGCTCTTCCCAGTTAATTTTAAGTGTATTTGGTGATTATGTGATTCCACAAGGATATTATAGACGACGGTAATCAGATTTCAACATTTTACGAGTCCAAACCGAGGTGAGTATTATTCTGTGTGCAGATGACTGTACGGAAAACCACGAGTGATGTGCTTGCTATGACGTAATTTGTGTAGATTTGCAGATAATGTTAGGAAAAAACTCCCATAATAGAACAATCGTGGAATCACTGTAATTATATCAATTGATGTAAAATTGTTTTTGCAATAGGTTCTGTAGCAGTAGTAGAAGATAACATAAATTCTGGTTTGTTCCGAACTTGTTTTTTTACGGACTCAAATTTGTTTGTATGATCACATGAGCGTCATTGAAGAAAATCTTTCCACGACGTGCGTGCTTGTGCACATGCATCGAACTCGGAAAAATCGAGGCAGATTTAATGCAAGGTATGTTTATGTCACTTTTTACGTTATAATAAATTAATTTATTGGTAATAGTGAAGGAATGGGGGAGAAAGTTTGAATACGGACAATCATTTCTTTAAAAAAGGATTAGTAAAACTTTCTATCTTTATGAAGATTAAGAACTAATTGTTAATGACGACCTCATTCTCGGCACAATCGAGGTGTCTTTCATTGAAAGGCCCAAATATTCAGAACACATACAAAAATTAAAAAACGAAAACCTCAGGATTTAAACAGTATTAATAAGATGCATTTTCATCCAAAATACATGTACATTTACCATAGCATCTCATTTCCATCTTTGATGACGGTAAGGATCTTATAGCGTAAACTAAACAACACTGAACTACTTGTAGCCCTTCTTTACTTTAAAAAATGCTTGCCTGGAGTCGAACTCCCCCCCCCCCCCAAATTCCTATACCATAACCAAATTATTTTATTAAAAAAATACACTACAGTGATTTATTTCTTTTCAGACTACTTCAAACAAACAATTCTAAAATAAAGCACGCTTTAAAAAGATGGCTTCATTAAATGCGATGACAACAAAAAAGCGAAAGATGAAGGCCGTCAATTCAATGATCGTTGGACAAATGAATATTTTTTTGTTTGACACAATGATAAAGCACTTTGTCTGATATGCCATGAAACAATTAATAATTTTAAACTGTTCAATATTTAGAGACACTACGAATCTCGTCATAAGGAATATTCATTGTTTTATGCAGACGTACGACTGAATAAGTTGAATTCACTGAGGAAATCTATGCACAAGCAGCAAGCTTTTTTTAAAAAAGTTGTAAAAGAAAACTTGTCAGCTGTGCATGCTAAGTTACCATGTGGCTAAATATATTTGTGAGAACGGGAGACTGTTCACTGATGGCGAATTTGTAAAGAATTGCATGTTAAAAGTAATGAAGGAAGTGTGTCCTGAGAATTTATATTGTATTGAGAATCTGAGTTTATCCTCATCTACAATTACAAGACGTTTGGAGGATTTGGGAGATGATCTTTATGCTACATTAACTCAAAGAGAAAAGGAATTTCTATGCTTCTCTTTAGCTCTTGACGAGAGCCTTGACATAACAGATACTGCTCAACTACTAATTTTTATTAGGGCTGTAGATTCAAATTTTGTGGTTACGGAGGAGTTGTGTGCACTGCAAAGTATGACAGACACTACAGCTGCAGAAAATATACTTTTGAAAGTATCCGAAACTTTGAGAAATCTTAATCTGAGTTGGGATAAACTAAAAAGTGTGACAACAGATGGCGCGAGAAATATGATAGGGAAAAAATCTGGGGTAGTTGCCCGAATTAACGAAGAAATAGTGAAAGTTAATACTGCCATTCCTATGCAACTTCACTGCATCATTCACCAACAGGCTTTATGCAGTAAGATTGTAAAATTCGAAAATGTAATGAGTGCTGTTGTATCAAGTGTTAATTTCATCAGGCGTTATGGATTAACTGACCGGAAGTTTAAAAATTTCCTCTCTGAATTAAATGCAGAATATGGGGATGTGCTGTATCATGCAGAGGAAAAGTTCTTAAACGATATTTTGCTCTTCGGCATGAAATTGATATTTTTCTCACAGAAAAAGGAAGATCTCAAGAAGAATTTTCTGACTCAAAATGGGTTTGGGCTTTAGCTTTTTTAACTGATATCACAGATCATTTGAATAATTTGAATTTAAGATTACAGGGCAAAGGAAAGCTGATGTCAGACATATATGCTGAGGTGAAAGCATTTGAGGGGAAGTTAAATATTTTGGTGAAACAGTTTAGTGAAGGTAATTTTTCACACTTCTCTTGCTGTAAAGAACTAGAATCTGACGGAAAAATGGTTTCTCATTCCCCTCCAGAAAGATGCACAGAAGCACTGAAACTCTTGCAGGAAGAATTCAAGAACAGATTCGGGGGTTTTCACAAAAATGCGTAGGAAATAAAAATTTTTCAGAATCCATTTGAAGTAGCACCAGAGGACTCACCTGCAATGTATCAGTTGGAATTAATTGATCTGCAAGCCACAGATGCTTTGAGAGACACTTAACAAAGAAAATTGCCTTTTGAGTTTTTATTCAGGACTACCAGACACATTTATGAACCTAAAGACATTTGCAGCGGGCATGTTCTCTATTTCCGGTAGCACATATATTTGTGAATCAACATCTTCAAAAATGAAAATAATCAAGTCGAAGTGTAGGACAAGGCTTTCAGATGATCATTTGCATAAGATTTTAAGGTTGTGTGTTACGAACATTGAAGTAGATATTGATAACCTTGCTAATAAAATGCAGCCTCAAGTATCACATTGAATATATGTAAAAATAATAAATGATGATAAATAAATATCTTTATTTCATAAATTTAACTTTATTTTCCGAAGAAGTGAGTAATTTGTTTTGTTTATTTATCTTTCACAAGATATGTCCATTGTCCATCCTTTGGATGGACGTGGTTCATCTGTCTTAAGGTAAAGATTACTATTTATTAGTAAAATTTTCAAATGCATTATTCTGCGTCCTTTCCTGATGCTGAGAAGGAATCAATATGACGAACTGACTCTAAAAACGATTTTGCGATGAACTGCTACTCTATAAAAAAGGTCAACAGATTTTCTTTGCCTGTGGCCCGCGAGGACTTTTGAATTATGAATGCAGCCCACTGGAGGTGTAAGGTTGGGGACCCCTGGTTTAATGCATGTAATGCTGGAGTTCAAGTGGAAAATAAAAGGAAAATTGAAATTGTAAGATCAGTTTATAGAGGAATGTAAATAATGGATAATACAATTCCATAGAGGCATATTTTCCACTTCCATTATCTCAATGAAGAGAAGATAACCATGTAATATGTCAGAAGAATAACATATTTCCCTATTCTCATCTAATTTGAAATTTATGCGTGAGGCTATTTGCGTTAATAAGCATTATAGATGTATAATATAATGGTTCTACGTACTAAAATGTAAGATTCCAGCATTCAAATGATGAAATGAAGATTCACCCGCTTTGAATAAATCGTTAGAAACGCTTCCCATATGCAGTTAACTGAATAATTAGCCGTAAATATTTACTTTTCTATGTATACTAAAGTTTGAAGTATCCTTTTTAGTAACTAATATTATCGGACTATGCACTCAAGTCAATTCAGTTCCTTCCTCTAGAGGTTTCTTTAAGTGAAGGGGCTCTGCCCCTTACCGCTGTCCGGTTTACACCCGTGAGATTGGTAGCAAAAATAGAGCATACCTTTCTAGCTTTGTTTAAGAGCTTGTGTGTTAAGTCTTCCATCTCTTTTCCACATCCATTCGGGAGAATACTCCATAAGTCGGTCAGAAATCTGCATTTTAAGTCATATTAGAGAGGATATTAATGCTACGCAGTAATTGATCACGAACATTTATGTTTATAATTTTCTTTGTTTCTTATTATCGAACTAGTATAATGACCGTTGAAATATCAACGGAAGAATTATAGATAGATTGATTATTAATATTTGCATTTAAAATAATTATTAGCACACTTTTACATATGAAATATTTCGTCATATATTACATTTATAGTGAATATTCTGTTGTCGTTTAGTAAATGCCTTTGGTATTTTTTCAGCTATAAAATTCTGTTATTCTTCTCCCACCTTGTTCTTGTCAATGCTGCATATAAATGTCGGTGTGCAAAGACCGGGAAATAATTATATGTATACATATATAACGTAGGGAAAATAATTAAATTTCGTGCATTTAACATATGATTGTTTTAAAATTGTACTCTGTTCTTACGAAGAAAGAAAGCTTACTCGAATCCACAATAATGTTCTCCATCGTTATGTATTACATAGTTAAAATAAAACTCTTTAAATATTTAAATTAAAAACTAACTAATTAATCAATCAGTGGAATAATTTCTTTGAATACTATCTAAACAAATACAAATCAATTTATTTCAACATTGTAAACTGTAAACACAGACAGTCTATTGATTTGTCGGATAATCTTGCCATTCTCTTAGAGACCAGATTTCCAGAAATTGAGAAATTTCTTTCGTTTTGGGTTGACGTTGGTTTAATTGTACTTAAGGCATTTTTCAGCTTTTCCAAGTTGGTTGTAATTTTTCCCGTTGCCTCGTACACATTCATTTCTTTTGATAACGAACGGAAGTCATCGTCAATTACTTGGCTTGGCATCAAGCATTTACGGATCGATTCTCCCAATTGTTGATTCAGACTCAGACTATCAACTTGATCCATTTTTAAGTTTTCTTCAACTGGTTCTTCAGCATGATTCAGTGTAGTATTCTTTTCATTTGAATAATGGTATAGTCTGTTCATGATTAATTTAGCTGTTTGGACGATTTCATTTTTTGGACTTAGCGCAAAGAAATCATATTTTTTTTACATAGCTGTAGGCATTTTGGGTCTTGAAGATACTTTATCAAAGAAATTAAAGGCACATTTCTTCTGTTGGCAATTTGTTTTTTCAAAGCATCAAGGAGATTCGCACTTATTTCAGAGGTGTTATCGCCTAATGCACGGTTCATTCCTATGCCTTGCAGAGAATCTCGAAATCTCGAGAAATTTTTTTCGAAACTTGAGATTCTCGAATATTAGAAAAAAAATTTCTCGAGAAATGAGAATATGAAAAATAGGAATTTCTCGAGACGAGAATGTTCTAACACAATCTCTATTCCCATACGAAGTCAACAGAATAATTATCCGTAAATATTTATGTTGCTATGCATCATTAATTTCGGTGCTTAAACAAAGGTGCGAAGCGAATAATGCTTTTATTTCACCTATTTGAAGGTTTAATTGGTATTAATTGAATCGGAAGCAACAATGACGGTCGCCTTAGCAACGGCCGGAAAGAGTACGGGTAATTCCGTGTCAAATCAACAAGGGGTCTGAACCTTGATGTCTTCGATTCACTTGATTTTTGGTGTATTAGTAGTACCTATGGAGCATATTGAAAATACAAATTTTTAGATTTTTTGAAGCAATAGTTTTTTTACATAAATTTTTGACAATTGCAAAAAACTCACAATTTCGGCATGCTTTGATGCACATAAACGCCCATAAATCTGTAACCCTTAATCATAGAGAGCTCATATTGGGCTCATTTTAAATCTCTTTTAAAGAGCTTTAATTTGATGTACAACATACAAGAATTTTGAAGAAAAAACGTTTTTGGCCCATTTTCAAACTTTTATTTTTGAAAATCTCAAAAACGCCATTATTGATTTTTTTGGAAAAAATATATCTTAAAGTGAGACATTTCATGAGTTTAATTGCAAAATTTCAGAATGGGATGAAAATGGGATTATACTTTTAGAAACTTTGAAATAAGCAGTGCACCTGGTAATAGCAGCTTACCTAGATTTAATTGCTCAGTATTTTGTGTTTTTTTTAAATTAAATTTATTTAAATATAATATGTTTTTTAATTTTAAATAGTCTTATATTCAACTTCTGTGGTGTACATTAATTTTTTGAAACCATGTATTTCTATGCAGTAAAATAACACATTCTACTGTGAAAAAACTAGTGGCTCAGAAAGGTATTTTATCATCACCAGACCCTAAACCAGGGAAAACTCTTGATGATAAGACTGCATCCCTAGTAAAAAATTTTTACAATTGCGATGAGGTCAGTAGAGTGATGCCAGGGATAAAGGATGTTGTTTCAGTCAAAGAAGGAGATACCTGTGTCATTGTCCAGAAAAGATTCGTTAATTTACAAGAACTTTATCAGGCATTCAAAAATCAGTACCTACACCAATAACAAAATTGGGTTCTCAAAATTCTGTGAGTTATGTCCAAAACAATGCCTTTTGGCTGGATAAAGTGGGACACACACAGTGTGCATGCACTATCCATCAAAATATAAAATTAATGATGAGTGAAGCACATTTTAAAAATATAATTTTGAATAATAGAAAAGAAGAATCTACTCCTTTGAAGTCTTACAGAACTTGTTTGGCCAAAATAATGTGCAATCCAGCACCTCCAGAATAACATATGAATAAGTGTATGGAGTGCCCTGGAGTTGATCAGTTTAAAAATGCTTTGATTCAAAAGTTTGAGAATGTTTGTTGATCGCATTACTTTTAAACAATGCATATCCATAGATCGCTGTACACTGGAGACTGTAGTTAAAGGAGTTGATAGCTTTGTTGAAGATTTTTGTGAAATTCTAATAAAACTTAAAACTCATGACTTCATCGCGCAGCAGCAGAAATCATTCGATAATTTCTTAAAAGACAGCATTACTCAGGAGGAAGCTCTCATAACCTGTGATTTTTCCGAAAATTACTCCTTCATCCTACAAGATGAAGTTCAATCTTATCACTGCACAAGTACGCAGGCAACAGTCCACCCATTTGTTGTGTATTACAGAGAAGAAATGGAACTGAAGCACATGAACTTTGTGTTCATTTCTGACTGTTTGATACCCAATACTGTTGCTTTTTATACATTTCAGAGCAAGCTTATCCCACTCCTTAAGGATGCCATACCAAATCTTTAAATAATCTACTACTTTTGAGATGGCAATGCTGCTCAGTATAAAAACAGAAAAAATTTTTGAACTTGTGTCACCCAAACATGATTTTGAACTAGATGCTGAATGGCATTTCTTTGCCACATCTCATGGCAAGAGTGCATGTGATGGCTTAGGGGGTACTGTAAAGTGCCTTGCTGCCAAAGCGAGTCTCCAACGCCCCTACAATAATCAGATCATGACACCAAAGGACCTTTTTGAGTTCTCGAAGCAGACCATTCAGGGCATTCATTTAAAATATTCAACAAGTGAGGATCACAGCATTAGTGAAAGAAAATTAGTTACAAGATTTCAAGATGCAAGAACTATTTCTGGGACACAGAAGATCCACTGTGTTGTGCCAAAGTCACAATCTGAGCTCATTACCAAGCTTTATTCATTCAGCGACAATGAAAATATCCATGTTGTGTCTGAAAGTGCTTCCGTTATAAGCTCTTATTCAGCTCCCACTGTATCTTCTGGTTATATTACTGTTGAATATGATGGAGCATGGTGGCTGGGCTGTGTTCTTGCCAGACATGATAATGTCGCCAAATTAAAAGTCAGCTTCCTCCACCCGAGAGGACCATCTCCTTCATTCGTCTTCCCTGATGATCCAGATGTTCTAGATATTCCTGCTGATACTGTGTTAACTCAGGTGGACCCCATTACTCCAAAAGAGCATGTTTACATCTTAAGTAAAAGTGACTCTTCAAGATCTTCAATTCTTTTGGCAAAAAGACTAAAAAAACTAGTGAAGTGAATTTCCTACTCTGTATATAAATAAGACTTTTTGTAAATATTTTTATGTATCTTCTTGGACTGTTTTGTAACGAAGTGTATATTAGATATTAGCCTATGATTAATGCAAAGGGAACCAGAAAACTCACTTACTTAACATTGTGTATCTCCATTAAGTTAAAGTTTTCAATAATAAATAAATTTCAATTCTGTTAAAAAAGTAGAATCTGTTATTCTACTGCATCAAAAATACATGGTTTCAAAAACTTAATGTACACCACAGAAGTTGAATATAAGACTATTTAAAATTAAAAAACATATTATATTTAAATAAATTTAATTTAAAAAAAACACAAAATACTGAGCAATTAAATCTAGGTAAGCTGCTATTACCAGGTGCACTGCTTATTTCAAAGTTTCTAAAAGTATAATCCCATTTTCATCCCATTCTGAAATTTTGCAATTAAACTCATGAAATGTCTCACTTTAAGATATATTTTTTCCAAAAAAATCAATAATGGCGTTTTTGAGATTTTCAAAAATAAAAGTTTGAAAATGGGCCAAAAACGTTTTTTCTTCAAAATTCTTGTATGTTGTACATCAAATTAAAGCTCTTTAAAAGAGATTTAAAATGAGCCCAAGATGAGCTCTCTATGATTAAGGGTTACAGATTTATGGGCGTTTATGTGCATCAAAGCATGCCGAAATTGTGAGTTTTTTGCAATTGTCAAAAATTTATGTAAAAAAACTATTGCTTCAAAAAATCTAAAAATTTGTATTTTCAATATGCTCCATAGGTACTACTAATACACCAAAAATCAAGTGAATCGAAGACATCAAGGTTCAAAATAAATTTTTAGCTGGTTGATTTGACGTGGAATTACCCGTACGAAATATCCATAAAAATTCTTAAACAATTGCATATTTCTGAATATATCGACCATGTAAATATTGCAAGAATAAGATAGTATAGAGTTTTAGAATAAAGTTGAATAAAGTAAAAACGAAGAAAATCGGTCCATATTTACGTATTTGAACGAATGAAGGAAAAAAACCTTGCACTCTGAAAACTCGAAAATCCCGTGTAAACTTATGGGAACATATAAGTGTCTCCTGGATTCGAAACCGGGACTTAATGAAAATGAGAATAGTTTTCTAGAGACCTCCTATCTTGTAGAAACAAAACGCAGTTTACCGCATATCTCTACGACGAACAGCTTCTGAGATACAGGGGGGAATGGATGGACGGACACTTCCAAAATTATATATAGGATAGTTATGGAAAATCAAAAGGCTATAATATTTGTAATAAAATTACATACCTAATTTTCAGAAGAATTCTTATACTTCTATTAAACAATCAATTATATGGAACAATAAATCTTGGAAATAGTTTTCAGGTGATTTGGCGGTGTTAAGTACACTTACATGCAGGGCTGTGGAGTCGGTACGCCAAACCTCAGACTCCTCTATTTTTCTACTGTCCGACTCCGACTCCTTAAAAAATGGAGTTAGAATGATTAATTAAAAAAACAGGATATATTAGAAAATGATTTATTAAAGAAACATAGGATATTTCTTTAATAAGCATATGTACAAAATTAGGACCGCAAAATATATTTATTTGAGCAAAGAACCTGAACAAAAAATGCTGTCAGATGAAAATATACAATACACTGTTACGCACTTAATATTTTAAATAAATCTATGAAGAATTTGTCCTCAGAAAAAGAATCGCCTCAGTCAGATCCTCCTTCATGGATGCCCTCAAATCTGATCTAATTATTCTAAGAGCAGAGAACAACCTCTCAACACTAACTTGGGTTGGTGGCAAAGCAGTAACCACCAGGGCAACATCTTTGACAATTTCAGGATATAAGGGAATGGCTTCTTGCACTGTTAGTTTTGATGAACGATCAAATTTTTCAACTTCTTTTAATGCAAGTGAGAAATTTAGCTGAAATTTACTCACTTTGTTCTTTATGGGTTAGGAGGAATCCTTTTCTTTGAGACAATGCTTTGCACGCTCCTTGTGATTCAAATATTTTTCAAAATCAAGTTCATCCTCAGTTGATGAGGTTGAAGACATGGCAGCAACACTAACTTCTTCTTCCTCCTGACATTCCTGTAACCCATTCATCCTAACTGCTACCTCAAACAGAGCATCTTTCCCTTTAGTCAGCTGCTGATCATCCAGCAAAATCCGGTGCATTGGGTCTACATAAACAGCTGCCAAAAAAATCTTGTTTTCTAATAATAGTGCCTCTCTTCGTTTCATTGAAGCAGAAATACCATCAACAATGTTATAATATTATGTTTTTATTTTGAAGCTGGAGTCAGAGTCGGTACATTTCTACCAACTTCGACTCTGATTCCAACTCCACCCAAAATTGATTCCAACTCTGACTCCACGACTCCGACTCCAAAGCCCTGCTTACATGTATAAGAATCCATATCTACCGGCCCTGGATGGTCCAAAAACGGAAAAAAATTTTCTTCTTATGTAACTTTTGGTACACAAGAAGCTCTGAAATTTTTGTTGCTCTGGGTTAAACGGTGTGAAAGTAGTTTTTAGGACTGACTGTCTGACGGAGTTTACATTAGCAGATTTTTTCAAAAAAGAAACGCCAATAAGATTTTAAAGATTATTTTCCATAAACCTCTGCATGTCATTTCAAAATACTTTACTTTCATTACTTTAAAATACATTACCGTTTACTTACATTTATTAAAGTACACTTGACAGAAGTGGCGAGAAGTAATAGATATGCATCTACCGTTATTTCGAATTCCCGCTTTCCCTTGAGATTCAAAATGGCGGATTGGTCTGCTTGTATATATAGTGGGCTCTACGTGGCTCTACTGTATACTAGACCGTGGTC
Organism: Uropetala carovei; assembly: GCA_036926305.1. Classification (NCBI taxonomy): domain Eukaryota; kingdom Metazoa; phylum Arthropoda; class Insecta; order Odonata; family Petaluridae; genus Uropetala; species Uropetala carovei. The sequence continues at coordinate 382,821 of JAXCHB010000047.1, read as the reverse complement.
AATGTCGATTATCGAGATACTGCGAGGGCAACACGGTGGTAACTCGTAGCGATTGTGGATGTTTGAAGTTTATTCTGTGGTGTCTGCAGAGACGTGTCAAAGTAAAGGCGTAAATTAGTATACAGCTATTTAAAGAAATATTGAAGTTTTCAATGATATTAACATATAATTGTTGAGATTATTAATATTTTAAAATATCCGGTTTAGTAATCAAGAAAGATAGAGCATGCCTCTAATTTACGAAGCAGTCGGAGCTACAATTCTTCCTAATGTTGGAGGAGTACTAAATGGATATTTAATACGTCCAGGCATTGGGACTTGGTATAAGGTGTGATTATTTATTCTTTTGCGATAAAAATTCCAAATTTTAGTTGTGCTATAGAAGACCTTTTAAAGGAAGCCTATTTTCTGTACTGAAACTAGCCGTTCGTGTGTGTATACACACACAGTGCTAGGATGGAAGAGAAAAATAAGTGGTATGGTTTGCCATGATTTTGAATGCTGAAAGTGGTAGGTAATCATGAAGTTTAGTCAATTTTATTATGAAGGGGTTCCAGGCTAAAGCCGGGCGCTACCGCGCCCTTCGCCTCGCCTGGAACTATAGTAACCCTCCACGTTGTCCGAAGTTTGGGTTACTAAAAGTCGAGACAGGCCAATCAGTTTTTTGTCCGGAGATTAGGTTTGTAAAAACTGATTGGCCTGTCTCGACATTTACTAACCCAATCTCCGGACAACGTGGAGGGTTACTACGGTTCCGGGCGAGGCGAAGGGCGCGGTAGCGCCCGGAGCCGACTAACCATGAAAACAAAGCGAGCTGAGGGCTCGTCAATATATCCTTTCAATATTATATCCTCTTGACTGTTGCGCCGGAAATGGAACCAATGTAATTTATTTGGCGAAACGCATCTCGTGATTCAGATATTTTTAATAGCTTTTTACTTTGTTATTGAGGAGTATGTTTTGTGTTTCACTTGAATTTATATTAAACATAAAAGTAATAAATGATTTAAAAATTGAATTTGGGTGTTCCTGAGTGCTAAAACCTCCTTCATAATAAAAGTGACTAAACTTCATGATTACCCTGAAAATAATGTGACGGTATGGTTCATGAGCTTAAATTTTACATATAAGTTATATATGGGACATTATATATATATATATATATGTCTCATCATCATTAGCCTTTTTCAATCCACTGTTGGATGAATACCTCCCCCAGACTTTTCCAGTTTTCCCTGTCAGCTGCCTCTGTCCTCCAAGTTTGCCCCAAGAACTTAACAAGCTCTCTGTCCCACCTGTCTTTCGGTCTTCTTTTCGGTTTCTTGATGTTTCTTGGGATCCATTCGATGACACTGGATGTCTAACGCTGGTCATTTCTTCTAGCAATGTGGCCCGCCCACTGCCATTTTAGTGCCTTCACTCTTGTAATCACGTCACAGACTCCCGTCTTATTTCTTACCCAGTCGTTCCTCTTGCGGTCTCTCTGGGTGATCCCTAACATGTATCTCTTCATGCTCCTCTGTGTTGTTTGCAGGCGCTGTATCATTCTGGCATTCATGGTACATGTTTCACAACCATATGACAGAACAGGCAGAACACATTGGTCATACAGTCTCCTGTTTAGGAAGACTGGAATATTTGATTTAAAGATGTTTGCATTCCTGCCAAAAGCACTCCATGCCATCTTCACTCTCCAGTTGATTTCTCCAATAAGCGAACCATCAGTAGTGATGAGTTGACGCAAGTAAACATAGCTGGTTACTTCTCTGAGTTCTGCTCCATTGATATGTATCTTCTCAGAATTTGTGAAGGAGTTGTACATAACCTTTGTTTTATTAAGATTCATCTTAAGTCCAGCTTCTCGGCTTGCTTGCTCAAGCTCTTCAGTTCTTCTAGGGAGCACTTCTGGGCTCCCTGCAAACAGTATGATATCATCTGCAAAGCACAGGTGACTCAGATGTTCTCCATTTAACTTTATGTCTTTTTCCTCCCAGTCTAGTGTTTTGAATACTTCCTCTAGAGCTGCTGTAAATAACTTAGGGGACATAGTATCTCCTTGTCTCACTCCCTTTTCAGTCTTAAAGGCATTCATTTCTTCAAGCAACTGGACAGATGTCGCATTTTCATAGATATTCTTGATCAAGGTTATGTACATTTCTTCTTCTCCTTGTTTCGTTAGTGCACGTAACACAGACGACGTTCAGACAGAGTCAAATGCTTTCTCGTAGTCGATAAAACACATACATAGAGGTAATTCATACTTGTTACTCTGACTGATTACCTCTCTCACGACTTGGATATGGTCCATCATGTAATACCCAGTGTGAAATCCAGCTTGCTCTCTGGGTTGGGCAGAATCAAGATGGTTTTGAAGGCACGTAGTGAGTATTTTGGTGAATATTTTGTAGACTGTTGGGAGTAGGCTGATCGGTCTGTAGTTATTCAAGTCTTCTTTGGAACCTTTCTTGTGCAGAAGGATAATACATGCATGGTTCCATGTTTCTGGTATCTTTTTCTTCCTCAGACACGAAGTAAAAATCTTAGCGAGAATCGTTTCCATATGATTACCCATTGCTTTGTATACTTCCGCCGTGATACCTTCCATTCTTCATACTTCTGATTGCATATATCATCTCTTCCGGAAGGATATCTGGGACCTCTTTAGTGGGCATATTTCCATCATCATTTGCTAGAGGATCCTCATACAACTTGGTGTAAAATTCTTGTACCCGTTCCAGGATTAATTTCCTACTATGGGTTATGGAGCCGTCTTCTAGCATCAGGGCCACAAGCTGTCTCCTTCCGATAGAGAGATGTTGCTTCATTTTCTTGTAGCTTCTATTGTTTTCTATCGTTTTCTCGATTAGCTCATAGTTATATTTCTTCACATCTTCCATGATGCACTTCCTTATAGTTTTGTTAAGTTCTGCAAAATGGATCATTTCTTTAGGATCGTTAGTAATTTTCATTTTCCTTCTTTTTTCCATCAGCAGTCTTGTTTTTTCGGTTAACTTTTTCTCTGGCTTTGTTTTAACTGTTCCGCCTATTTCTTGAGCGGTTTCCTTGAGTATCTCTATAAATTGTGATTCAACTTCTTGGTCTTCCTGTGCACTGAATTGATTTTTCAGTTGGAGCTGAAATTCTTCTTTTCGTTCTTTTAGCACCTGCGTGTTGATAATAGACTTAGGCTTCTTCTTTATAAGCTTCTGTCTTTCCGACTTTGAGTTGAACTTTATTCTGCATCTCACCAAGCGATGGTCACTTCCAGTTTTAAACTGGTTGAGGACGGAACAGTCTTCAGCCAATTGCTTCTTATCGACTAGTATGTAGTCAATTTCGTTTTTGGTACCATTGGATCCTTTCCAGGTCCATTTTCTATTGGAACTCTTTTTGAAGAAAGTGTTCATTATATATAGACTAGTACATTCAGCAAAGTCTACAAGTCTGTCCCCTCGTTCGTTTCTGTCTACATATCCCCATTTTCCAACTGCGCTGTGTCTTCCTTTTGTTCTCCTACCTTGGCATTGAAATCACCCATGACCACTTTTAGATAGCAGCTTCCTTTGTCATGCAGTTCTCCAACTTGGTAGAAATCTTCCACTTCCTCATCCGAGTATGATGACGTTGGCGCATAATCTTGGACTATTTGAAGTTGATATCTTTTATTTATTCGAAGCACTAGTCTAGCTGTCTGCTCGGATGAACTTTCCACTTCCATGATATTATTCTTCAATTTTTTGTTTATGCTGAATCCAACTCCTCCTGTTCTTCCAGTGTCAGTTCCCCAGTAATAAAAAAGATGTCCACTCTTCAACTCCAGTAGGCCTTCACCTTTTCTTCTCACCTCACTAAGCCCTAAAATGTCCCACTTGATCTTCTCCAGTTGTTCTTGGAGCTCTTGAAGTCTGTCTTCGCTGGACAAAGTCCGGCAGTTAAAGGTAATAAGGTTGAGGTTAAAGGAATTGGGTAAGGATGAGAAAGAGTGGCAGGGGGCATTTAACCTCCGGGGATTCTTAGCAGCCTCTGCCTTCATGCCTTGTTCCTGACCACTGCCACAGTCAGAGGCAATCCAGCCTCCGGAGAATGAGGGCCGTTTTTTTGGGTGTACATGTCATGGGGGATATATATATATATATACAGGGTGTATCAGAATAACCCCGAAATATTTTGTAGGGTTATAGAGGAGACCTAAAAAACCATTTTGAGATAGGGAATGAGTGGTCGGAGAAGCCTTTGTTATGTGCCAGAGAGCACTGATGTCAATGCGTTGAGGTGATCGTCCACAATGCCAACCCAGATGTTCACAGAGAACTGTTGTTGATGGTGGTGGATGGAAATCACGTGTGGATTATCATCGGCCCACACGTGGCTGTTTCTGCAGTTGTAGACTCCATCCCTGGTAAAACAGGCTTCGTCAGTAACGAAACATACTACCTGAGAAAACCAGGGACTTCTGCACAACGATGTAATATCCAGCGGGAAAATTCCTGTCTGGGTCCAAAATCATGAGGGCACAAACCCTGAACTCGCTGTTCATGAACGACCCTCCACACAGCATGTGCAATAGCACGGGTACTTGTTGATGGCTCTTCTCTTATGCGCTCCAACACCTCTTCCTCAAACAAGGGAGTTCGGACTGACCTCTTTGCACCGCAGTCTTGTTTTGATGGCTTCACCGATCCTGTCTCCCGCAACCGTTGGAACACTGCTGTGAATGTGGTGGGATGGGGATGTGTTTTGTTTTGGAAATCTTTCCCTGTAAAGCTGCGCAGTTCTCCATGCACTCCCTTTAGCTTCGCCATACACAAAAACTATGACAGCAAGTTCCGCAGTTGTGTACTGAGCCATGCTAACCACTTCAGTTGTAAACGTCCAATGTCGAGTAAGCAACATCAGCTGACTCGGACAACGTCATAGTAGCTACGAGGCCTGAAAGGGGAAGAGGGGTGGAATGTTTGAGAGTTTGTTTGCCTAGAGATATACTTGAGGGTTGGTCTATCTTCCAAGTGCAACCGCGACGTTTGGTGTTCTGTTGTGCATAACGGAGGCATTGCCGACCTCTCATTTCCTATCTCAAAATGTTTTTTTAGGTCTCTTCTATAACCCTACAAAATATTTCGGGGTTATTCTGATACACCCTGTATATATATACAGGGTGATTCAGGAAGATATAGAATATCTTCAAGAGCCGATTTCTGAGGTCATTATGAACAAAAAAAGTTCATATGAACATGTGTCCAATTCCGAATAATTAAAGAGTTACGGCTGTTTGAAAATTAGAAAAAGGCAAGGCAATATCCGGAACTCAGGAAACAATTGCCGACCAATACGTGATGTGTTCTCCGCTACAGTGTTTATTTGCTTGTTTATTTACTTATTTACATTGTCAAATACGAATGTGCGTATTATTAAAGTATGTTTTCAAAAACACCACCTTCGACTTCAAAGCATTTCGCTGCTTGTGTGTGAATCGTGCTCGTTGCACGCCGAAGTGCACCATGACTGTCTTTTATGCGAGCCACAGCATTCAATACGCGATGAATTTATGCATCCCATGTTTGCACTTTAGTATGGTACACAAGATCTTTCATCCACCCCCGCAAGCAGAAATCCAAGGGGTTTAGGTCTGGGGACCTAGCTGGCCAATTTTGTGGACCATTGCGACCGATCCATCGCCCAGGGAACTGCTCATTGAGGTGAGTCACCACTGCATAGAAACAATGAGGTGGAGCTCCGTCATGTTGGAAGTACAATCGAAGTCTTGTAGCCAGGGGCACATCTTCTAACAGTTGCGGCAATTCGTTTTGCAAAAATTGTAAATAAATCTGTCCAGTAAGACGACCCTCAAAAATGAATGGACCAATTACCTGATCACACAACATTCCACACCACACATTAACACTGAATCGGTGTTGAAAGTTACTGTCCACAGTGGCATGGGGATTAATTTCGGACCAAACATGGGAATTTTGTGTGTTGTTAATACCGTTGTGGGTGAATTGAGCTTCATCAGTGAATAAGATGTACCAATGCAAATGCCGATTCTCATTAAGCCAAATACAAAATTCCAGTCGTCGGGCAGGATCCCCAGGTTCGAGGTGTTGGACATGTTGCAAGTGGTAGGGGTGCATTCCTTCTTCATTCAATGTTCTCCATACTCTTGACTGTGAAATGCCGAGATGTGTGGATATCCTTCACGTACTAGTACGAGGGCTATGCTGTACTGCCTCAAGGATGTTCTCTTGCTCAACCACGTCTTGTCGAACCACATGCTCATATGGAGTATTAACGCTGGGAAGTGAGCCGGTATCTCGCAAAGTTTGGAACACTCTGCTAATAACTTTTCGATTTGGAACTCTGTGGTTTGGAAAACGTCGCTGGTATTCAGCGACAGCAGCAACAGCATTTCCATCGCAAAATCCATAAACATACACCATATTGGCATATTTAGCACTTGTAAATGTAAAAGCCATCTTGAAAGTAACACTAACACAGTAACAGCTAACAATGCTAATGTCGGTTCTTGCGTGAGCATGTTTCGACAGGCTACGTTCGGGCAAAGTCATGGTAGCGCAGGCGCATGATTTATGAGTGCAATTCACAGTGGCGCGATGCTGAAAATCTACGAGCAGCCATAACTCCGCAAATATTCGGAATCGGACACATGTTCATATGAACTTTTTTGTTCTTAATGACCTCAGAAATCAGCTCCTGAAGTTATTCCATATCTTCGTGAATCACCCTGTATACAGGGTGTATTTAAATTCCACCGACAAACTTCTAGGGCTTGTAAGTGGGTTCGAGCTATGCTCTGAAAAATTAGTCCGAGTTGTCTGCATCGCCTCATTACCGAGATACAGGCCGTTGACTGTACGATTGCCCCTGTAGGGTTTGCTGCTTGTAGTTGCATAGTTGGGACTGCTATGTGCGATTTGGCGTGACTGCGCATCTTGATTCCTCTATCAGTAGCCGGAAGTTATGGTTCATTTAGTTACATCAGACTCTGAGAGGGCAGGATATGAACAATCTTTACGTCCTAATGTACAAATAACATGGGACGGTAAATATCGTTTCCTTCAGTGGTAGGAATGAAGTTTCTAAACATGGCTTAAGATCCCTTACGTAATTAATGGAATTCCCTTAGTGTACTTAGATGATGAAAACGGACAAGAGTGGAAAATTTAATCGTGCAAAGGTAACAATGATATGATGATGATCAGGCCTTTCAGCATTAACATGGAAACTACAGCAGCTGTTCAAAGTGACGACCACCGACTTTATTGCACAGCCCGCAGCGATGCACCATTGACCGTCGCACTCGCTCGAAATTACCAGGTGTCTGTCTTATGTTGTCGCATGCTGTCTGGATCCTGGGCAGAAGATCATCTTCTGGCTTTACTGAAGTAACGTAGACGAGACACATGAGATGTTCCCAGATGAAAAAGTCAAGCAGATTTATTGAGCGAGCAGGCCAGGAAACAGGATCACTGCGCAGGGAAAACAGTGTTCAGGAATTCTCGCGCATCCATGCTGAAATTTGCTAGGGCCTAGTCATGCATGAACGACATTCTTCGGCGAACGTCTAAGGGCACATCCTCCAGCAATTCTGGCAGTGACTGCTCCAGAAAATCCCTGTAGACCGGACCGTGCAGGAAGTACGTAGGGGCCTATTAAAAAAATCATGGACAATACCACACCAGACATTGATGGAAAATCTTTTTGCTGATGGCCTTGTTCGACTGCTGCATGCGGGTTTTATTCGGCCCAAACATGGCTATTATGGTTGTTGATAATACTCTCTCGAGTGAAGGACGCCTCATCTGTGTAGAGCACGATGTTGGGGAACCGGGGCTCTGCAGCACAGCGCTGGAAGAACCACTGAGTAAACTCCTTTCGCCTAGGGTAGTCTGCTGGGCTCATTGCCTGCATTTTTTGCAGAGGATACGGGTGTAGCTACTACTCATGCACTCTCAGACAGACGGCCATTGGCCGCGACGACTCCAACTGTCAATAGAGATAAGCGACTCCGGTATATATAAGATGACGCAGGACTGCCCCTGCACTTCACTCCTGAAGAAGCCTTCTGCGTCGAAGGCGAAACATTGAGAGCAGTAATGCCATCCACGCAGTGCCTCCTGAAAGCATCAACCCACATCATCAAATGCTGCGAAAACCTCCAAACGAACATCAAACTCCTCTACGGGGAGGACATCCACAGGAAGATAAGAAGATTTGAATGTCTTCGCAAGAAGAAGAGCAAACTCCTGTCGTCACTCGCCTTTCTATAACAATGGCTAAAAATAGAAAGGAAACTCTCAGACAGACGGCCATTGGCCGCGATGACTCCAACCGTCAATAGAGATAGGCGACTCCAGTATATATATAAGACGATGCAGGACTGCCCCTGCACTTCACTCCTGAAGAAGCCTTCTGCAGCGAAAACCTCCAAACGAAAAATAATTTTAAATTATTCTTGTAACGTAATTTTACTATCATATTGATTTTTTGATTACTTTTCTAAGGTGGCAAAAGAAAAAAATTAGCAATATGTAATATGTTTGGAATCGAGCTAAAAGTGTCTCTTTGAATTTATTATATAATAATAAGAATTAATAATCGAATTTATTAGAGTTTTACATATCATAAATTCATTTGGAGTAATATTTTATTTCATATTTTTTGACCAATTAACTAATTAAAACATTTTATTTACATAAATTTATTATTGAAAGTTGGAAAAATTGAGACGCCGTGCATCATCGCCATTGGAAAGCAAGAAACTGTCTGCTTCAATAATTAAATCTATCATACAATCAAGGAAATCTTAATAAGGGCTTACGGAAAAGAATTTTTCTAGTCGATGAATTGTGTTTCGGTGAATTGTGGTCAGTGAATTTTCCTAGACCCTTGATAAATATAGCGAACATTTTTTATTTTATTTGTTATAAATGAACCAAAGGAATAACGCTTTGTAACTTCCATTGTTTTTATTTCTCTTACGACCCGAATTTCGACATTACAATGCTATCGCCAGGTGCAGATATGATGAGAATATACAGAGAAATGGATAGAGAGGGAGGAGGGAGGGTAGTTTGTAAGACGGAAAGGAATGGAGGGGAGGGAAAGGAGGAACCTATCTCAGAGGGTTACTGCGGGGGTAGGTTGTAAAGGAATAAAGGGAGATGGGAAAGGAAAGGCTGGAGGCGGGAGACCATCTCTGGAGGGTTTGGGGAAATACGGGGGAAAGGAAGGACTAGGACTAAAAAGAAAGGCCTTGGGGAAGAAGGGGAGAGGGTGAACCCCAGAGAGAGGAGGGAGGAAATTATCAATGCGGCAATGGGTATGTGTGTGGGAATAAGGAAAATAAAGGCAAGTGCGGGTGGTATAACTAAAGATGTTAAATATTGGAAGATGGGAGGTAAGACCCTTGTTATAAATCTTTTTTCCTCTAAATAATATGTTTTACAGGTAAGAAAAAGAAATAAAAAGCCTGAGGAAACTAATTTTCTGTGATTTTTATGATTTCTTTCAAACACTTTTGTTTTCGGTTTGTCCGTCCATCCAGGGATAATCTCAAAAACGATTTAAGCTAAAGGCGCATTTTCTTTCTGATTATGTATGGTTGTGTATGTTAGTAAATGAATTTGCAGTGAATCCATCTGTAGAATTTTTAATAAACAACAATGAACGTGAAAATCATGTTAGGATCAAAAATACCATTTTAAAAATATAAATAAATGAAGATGATGATGGGATTATAATATATTTAAAATATAAATTTTTCCTTTCTTTAAATAAATTCTTCTTTCATTTAAAATAATAATGACTGCTGATTGATTTACTTACAGATTGATACTGAATGTGTAATGTTTATATTGGATAAATTATTTCTGAATAGTATTTCAAATGATTAATTTAGTGGAACCGAACTGCAAACCGAACCGAAACACTTGTCAAAATTCTCGTCTGAACCAAACCACTCCCAAATTTTGAAGCGGGTGGTAAAAATAAATGAAAATTGTTTTCCTACGTCTCTCAATAAAAATTTAAGATAATATGAAATACTGGCTTACCTTTATAAACCCTGTTCCTTTCAGTAAAAGGTATTTCGTTGATCTGCTAATAGAAAACGTAGAACGTATCACTTTCCTTCCTTCTTGAAATCGCACAAAATATTTATATCGAACTATTTTAAGACACAGGCCAACAGAGTGTCACCTAGCTCTTTTGCATTACTAAGTGAGAATGGTGAGAATGCAGCATAGCAGATTGATATTCCCCAGAATGCTTAAGCATTTTGAATATTCCAAGAAAAAACAATGAAACAGAAATATAAGACACGGAGGGACGCGAAGCTCTGCCGGGGGTTTTTGCCGCCTTGATCTAAGTAGACCTCGCCGCCCCAATATTTCTTGCCAATGGTCTCTTCGTTTTGTGCCCCAGGGGATATTCCCCTGGGAGCAATGCACACTCTGACCATAGTTAGGCGCAGGATGGATGAGAGGCATGCATTCCCTTGGAGGGTGGGAGAAGGGCGATTAAGAAAGGAGAGGCGGAAAAGGAAAAAGGGCATCACCCCCGGCTCCCTCGCCCTAAGACACGAAAGTTGATCAGTGGGAAACATTTTCAAGGGTTCACAAGATCAAGGAGTTTTTGGAACCTGGTCAGATTTTCCAATCCCTTCTCCGCTTGTGTACGGCTTTGTTTTTCCAAATGGTATCTCTGGAAGTTTTCGCCTCGTTGTTACCCGCTGAACGGTGTTTTGAGGTCGCATTTTTAGGCGCGTTTCGCTTGCAGCGTGAGTGCCTGTTATCGTCGGTCGGTCTGTCTGTCTGTCCATCCGTATGTTTGTTCACGGCTTCTACCAAATGGATTTTGATGAAATTTGATATTAAGGACTTTCAATGAAATATAATAAGAAAATCGCAAAAAGTGAATCACGTACGCCAATCAGGGGTACCACTTTACTGGGGTCAAAAAATTAAATTTCCGTCATATCTTGTAAAGTATTGCTCATATAAAAATATTTTTCAAATAAAAGTTGTAGATCTGGTAAAGTAGAGTATTTTCCTTCCTATACATTTTTATTGTAGGAGTAGCTGTTTACGAGAAAATCAGACAAGAATGTCTTAATTCGAGTTGAACTTTGAAATTTTCTTGCATGGTTACTTCATTGTTGCTAACATAAACAGTCTCCCAAACAAACGTTTAATTTCCTTACGTGTGTATGTAATATTATTAAATAGGAAGAAAATGGATTATTTATAATGAAGAAAAGAACTTTAAAACGCTATTTCCCTTACGTACAGGTATATAATTGCTTTCTAATACTCCATTGCACGAAACGCGCCCATTTGTGATACGTTGTACACTTTCCTAACTTGTTACTTATATTTTCCAGAAGAAAACTAACCATATCTATCAAAAACAAAATTAGATATTTTTCAAATACAGTATATTCCGGTTAATTGGGCCATCGGTTAATCGGGGCAGCCGTTTATTTGGGACAAATCTTAAAGAACAAAAACAAATCGAGAAAATAACCAGAATTTTCTTTGCTTATTTGGGACACCATGCCGTTTAATTGGGACAGTGACTGCTAGATGATGTGCATATTCAGACAGTGTAGCAATTCTGCTTTCAGTGACTGCTAGATGGCGCGCTTGTGTTCACTACAGGTATGTGGCGTGTGGGCTGACTCACTCAGTAACGAACAGGTGTATTCAGACAGTGTAGCGATTTTTGATTTTTTTTATTTTTTATTTTGATTTCTTCATGCAGGAAGGCAATGAAGGCAGTCCTTTATCTGCACTAGATATCTGCGCTGATTTTGTTCAGTTGCAGTCAATTAAGAGAACACGGCAGGGTACACTTGATAAATTCCTCCAACATCATTAACTGTTAGGAACTACATACGTGTTTGATACATTAAATTGAAATTGTTTTTAGCGAAAATATTTTTCTCTGATATGTACCATTTGTTCCAGAATTCATTTAAGTACATTTTTGTTCCTCAGTAAACGGTAGTTTGTCTTTTGTTTTATACCTTTTTAACTCTTTACGTAAAACTTCACATAATTGGGGCAGCCGCTTAATTGGGCCAAAGTGTTCTAGTCCCAATGTGTCCCAATTAACCGGAATCGACTGTATTTGTGAGTCAAAATTTCTGCCTCCAAAAATTCGGTGCCCCAAACGGTCGCTTGGTCTGCTTGTGTGGTTGAGCCAAACCTGGGCTTAGAAAGTAAATTAAAGATGAGTCATACCATCAAAATGATGGGTATATCATACTATAGAAAGGAAATGAATCTAAATTACCACATATGAAGGATAACCGAAGCCCATGTCACAACAAAGTAACACTTAGCAGTAACTTTTGAGAAAAATTGTCTAACTCACGGCACTGAAATAGTTTACGACAGCTTATACGTTAACAACGTAAAGAATCCTTACTTACATTGTCAAATACAAAGATTTATTTCTTGAACAACAATTAAAAGTCCATATTTTCCTCTTCCTAGCTCTTATATGATCGGTGAGATACCGAATTAAAAAATTATTCGGAGAGACCAATATTTGCCACAAAAAAGTATGCGAGAGCACATATTTATATAAAATAAAAATGAGAATGTCCAGCTATTTTTATTATTTAGATAAAGCAAAAAGAAGATTTCGACAAGCCAAAAGGAAGCATCGAGTGAAAGAAAAATACTCTACTGTTTTCAAATGTGGAGTTTTGAAGTGATAAAAACTATGAATTGTTTTCATGCATGCTTTTTTTAATCTTCAGACACACTTTTTAATCTCATCGGAGCCGAGATATATTGCGCCTTTATTTTCGTAACAATGTCGTTCACTCAACCAGGCTTTGCATGGTTAGGCTGAGGGATTCTTCTACGAATATGCTATTGTCCAACTCATGGTCAACTCAATATAAAAACGAGTTTTTGCAGCATTGTTTAAAATGGAATAAACGATATCAAAAAAATCATAAATGTCAGCCCGAGGTATCATATTTGATGCCTGGGCAATCAAACAAACAGCACCCCCTTTTGCATATAAAAATTTCACAAACATACCGTTAATATTTATGTTCACTTATATGCTTTGTTGTAATAAATACAAAGTTTCTGCTTCGTTAATATGTGATTCACTTTGGAATGCAAAAGAGAAATTTGCAATAATGGATAGATATGTACTAAAGGTCGTTTAAACACCCTAACTATATTGACGCCTCAGGCGCAGGCTGGCCTTATGAAGTTATTTTAATAGGTTTTCATTTTTGTCAAATTTTGGCGACCCCCTTCGAGAGGCGCCTGAGGTGGTTACCTCGCCGCCTCACCCATTGGCACGGCCCTGTGTGTATATACAGGGCTGTGCCCAGACATTTTGTCGTCTGAGGCGAGATATAATATGGTGCCCTATTTGCAATAATGGATAGATATATACTAAAGGTCGTTTAAACACCCTAAGTATATTGACGCCTCAGGCGCAGGCTGGCCTTATGAATTTATTTTGATAGGTTTTCATTTTTTGTCAAATTTTAGCACCCCTCTTCGAGAGTCGCCTGAGGCAGTTGCCTCGCCCATCAGCACGGCCCTGTGTATATATATATATATATATATGTGTGTGTGTGAGTTTATTTCCAGTACAGTTCTGACTGTAAATTACAATAATAATAACTTCTACTTGAATTGATTATATTTTAGACGTTGAAGAAACCTTCTTGGTGTCCACCAAATCGTGCTTTTCCGATTGTATGGACTGGACTGTATACTGGAATGGGTTATGCCTCCTATTTAGTGTGGAGAGATGGGGGAAGATTTGATGGTTAGTTTGGTAGTAAATATTTTAGATTAAAATATGGCAAACCAATGCTAGGTAAATTATAAAATATTTACCACTTCTAGGATCAGCTCGTCTGCCCTTAACATTGTATGCTAGCCAGTTAGCACTGAACTGGAGTTGGACTCCTATCTTCTTCCATTATCACAGTTTGAAATGGGTAAGCCTTGCTACTTAATTCTTAAGTGTGTCAGAAACTTTTAAAATTGTTACCTAACGGAGGAATAATTGAATATAAGTGTGATATGTGTAACTTACTACATTTGATGGTATTATGTTAATTAACACCAAACATACAAATATTCCTGTGACAATGCAAATATATACACCTCTACACCGATTTACGTGCTTTTCTTATGGAGCAATAATGGGGCCAAAAAGGCTCTTTATATTTTGAATTTCAAGGATTTTGGATTTTTTCTTCAGTTGTGCATCGGGAAGTGCCTCATAATTTATATCCTCTTATATCCTATGTAAGATGTGTCTATATATACTAATAGATTAGTCCTAGAAAGACTAATGTAGAATCTGTTACACGCAAGACTAGGGGGATCCAAAAGTGCCCATGGCATCATCATCTCTCTATATATTTAAATAAGCAGCCATTTTGTGTTTGTTGTTTTTTTTAGTACAGGCAGTCCTCGACATCCGTACATAATGCATTCCTGAAAATGTGTACAGAAGTTGAATGTACGGATGTCGAACATAGATTAACATGTTATGGGGGGGGGTTCCGTTCCCAGAGAGCCAAAAAATATTCTAAAATCTCTAATTATGGTATAAATGTTTAGCTTTTGAGCAGGGGCCTTTTAGATACAATCGTCGAGTTTATAATATAGAGAGATAGGGTAAAATGCAATAAAATATTTAAATAATTGCACAAATAAACACTGCTGTACAGACAAAGATGGCGACGTGGTGGAAACTGGTGCCTGGCAACCAGCACCACCCAAAATATTTGTTCGTCATTTCACTGACACGAAAGTCCGAATTTGGTGTACAAAAAGCGGTTCAAGGGTGTCAATCTATGCTATCTTGGGTTCTTGTTTCTCACTAGCAGATTCTCCAGTCAATTTAATGTTATGTAAACAAGCCTTGCTCTTAAACTTATCAAACCAGCCTTGGCTTGCCTGAAATTCTGGAGTATCAGCAGCCCCTTCTCCTAAGCATTTTTTTCCAATCTTCATACAAACTGAGAGCCTTACCTTGAATTATTGAAAGACTCACTGGAATGTTTATTTGATGCTGATCCTCAATCCATAATGTTAAAGATCACTCCATTTCCTCCATCACTACACCTCACCTTTTAGATGCAATCTTCGATGAAATATTTCCAGCATTTCGTACGTATTCTTTAATTTTGTTCTTCTCCTTCACAACTGAACACACACTCGACAGGCTTAACTTCAATGAGCGTCCGATTGAAGCTAAAGATTCACCGCTTTCGGCACGCCTAATTATTTCCATATTTGTCCCAATCGTGTTCACTTTATGAGCCCTACATTTCTTTCCACTTGTATTAGCACTTTTAGTTTTCCGTTTCACACTCATGTTTATAAAATAATACATGTAAAATGCACAAACAAAGAAACACTGCTGTACGTACAAACAAAGATGGTAACATTGCCGAGACTGAATAATAATAACAATTTACTCATTATTAACCGACTTTACAGTGGTATTAATCTTGTCAAATTTCAGTACAGTATTAAAAAACATTACACACAAATCTTACATTACATATAATACGTATATTATTACGTAGCATACTTTAATTTATTAAAAGTGTTGGCTTGACTGACAGACAGCGCCATTATGCGATAGCTCGAAATGTTTGATCATCAGCTGATGTACGAAAGCCCGAATTTGGCATACGAAAGGCGGTGTAGGGGCGAGAATTTATAATGTACGAAAGAGCGAATTGTACGGATGTCGAATGTATGGATGTCGAGGACTGCCTGTAAATAAATTTGATTATGAATAGGATAGGATTTATTAATGAAGCTTAAATTATAAATGGTGTCATTATTATAAGTTTAATTACAGGTAATAATCATTCTTGTCACTGTCGCACATTGCACAGAAAATTGTGTTTTTGGAATGAGTTTGGCAAACATGTTTGCTGCATTTTGAACATGAAGCATTTGTTTTTGTTACATTGTCTTTTAAATCTTTTTTTGGTCGTACTCTTATACAGTAGCAGCACCTTCCTCTATTTCTGGCTGTTGAGTTTGAAATTGTTGGTGGAAAATTCACTTTCGGTGCTCTTTGAAGAATACTTTCCATTGCCAATACTGTATGTATTTGTAGACCTTCTAGGTTGACTGCTCTTTGTTCCATAAGTGGTTTTACAGGTTGCTCCCTCAGTTCTAGAAGAAATAGTATATGTCTGCTCATTTTCTTTTGATTCCAATTTGGTTTATTTAGAAGAAAAATTGTAAAACTATTCAGAGCAGCAATATCCAGAAGTGAGACACCTCCTTGTTACTCTTTTTATAGGATCAACTGCATCCATGCCTCCCTTTGTTGAATTGTAGTCATGATTTGTCACTTCTTTTTTTCGTGTCGTCCACTTTATTATCGCAATCAGTGCTGGACACTCCAGTTTTGGGGCCCTGGGCTAATAATTTTTAGGGGGCCCTATATTCGTTATAGACTTAATAAATTAAATCATTTTAGTAATATCGATTTATTTAGCAAGTGAAATACCATTACATTATCAAATATACAAAATATACATTAAATTTATGAAGATAAAAAAATATCAATCTTTGCACTAGATGCAGACACAGAGTAATTACTGTATTCAGTGACGTTTGAGCAACCGTGCAATCAATGCAAACAGACAATGGACCATCAAAAGAAATTTCTGGCAGACCATTATTTAAAAAAAATGAAGCGAATCACAAGTGTTTTTCTTTAATGAGCTTTGAGACTTTCAGGGCCCAAGAAGCAGAGTCTAAGGAATTGTCGAGACCGAAGAATTATGGGGCCCTAAGCATTGCGGGGCCCTGGGCTGAAGCCCATATAGCCCATGCCTATGTCTGGCCCTGATTGCAATGGTATTTTGGCAACAAAATAAGATTTTTTTGTGGGTTTCTTCGGAGCGAAATATGAAACGAGTGACTGGCAGCTTTTGGTGAATGCAAATTTGGAAAAGTAGTTCACGTCCTGTGCCATGGGCGTCCGCAGACTAAAATCCAGTGGGGAGGGCATGAAAAAATACACATTTAACATAAAATATTGCTTATTATTTTGTAAAGTTAAATAATAGTCTCCTTGGAGTTTGACCATAAACATCTAGTACACGTTCAATAAAATCTTTCTTTACATTAGTTTTTTTTCTGTGAACACAACATACAGTCCACTTTCCCTATCTTCACTCATTGTAGAACGAACCCATGTTTTTACTCTATGAAGGGTGCTAAACGACCGCTCGATGGTAGAAGTTGTCGCAGGTAAAGCCATTGCAATTAACATTGCTGATCTAATAGCAGGAAAAAATCCATATACAGTGAACTCTCGTTCTAACGTTTTCGCTTCTAACGTTTTTCCGCATCTTAAGTCGAAATTTTGAGGTCCCAGCTAGAGCTCCATTTACTACCATTATATCTTTTCCCGCTTCTAAAGTTTTTCGTTTGTAACGTTTTTCCGCATCTTAAGTATCGAGTTTCAAGTCCCCGTCTAGAATTGCATCCGCTTATTACGTTTCAAAAAATGAGAATAAAAATTACGAATACCGGAGAAGGTACATAAACGCAACACTGTCTCTCTTAAGTTAATATGTATTATATATAGTTTACGATTAACTCAATAAGGTCAGTAAAAGTGTTTCTTTTGCTTCCAATATGCCCTACTTAGTTGCAATGTATGTACAGAAAAATGCGGCTATGTAGAGCCGACTAGATTTCACATTCATTAAATTACCATCAAACTTTGTCTACATACATTGTAGCATCTCCACTCTCCATCTCCACCATCTAAACGGGCAGCACATTCCTCCCCGAACTTTCTCCGTGGTAGTTCTTTATCAGCCGTAGTCTTCGGTATGCGACAAGCCAAGTTCAGTCGTCTACCGTTGGAACTTTGCTTGTTTGTCTGATTGACATTATACAATCAGTGCATTCTCTGTCATTTCTATTTTAGTGACAGTTGCACCTCGTAAGTTGAAAGCTGTAAATTTACTCGCTGTAATATTTATGCAGTTTTAAATATTTTAGAGAAATTTACTCTCAGTGTTGTTTAAAAGTTTTTGTACTCCACCCCATAAATTTCTAATGGCGTCAAAAAGAAAGGTAATAACTCTTGATGAAAAAAGATTAATAACACTGTTCGACAGCATTTTTGTTTCCTGAACTTTAAAGGGTGATTCTTTATGATTTCGGCACGCTGAAAACAAATCTGCAATCCGTTTTCTTCCATCACCCTCCATTTTTTTAAAAATTGCAAAAATCTATTTTTTCAGTCGATTTTTTCTCGAAAATTCTCAGATGGCAACAAAAAATGATAACGCAATCTGATTTGCGGCTTATTACTCCAAAAGGTTGCTACTATGAATAAAAAAATGCATCAGTTCAAAAATAAATTACTGTAGAAGCCACAAGCACAAAACTCTGACATTTTTGTGAAAAAACGGGAAAAAACGGAAATTTTTAAAATTGAAAATGACATAACTCTCCGAAAAGAAATCGTAAAAAATTTTGGTAAGCATAAATCTGAAGCTTATTTTCCCTACTTTAAGTCGCTTTTTCAAGGACTGAATTACGATTATTTGTTAAAATGTTATTAGCATTTGAAGCACCGAGATGCGTATGGCTCGAAGAGTCCACGGTTAGATTCGTCGCCGCTATAACCACCGCTAGGCTACGACGCAATCTATCCGTCGAGTCTTCTCAGCTCACGCATTGTGCCGCATCAAATGCAATAACTTTTCAACAAATAATCAAAAATAAGTGTTTTTCTGTTGTCCAGTGAATTATTCTTCATCAAATATTCTTTTAAGTATTAAAATTATTTTTGCACATTGAAAACAAAAGTAGATTTTTATTCCTCAAAGAAATGTTGTAATAGGTATAGACGATATTTATTGCCAGGATAATTATATAAACTTCATCATTGAGTTCGATAACAACAATTCTATAAAATATAATAAAGGATAATATTCTAACATCGAAAATATTTCAATATTATTACGTAGAATAAAATAAGGTAAATCTCTCTAGTAGAATCATAATCTTACACCGATATATCTTACTTTGATTAAAAGAGCGATGTCGCGTTCGCGACTGTTTCTTTGCTTTTTTAATCGAAAAATATTTCCATGTCAGACGCGTAAAAATAACACTGTTAAACACAATTTTTGTTCCCTTAAAAATCTTAGTGATTCTGAGCTTTTTTACGCTGAATCTGAATCTACTTTAAAAATTTTTGTATCATGTATAGATTTCGAGAAATCAGAGTAGTTGTATTTACTCCGTGATGATGGTGAAATTGTGCCTAATCTCGCATCAGCTATTCGACCAGTTCCACATTCTGTTGACTTACCAGTGCCAAGACCACCAACAAATTCAGATTTGGAGAGCAGAGATGAAGAGCCGATGTTTGTAGAAAAAAATGGTTATGATACCGATTTTGAAGCTGATGATTCAAAATGCCCCCAGTTAGTTACTCAATCAGAGTTAAACGATCTTGTCAGAGATCTCAATCTGTCAAAAATTCAGGCAGAGCTTTTAGCCTCTCGCCTTCAAGGATGGAATCTTCTTGAAAAGGAAACCAAAGTAACTGCTTTTCGAAACCGCCGAAAAGACCAAATTAACTTTTTCTCAAAATGCGGCGAACTAACTTTCTGTAACGATGTAAATGGATTAATGAAATGCCTGGGACAAGATCATAAACCAGAAGAATGGCGACTTTTCATTGACTCATCAAAAATAAGTTTGAAAGCTGGACTTCTTCACAATGGTAACACTAAGCCATCCATCCCATTTGCACATTCAGTCAATATGAAAGAAACTTATGAAGATATGAAGTCCCTCTTAGAAAAAATTAATTATGATAAGTATAAATGGAATATATGTGGTGACCTTAAGGTAATAGGAATTCTTCTTGGATTACAAAGTGGATATACAAAATACTGTTGTTTTCTCTGTGAATGGGATAGTAGAGTGAAAAAGGATCATTACATGGTTAAGCAGTAGCCTGATCGTGAATGTTTAACGCCAGGAGAAAAAAATATTTAAAATAAACCATTGGTGAACCCACAAAAAGTATACTTGCCACCATTACACATAAAGCTTGGGCTTATGAAAAACTTCGTGAAGGCTATGAATCGTGATGGTCCAGTTTTTCAGTACCTCCATAGTAAATTTCCGAAGATTAGCAAGTCCAAACTGAAAGAAGGCTTTTTTGTTGGCTCTCAAATTAGGCAACTACTTTCAGACACAAAATTTGAAGAATCTTTAAACCAGAAGGTACGTGCTGCCTGGACTGGATTTAAACAGGTTACAGAACATTTTTTGGGAAAAGTGAAGTCTTCAAATTACGAAAATATTGTGGCAGCAATGCTACAGGCATATCATAATTTAGGTTGTAATATGTCCCTTAAATTACATTTTCTGGATTCCCATCTGCATTTTTTTCCTGTCAATTTGGGCGAGGTCAGTGACGAACATGGAGAAAGGTTCCACCAAGATATTTCCACCATGGAACAACGATATAAAGGAAAGTGGAGTTCTTCCATGTTAGCTGATTATTGTTGGTGTCTCATATGAGAAATTCCGCAGTCATCCTACAAGACGAAGTCATCAGCCAAAATATTTTAGGTAAGAGAAGGCATATTTCACTTTTCTTATCGTAAACACAACTATGTTCATTTCTCAAAAAGTATACGTGATACAAAACTTTTAAAAACAGATTAGTATTCAGCACAAAAATGTCTATAAGAAACACCTATTTTAGCAAAGGAAACAAAAAAAACTTTTCATTTGTTGGACTGTGTAATCGAAGAGGTAGACAGAGATTCACATCTGAAACGTGTTGAAAAGGCAAGGCGATTAGGGCTGGCAGTGACATCGCTGAACACAATTATGGCTCACCGAACATCGATCCTCAAAGCTGTAAACGACTGCGATGTGGCTGCGAAAAGGAGGAAGAACTCTCGAGCATCACCATACGAAAGAGTGGAAGCATTGTTGCTAGAGTGGTTTCAGCAGGCTCGAGCTTCCAACATCCCAATGCGTGAAAAGGCAATACAAATCGCAAATCAACTGGGTTTTCATACTTTTACGGCATCCAGCGGATGGCTCGATAGGTTTAAAAACCGTCATGGAGTAGTTTATAAAGTCGTTGCTGGAGAGAGTGCAAACGTAGATCTTGCATCAGTGAATCATTGGATGACAGGAGAGTTACCCGAGAAAATAAAGAACTATGCACTATGCGATATTTTTAACGCCGATGAAACTGGATTCTTTTATAATTTGTTACCAGATAGAACCGTAACTTTTCGAGGAGAAGCTTGCCATGGGGGGAAGAAAAGCAAGGAGCGACTGACAGTTTTGCTGTGCTGCAATGCAGATGGTAGTGAAAAACTCCCACTTGTGATTGGAAAATTTGCCAAACCGCGGCAATTCAAGAATGTGAGGACACTCCCATGTAAGTATAAAAACAACTCCAAGGCATGGATGACATCAAAATTATTCATGGAGTATTTGCAAGAGTTTGATGCAAAAATGGGTTCCGCCTCGAGAAAAGTGTTGCTGTTTGTGGATCGTTGTGCAGCTCATCCACAAGATACTGCCAATCTACGGAATGTTAAAGTTATATTTTTACTAGCGAATTGCACAAGTCATTTGCAACCATTGGATCTAGGTATTTTACACAGCTTGAAACAGCAGTATAGAAAGGCGCTGGTATCCAAAGCAGTGGCAATTATGGATTCCAGCAAAAGTACTCTTAAATTGTCAGTTTTAGAAGCCATGCATTATGTAACATCAGCTTGGAAAGCCATTAAGACTGAAACGATAAAGAATTGTTTTAGAAAAGCTGGGTTCTTCCTTGATGCCGTCGCTGACTATGAAGAACAAGATGCTCTTCAAGAAGTCGATAATAATGACTGGAAGCTGTTGCAGTCGAATGAAATGACATTTGATGAGTTTGTGACCTTTGATAATAATGTTGCTACATGTGGTTTACTAACAGTGAGTGAAATTTGTGATTTACAACATGATGACTGTCTTGAAAGTGAAGATGATTATGTAACCGAAACTGAACCACCAAGCTTTAAACAAGCTCTGGAGGGCTTGGTTACCATCAAGAGATATCTGTGGTCCCGTATTGGGACGGAACACCTTCTTGAAGGAACTGATAAACTTGAAAAGGGACTCTATGATATTCATTCTAATGAAAGAAATCAACAAAGTAAAATATCCGACTTTTTCAAAAAATACTAAATTTTATCATTTATATTCGTATGGTTTTCATTTGTAATTGTCATTCAAAATTAGTAGTTTTCTTTTTTCTTTGAATAACATATCCTAAACAGATATGGTAAGTATCTTGTATTTTTTTAAAAAAATTTAAAGATTTTTTTCCTTAAAATCTCTCCAATCCATTTCTTTACAATTTAATGTCTTAATCTCTTGGTTTTCCTTATTTGGCCCATCCGGAAGAAACATTTTATTCAATCAACACATGTGCACAAGAATTACTTCCGACGCTGTGGATTCACCATTTAGTTTTGATCTTGGATGTTCAGCTGTGTACACATACTAATTTTGTTCCTGTTATGGGTATTATATTGGAGGTTAACCAGGTTAGTTGCAAATACCTTATACATCTTTCATTTTTCCTTCTGCATCCTGTTTCCCACTACATGACTTATCTAGAGTAGTTTTTTTCGTTACAACTGTAGTAGAATCTTCATATTCGGTAACGGTAACACTTCTACCTTTTAAGATGTGAGCAGAGAAATTTTCAATTACCATTTTTTGATCATTCAATTCTTATCATGGTACTGAGTGCTTTTGCTTTTATCAGAATGGTTCAGAAATGTATAGAAAATATCCCCTTACTGTTAAAGAATAGTTTTTTCCTTACATTTTCGTGTTTAATTTAAACATAATATATCTATGCCGGAATGTTTTCTCAATTTCTCATATTAATGGAACTAAGGTCGAAAACACTCTCTACGCTAAAGAAGATGGCCTTAAAACTTATCTGGATAACCTAATAGGGTAAAATTATTATTCAAACACCCTAACTTTTGATTAAATTTTGCGGTGCTCCAGAAGGTTCCAAAATAGTTTATTCTAACTCACTTATATATATTTTACGCATGTAATAAAGTACCAATTGTAATATTCTGCGCGAATATCGTTATCTCCATTTTCCGCATCTAAAGTCGATTTCCCTTGGTCCGGTAAAAAAACGTTAGATCGGGAGTTCACTGAATTATCTAATATTTCGGTCAGTCTTTAAGTTGTTTTGTAGACCATGAATCATATCACATAATAGCTTCAGTTACAAAATTATCAATTTGATAAAAATTTTGAATTTCTTTAGTAATATCAATATATTCTTTCCTATTCATTAGTATCATTTCACAAGGATGTAATTTAAATAAGTTAAATTCGTTTTTCTGTTCATCTGAAAATTGGCTGCTCATTGAAGAAAGTAATGAGTCAATGTATGGAAGGAAAATGGCTCTACGATAATGTTCTCCAGCTGTAGCAATAGAATAATTTTCTCTAAGAATTTGTTTTTTGATATGTCTCGGTACAGAGATTTCACTGTTCACTTCATTTGCAAGACTTTTTGTAACAGAAAGTATTTCATCAAAAATCATTTCCATACTTTCTCTGTGCTGCTGAATTATATTAATTAGATCTTGAATGTGATTACGCAATTTTAACAAATCTGTTTGAACAGACTGTAAAGA
The DNA here is from genome assembly GCA_036926305.1 of Uropetala carovei. NCBI lineage: Eukaryota > Metazoa > Arthropoda > Insecta > Odonata > Petaluridae > Uropetala > Uropetala carovei. The sequence continues at coordinate 359,045 of JAXCHB010000047.1, read as the reverse complement.
TTGAGTTACTGGTTCCAACATTGCAGAATATCTACTGATTATTGCAATTGATATTATAAAAACTGAATTTCTGCATGCACAGGAAAGCTGGAATTCTGACTGTCATGACTTAGAATCACCAGTTTCAGAAAGATTATCAAGTTCGTTGACTATTTTAACAAAATTTTTGGTGAAAATTCAAATACTTTTGTGTTTTTGTGTCCATTGAGTTTCACACAACATTGGAATATTTGTTACTTTAGCCCTCCTATATGAACTTTTCAGAAAAAAATTAATAATGGCCTTAATGGTACCAACTGTGTTACAGATTTCACTCAAGCCATTTAAGTCATGCACTACGAGGTTAAGACGATGGGGAGAACAATGGACAAATACTGCTTTCGGGTGCAAAGATCTAATTTTTGCTTGCACTCCCCCATCCTTTCCAGCCATTGCAGAACATCCATCATATCCCTGAGTAACTAAATTTTCCATTTTTAATTTAAATTGAGAGCATGCCTTTAATACCTCTCTGGCTATTCCTTCTGCACTTCAATCTGATATGGGAAAAAAACAAGAAATTATTCGCGAATACAGGTTTGTCCACCGATACACTCGGGAAATCTAACCCCTAATGATAATTGTTCTATTCCCCCAATATCAGTCGTTTCATCAACCAAAATGGAAAACCCTTTGGAAGCATTTGCTGCAGCAACTATATCATTTCCCAAAATACATCCACACATTTCTATTATTTCATTTTGAGTTCTAACAGATGTGTATTGTGCGTTTGCATTTCAAGTTACTAAATGTTTTTTTTAATTTTGTCACCTGCTTCAATCCGAAAGTCTAACAGGGTTTGAAAATTTCCTGAATTGAAAATTTTACCTCGTAATGAAATGTCATTTGCACCACACAAAACAATACTTGACACTATCAAATACAGTACAGGCGATGCCCGAGTTTCGTTGGAGATGCGTTCCTGAAAACGTGTTCGAATCTCGAATAGTCGAATGTCGAATGCCGTTTTTCCGTATACTTGCATGTTATAAACGGGGGATACGTTCCCGCATCTCGGGAAAAAGTCTCCCCTCACATTCTATAAAGATAAAATAACATTACTAATATGTTAATACAACAATATTAAATTATGAATAAATTATATAATAAATATTTTAAATGTATAACTTATTTTTTGCACTAAAAAGGAAAAAATAAATTTGTTTCTCGAACTTCAAAGATAGATATATGCAATATGCTTTACAGACAGCACGGTCCGGATCGCGTGAGTCGTTTGTTACAAACGACTCGCGCAGCCTTGATAACATACCTGCGTATGTCTATCTACACATACAACTATTTATCGCAGCGAAATTAATATAAAAGTTATTAAAAATGCACAAAATAACTTAAGAATAAAGAGACAATAAAATTAAAAATATTTTCATACCTTAAATCTTTTTCAACTGCGCTTACAGGACTTGGTTTATTAATTGAGAACTTGGAAGATTTTAGTTGGAAGAAGAGGAGCTATTGGGTGGGGAAGTGTTTATTGTTGTTATCAAATTACCTGAATTTATCACATTCTAGAATTTTTTCTTCTGTTTCACATAAGTGCTAATAGTTGAACGACACATTCCCAACGATCGTGCAATTTCAGTATGGCTTTCACTTATATCAACACGCTTTAAAATATCTAATTTCAATTCATAACTATGAGTCTTATGCACTCTTTTATTTGATTCACTTACATTATCACTATTACATTTCCTTTTAGATGCCATGTCAAGTGATAAATTTATAAATAACTCAATAAAATAAATAAATTTAAATAAAAGATTAACAGAAAAGGGAGTGAAATCAGCACAAATTCAAACAATTAGAGCAGATATAACTACGTCTACACCAAAACTAAACGTCACATGGTTGTTCGGAACCAATTCATCCGCAAAAATTACTCCACGTAAAGTAGTTCCCAATTCGACCGGCTGGGTTGAAATCTCGAATTAATCGAATCTCGAACGATCGAAACTCGGGAGTCGCCTGTATTGCCCTATTTTCCTCAAATGCATTGGAAGGTGATTTGTTTAGCAACATTTGTATCGAAGGACTTTTGCCTTTCATAATTGAAACGAAGTGATTGGTTTCTATTTGTGAAGTTTTATGCCAGTGGGTTTTGGCATGGGTACTTGCAGCTTCATGAAAATTTATGTATTTTTTAAACAGTGTGTTAATGAAAGAACCTTGAAATCCCCTCCTCACCCTTTGAGGAATAGTATACAAACTTTACATAAAGCATTCATTAAATGTGCAAAATATGCCATCCTAGGAGTATACTGTGTAAGCCACAGATGACGGAAAAAACTATTATTTTCACTATCATGCTTAAAGCCATAAGTCGGTGAAGGTGTCCAGCAATTAGTTTATATTTCATATTTAAATTCGCTAGACATACTTTGTGGTGTTTCAGCTATATACAATCCAATATCAAAATATTTACTAACTTCTGATGCGACATCAAAGGATGTACTAGGTGAAGTGGATTTGTTTGTATCTCTTTCTAACTGTGGCGATGAAGACTCCAATGCATTTCTGACCGTCTAAGAGGTATTTACTCCAGATTTCTCAAGTTGATCATCCACTTCATCAATTCCTGGATCCAATTTCAGTTTTTTGAAATAATATGTAATATACATGGGGTTATATTGCTGTTATTAAAAAAAATAATAATATTTTATTCGTGTGATTAATATACCAGATAATGAATATGTCTAAAAATTACCTTAACTTCTTACTGAAATTAACTAGTGTTTATATTTTTCCAACCGAAAAATGTTTATTTAAATACATATACAAGTACTTTTCTTCTTTAACCTGTGAGAACCCGCCTGCGGGGAATCCCCGCGCTTTTTAATTTTTTCAAATATTGCGCTGCCCATCTGTAGTGTAAGCTAGTGTCGCCTTCTACCTTTCTGTTTATGTTCATACTTCTAGTCGACATCGCACCAACGATGTGTTTGCACTTGTTTGCGTGTAAATGGTCCTTCTGTCAACTTTGCAGTCGATTCCCCATCATGCGTGTTACAGCGTATTTGAATTCTGGCGAATTTCTACAAAGGTGTGTGTCACTTTTCTCTTGATTTTGAGTTTATTACCTTTTATATTATTTTTATGCCACGAGGGTTGTCCGGAAAGTAAGGTACCGATTTTTATATCTCACCGCGCATGCGCGCTGATGTCACGAGACCTTGAGTGTTCGACGACCCAACCCACCGCTACCAGGTAGTATGCATTGTTCCGCTGTTCATTCATGTTCTGTATTGTAGTGACATGAAACATGGAACCTCTTATAAACAACGCGTGCCCAGTTGAAATCCGTAGCGTAATTCGGTATTTAAACGCCAAGAAAATGCCTGTAGGTGAAATCCACAAAGAGATAGTGTCTGTGTATGGTAATGTAATGTCATGAAAACAGTTTCGATATGGTGTAAGAATTTTAACGAAGGAAGGGTAAATGTGTTCGACGAGCAGCGTTCAGGAAGACTGCGCACTTCGATTACTGAAGAGAACATTAATCGTGTGAATAATCTGTTACTGAGTGGTCGTAGACTGAAAGTTAGAGAAATCGCGGATGAATTAGGTATGCCAAAAACAATCGTCCATGGCATTTTGACAGAAAAATTACACTACAGAAAAATCTCGGCTCGTTGGGTTCCAAAACAACTTACTGATGGGGCTGTGTCTGGAAAATCTGATCCGTTACCATGAAGATCCCACCTTCCTGGATAACAGTATCACAGGTGATGAAACCTGGTTACATCATCAAACACCAGAAAGAAAAACTGATTCAATGGTATGGAAACACCCGTCATCACCAAAAGTGGAAAAATTCCGTCAAACTCTTTCCGCGAAAAAAGTGTTAGGAACTTTTTTTTGGGACTCGGAAGGAATTGTTTTTATGGAATTCATTCCGTATGGTGAAACTGTGAATTCTGCTCGTTACTGTGAAACATTGAAAAATTTACGCCGGGACATCAAACGAAAACGACCAGGATTACTGACTCACGGTGTGAAAGTTTTGCACGATAATGCGACTCCCCATACCGCTACTCAGACGAAAAATCTTCTGCATTCCTTTAAATGGGAGGTGATGCTGCATCCGCCATATAGTCCGGACCTTGCCCTATCGGACTATTGGCTGTTTGGTCCAATGAAACATTGTTTAAGCAGACAAAAATTCGAAAGTGATGAACAAGTCATCGACGCTACAACATCGTGGATATGCGGACTGGACACTCAATTTTTTGAGATGGGTATACAGAAACTGGTACCAAGATGGAACAAGTGCTTAGATTTAAGTGGCGATTACGTCAAAAAATAGTAGAGATTCTGACAATTATTTTCATGTATTTTTTTTTGAAATTTCTGCTTCAATAAAAATTTTTCAGAATTTTTGGTACCTTACTTTCCGGACAACCCTCGTATTTTCCTTTAGAATCAACATGGAAGAAACAGAAATACAACGCACATTGGCTACATTTAAGAGTATCACTGACGAGGAACTTCCAAATTTGGACGATAGTGATGATGATATCCCAGAAGATTTTACCCCTCTATCAAGTTGTCATGATTCTGCATCTGAAGAAAGTGGAGACGATCAGGAATTGGTGCCAACAGATGAGGTATATATCGCTAAAAATGGAGTGACAGAATGGGGAAAAAAGCTTCAAAATAAAAAAGGAAAACGTGTTGAGAAGTGTAATTTGATTAGACATCCTCCAGGACCAATGAAAAATGCTCGTGGAGTTGCAGACATTTTGAGTTCATGGCAAATATTTTTCCCAGATTCTCTTCTAAATGAAATTGTTATTTGCACAAATAAAAAAATAAGGGAAGTTCAGAAGAATTACCAACGAGAGCGTGATGCAAAAGAAATTGACATGATTGAGATAAAGGCATTATTTGGATTGCTATACCTAGCTGGAGTGCATAAGTGTAGCCATGGAAATGTTTGACATTTGGAAAGCAGACGGCACCGGAATGGAATTTTTTTGGCTGACTATGGATATAAATCGGTTCAAGTTTCTGTTGCAAACTCTGCGATTTGACAACATTGAAGACAGAGATAAATGGAGAAAATGGATAAAATTGCCCTAATTAGAGACATTGTTGAAACATTTGCCAAGAGTTGCAGGGAAAATTATAGCATGAGCGAGTTTGTCACCGTTGATGAGATGCTCCAAGCCTTCTGAAGTCATTGCAGTTTTAGGGTTTACATGCCTAATAAACCCTCCAAATACAGTATCAAGATATTTGCTCGTACGTATGCAAAAACATATTATACGAGCAATATTGAGGTGTTTATTGGAAAGCAAGATAAAAGACCATACTGACTACCGGCCAGCCTCGGTAGTGAAACAGTTGTTCAGACATATTTATAATACCGGAAGAAATGTTACTTGCGACAACTGGTTTACATCATATCCTTTAGCTCAGGAACTTCTTGAGAAAAATCTCACAATCATAGGAACAAGAAGAAAAAATAAGAGGGAGATCCCACCCTTTTTTGTATCTAATTCAAAGGCAAGACCAGCGCAAAGCAGCATTTTTGGCTTTCAAAATGATAAGACACTGGTTTCTTTCAAACTGAAGAAAAATAAAGTTGTTTTGCTGCTATCATCATTACACGATGATAGTGTAGATCCTGGAACTAAAAAACCTTAAATCATTCATTTCTATAATTCTACAAAAGGGGGAGTGGATGTTTCAGATCAGCTGCAATCAGATTACAGTGTAGCTTGAATATCGTGCAGATGGCCACTCACCATTTTCTTAGCATTGATGAACATTGGTGCAATCAACAGCTACCTAATTTATAAATCAAACTCTCAGAACTTGATCAGTCGTAAACTCTACCTAACTAATCTTGCAAAATGTTGAACGAAAGATAATATGGTCAGGAGAGCGGGACAATCCTTTCTGCGGCTCACTTTGAAATTTCAGTTGAGAGAAATGCTTGGTTTGTGAGAAAGTGAAGCACGACCAACCCAAGCTGGTGAAGGAAGATGTGCTTATTGCTCAAAAAGGAAGAACCAGAAAACCAAGACAAGATGCACTCGTTGTGATAAGCCGATCTGCAGAGAGCATACAACATTCACTTGTTTCTCATGCTATCATCAGACGAATTTTGAAGAAGAATCTGAATAAGTAAATGAAAATTTTAGTATTTCAAAAGCCCTGTTTATCTTTGTTTTTTAAGTGTATTAATTTTTTAAGGTCTTCGTTGTTTATAAAATATGTTTTGTATATCAGTAGTCCTGTTTATCTTCCTTTATTTAAAGTGTATTAATTTTTAAACATCATCATTTTTTATAAAATACGAATTGAATTTCAGTAGGCCTGTATATTGTCCTTTTTTAAAGTGTATTAATTTTTGAAATTCTGTTTTTTTGTAAAATATATAATTATGAGTTCTTTTTTCATAAACAAGCATGTACAATAGGGTGGACCTTAGCTAGATGGTGAAAGTTTTTTGCGATTGTTTTTTCACGACACCCCCTAAAGTTGTTCCAATTAGTAAACAAATAATTTGTACAAAATCTGAGATCATAATTCAGTATGACTTATCTTTTCATCGATTTCACCATATGCATACAACGATTGCAAAAACTGCAAATCTTGGCGAGGAGCTTCTGCAGCAATCAGAGCATGAATCCAAGCTTGAAGGTATAAACACGAGAGGAAAATGCATACGTCGCGAATCCCATTTTCTTCTTCGGCCGTCAAGCAGAAAACTTCTTGGAAAAGAAACATTTTCAGGCAGTAGATTGCCTTGGCCACCCATCTGGTGTGGTGGAAAGCTCCTGAAGCTCGAATAGACATTCCTCGAGGAGGAGTTCCACCAAGAAAAATAATGATGAGTTCGAGGAATTCTCGATAATCTTCTCTAGGCTGCTTCTCCTCTTGCAAACTTCGTAGCGCAAATTGAAGCAATTCCGTTACATCCTGCAATGTTTCCCGAACATATTCGTCTTTAATTCCGTATTCGAAATTTGGCTTATTTATTTGAGGCCAGGCTTGTTGAAATTTCTTGAAATTAGGAATATTTGGGCCCGAAGATTTAGAAATTTTCTCATCGAAAACACTCCGCAAAATAATTTCGTAAATATGATATCTGCAGAGCAGATACAATAGATCTCTTCCAATTTTTTGCTCTGAAATAACACAAGCGCCTTGGAAACGTCCCGTATTTGAAGTTATTATATCGCAACAAACTGCTTGTACTTTATCGGAGAGTTCCCATTCCTCTAGCAATTCATGCACCGAGAAAGCTTGGTCTTTTCCACTACCAGAAGAAATAGCAGGAATTCCGAGAAGTTGCTCCATTCCTTTGCATGTTATTATAACTGGCAGTCTGTCAACCTGCTCTTTTTCATTAAAGCAGGTAGCATCTTTCCATCCCAATGGACAGTAACTTTATGTAGTTCGAATTCCTTGAACGCAGTATGCAATTTTGTAGCACGTTCTGCTCATAAACGTTTGCGACATTGATGAATAGATGTGCGATTTATTATCAAATCGTCTAAGTCGTGGTCAAGAGCTTGAGCAGTTGCTGCTATAATTCGAACTGCGTCGCGGTCACTTACTTTGCATTTGTCAAGGGTCACAACGAGTTTTGGCATAATTACCTCTTTTCCAGTTCATCTCTTTTTCAGGTTAGGCTGGCCACTCGGGCCAGGTACATCTACAAGACCTTCGACGGGATTCTCCATTTCAATATTTCCTTCTGCATCGATGGACTGCTCTTCTTCTTCGGATGATGACGTTTGCATTTGTACTACTTCTTCTTGAGCTGTTGATCAATATTCATGATTAGTATTAGTATTAAGAAATATTTTATGCTAATAGAAGTGAAATGTATGTAAAAAATGTACCTTCAATAGCTATTGCAGATTGCTCTCGTCTCGACTCTTCTTGTTCTTTTCGAACAGCTTCTCTTATCTCTTTTTGTATTAGAATGCAGTCTCCTCCAATTATTTTCTCTGATTTAGCAAAAATAACTTATCTTCTTCAATATTAATCATTTTCAAAGCATCGGCGTGTGCGATATCGAAGAGATTGTCCAACTTTTCAAGAAAATCTTGCTCTCATTTTTCTCGCAGTTGAGTTCAGCGTTTGCATGTTCTTTGCAGCGTCCTCCACTCTTGATGTAATGATTCCAACTTTTCAATACTCCGTTGGCTTTTCCTTGTTGGGATTCGTGCCTTCTCCCAAAGTATTTCAGTTTCCTTCACAGCCAAATGTGCACCAGAATGCAGATCAAGCTTTACGTAGATTATAAAATAAAACTCGTAAAACTTTTCCGTTGGATGGCAAGTTAGCACCAATAATTTGACACTCGTCATGTTCGAGCAGAAACAGCCTCTCATTTCCATTTTTGTTTCGGATACTTTTCACTTCTGAAATTTCACAGTGACCTCTCTAAATGCTCAAGATATACTGACGAGACAATTTGATCAACTTGGAGTCCGCGTTGGATGTCACAAGGCACCGAGAACAAATATGCGATGCAAGGTTATACATTGTTGTAACATCACTGAAGAACCATTCATTGTCGCATGAACATTTTTTTCATGTAAATACTTAATATAATTTTTTTTACTCATATCTCTGGTTTTGGAATCCTCAAAAGGTGGCAGCCCTAGTTGTATCCCATTTTAATAATTCAAGTTAGATGTGGCATGTCTTTCTGTTATCTGGTCGATCTCAAATTTTGCATAAATTTTTTTTTCAATAACTGGAACAACTTTAGGGGGCGTCGTGAAAAAAAATTCATAGTTGAAAAATAAGGTCCACCCTAATGTACAAGTACAATTTTTGCATTAATAAATTTCAAAATGCAAGTTTTTAGCAATTGGTCTTTTCCCTAACGTGCGTGCTATGATTTTCTAAAAGGTTGTGCATGTTCTGACGGGTTAAAGCTAATATTTAAAATAGTGATTGGAGGGCTGCAAAGATAACGCTTTTCTTATTCACACAGACCTGCTCCTGCAGGCTCTTTATTTTTATCAAATATCCGTGTACCTTTTCAGAAATAACGACAGAAATTAAAGAGTGTACAACCTAACTAGAAAATAAAATATTATTTAACTCAAATTACTTAAAGTACAAACCTCCGATATTTATGTTGTTTTATAGTAAAACAATCAATAAACACAACACTTACTCCAAATTAAACCTGATTTTTAGCAAAAAGTGCCATCACAAATGCACTTTCCACACTATGTGTTACTTGGACAGATCTCTGAACAGAAATGATATGTAGCTCCTTTTTCAAGGAATATTATGAAGACTTAAATTGTCTACAATGTGGGCTGAATTGGAACATATGTAAGAATGTATTACATTATGTTGTGTCAAGCTGATACTGAGGGAGTGGGTCCCAGGCCACCCGGGGTACGGAAGTTATTTTATGTTACATTTTTCCCCAGTAGAGGAGAGGTTTATGTGTCTGACTGCCAACTCTAGGGTCGCGGGTTCGAATCTCGCTATGGGCATGAATGTATGTGCTAGCCAAAAACAGAAAGAGCTGAATATTGTGAATATTCACTAATAACCTTAGCTGTTGACACGACTATAAACAATTCCTAAGAAATGTTGCATTTGTAAATCAGTTTGTGGCGACCATTCCTTTTCTTAGCTAGGATTTCCTTCCAAACGAAGTCAGGCATTGACTGTATGCCACAGAGATTTCCGAATTTATAATTTCCAAGTGAAAGATTTCAATAGGATAAAGCGTGTTTTTGAGCAGAAGAGTGGTCTAAGAGGCCACTTAGGCTCATGTTCAGAACCCCTCGAATTTAAAATTAACCTCTCATGTGCGCAGGCATAAATAAAGTAAAATTTAGTGAATGAAGCTGGAATATTAAGCACAAAGTTTCCTGTTATGACATATATCAAGTTTGTGCAGATTCAAAAAACCTATCACATGAAAATAAAATTAATAATTTTAGTATTCTCTTATCGGTGCACGTAAGACGATGGCATTTCCAGGAGGGGTGGGGCAAGCGCCCCTTTGTCATCCCTCCCACCCCCTGTGGATACCCACGTCCTGTGCTATTCTTTAATTCCTCTGGTATGTGCTTTCTGTTGACCTGCATGGTGCCAACAACGGTTAGCTTGCATTGTGAATATAACTCCTCTGCCATATCAACAGAAGTGTAATATCGGTCTGCAGTCAGATTTCATCTAGTTCCTTTGATTGACTCTACAAGTCTTTTAACTACCTCTTTAGGGCCTCTTTCAGCTAGGGTTCTGTAATCTTTTTCTCCAAAAGTTTCCATTTAAAAACATACTGCGTGTTTGAATCTATAAGCATTCAAATTAAAATCCCATATTTTCCAGGTTTATCCTTTAGGATCACTTTGAATAGGCTCCTTCCTCAAAATAATGAATGCATCACGTCAGTTGTCATATGGGCACTAGGTACATAGTATTTCTTAAATAATTCGTCCATTTTTACTTTCTCCATACTTAGTATAGGGAGAGTATTGTGATCACTAAAAAAAATCGACTTCGAGATTTCAATGGAAATACACATTTTGAGGTCCCTAGAACACGTTTTGACTATTTTCGGAATGATGTATGTGTGTGTGTCTGTGTGTGCATATGTGATTGTGGGTGCTCTAACTCAAAAAGTACTTGCAATATTGTTACGGAACTTCACTTTAGCATGAGCACAAAGAACTGATTAGTTTTTGGACAATAAGGGTTAACCAGAAGTCAAGGTTTATTCGAAACCCGATTCGGTTTTTGCGATATTTCTCCATTAAAACATCATTAGTGTATATACAGATTGACACAGAAGTTATAGAGAATGTAATTTCCTACAACTTTCATATGAAACAATTTTCCAAAGCAGTTATTGTTTAGGAATTATTTATAAATAATTGATTTTTTTTGTTTCCGTCAAATATCTCCTTAAAAACGTCATTATTGGTCATCTTCGTAAGAACCAAAGTTGTAGAGAATAATATTTCTTCCAAGTTTTGTTTGAAACAAATTGTAGTAGAACCATCCATTTCGGAGATATTTTGCTTTTTTCCAGTATACAGCAGCACCACCATGTAGCGGTGAATTCTGTAAACGTATTCAAAATATACCTAATTTACGGCAATAAGGATGACTTTATTCTTTTATGATATGAAATAATAATTTTGCCTTGTAATTCTATTTATAATAATATAAATATCTATACCCCAAATATGAAGAAAATCATGTGTTGGCCACATCAGATTTTGTATTTATGCCTCGCCGAAATATTTACTTTTATATCTTGAAAAAGCAATGTACAGTTGTCAATGACTGAACACTGACTGGTAAATGTACACAAGATACGTGAGCTTATTTACGTTAATAAACATTATAATGTAGAGTATAAAGATTTTACTTACAAAAAATGTTAGATTCCTGTATTCAATAGACGAAAGAAGGTTCAATTACTTTCATCAATAAATGCTTCCTGAATCAGTATCTATTTACATTGCTATACATAAACATGATTGTTTCGTTACTTAAACAAAAGTGCGAAGCGAATAACGCTAAACTTTCTTCTATTTATAAGCTTCATTGAAGCTAATTGAATCGGAGGTAACAATGACGGCTGCCTTGGCAATGCCCAGAAAGAGTACAAAAAATCCACAAAATTTCGAAACAAATAGCGTATTTCTGAAATCTTCGACCTTGTAACATGTAAACTTCGCAGGAATAAGATAGTATAGAGTTTTATTGTCGGATAAAGCAAAAACGAAAAAAATCGGTCCATATTTACGTATTTTAATGCTTGAAGGAAGAATACCTTGCAAGTCAAAAAATGGATTCATACGTGTTATCTTATGGAAAAATGTTAATCACCTATATTGGCAGCACTGATTAATTTTGATTAATTGACCAAACCTTGACCATTCACTAAGTTAGGATGTAAAGAAGAATCGTACCAAATTTGGTTATTTTAGCTTTTATCGTTTAGGAGGAGTTCCATGAACAAACACAAAATACACAAACACAAGCTTCAAAATATATTATAGTAGATAATCGGTTTTTTCGGTTTCTGTCAAATATCTCCTTAAAAATGTCGTTATTGGTAATCTTCCTGAGAACCAAAGTTGTAGAGAATAATATTTCTTCCAGGTTCTGTTTGAAACAAATTTTTGTAGAACCATCCATTTCAGGGACATTTTGCTTATTCGTAAATTTCCAGTATACAGCACCACCACCATGAAGCGGTGAATTCTGTAAACATATTCAAAATTTAATTTATGGCAATAAGGACGACTGTATTCTCTTGTGATACAAAATAATAATTTTGCCTTATAATGCTATTTATAATAATTTAAATATCTAGACCCCAAATATGGAGAAAGTTATGTGTTGGTCACATAAGATTTTCTGGAAGACATCTCTTATTGGGACTAATTTCTCTTGTTTTTGCCTTTCAGCTCTAATATTTCCGTCATCAAATCTGATGATTGACAACAGTTCTTTGAAGCTATCACGACTTATCCTTCCAATGTATATGTTTCTTCCATGAATTTTAGACCACAGGTCTGTTGCAGACAAATTAGTGTCATAGTTTACACCCATTTGTATTAAAAGACCTATGATAGCATGAATTTCTCTGACAGTGGAATTTTGGAGCTTACGGAAAATTCGCCGACCACAATTCACCGAAACACAATTCATCGACCACAGTTCACCGATTCACAATTCACCGAAACCACAATTCACCGAATCGCACTTTACCAAATCACAATTCATTGAAATGTAAATTCACCGAACCACAATTCATCAAATGTAATATTCATCGAAATTTCCAATTCACCTTATGAAGATGAGGGGAGAGGGGAGGTAATATAAACGAAATGTTGGCAACATGGACATCTTTTGACTGATTATAACAATTGGAGAAATAATAAGTAACAATAAACCATGAACGTTTAAGGAGGCGCGAGTATGGGGAGGAAAGAAGGAAGATTAAATAGTACGTATAACAAAACGAAATACTAGTATCATGGATGTCTTTCCACTGCAAATCACTCGTACATGAATTATAAATGAACAAATTAAGCTCACAGGAGTAGGGGGAGGTGAGGGGGAAGGTTAAACATTTCAAACCATGTGTGTCATTCAATTGCAATTAACTCGTAGATGAATAATTAACAATAACTAAACAAATCACGCACTCAAGGCTTATGGTAGGGGGAGGAAAGGGGGAAGGTTAAACATTTCAAAACGAAATACTGGCACCATGGGTGTCATTCGATTGAAAAAAACTTGTAGATGAATAATAAACAATAAATAAACAAGTTAAGCACTCAAGGTTTGGGGTAGGGGACGAAAAGGTTAAGGTTTACAACATTCAAAACAAAATATTGGCATCATGGATGCTTATTGCTTTTCATGATACATATTTAATAATTATTATATTTATGCTTGTTGTTTTTAAACAATACAAAAATTTTGAAAAAGTAATTAAATTACAATTGTAAAATTAAAAAAATAATTCATTTTAAATCTGCAGTTTATTAATAGTTCATGGTATTATTTGTAAAATGATGGTTAACAACATGATTGGGAGTGATATTTGTGATTGTTTAAGTGGTGTTGCACATAAGTTAGGTAATTAAAGTGATATGTAAAAATTATAGAAATGTATTAAACAATATAAAAAGTAAATTGTGAATTAATTAAATAAAAAGTGTAAAATTAAAAGATAATTACTATTAATTCTCTAATTAATGAAAATTATATTAAAATATCTGTAAATATTTAATTATTAAAATGATTAAAACAATAAGGATAAATATAAATAATAATATTTTGAAACGCAATAAGCATCCATGATGCCAATATTTTGTTTTGAATGTTGTGAACCTTAACCCTTTCCTCCCCTACCCCAACCCTTGAGTGCTTAATTTGTTTATTTATTGTTTATTATTCATCTACGAGTTTTTTTCAATCAAATGACACCCATGTTGCCAGTATTCCATTTTGAAATGTTTAACCTTCCCCTTTTCTTCCCCCTACCATAAGCCTTGAGTGCGTGATTTGTTTAGTTATTGTTAATTATTCATCTACGAGTTAATTGCAATTGAATGACACACATGGTTTGAAATGTTTAACCTTCCCCCTCACCTCCCCCTACTCCTGTGAGCTTAATTTGTTCATTTATTATTCATGTACGAGTGATTTGCAGTGGAAAGACATCCATGATGCTAGTATTTCATTTTGTTATACGTACTATTTAATCTTCCTTCTTTCCTCCCCATACCCACGCCTCCTTAAACGTTCATGGTTTATTGTTACTTGTTATTTCCCCATTGTTATAATCAGTCAAAAGACGTCCATGTTGCCAACATTTCGTTTATATTACCTCCCCTCTCCCCTCATCTTCATAAGGTGAATTGGAAATTTCGATGAATAATACATTTGATGAATTGTGGTTCGGTGAATTTACATTTCAATGAATTGTGATTCGGTAAATTGCGATTCGGTGAATTGTGAATCGGTGAATTGTGGTCGATGAATTGTGTTTCGGTGAATTGTGGTTGGTGAATTTTCCTAGACCCGAATTTTGGATATTTACCCTATCCGCTTCTTCGTTGCTATACTGTACAATAATATTAACGATTTTTGGGGTAATAAGCATTCTGAAAGTTCACATTTTTATAACTAGCATTGATGTGTGACAAATAAATATATATGAAGGGAAGTTAAGTAAAAGTGTGTAATAAGGAACAGATGCAGAATTTTACATTCATCTTGGAATTGCTAACTTGTAGATTAGGTATTCTACTCATAATTGTTCTTAAATAATTCCTTGACATTCTAGGAAGTAATGATACTCAAATATACGTATTCAACATGTTTAATTGCAATATTTTAATATTTATTAACTACATTACATCCTACAGAGTTTTTCGTATGCCTGTCGCTATTAGCTTCTCTTTCGTTCTAATAAAAACTGGAGGTTAGGTTCCAAAATTACGTATTGCGACTGTCAAAAATGCCAATTGTAGCAGTAACATTCCAAATTAGATATAACCAAAAAATTGCTGAAAGCACCAATTTTAACAGTAAAATTCCGAACTAAATGTAATAAAAAAATCAAGATGCAGGTAGCTTGAGAATTCCAGTTGCATGAGTGCCGGATAACTGGTTGTTTACTTAACCTCTGCCACACTTTGTGTATCTGGAATTTTCTAGTGTCTCTTCTTTTTTGAAAGTTATAATGTAATAACTTATAGCAGGAGTGCCTAATGCGTAGCTCATGAGCAGCGTGTGGCTCGCGCAACAATTTCAAGTTGCTTGCGATGAGTATTAAAATTTTCTGCATTGCCTAGTTATAAGCGCCGAACAGAGATACCGCTTAGCTTATCTTGATCATAAACTAAATCTTATTGTACTTGTTTTCAATCCTCTCCACAAGATGTCACTAATTAACACGAAACACGTGCAAAATCCATAGTTTGGTTATCTCCAGGGGCGGACTGGACACTGGTAGAGGAGAAAAAATATCCTTTGTTGGAAGAAACTTTCCAACGAATGAACGCGTTTTGGATCAACTTATTTGTGCTAAAGTGATTTCTCAACAATGGAAATTTTTAGATCTAATTAATTAAAGATCACAATTAACCGATAGCCATCTCGATGACTGCGTGACACTGGCTGTCCCTCCGTATATTCTGGAGTATAACAAGCTGGCGGACAGCATGCAATGTCAAATTTCACATTGAATATTTAAAAAGAGCTAATTTTTGTAATAATGTTTAATGTTATTATTGTATTAAAATTAAAAATAATAATATACTTTTAAATTGTTTGATAAAAATATTTTAGTATTATTTTGTCCATTTCTAATCTCACACTTTTCTTCTGTACATAGCTATACGAGGTGCTATCCAAAAGTAATGAGAATGTATTGAAAAGTCAAATTTCACTCAACTTACCTAATTAGTCTTCATGTCCCCTTCGAAATAGTTTCCTTGGGCGTCGATACACCGAGTCCAGCGATTCTGCCATCGTTGGAAGCAAGTCTGAAACTCTTCTTTCATGACAGTGGCAAGTAACTCCTGTGATTTTTCTTGAATCTCCAGAATGTCGCTAAATCTGTGTTCTTTGAGTTTCATTTTCAGCTTGGGAAACAAAAAGAAGTTGCAGGGGGCAAGTTCTGGACTATGGGGAGGCTGGGGACCACAGCCATTTTGTTTTTCGCCATAAATCTCTGGACAGACAGAGCCGTGTGTGCGGGTGCATTGTCATGGTGAACCAACCACTCTCCACTTCGCTATTTCTCAGGACGTTTTCGTCGAACATTTTCTCGCAGACGCCTTAACACATCTGTGTAGTAGTGTTGGTTAACATTTTGGCCTGGTGGGACAAATTCGTGGTACACAACCCCCTTGCAATCGAAAAAAAATGACCATCATGCTCTTGACATTTGATCGAACTTGTCTGGCCTTCTTTGGATGTGGTGATCCCGGAGATTTCCACTGTGACGACTGTTGTTTTGTTTCCAGGTCGTATCCGTAAATCCAGGTTTCGTCGCCTGTTATGACTTTTGTCAGGAAGTCAGGATCATCTTGAATTTCATGTTGAAGTTCTCTACAAACACGGATTTGATTTTACTTTTGTTTGTCTGTCAACAGCCTGGGAACAAACTTGGCAGCGATTCTTCTCATGTTCAGGTCTTCCGATAAAATTCGCTGGCAGTTTCCATAAGACAAATTCAGTTTGTTGCACAGATCGTGAATGGTGTAACGTCTGTCTTCATTAATCAATTTCCGAACTCTTTCGACATTCTCATCCATTCTGCTTGTGGAAGGTTGCCCAGAATGTTCTTCGTCTTCCACAGAGGTTTGGCCACTTTTGAATCGTGAAAACCACTTGTAGGTTTGTGCTTTTGATAAAGCATCTTCCGCAAAGGCAATTTGTAACATGGCATGGGTTTATGAAGTGGTTTTACCAAGCTTGAAACAAAACCTAATGCAAATTCTTTGCTCTTTCGAATCACTCATTTCAAAAATCGCAGATCTCTTCGCACACATCTATAGTCAACACCGTCTAGGAAGTGGCTGATGCAACATAAAATAGCAAAAGACATGTTATCTTGCTCACGAAAGTACACTGTAACACAATGTAGCGGGAGAACGGCGTATCATTATCGGTAACATGGTTACATGAACATTCTCATTACTTTTGGGGTAGCACCTCGTACGTAACCCGTAGGTAGCTCGCAAGACATGTTGAATCGTTAAAGTGGCTCATGCTAGGCCAAAGGTTAGGCACCCCTGACGTATAGTATAATGTTGAGAACTGCACAGTCTTGCTCTTATTGATATATAGCAAGTTGGTTTCTCATTGATAAGTTATTATTTAAATAAAAATAATTATTTGACCAATTGAAAAGGGTTTTCCATTGGGCTCCCCAAAAAGTTTGCTATTCCATTGCATGAAGTATATAACATCAGACTATATCTTTGGCTGTATACATAAACTTTTTTCTAATGCTTTTCAGAGTATGGTCAGCATAGTTTTCTTATGGAGCTGTGTTGCAGCATGTGGATATACCTTCTGGCACATCAATAAGACTGCTGGAATCATAATGATTCCTTATCTTGCTTGGCTGAGTCTTGCTGCTGCACTTAATTATCGCATATGGAAGGATAACCCTGAAAATAAGGACTCCAGAAAACTTGAATAATTACCACCATACAAGTATTGATCCAGGAAGTCCTATTTTACTGTAGTTTTATGTAAAATATGTCATATTTCTATTTTCCTCCATGATATGGTCAATGGTGGAAGTGGATATAGGATTTTTTCTGGAATGAAAAATTTTGTTCTTTTTAATTTCTAAAAGAAAAACTTGAAAAAGAATATTTAGCAAAAAAAATTCTCTATCTCATAAGGTTATTGAGGGCAACTAGGTGTTGAAGGAAACCCAGTGAGCACTTACCAGAAGGAGAGCTGCTGGGATGTCGGAGAGAGACATTTGTAGACATAGGTGATGGAAATTAAGAAGGGGTTAAAAGTCTACGCATGGATGATGGAGATTCTGGGATGATCCCTTCATCAGCGTAAGAGAGAGACAACATTTATAAATTTCCTGTTGACTTCCATTTTTAAAATAAAGATGTATTCCAGTCGAAAGATTTTTATTTCACAAATTTATTTCATACTTTTCAGTAATAAAAAATTGCTCTCCAAGACATGTTAAATAATAGATCAACTAAACAACTGAAACAGTAACCAAAGTAATGTTAAATTCCTATGTTCAGGGATGTCTTAAAAAGTATTGAGGCCCCTGGCAGATTTTGAAAAGTGGCCCTTATTTCGTACCGATGAAAAGGGAATTTTTTGTGTGTATATCACATTGTTATGCCACCTTATTAAAATTCTGAAATAAAAATAATTTTGATATATTTATTAAAATATTTAACATATTATATTAGAATATAATATACAATACAATAATGATAATATCTACTACCTACATATATATTTTAAAGAATTTGTTTATATATTTGTTCATGGAACTCCTCCTAAACGATAAAAGCTAGAACAACCAAATTTGGTGCAATTCTTCCCTACATCCTAACTTAGTGAATGGTCAACGTTTTGTTTCTGTCTATCACTTTTATTCGAAATGGCAAATGATTTAATCATCCAATGACACGTATTTTGCCGCGTCATGCAGTTGTCACCGGGATGAGTGTAGACCAGGGGTGGCCAACCCATGGCCCGCAACGACATTTGGTAGGGCCCATGGTCAGTCAATCACACAACCGAAAAAATTTTTGGTCCAAAACATGAACCTCACATTTGTTTTGATCCTCTTCTTTCCATCCGTTAAAATTGTATGCTGGTTTTCCCACCATTTTGTTATTTTGAATTACCCACTTTTCCCTTATGCTATTATTCCATGTTCTGCTGTAGTAGAGGCAATGACCCTGGTATGGGGCCAGAGTCGTCCCGATATAGGGTGCTATGTGTGCACCGCACACGGGCGCCGACCTTCAAGGGCGCCGGCTCACAGTGGGATGAAATCCGAAAAAAGCGGAAAAAAATCATTTTCTGAAATGAAGCATTTGTTGATGGGGCATTGCATTTCAATACTAGACAGACCGTGCTTTCATTTGCACCATATCTGAACCTTCTGCGGCGACTCCATCCCTTCCATTTGATGCGTCAAAGTAGGGGTACGCTGAACTGTTCTCACTTCACGCGTAGCGTTTGCAAGTGCTCCCCAATTTCATCGCAAGAAACATTTGCATACATGAGATGGTGCGAAGTTGAATTATATGTCAACAGATGCTACAATGTGTCCTCTTTTCGAAAACACATGGGATACTGGTATTTGTTAAGAATAAAACACATTTTGTCTGTATTTATAGAGATCCGTATTATGAAGAAAATTAAACACATTCGCTAAATTCAACGAGTCATTTTGTAAAGTGTTCCGAGGTGTTCCGGGTCGAGATTTGCATCAGTGTATTCCGCAATACTTTACATACGAGAATGTGAAAGAATTAGCTGCTCATAACTGCTCCTTTTGCTGCCATGATTGTTTTTGTTCACGGGTTGCAACGTGTGAGACCCGAGCCGCCCGGCCCGGCGTCACGTAGCGTCGTCCTTTTGTCGCGTATTTATGTAGGTGATAGTGTTATAAAGTATCACTGTCTATAAAGGACACTGCTTACATCACATTGTTTCATTCTGTAACAATGTAATGTGTATGATACGTCTCCGATCTGCATTGCCAAGTCCGCTGTTGCACTAAAATCTATGTGACACTGGTGTAGTAAGTGCAAGCATTTGACAGGCGATTGACGGCTGCGAATGGAATAAATGCTGATGGTACTGCTGTGAATAAGAAGTTTTATATTCTGGACATTGAGCATCCGAGAGGAAAATCTGTGTAAGTGTATACGTTGTTTAGTCTGTGATGTTGGCGTTTTAACTGCATATGTTACGTTATGAATTCTTCTCGCTGATGGGAGATCTTGATCATCGGAGTTGGCAGCACTGATTGTGATTCCCTTGTCATAGAAGTGAGGAGAGGGAAGTTCGATTTGTCTTTCTTCTCTTTCTTTGTGTACTCGTCTTCAAGTCCAGGGATTTCCCTGCACGTAGCCATCTTTCCCAACTTCGTGTTCAGTTAATAAGGGAGGGTGAATTCACTGGTATTGGCTGGCCAATTTTTCCCTCTTCTTATCCTCTTCCCCACTCACCGTCGTACTATTTTCTAGATATGCTACTTGTTTGCTATTCGTAAATAAGACATTTTATTGAGTACGTTCTTATTGCACTTATTGTTATAACAAAGATTAATATCACTCACGTTCTTGATTTTCAATTTTAAACGGTTTCTTTCATAATTTTCTTGTTTGAGTTTGAGATTATAATCCGTGACATTTTCGTATTTAATTTAGCCATAGTAGCCCTAAAATGAATATAAAGCATATAAAATTATATTTACATTATCTGTCACACAAGTTTCTTGTGAGAGAAGTTTCAACATTTTAAGTTATATTAAAAATAAATAAATTTCATGTTTGGGATTCTGATTTTTTTTAAATTTTATTATATTTTAATACAGATTCCTAATCATAATTAATTTTTTTGTGAACAGTACCATGAGTAAATGGAAATTATCAGGCAATGAATATCGTCAAATGAAGAAAAAGAAAGTAGAAGAAATAAGAAAAACAACTTCTTCAATTCAGCGATTTTTGACAATTCATGCTCAGCCATCAACCTCGTCATCTTCCTACGATCAACCATTGCCAAATACTGATTCACTAAAGGCTGAAACACAGCTGCTGGAGTCGGCTTCAGAGCTTGGGAGCAAAACTGAACCAAGCAAAGGAGAGATGCAAAAAAATCAAGAGGATGATCATGAAAAGCTGGAAGAGGAGGACCGCGAAGAGACAGAAATGGAAGAAAGTATTACTGCGTCACTTGAGGACCCAGGTACTTGGCCGGAAAATGTGAATGATAGTGCTAGAATTCACATAATTAAATTAGGGCCACTTCAAATTAGAGACATTCAATTTCCAAAAGACAAATCTGGTAGGAGTTTTTGTAAATCATATTACTACAGAATTTTATGTAATGGGGAAAAGGTGTCACGTGATTGGCTTCTGTATTCAAAATCTAAAAATTCCGTATATTGCTGTAGCTGCAAATTGTTCAATTGTGCATTTCCAGTAGTAGCCAATGGTTTTAACGATTGGCAGCATTTATCTCAACATTTAAGCAGGCATGAAAAAAATGTATCCCACACAGAGAATTTAAAAAAATGGAAAGCTTTGATAATATCTTTTAAAACAGGGAAAACTATTGATAGTTCTCAACAAAGATTAATTGATTAAGAGGAACAACGATGGTACAATGTTGTCACGAGAATAATTTATATCATTCAATATTTAGCTCAGCAAAATTTGGCATTTAGAGGATCAAGTAGTAAGATTTATGAAAAAAACAATGGGAACTTTCTAAAATTAGTTGAAAGCATTGGAAAATTTGATCATGTAATTGCAGAACATTTAAGAATTGTTCAATCGTCCGATAAAGCAATGCCTCATTATTTAGGTCCACAAATCCAAAATGAAATCATACATATCATGGCAACAGAAATTAGAGATCAAATATTAAATATGATAAAATCTTCAAAATATTATTCCATTATCCTGGATTGTACAACAGACATTAATCATCAGGAACAGATTACTATGATTTTTCGTTTTGTGTTCTTTAATTATAAACTAGAAAAGATAGAGATTCAAGAACATTTTTTGGATTTTTGTAGGACTACCGATACTACAGGTTCAGGGTTGAAAGATTTCTTATTAGATTATTTAGAAAAAAATAATATCGATATTCAAAACATGCGAGGACAAGCATACGACAACGAAGCTAATATGAAGGGTCAGAATAAGGGATTGCAAAACAAAATTTTGGAGATAAATCCCCGAGACTTTTTTGTTCCTTGTTCAGCACATAGTCTGAATTTAATTGTATGTGGTGCAGCAAAAAAAACATACGAAACTGTCCATTTTTTCTCAAATGTGGAAGAGCTTTATGTATTTTTCTCAGCTTCCTACAAAAGATGGGCAATTTTACGTAAGAATGTTACGGAACTAACACTAAAGTCTTTGTCTGACACCCAATGGGAAAGTAGAGTTGAGGCAATTAGGCCTTTAAGGTATTTTTTAGACAAAATTTGTAATGCCTTAAATGATATTGTTGAATCAGATTTTGATGTGTCAACAAAGCACAAAGCAGAATGTTTATTTTCGAAAATTTCAACCTTTCAATTTATTTGCTCTGTTTTAGTATGGTATAATATATTATCTAAAATTAATGTAGTAAGTAAGATGATGCAGAAAATTGACTTGGATATTGATTCTTGCTTAATTCAGCTTGAAAATTTGACTGATTTTCTGAAAAAAACACAAAGTGATAAAGAATTTAATTTTGTTTTAGCCGACTCGAAAAAAATTGCAGAAAAAAGTAATACACAAACAGATTTTACTGATACATTATTCCGAAGGAGAAAAAAAGATGAGACCATTAAGAGTCGGAAGAGAATTACAAAATTAATTTCTATTTTGCAATACTTGAAATAATTAATGCTGTTGAAGAGAGGTTCAAATTACTGAAAACACATTTGTCAAAATTTGATTTTTTATATAATTTGCCAGTTTCCTCCAGAATTGATACAGATAATTTAATGAAGTACCTCAAAAATTTACAATCAGAATTGAGTTGTGACCAAAATAGAGACATAAATGCTGTAGAGCTTTATGATGAAATAATTACATTACGGCCATTTTTACAAGATAAAATGAAACCGATAGACATTCTGACCTATTTATTTAAAAATGAATTAACATACTTTCCCTAATTTGTCAATTTCATATAGAATCCTATTAACACTTCCTTTAACTGTTGCTACAGGGGAAAGATCTTTTTCAAAATTTAAACAAATAATTATTTACGCTCCAGCATGTCACAAAAACGTATGACAAATCTATTTTATCCATAGAAAATGAAATTTTAAATGAATTAGATGTACACTACATCGTAAAAAAAATAGCCTCAGCGAAATTAAGGAAAGGTAAGTTATAATTCCTTGGAAGTTACATATATTTACAGTAATAAATTTAATTTTAGATAATTGTTGCATTTTTGTTATTCTTTGACATTTTATCCTTTGATATAATTTGTATTTACAGTTTGTATTTGTATTATATTATATGTATTAAGTATATTTGTATTATATTAATTGTATTATGTATATTTGTATTAAGATAGAGTCATTAAATTATTGGATGTAACTAAGGCTAACTTTGATGTGAAAGAAATATAAAAAAAAACTACAAATTTTGCCTATCAATGAATTGTTTAAATACATAATTATTTTGGACAACTATTTTTCATCCAAATATAAAATAATTAAAACAGATAAACATGAAATGGAAAGGAGAAACAGGATTACATACCATGTACCTAGATACTATAACCTGAATGGTAAAAATAAATTTGAAGTTATGGTACCTTTACTTTTTAACCAGCAACCTCATGAATTAAAAACTTTATAAAATTTCAGAAATAAAAAAGAAATATAAATTATTGTTACTGGATAATTTATATTAGCTACCTGACACAATACGTTGAACTTGTCTCTCCTTTTCGAGTTTTTTGTTTAGGTTAGAAATATATGTGATACTTCAATACCACATTAACATTAAGATAAATATATAATTACATGGCACCTGCTGACAAGTCCATGTTTTGGACTTAGCGGGACCAGAATGCTTATATTATTTCCTTTTTTGTCATTTGTCATATTTTTATTCAGCTTCAAAAATGCAACATCACAGATTTTTAATTTATGCATCTCATGAAAACATAACATTATATCTAACCATGTATTTGCTGTTACTAACCTGCTGTGCAGCATTCAACATGTTTAATGTTTTCATGTATACAGTAAACGCATGCAAAACAACCAAACGTGAAAAATGTCTATGTATAATCTAGTTTATAGATATTAGCAGAAGATATATACAGTAAAACTCGTTTATAACGATCACGCCTAAAATGAAATCTTGGCTATAACGAAGAAATGTCTCGGTCCCATGAACTTCTCCATAAGAGCATTGGTTAAATTTCTCGGATGTAACGAACATGCATTTTACGAATTCTCGACTGTAACGAACAAATGTTTGGTCCCGTGGCAAAAAATGCCCCATATATAACGAATTTTGGCGAGCAGGGCGATAAGTAATGAATAGTTTCCGCCCGTTTACCGCGCACTTGTTCGTAGAGGTCCTTTTCCTCCATCTACCCCTTTCATACGAATTTCCACGTTCCCTTTGATTTGAAATTGATATTAAAAATGTAAAATGTTTATGTAAATTAATGACCATAATAATAATATTAATTGACCATTTAAAAAATCGTATGTAATAGCAGCCGAACATTTTACATGCTGCGAAGTTGATAAGCCTCTCTTTGCATATGTAAGTACGGCATTGAAGTCGACTCACTGCAAATACAGTAAAAGCTGTGTTATCCGGCTATCTTGGGGATTGTGGAAAGCCGATTAGGAGAAATATCCGGTTAGGGGAGCGATTTTCGATTTTGACATCGCAAATTTAGCAATAACCAAACAAAATTGGGCTTAGGTTCACTATCGTACCCCCCAAACATAACTATGCATAGGGTTTGCATTTTCCATTTTAATGCTTCCACACGTAGTTAGATATAGACACTATTTACCCATTCTTATTTAATACGTTGCTGCGCTTACGTGCAAAACAAAAAGACTATTGAAAAGTTTAGGGCGTCTGGGAAGTTTGGGGATTACGGCAGTGAACCTGTTTCCAAAATTGAAGTTATTGGATTATATCTCTCTTATTTATCTTTATTTACTATATTAGAAAAGGACGAAATTATTTAATTCTTCTGAACATTTCTGTGAAAACCAGTCATATAATATTTTATCCAGTTCCTCAATTTTTGGCTTATGAAGCGTATGATGTTTATTAATTGATTTACTTGTCTCAGAAGATGACACAAATATAATTAATTTAGCCGATGTTGAATTCTTTTGCTATGGCTGCTCTATTTTCTCCTTTTTCCATTCATTTGATCAGCTCCAGCCTTTGTGTTTGCGTTAAACCAACCTTTTCTCTCCTGTTCCTTGCTTTTAGGTACGTGTTTCATGGAGCAGTGCATCCTTTGAATGACACAACCCTCACTCATTTGTAGAGAGTTCCGAATGTTCTTTCAAGAAGAAACTAACGGACGCAGATAATTGCTTCTACATTGTTCTGTCACTGGCTTTCAAAAACTCAGGTGCCGGCATGTTTCTTTCAGTTGAAGGACCAAGTATTTCAGTTTTTGGAAGAGAAACATGACTTACCAACTGAGTGTGATCAACTTAAAGACTAAAATTGACTCTGTGATTTAGCTTTCCTAGTAGATACCATAAAATATCTAAACAATTCAAATACTCAATTGCAAGATGAAAATTGCTTATTTCCAATGTTGTTTAATCTTGTAAATTCTTTCAAGGATAAACTGAAATTATTTTCTAGGAGTTTATTTCAGAAAAAACTGGATCAATTTTCAACTCTAAAATGTTTTCAAAGAAAGTAATAATTTTTGTTTGCACTTTGATAGGTATTATTCTGCTATATCAGTACTATATGATTCATTTAGTTTCCATTTCAAAGACTTCGAAGGTGAAAGAAACAATGACTCTCTCTTCATAAATCCATTCTCTATTTTGGACAGTGAAATAGAATAATATCCATCAAAAATCCAATTTGAAATTGCTGACAATAAGTATCACTCAGGCTTCATAGTAAAATTTTGTCAGCTTTGTGAGTCACCAACTATTTAAAAGATTTAAAAGCCTTTTGGAAATTTGTTCCAGAAAACAACTACCCAGAACCTTGCACTGCATCTTGTGTGCAACTTTGTAACATCCTATGTTTGTAAACATGTTTTCGATGATGAACTTTGTTAAAAATAAATATAGATCTGTTTTAACAGACACTCATGTGGGCAGTCTGCTTCTTTAATTGACATCGAAAATAATAATAATATTTTATTGAATGCAAACAGGTACATACCCCAATTACATGCATTATAATAAAATACCTAACACATAGAATCAACACAGATACATAAACTAACATATGATCAAGACAGAATTGCACATCACACTTATTTAACGAGTAAGACTTTAATAAATTTTATTTTCAAACAAATACACAAATCAATAAAAATATCAATACCGTCTTTAATTGACAAAATTTCATTCATGGACCTTACGATCTGTATTATTGGAGAGTGCCTGCATACATCAACTCTTGCTGATGCTTCCCTAAGAAGTGGAGTGTGTCTTGATCTTCGCACTGGGATATTAAAATCAATAGCACTCAGCAAATCACTACATTCAAAAGAACCTGTTAAAATGTTTCTACAAAAAATAATGTCTAACTTTGCATCTAATTTTTAAAGGAGTCAATTTATACCTGCGGCAAAGGTTGATGTAATCACGCCTATGATAAGGAAAACCCTCTTTCATGCGCAACCATTTTACAATGCGCATCTGTACTTTCTCGACAGCATCAATGCCATTTATGTGATATGGATTCCAGATTACCGTGCCATATTCGAGCACTGGTTGTACAGTAGCACAAAAAGATCTTACTAAAGTTTGTACCGAGAAATGTTCATAGGAATTTCGTTTTACAAAACCCAAGAGTCGGAAAGCCTTTAAACAGACGGCGTTAATGTGGCTACAAAATCCCAATTTTGAGTCAATGTTTACTCCTAAATCATTAATTGAATCAACATGTTCCAGAGGAGTTCCATACATATTGTATTCATACTTAATGACGTTTTTCTTCAATGAAAAAGACACTATCTTGCACTTAGATAAATTGGGAAATAATTTCCACGTACTGCACCAGTTTTCCAGACTTTCAAGGTTTTTCTGTAATTGGGTACAGTCGGCGAAAGTAACAGTCTTCCTTGAAACCTTAAAATCATCAGCATAGAGTAAACAAGAATTATTTATACACATAGGAAGATCATTTATAAACACAATAAAGAGAAAAGGGCCAAGGATAGATCCCTGTGGGACACTGGATGTAACCTCCACTACCGGGGAAACAGAACCATTGATAACCACTTTTTGATTCCTGCCCTTTAAGTATGCACTAATAAGTGCAAGTAGGTTACCCGAAATACCAAAATGCGGAAGCTTAAACAAAACGAATTCGTAGTCAATTTTGTCAAATGCCTTGGCAAAATCAACATATATAGTATCTAATTGGTTGGCGTTATGAATGGCAGAAGAAATATCATAAACATGTAAAACCAAATTAGTAACAGTGGAACGGTGCGGGAGAAAACCGTGCTGCTTATCCGAGAATCTCCCTTTACAGTAAGCTAGAAGTTTACAATGCATTAGTTTCTCAAAAACTTTCGAGGACATGGGTAGCAATGACACTGGCCGATAGTTTTTAACATCAGCTTTGTTACCACTTTTAAAAATAGGACAAACCAATGCCTGTTTCCACAATGCAGGGAAACATTGAGTGTACAAAATCATGTTGAATAAACAAAGTAGAGGAATACATCTCCATAGCACAGACTTTAATAATGGATATTGGTATGTTATCACTACGTGAGGATATATTGCTCTTTAAACCCTTGATGGCACCCAAGACTTCCTCTCTCGTGAACTACACTGAGTGCAAAACATCAAAAGTTTCATCAGTAGGCAAAAGTGCTTGAATAAAGTGTGCGTCTTTCATTGGAACACTAAAAACAGTTGAAAAATACTCTGCAAACAATTTACAGGCACCTTGGGCGTCACAAGCAACTTGGTTTTCATAAAAAACTGAAGTAGGAATACGTCTACAAACCTTTTTTCTTTTCAAAAACTTCCAGAAAAGTTTAGGATTCTCGTTCAAAGAAGAATCAATTTCAGTCAGATAAGAATTATACTTAAAAATTTGTAAGTCTTTAAACTCTGAACGTCGAAGTGAAAACTCCACATAATCACACTGTCCTAATGTTTAGAAATTGTTAATTGAAAAGCAAATTTAAAAATTACATTGAAATACCGTATATCTTCTGAGTATAGGTCGAGAAATTTCTTCCTTTTTTAGGCTGATCAGACCCTATGTTCAACTTATATTTGAGTCCCAAACTAGATGGACATTTTTCTGGGCCAACAATTAAACATGACGGGCAAAAAACAACATTTGACTGACTTGAAGCGCAATAGAATTAAAAATTCTCACTAACTAGCGGAAAATACCAAGGCTAATGATAAAAAAATCTGATGTGGCCAACACATGACTTTCTCCATATTTGGGGTATAGTTATTTAAATTATTATGAATAGCATTATAAGGCAAAATTATTATTTCGTATCGTAAAAGAATACAGTCGTCATTATTGCCGTAAATTACGTAAATTTTGAATATGTTTACATAATCCACCGCTAGTCGGTGGTGGCGCTGTATACTGCAAATTAAGAAAAAGCAAAATATCTCCGAAATGGATGGTTCAACGAGAATTTGTTTCAAACAAAACATGGAAGAAATATTATTCTCTACAACTTTGGTCCTCACGAAGATTACCAATAACAACGTTTTTAACGATATATTTGACGGAAACCGAAAAAACCGATTATTTATAAATAATTTCTAAACAATAACTGCTATGGAAAATTGTTTCAAATATATATATATATATATATATATCTATAATATATAGATGCTTCTTACACATGATATCTATAATATATAGATGCTTCTTACACATGATATATTATATATATATATATATATATGAGGATACAAAATGATGAGGCACTTCCAGATGTGCCAGAAACTTGAAATTTAGTAGGATTATAGGTTTTTAGTCACAACCAAAGGAAAAAATCCGAAACTGGCAAAATTCCTATTTTGAGGGGCTATTTTGGCACATTTTTCCCCCATTTTTTGCCCGTAAGAAAGCATGTAAATTGGTGCAGAGGTTTTTATATTTGCATTTTAAAATTACTTCCCGTCAAGATACAAACTCGAGACTTAAACTGTCGGATAGGATATAAATTGTAGTCTCTTATTTTTGAAGACGGAATGCAAATCCGAGTAGAATTAGCGTAATTTTATAGTTTTTATCTCAAAAAAGTAGTAATTTTTCTGGGTCTTACAATAGGTTTCCTTGGTAACAAGCTCCATCCTTTCATATGGGTAAGCTTTTAATGGAAATCAGAGGCTTATATTTTAATGCTGTTAATGTTAAACTACACCTAATGAAGGAAATCCGATATTGATATAATTCTCATTTTTGGGACTGTTTTGCCCCATTATTGCCCCATTCGAGAACAAAAAAGGCGATGCAACTGCATAGGACCTAGAGACTTGAAATTTGGCACGGTTATAGAAATTTCATTGCAACCTAAGATGAAATTATAAAATTACAAAAATTCTCATTTTTAAAGGGCGGTTTTGCCCCTTTTCGGCACCATGCGGGAACAAAAAATGCGAGGCAGCTGCATTGGACCTAGAGACTTGAAATTTGGATCGATTATAGAATTTTCATGGCATACTAAGATAAAATTGCAAAAATTCCTATTTTTAATGTTTGGTTTTGCCCTTTTTCGGCCCTATACGAGTGTGATAATTATAAGGCACTTCTTAATGAGATACAAACTTGAAATTTGTCAGAATTATGGGTTTTTAGTTACAAAAGATGGAAAAAATCTGAGAGTGTAATAACTCATAATGTTAGTGGCTGTTTTGCTCCATTATTGCCCTATACGAGGATTAAAATTATAAGGCACTTCTAAATGAGCAACAAACTCCAAATTTTACATGGTTATATGATTATGTACAACATCGATTGGGTATAATTTGAATTTGCAAAAAGGCTAAAATTTGAAAATGCTTGCAGAATGCAAGCACATATTGACTAGTCTATAATATATAGATGCTTCCTACACATGATATATATATTATATATATATATATACTAGTTGTTATGTGCTAGCATTCTGCAAGCATTTTCAAATTTTAGCATTTTTACAAATTCAAATTACTCCCAAGCGATGTTGTACATAATCATATAACCATGTCAAATTTGGAGTTTGTTGCTCATTTAGAAGTGCCTTATAATTTTAATCCTCGTATGGAGCAATAATGAAGCAAAACAGCACCTAACATTAAGAATTATTACACTCTCAGATTTTTTCCATCTGCTGTAACTGAAAACCCATAATTCTGCCAAATTTCAAGTTTGTATCTCATTAAGAAGTGCCTTATAATTATCACATTCGTATGGGGCCGAATAAGGGCAAAACCACACATTAAAAATAGGAATTTTTGCAATTTTACAATTTTATCTTAGTTTGCCATGAAAATTCTATAATCGTGCCAAATTTCAAGTCTCTAGGTCCTATGCAGCTGCCTCACATTTTTTGTTCTCGCATGGGTCCGAAAAGGGGCAAAACCGCCCTTTAAAAATGAGAATTTTTGTAATTTTATAATTTCATCTTAGGTTGCAATGAAATTTCTATAACCGTGCCAAATTTCAAGTCTCTGGGTCCTATGCAGTTGCATCGCCTTTTTTGTTCTCGAATGGGGCAATAATGGGGTAACACAGCCCCAAAAATGAGGATTATATCAATATCGGATTTCCTTCATTAGGTGTAGTTTGACATTAACAGCATTAAAATATAAGCCTCTGATTCCCATTGAAAGCTTACCCATATGAAAGGATTGAGCTTGTTACCAAGGAAACCTATTGTTAGACCCGGAATAATTAGCAATTTTTTGCGATAAAAACTATAAAATTACGCTAATTCTACTCGGATTTGCATTCCCTCTTCAAAAATTAGAAACTACAATTTATATCCAATCCGACAGTTTAAGTCTCGAGTTCGTATCTTGACGGGAAGTAATTTTAAAATGTAAATATAAAAACCTCTGCACCAATTTACATGCTTTCTTATGGGCAGAAAATGGGGCAAAAAGGGGCCAAAATAGCCCTTCAAAATAGTAATTTCGACAGTTTCGGATTTTTTCCTTCGGTTGTGACAAAAAACCTATAATCCTACCAAATTTCAAGTTTCTGGCACATCTGGAAGTGCATCATAATTTTGTATCCTCCTATATATATGATATATCATGTGTAAGAAGCATCTATATATTATAGACTAGTTGTTATGTGCTTGCATTCTGCAAGCATTTTCAAATTTTAGCATTTTTGCAGTTCAGATTACTCCCAAGCGATGTTGTACATAATCATATAACCATGTCAAATTTGCAGTTTGTTGCTCATTTTGAAGTGCCTTATAATTTTAAACCTCGTATAGGGCAATAATGGAGCAAAACAGCCACTAACATTATGAGTTATTACACTCTCAGATTTTTTCCATCTGTTGTAACTAAAAACCCATAATTCTGCCAAATTTAAAGTTTGTATCTCATTAAGAAGTAATTATCACACACGTATGGGGCCGAATACATGTAAATTGGTGTAGAGGTTTTTATATTTGCATTTTAAAATTACTTCCCGTCAAGATTCGAACTCGAGACTTAAACTATCGGATAGGATATAAATTGTAGTTTCTTATTTTTGAAGACAGAATTCAAATCCGAGTAGAATTAACGTAAATTTATAGTTTTTATCTCAAAAAAGTAGTAATTTTTCTGGGTCTTACAATAGGTTTCCTTGGTAACAAGCTCTATCCTTTCATATGGGTAAGCTTTTAATGGGAATCAGAGGCTTATATTTTAATGCTGTTACTGTTAAACTACACCTAATGAATGAAATCCAATATTGATATAATCCTCATTTTTGGGGCTGTTTTGCCCCATTATTGCCCAATTCGAGAACAAAAAAGGCGATGCCGCTCGTAGGAACCAGAGACTTGAAATTTGTCACGGTTATAGAAATTTCATTGCAACCTAAGAAAAAATAATAAAATTACAAAAATTCTCATTTTTAAGGGGTGGCTTTGCCGCTTTTCGGCCACATGCGAGAACAAAAAAGGCGGGCAGCTGCAGAGGGCCTAGAGACTTGAACTTTGGCACGATTATAGAATTTTCATAGCAAACTAAGATAAAATTGTAAAATTGCAAAAATTCCAATTTTTAATGTGTGGTTTTGCCCCTTTTCGGCCCTATACGAGTGTGATAATTATAAGGCACTTCTTAATGAGATACAAACTTGAAATTTGGCAGAATTATGGGTTTTTAGTTACAACAGATGGAAAAAATCTGAGAGTGTAATAACTCATAATGTTAGGGGCTGTTTTGCTCCATTATTGCCCCATACGAGGATTAAAATTATAAGGCACTTCTAAATGAGCAACAAACTCCAAATTTGACATGGTTATATGATTATGTACAACATCAATTGGGAATAATTTGATTTTGCAAAAAGGCTAAAATTTGAAAATGCTTGCAGAATGCAAGCACATATTGACTAGTATATATATATATCATATATATAGGAGGATACAAAATTATGAGGCACTTCCAGATGTGGTAGAAACTTGAAATTTGGTAGGATTATAGGTTTTTAGTCAAAACCAGAGGAAAAAATCCGAAACTCTCGAAATTCCTATTTTGAGGGACTTTTTTGGCACCTTTTTCCCCCATTTTTTGCCCATAAGAAAGCATGTAAATTGGTGCAGAGGTTTTTATATTTACATTTTAAAATTACTTCCCATCAAGATACGAACTCGAGACTTAAACTGTCGGATAGGATATAAATTGTAGTTTCTTATTTTTGAAGTCAGAATTAGCGTAAATTTATAGTTTTTATCGCAAAAAAGTGGTAATTTTTCTGGGTCTAACAATAGGCTTCCTTGGTAACAAGCTCTATCCTTTCATTTGGGTAAGCTTTTAATGGGAATCAGAGGCTTATATTTTAATGCTGTTAATGTTAAACTACACCTAATGAAGGAAATCTGATATTGATATTATCCTAATTTTTGGGCCTGTTTTGCCCCATTACTGCCCCATTCGAGAACAAAAAAGACGATGCAGCTGCATAGGAGCCAGAGACTTGAGATTTGGCACGGTTATAGAAATTTCATTGCAACCTAACAATAAGATAAAACTATAAAATTGCAAAAATTCCAATTTTTAATGGGTGGTTTAGCCCCTTTTCGGCCCCATATCAGTGTGATAATTATAAGGCACTTATTAATCAGATACAAACTTGAAATTTGGCAGAATTATGGTTTTTTAATTACAACAGATGGAAAAAATCTTACAATGTAAAAATTCATAATGTTAGGGGCTGTTTTGCTCCATTATTGCCCTATACGAGGATTAAAATTATATGGCATTTCTAAATGAGCTACAAACTCCAAATCTGACAGGGTTATATGATTATGTACAACATCGATTGGTAATAATTTGAATTTGTAAAAATGCTGAAATTTGAAAATGCTTGCAGAATGCAAGCACATATTATCTAGTATATATATATATATATATATATATATATATATATATATATATATATATATATATATATATATATGTACCGTATTTCCCCGAAATTAAGACCGGGTCTTATATTAATTTTTGCTCCAAAAGACGGATTAGGGTTTATTTTCAGTGGATGTCATTTTTTCATGTACAACAATCTACATTTATTCATTTCATGTACAAAAATCTACATTTATTCAAATACAGTCATGTCATCTTCTTCTGTAGCATCGTCATAACTCTGCAAACCCCGAATTCCAGCCTGAATTTCTTGCAACTCCATTTCCTGTGGAACCATTGGCCGCAATCTCTCATGTCCAACAATAGAGCTCTCCTTAAATGAGCACTTCTTGTCCATGTAGCCTGCTCGTAGTGCATTGGCAACACAGCTGTCAGTGATTTTATCCCATGAATTCTTCACCCAAGTCACGACCTGTGGCAGGCTAGGCTTCACTATGTTTCCATGCTGATTTCTCTCCATTCTATTTTCAGTGTAGTCATTGATTTCCATGCGCAAATGGTCCTTGAATGGCTTGTTTATTGCAATATCAAGAGTCTGGAGATAAGCAGTCATTCCTGCGGGAATCATTATTTGATCTATTCTTCTCTCTGCAAGGAAGTTCTTCATGTCTTTAGCGCGGTGAATGCTGGCTGAATCCCAGACTAGCAGACCTCTTTGGCCACCTCGCAAAACAAGTGGCAGCATTAAATCGACCCACTTCCTTATAACTGCTTGTGTGCACCAGGCTTTCTCGGTTTCAAGAACATAAATGCCTGAAACACGTTCAATCTTATCTTTCTTGCCCTTAGTTATGATTAAAGACAGGGCTTTCTTTCCATCCAGACGAATTGCCAAAATACAGGTAACACGTGCACTTTCGTAACCAGTGGAGGGAATGTAGATTGACGAGGCACCCCTCCGATCAATTGTCATTTGAGATCCTTGGCCCATAAACACTGCAGTTTCATCCATAGCAATCATGTTGGAGAGTTGGTATTTAGAAAAGTCGATGCCATCAACAAAGGACTTGAATGCAAGTGCACGTTTAATAACTTCAGTATCTTCCAGCTTGAACAGTGTTGTCGATCTTCTTAGAGACAGTTCATATCGCTGAAGGAAGCCATCCAGCCAGTGTTGTGATGCTTTGAATTCTTCTGGGGATATTTCTAATTGTGGTGCCATTGCAAGGGCAGATGCTTGAATATCAGCCCTGCGCACAACCAAAGTCTTTGCTCTCCTGTCAGCAATCCATTCACAGATGATGTCTTCCAGTTCAAGAAATAATGGTTGCCGACCTGATCCACACTTGCGTTTCTTAGCATTTCCCTCGTCCACCTGTTGACTGAGGTTATCGTACTCTGCTCGCCATTTTCGGACCATTCGGAGATCCAATTTCTTCTCTTTGCAGAAAGTTGTAAGATTCTTGCCCCAGGAGTACTCCACGATTCCTTTCTTGTACTCGACGGAATAGCTCTTTCTTTTTGCACTCATCTTGTCTGGGGGTCAAAATATTATTCCCTTTAAACCTTCCATTAAATCAAGTGTTAATTGAAGACTTACGAGACAGGAGTGGCAACAAAAATGATGACAGTTAAGAATGATGGTCCACACAAAAGCGACGAAAAATTGCAGGCACCCAAATTCAGAAAACGTTTCTTTATTTCACACGAGTGCATTAAGTACGTCCGTTACAACACACGACGTATTGAATTATGAAGATTCATATTAGACACAACCACGTCCGTTCGTTATCAACTGCGCATGTTATTCGTGCGTTGTTTCTGTACTACGATTGGTCATTTGGTAATAAGTCTCGAGTTCTTCTGTTTACATAGGCGTTTACCTCTTGTCCAAAGGCGTCCGGTTGGGTATTTACAAATACTTAATTGTAATTTATATTATCATTTATTTTAAGTATTACAGTTTTTCCCAGATATATATGTGCAACTTTCCAAATATATATTTGCAATTAAAAATATACAAAAATATAATTTTGTCTAATATCAAGAAAACCTCGATATAATATGACTACAGATTACTACGTTACAATAAGTACACTAGTCAATTAGGAGATCTATACATGAAATTTTGAAAATAATAAAAGCGCATAGAAATCCATTTCGAAAGGCTGGATGGGATATATCCCTAAATTGGCAGTTACTGAATAAATTTTGTTTTCTAATTATAGTGAACACTATCGTTTTTATTATTTTTTAGTTACTATAAGTCATCTTATTTATATTTGGAAAGGTGCACATATATACTTAGGAAATTGCACATATATATATCTGGGAAATTGCACATATATATTTGGGAAGTTGCAAATATATATCTGGGAAAAACTGTAATGTCAATAATATTATTTATTTTTATTTTATTATATATTAATATTATTATTTTATAATTCAATAGGTCCTTCGTGTGTTGCAACGGACGTACTAAATGCGTCCGTCTGGCTGACGATCTTAACTGGGGCTTATTTTGGGGGTAGGGCTTATATTACGAGCATCCTGAAAAATCATGCTAGGGCTTATTTTCCGGTTAGGTCTTATTTTCGGGGAAAAACGGCATATAATAATGATGTTTTTACGGAGATATTTCGCCGGAACCGAATCGGGTTTCGAATAAACCTAACCTTTCGGTATTGTCTAAGAACTACTCAGCTCCTCATGCTCATACCAAAGTGTTATATTTGAAATTTGGTAACGATATGGCAAGTACTTTTAGAGTTAGAGCCCACACAATCACACACAATCACATACAAACACATCATTCCGAAAATAGTCTAAACATGTTCTAGGGACCTCAAAACGTGTATTTCCGTTGAAATCCCGTAGTGGATTTTTTTCATGAAAATAATACTCTCTATATTACGTATATGGAGAAAGTAAAAATAATGAAAGCATACGGTCGATTTTATTGTGTTATTTTAATGGGAGATGTAAATGCCTTCCATTGGAATCGAACCCAGCACTTTTTTCGAGATTTTTTCGTCACCACTTTATCATATGTGAATCGAGCATTCTTGCCAAATTTAGAGTTTCTATCTCTATTTTCTCTCGAGTTATCGATAGAGGGGGTGGTTAGCAATGTTATGGTCGCTTGTTTGAATCCTGCCGAGGTCATGTCAAAATTAAAATATCATTATTCGCATTTTTTCTAGCGAGCGGGTTTAGCGTTACATCCGACAAACATACCAACCAACAGATCGCGGAAAATATCTATAGAATTTCTGAGCTATATAGGCATAGGGGCATTCGGTGTATATTTGGTGCAGTAGAGCAGTGCTACTCAAGTGGTGGTCCTCGGACCGGCACCGGTCCGCGAGCCATCGGCTGCCGGTCCGCGGCAAGTTCTTAGGTTAATGTAGGTACAGATGTTAACGAAGCATTGCCTCGAGATAGACTAATGAGAGTGAGACCCGGACCTGGATTAATAAATGTCTTTATATACATTTAATGCAAAATGCAAGCTTTTTTCTTTTCCTGGGACGACGTGTTGTCCTTCCCGTTTGTTAAACCTCTCTTTTCTAAGCAGATTTAAATTGGATAGTGCCGCAAGAATTTTAACAGCTAATGATACATACACCTGCGACTAACAGAGGAACGGGGGTGCTCTATGGCCAACCGTTTGGGTCAATCCAAATCGTAAACAGATTAAATTTATCCCGAATGTCGTTTCAAATGTCACGACGCTTCAAAACGTTTGCTGACAGAGTCAAATATCCGTTCTCGCCTTTTATGAAACAAATCGATCATGAGAGTCCCGTAATTTCTCATTCTCACGTGGATTTATTTTCTTGTTGTCTTTCTCCATGAGATCAAGAGTGATCCATCGAACTGAGTTTTTGTAAACAACTGTCGAAGAAATTGGAGCGTTGTTCTTGGTTGATGAAAAGGCCATTAAAGTAAGGAGAGTTAGGAATATCTCACTCAGTTGCCTTTGAGATCTTTCTGAGGTGAGGTGTGGCTTCTTCAGAGATCGCGACCCTTGGAGGACCTTAGCTCCTAATAACTGTAAGTAAAATCACCGATATTTTGCATAATAATATGAAGTTTAAATCGTATGATCTACTGCGATATGTGCAGTATCTTTCATATGAAATTTGTAACATGAACTTTTAAAATGTTGGATTTAAAGAATCACTAACAAACTGACTGATTTGGATGGCTCTGAAATATTTGAGTAAAAAACACCACTGTATGTTTTAATAACATGTTGTTGGACGCCGTTAAATGTGTTACAATTTATTTTACGAAATGATTTGGCTTCAATTAGGGATGACTACCAGTATGGGAAAACTGGAATTAATACCGGTATTGAATTAGACACACAATACCGAATCGGGTTTTTAGTATGGAAAAGTACTTTTTGGAAGCAATACCAAGTTACCAAAAACGTGTATATTAATCAAATTAAACTTGATATTGATATCTTTTATGCCTGTGTAAATCAGTAAATTTAAACTTTTTCTGTACGACCATACTTACTACGTAATATTTATTTTTTGATATGTTTAAGAATTTTATAGCCTGTGTCCATATTTTTTAAACAATTCACGCAGTTTATTGAATATTTAAGAGTGAGGTTCGATCTTATGGTTAATGTGATGAAGTCATGATATGCGAACTTTTTAAACTAATATATATTTAGTTTTTTCAAAGTACAGATTTATGTAGTTACTGAAATATTCATATCTTGCTTTTAAACTCTATTTGATATATTGTAAGGAGGAGGGTTTATTCCATTATTAATATCATATCTGAGTGCTTACGTTCGTATGTGCGTGCGTGTCTGATGAATTGCCAAATGATTATTTGTAACAGTTTTAGAAAGCTTATGCTTTGGCATTGACGCTAATGTCCATTTTCA
Source organism: Uropetala carovei (assembly GCA_036926305.1). Classification (NCBI taxonomy): domain Eukaryota; kingdom Metazoa; phylum Arthropoda; class Insecta; order Odonata; family Petaluridae; genus Uropetala; species Uropetala carovei. The sequence goes on along the minus strand of JAXCHB010000047.1, from coordinate 320,586 downwards.
ATACTACTAGAGTCCCGAAGTTCCTACTGCATTTATTCGGTTTTCATCCTAATATCAGAAATGAAGTATTTACTTGAAGTATAGATTTATAAAAAAATATTTTTATCTCCTATGTACAGATGATGATAGTGGAATTCCAAAACCGCAGTGTGTGTTATTTGGGAAGATATGTTGTCTAACGGCGCAATGAAACCGTCAAAACTCAAAGAGGCATTTAAATACAAAACATAGAGAAATGAGTTCAAAGCAGAAAAGAGTTCTTTGAAAGAAAGCATACCGATCTGAAATGCCGTCAGAAACAGATCTTCAAAGTGTCACACATAAATATAAGTGCTATGCGAGCTTCTTATAAAGTAGTGCTTCGAGCTGCTAAGAACAAAAATCCATACACAATTGGTGAGACGTTAGTGAAAGGCTGTATTAATGACGTCTGCATGGAAATGCTGGGCGAGCAGGCTGCAAAGAAAGTGAGTCAGGTGCCACTTTCAAATGACACTATAGCTAGACGAATTTTAGATCTGTCTCAAGATATGGAAGATCAGCTCATAGAACAGATTAAATTAGCAAAGTACTTCTCTTTACAGCTTGATGAGTGTACAGACATTTCAAATGCGGCTATTCTGATGGTGTATGTGCGCTTTGAATTTAATGGTGATTTGAAGGAAGAGTTCTATTTTTTTGCTTCACTACCGACAAAAACAACTAGTTCTGAAATTTTCAAAACTTTGAACGACTACATCGTTAATAAATGTGGGTTGGGCTTCAAATTTAGTGTAGGCGTATGTTCTGATGGCGCTGCCGCAATGACAGGACATTCAGGAGTTGTTACCCAGATTAAGGCGCTTGCTCCAAGTTGCAAGTCGACGCATTGCTTTCTTCACCGAGAAAGTCTTGTAACAAAAAAATTGTCACCAGAACTAAATAGTGTGCTCAACGAAGTTGTGAAAATTGTTAACAATGTAAAGGCGAATTCTTTAAATTCGAGACTATTCTCTGCATTATGTGATGCTATGGGAGCTGATCATAAACAGCTCCTGTTGCATCCGATGTACGTTGGTTATCGAGGGGAAAGGTTTTGTCAAGAGTATTTGAGTTCCGAAACGAGCTTGCCCTGTTTTTTCAAGAGAAAAAACCAAATTGGTCCCAGTTATTCAGAGATGTGGATTGGATAGCCAAGCTGGCTTATTTGGCTGACATCTTTGCCGTCATGAATGATCTCAACACCTCCATGCAGGGAAGGATGGCTTCATGCTTTACGATGGCTGACAAGATCGATGGACAGAAACGAAAGCTAGAAGCATGGAATAGTCGAGTTTCAAGAGATTGTTATGACATGTTTCACAATTTAGCAACAGTCATCTCCGATGCAAGCGAAGAGATTAATATTACATCTCTAAGAAAGGTTATCAGTGAACACTTGAGGAATTTGGCAGAACGTTTTGGGTTTTACTTTCCAACAGAAGAAGATCCACGGAAAGGGAATGGATGGATCCGAAATCCATTTATCCCATTGAAAGATGAATTAACTGTCTCTATGGAGGATAAATTGTTGGAGCTGACGAAGGTTTGAAGATGGTTTTTGAGACTACAGACTCACTAGCTTCCTTTTGGATAAAAGTGAAAGCAGAATACCCAGAGCTTTCTGAGATTTCTCTGAAGACTCTTCTCCCATTTCCTTCAACATACTTGTGCGAGATTGGCTTTTCAACCATGAGTGTTATTAAGAACAAGTACAGGAATAGTCTGTATAATCATCCTCCATTACGCGTGGTACTGTCTTCCATCGAACCATGACTGGATAAGATGGCAAAAAATAAGCAGACTCATCTTTCAAATTAGAAAAGCTTACGTTTAAAATAAATAATCAAAATTTTCGTTCTACTTTATTTAGCAAAATTGTTTATTCTAATATTAAAATATACATTTTTGTAATATATTTCTGAAAACACTTTGCAGATTTGATTTTTTTTATATTTATTATAACAGTATTATTTTCTCTACCGGTCCCTGGAACTTAAAAAAAAAATTTGCCGGTCCGCCACAACAAAAAGTCTGAGAAGCACTGCAGTAGAGTATATATCGCTTGGCAGAAGAGCGTGGGGAGTTTGATACATCTAGGGAGGAATATGCTATAGCGGCAGTCAATGGAAATTGGTGGCATAAATCAGGGGGTAATTTCGTGTGTTGGGTGGTCTATATCGAAGGGGCAATCAAGTGATTGATGGTCCTATATATATTAGGCCCTAATAACTAGGGGTTTCTTGTGCAAGTTGGGTGGCATATATTTATTCCAGCTGATGCTTGATGCGTTTTTGGTGGCACACACACATGCACACCCTCTCACACACACACAACCACACACACACAACCAGACGCACACAACTACACACACAACCTCACACACACACACAACCACACACACTCAACCACACACACACACACACACACACACACACACACACAACCTCCACACACAACCTCCACACACAACCTCCACACACAACCTCCACACACAACCTCACACACACAACCTCACACACACACACAACCTCCACACATACAACCTCACACACACATACAACCTCACACACACATACAACCTCACACACACACACAACCTCACACACACCACACAAACCATCTCATTCACCCAACACACTGTTTTCTCTCACGCATTTACAGGCAGTCGTTTTCGCTCATTCACTCACTCACGCACACATCCCTTCACATACTTCTTCGTACGTACTGGGATATCAAAAGAAATTTTCTCACTCTATTGTTACCGTAATATCCTCAGGCTATCTTAACCCATCGATACGGCTAAAGCGACCGCGTAAATTAACCTAATACATCTCTGAATATTCCATTTAATCTTCTTCTAGATACTTCTCAATCTACGGCGTAGCAGCGAAATTAGTTGAACCATGTTTTCATCATTTTATAATTCCTTTATACCAAGCTACAAATCATTCATTGCATTATTTATCCTCTTCTCTGATCACATTAGCAGGTATAACATGCTCCCATGGCGGCGAGCTCTTATGGGCGCCAAATTTGAAACCCTCGTTCGCTTGCGTGTTTCGGATACCGTTGTCGTCGCCTGGTTGATGTAGGATGAGCTTGGTTGGGCAAATCGCAAAATTCGACGCACGATGCGTAGAGGATCCCTCATGTAGTTAGACATACCTCATATGATGGAAAGGTATTAAAAACGTAAAAACAATGTATCGCAGGAAAATGAATGGCGATTTTAACATAAAACATGAGCCATCAATAAATCCCTTCTCATTCCCGCAAAGATCAGGTAACGCGATCTCAAAGCAGCAAAAAAAGGCCGATGCTGGATGGAATGCTTGGCGATAATAGCGACCTGGTTGTTATATATTTGGTAGCACACCCCTTGTCAGGGCCGGTTTCAGTTAAAAAATTGTGTAAGCGAGGTAAAAATATGCCGCCCCTCTGGATATCAAAGGCATGAAATAATATTAATGATATAATAAAAAAAAAGAAAATAAACTTATTTAATCGGTCTTTATTTAAAAAAAGAATATTCAGCTAAATACTTTCAGAAAATAGAAAGAAAACATTCACTGACCTTATACGAAAACTACTATGTAATGATTATATTACCGAATATTTTTACATTGCAACTTTACGAACCCACTTTTAGAAAAGGACGAGATTAGGGCTGTTTTCTTTGCAAAGTCATTTATCAGGGATCAGAGAGGGAAGCTACGTGCAAAAGGTAGAAATCCCGAATGTAAAATATTTGCACAATGATACAAGCCCTGAGTAATCAAAATCTCTAGTGTTGAAGGTTCGCTGTGTTTGGAGCGGAAAGGTTATTTGAAATTACAATGCGTAATCCATAAAAGCATGGGCGTCGGCAGATATTTTTGCAGGGGGAGGCAAATACAAAAATGCCTATTACCCAGGGGCGGACGAAATTTTCCCAACCCGGGAAAATTTTACTTAACCAGCCCCCAACTGACCACAAATCCACATCAATGAATCACTATGAATTATATTATCACTGTACTGAATATCCTCTTAAAATTAACTTAAAGCAGTGGTTCTAAACTGGTGTGCATTAGTTTGCCGAGAGGGACTAGTGTGCCGCACACTCCGAGTATATTTAATTTTTAAAAGCGTTTTAAACAAACAAACTCGAATTAATTTTATGATGCAAGGAATTTATCATGAAACTACGAGAGGAATTGATTGACCTTAGCAACGATCATACTACTTAAAATTATTATGCTACCTATAGATGTATTTTGGCTTAAAGCTAAAGGTGTGAATATGCTTCAATATCTGAATATGCCATCGATATAACGTTCCAAATTCAATAACGTATTTATGCGAATTAAGTTGTTCGTCAACGGCTCATATTAAAAATATTAAAAGGACATGTATAAAGAACGTAGTTGAAGAACTTTTTCAAGTTCTTTCTATTACTGAGTCAGATATAAAGCGTCTTTGTATCAAAAAGGCAAGCCTAAATTTTGTCTAAGAACATAACATTTTTACACGTTGAATTATGTATTTAATGTACAATAAAATTAAACAATTATTTGAATATTGCTTTACCAATCGTAACAATCTAATATAACTGCGACTTTTACTTGTTATTCTAGTTTCTATCTTTAAAATTTTTCCGAGAAATGTCACAATACACCGAGAAATAATTGAAGTAAATCTCTCGAAATAAATCAAATTACTAAAAGAAGTTTAATATAAACAGTAACAATTCATTAAATTCAAACTAACCTCTCCAATGGAAGACGATGTAGTGACAATGTTGTGAGTGAAGATGTCCCACGTAGTGATGAGAAGATCTGGATCGTTAGGATATCCTTCTACCAAAATTAAAACAGTTTCTCTCACAAAAACTCCAAAAGCGAAACCAAAGAAATTAAAAACAAATAATAAAAATATTTCACGTGTTAAAATACTAACCACACTCTTACTGCAAAAGTACGACACGGCTCACTCTCTCTGCGATGTTACTTCTTCCACAAACTAAGAAAATCTGAGGGTCTTGAAGTAATTTATTTTTCGAGAAATTTTGAAAGAAAAAGGAGAGAGGGTGAAGAGACCAATGTGTAAAACACGTATCAGAAAGTTTTCTTGGGAACGTCGCGACGTTTGCCGACGCGTCGGTAAGATTTCTTTCTAGCCACCCGTAAGGTCATAAAATCGAAAACCCTCAAAAAGAAAGAAAGATTGCCAGCAGTAGCATTTATGATCTACGCATACGTGTCCTCCCACTCAGAAGAAAGGCGCATGCGGGTGGTCATGGAATTTCCATACAGAAATAAGCCGTCAAAGACGGTACAGCGGTTCCTGTCCTCCAATTATTCTCTTCCTTTAGAAACATCCGAAAGAGTGCTTTAAAATATTTTCTCAACTCAGTGCAAATCGTGCCGTTTCCCGGATTCTCAGAGAGTGGAAAGGGGAAAATTCTGTCTTCATAATATAAATAAGAGGGAAACAGAATCGCTGGAATCAGGGATGCCGTATGCCCTTTTAGGTCAAATATGCCGATGGGACCAATGTGTAAAATCCCCCCCTCCCCCACTTACTTGAAAACATCCCTTTTTTCCTTCACCCTCGGAGACAAAGGAAAGGGAAAGCTTGTAAAAACTACCTCGCGGATCCGACCCGCACATGTTGCCTTTGTTTTGCTTTATGCTTGCCTCAATTTTTCGCAAATATGTCTCTATGAGCTGGGTGGCCGCTCCTGCTGTAAGACCGAAGTTGGGAGCGAGAATTCTCGCCATCCTTACGCAACGTGTTCAGTTTTTTTGCATGCCCAGTTTTTTTACATTTTAAAATAATATCTAATATAATATTTACGTTTTTACACATTTCCAGGGGGGGGCAACTGCCCCCCCCCCCCCCCCCCCCCCCCCCTGCCGACGCCCATGCATAAAAGCACGTGAAACTTAGCATTATAGTTACTGCTTTTGCATGTATATATCCAGCTAAAGATGTTAAGGAAAGCGCACAGTGTATCGGCGTGTTTTAGACAATGTAAACCTTTAAAGCATATGTCTTAGGTGACACCTGTAAGCAGTAGGTTACATCGGGTCGCTTACACCTTGAACCGACCCTGGATGTAAGTATATGAAATATCATGGAGTGAAATATAATTTTTTCACGATGTTTTCAAGTTCTGTGCAATAAACCTTAAAAAAATGAAAATGTAAAAATCCGAAATATTGATTTTGCCGCCCCTCTGAAGTGGCGCCCGTAAGCGACCGCTTACTTCGCTTACGCCTGAAACCGGCCCTGTCCCTGGTTATATGGTGATTCACTGCTTAAGTCACATGAAGGTGCCTGTTAATACAGTAGTTATCAATGTGAATATCCGAACCAAAAAAAGCATCGAACAAAGCCAGAAGCTGACCGAAGAAAAATGCAACATACACTTCTAATCAGAGAGATGCTGCCAATCAAATAACAACACGTTCCCTCATGAAAGAGAAAGATTGAGAGTAATTAAATTAGTAATAATTTTTTATTGGATGCATTTTAATTTTCTAACAGCTTTTATGAAGAAATATTGTCATGCTTATTACATTTTATAATTATATAGTTCGCACTGTTCCGGACACAAATGTTTTTGGAATTAGACAAACAACCAAAAAACTATTTCTCGTTTTACTTTGAAAGTTTTTCGACCGCTGACCTAAGCTAAAAGACCTTGACCCCTCTGTCGTTATTGAACACGAGAGCGGGGAAAAAACTTCGCGTCTCATCCTCCATATTTCCGTGTTTCCTCCCACCCTCCTCCTTTCCTCTCCCCCTTTTTCGCACCACCCCTCATACCTCCGACCTCCTCTTCCCTGAAGAGTGAGTGAACACATTAGTTCCACGCGTATGTACTGCAAGCAAAGAAAACGGTTGGCTTTCTATAGGAGCGTTATGGATAAGAAACGAAGAGGATACTGTCATGTCATGTCCTATTGGATTAAATGCTAATCGCACGAGTTTCTAAGTTAATTGCAATGACAATTTGATCCCTCCATATTGCTCTCCATATTTATCCAAAATAATTAAACCGTTGACGAACGAACCGAGAGTGACTAGTTTATCCATATTCGTTTTACGAGGAATAATATTCTTACGAAGAGATGATGGAAAAGCGAGCGTTTTCTAAAGAAGTGATTTCTGGTGCGTGATTAACAGATAGTCGGCCCTACACAAAGGCAAATTATCGCATTTATTTGTCAGCGTGTGTTTTGATGGGCGCAGGACACCCACCAGGACACCCACTGCCTTGTGGATCCATGTCTGTCGGACACCCCTGTGAATACGATAAGTGTGGGTGTTTCCGCAAACTGTACACCAAATGGTGAGTCTGTAGCTTTCTCAATTCTGTATTCTATCCTATCGCCAGCACCTACCAAGCAGACGCAAGAACATCCACTCGTCTGCATACCGCGCTGCATGAAAATCTTCCATTGTTACCCGCGCTCTTTATTTCTCGGGCCTCCTTAAAGCGAATGGTAACTGCTATCCAATATCTCGGGTAAATGCCAAGGCGCAATAGACAGCCATTTACTCCGGATTTTGACGACTCGGATAATACATTCAGATAAGCGTAATTCATTTCTTTCGATTAAAATAATGCTGGCGGAATGCGATATTTAATAGATGGAAGCAGAAATGATTGGGGAGTGAAAGGAAGGAGTTGGAGAAGTAGAGGAGGTGAGAAGTATGAGGAGGAGGGTGGATGGTCTTTATAAGGGTGAGAATGGTACTAATAACACTCTTCTTCCATCGACTTATATAAAAATCCTTTTGCTAGGAGGAGTTGGAAGGGGTTGAAAGTAAATTATCCACCTTGACATTCACGCCGTTGACACTCCCATTAAGCACTCTAATTTCAAGTTTTCGAACCCATTCAAATCTTGGTACGAGTACTAAGCATGCCTTATCGATGCCAAGGATTGGGTTAGATGGTTCTGTGTTTATATGAGCACCGACAATATTAACGTAAATTCTATCTCGAGACTTACCGTATTCTAGCCCACGGGCGTCGGCAGGGTGGCCAGGGGGGAGGGGAGGCAGTTGCCCCCCTGGAAATGCGTAAAAATCTAAATATTATATTAGATACTAGCGGAGGTGCACGTTGAATTTCAACGGATTTAGTGAATCTAAAACTTCGACCGTATAACATCTAAACATCGAAAGAATAAAATAATACATATGTAGTTGTGTGCACGTCTCTCATTTACCGCCATTATTAGGTGTTCTTTACAAAAATAAAAAAACGCCTTATGGTTCGATAAATTTCCGTAGCCAATAAATATGAAAGAATATACGGCATATTATAATATAATCCGCATTACTGTTAAAAATACTGTACGTGTCTGACGATAAATCGGCCGCCCCCGTTGTTTGACCGCCCGTGTGCATCGCACAGTCGCATATATGCACGGTGCACCCCTGGTTGTAACCGTCGAATAAAGTGAAAACGAAGAAAATCGGTCCATAATTAGGTATTTCGATGAATGAAGGAAAAGAACTTGCTCTGAAAAATCGAAAATTACGTGTAAACTTATGGGAAATAATTATTGAATTAAGCACCCCTTCCCCCCAAATTTTTTCTCGTCATATATCTTACGTTACTCGAAGGGTAAAATTATATACCTATGCTAAGTTTTGGACGAAACCTTCAACGGTGTGGATTTCTATAACGGTAAAAAAACAGAATTTCACTTTTATGTACATAGATCATATCACTTTCGCCAAATCCAGCTTCATTTCTTGTGTAATTATGCCTTTCTGAAATGTTCACTTTTATGTCTTGTAAGCAAGAACACCTGTGAACGTATATTTGTCTATGATTGAACACTGACCCTGATAAATGTACACCAGATGCGTGGGTCTATTTACGTTAATAAACATTAAATATGTAGGATATAATGATTTTACTTACGAAAAGGATAAGATTCCAGTATTCAATACACGAAAAAAGATTCAATTACTTTGGTCAATCGTTATAAACGCTTCCCACAGACTGTTTCTTGAATAATTATCAGTGTCTATTTAAGTTTCTATGTATAAAGATAAATGTCCTGCTTTCTAGCAGTGACAAAAGTACAATACGATGAGTTAAGCAATTAAAGGACACAATGTAACATAAAAAGAAAATAGAAAATTAAAAAACAAGATATTTTGTGTTTACCTCTCTAATTTCATAATGGATAAATGCATTTAAAACAAATTAGGTAATTTCGACTCACAACTAAATCGTTAATTTCCTTAAGTCGTTCTTAACGTCTGTTTTCGACTGGGTGTGGCCCGCGAAGGGGGCGGAATTGAGCTATGTGGCCCGCGATGTTTGCAGAAATAGATCATGTGGCCCTCGGGCCGAAAAGTTTGAGCACCACTGGTATATACAGTCATCGGTAATATCAGTCCAGTAGAGGAGGTTGGCTGTCCTTACGCTTCGGGATTTATTGGGAAACCTCTCATGACTGCAGAACTAGCCAGCGAATCGATAGCCAGGTATTCCTTAAAGAATTGCGAGTGAAGGCAATAAGGCGGTGTGAGGAAGATGCAGTAGCAGTTAATCTCTTTATATATTTTCCTATTCCCTGGGCGAAAAGGAGGGGCGTATTGTTTGATTCAAACGCGATTTTAACTTTGTAGCTCTGATACTTAGCCACTGTTGCGCATTAGGTTTTAACTTTTCCTTTGGAAATGTCATTAGAGTTTGGTATCACTTTCTTCTTCAGCAGTACTGCATTTCGTCGTAATAGGGCTCATTTCTCTGATTCTCTATGGCTCGTTCGTTACCAGCTGTCAGTAGCGGAATCCTGATGTATGCTTGGTTTTTAATAAAATAGTTTGATGGGATATTGACAAGTGCTCTCACGTAACTTTTCAGTGATTTATTAATTTGTGAACATATAAGGTGTGGTAATAATTTAAAAATTTAAAAGCTTTATAAAATTAAGTTCTTTCCTTTTACCTATAGGAATGGAAAAAAATCTAACAGGAATAGAACTTGTAAGTTCAATGAACTTTTGGCGAAAGATTTTCCTTTTTTGAAAAAAGTAAAATAGAAGATACTATTCGTTGCGATGAATGTAACGGTGAGTTTTCTGTCTCCCGTGGTGGCAGATATGATAACACAAAACATTTAGCAACAGAAAAGCATAAGAGAGCCTTAAGCAATGCCGCTTCCTGCTCTACCGTAGAGGATTTCTTCCGAAAAACTAATTTCGCTGAAAAAGAAAGGCAATTACAACAGCAGGACTATTTTAGTTCCGTGTAATTAACCATAATCAAAGTTTTAGGTCAATGAACTCTACATCCAAAATCATCCAAAAACTGTTCGAAAAAAAGATTTCATTTGCCAGAACATTCGTTGTTGTTTGTTTAAGGTGGTTGTTTTAAATATATTATAATCATGCAATATATACATTGGACATTAATCGTTTCCTGAAAATTAAGGCGAATAAAAGATTAATACATATTTGTTATTTGTGTCGGAGTATTTAGCCGATCGGAGTGGATTTTAACCAGTGCTCGGAAAGAGCCGGAACGCCGCTCCGGCTCGTCACACCGTTCCGTTTCGTCAGACGTAGAAATACCGTCCCTTATAACCAGCGTTCCGTTTCGTAAAAAATTTCATTCCACTACCAATACAAACGTTCCGTTTCCTAACATTTTCCATTTCAAGCACAGATTTTAACCTGTTTCAAGAGAAAGGCCAATCATCACGCGCGGAATAAATTATTCATTTAAAATATACTTTAAGTTAATTTCAAGAGGATGTTCAGTACAGTGATAATATCATTCATAGTAATTCATTGGTGTGCATTTGTGGTTTGATGGGTGCCGGTTAAGTAAAATTTTGTCGGGTTGGAAAAAATTGCGTCCGCACCTGGGTAATAGGCATTTTTGTGTTTTGCCCCCACTAGCAAAATTTTCTACTGACGCCCTTGGCAATTGCTAAGAAATAGTAAAAGAAACCCAAAAGATATATATTTCGTCCTCAAACAAGAGCCGCAACCAATCAAGCGAGAATTTTGAATGTGCCTGAATGAATGCACGTGGAAACAAAGAGGAACCGCAGGATGGAGGGTCTTGGGATATCCCGTATCCTCCTCGGACTTTCTCAAGATTTCCTTGCTCTTGGGCACCTTTGCAAATGTCTCCCGCTGGCCAACTTCTGATTAGACTGCAGGCGGGGGCGATGCCGAGGCATGACCTTTCTCCCCCACCCCCCCTCCAACCTAAGGGAATGCTTCTCTCTTCAGGCCTTTGATGCAAGGGGTGCATTGCACCCAGACAGAAACCTTCGGGGGCGGCAAATCACAGAGGGAATCAGCTAGAAATATTAGGAGCGGTGAGAACTGCTTTCACCCGGTCGGCAAAGATCCCCGGCATGTAACAGCAATAAAATGTTGGAGAAACCACATTCAGCCATCTGTATTCGATAGTATTCTCGGAAGCCGCTTTCGGAAATACTATTTTACCATTCGGAATAGAGCCTGGTTGCTGCCCCTGAACATTCATTTGACGTCATATTTTCACATTTATTCGCCAGCTGCAAACACTAAGCATATCAATGGAAAACCAAATGGAACAACTAAATTAAGGTATTTTCCGAAAAATTTCCCAGAAAAATTTGGCGCCCCTAAAAATTCGGCGTCCCGAGCGGTCGCCTGGTCTGCTTGTATTGTTGAGCCGGCCCTGCAACTACATATGTATTATTTTATTCTTTCGATGTTTAGATGTTATACGGTCGAAGTTTTAGATTCACTAAATCCGTTGAAATTCAAGGTGCACTTCCGCTAGTATCTAATATAATATTTAGATTTTTACACATTTCCAGGGGGGGCAACGACCTCCCCTCCCCCCTCTGCCGACGCCCATGTCCTTGACGCGGTGGGAAAATCGTGTGGATGCTGTTAAGCCATTAAGGTACATACCAATTGGGAGAAATATATGATGCACTGGTGGAAACTTCTTTGGATGAGCAGAGAGACAGCAATACCAAAAACAAAAGTAATTCGTTGGCGGATAAAATTTCTAGCTTTAAATTTGTTTGCAGTGTTGTTGTTTGGTAAGACGTTTTATCAAAAGTAAATGTTGCATAAAAATTATTACAAAGACCAAACATGGTAATATAAGAATGCATTAAAATTTTTAAATGTGTTAGCTCATTTTTGGAAGAATACCGTACTAATGGTTTTTAACAAATGCTCTACTCTGCGAAAGAAATTGCTCTGACAATGGAAATAACAGCAGAATTTCAACTTGCACCTCCGATTAGAATTTGACTTAACAACAGACAATTTGAGTACGAGGGAAGAGATACACCAATCGTAGATCCTTTGAAAAAAAATCGGTACAACATACATTGTACAAACTTTCTCATATATAGGTACTAATACGTCGTTTAGTTATCTTTAGAAAATGAAAATCGTATTAGCCTGTTTTTAGAAAATCCAATATTTGTTAAAGTTGCCCAAGAATAAACTACCCTTATATTCATTTCTTGAGAAATAAGAACTATACAATGTTATTGAAGACGTAAACACAAGTAACTGTACGCAGAGCCGTCTCTAGGATCCGCGGGGCCCCGAGCGAGAGGGTTTCCGCGGGGCCCCTACTTTTCACAGAAAAATCAAATTTCTCATTTACTTACAATTTTATCTTTGTTTTCAAGATTACATTAGTATTATTCAGTATTATTATTAGTATTTTTCAGTATAATTATTAATATTATTCAGAAATACATAAACAAATTTTAAAAACTAGTAGTTGTTAAGGGTTACACAAATAAACAAAATAATAACCAGCCCACTACAATTTTAAAAGTTTACTTTTCTAGCTTTGATATGTGCAAATCTGTCGATTATTGTTGATTTCTCAATCTTATCAACTTCCTCGTGTTCAACTGACAAAAGAGATAATCCAGTCAGTCTCTCTTGTGACATCGTCGATCGTAAGTAATTTTTTATTAATTTTAATTATGAAAACGACCTTTCAGCTGATGCAACCTGTCACTGGCATTATCCTACAATATTTCGATATATTTCCTGCAATCTATTTTTGTGTAGGAATTTCAAAATATCAATTACGCTATGATCATCTGGCACAACCGTTGATAACATTATTAACTCTTCACTAAGTTCAATTCCATCTATGTCGCTCTCTGAACTTCCTTCATCCTTCAAAACTTTCTCTATATCGCAGCAGACTCTCTGTAAATTAGATATCCCAATTTTTAATTTGGCTTATGCTGTTCATGAAACCAAATCTAGAAATGTACTCACTGTACTGATCAAAACGCCACGACAGAGAGGTTAGTGCCATGTCTATCACTCGCAGAAAGAAATCCGTTCTAAACCTCTTCTTCGAGATTTCCTGTGCATCGTCCTCTCTTGCGCAATCAGAATTTCTCCTTTTTACATTTTTAGAAAACTCTATATCAATTGACATATCATTGGCGACTGTTTCGGCTACTGATACGGCTTGATTAAACCCTTCATTTCTGTATATATTTAATGATGACTTCAAAGCATCCAGATGTTTAACTGCAATATCCAACGGAATTTGAGCAGACTGTAGAACCTTACCTACTTTATTTACAGTTAGTAATATGTCACACCAAACAATAACAGATAAAATAAATTCAAATGTTTAATTCATGGGAGAGGAGTGAATTTTCCTCGTTTTTTGTCTTCGGATCATTACAAACTTCAGCTATCTTAAGTAAAGCATTTTTTATTTTGGTAAATGAAAGCGTACAGCTTTTATGCTTTCGAGTTGGGACTCCCACCTAGTGCTAGACAAGGGTTTTAGAGATATATCTGTATAATTCTTTAAGATACTCCATCTTGCCGGTGAAGCTGCGAATAAAGTATACAATCTTAGAATTGTACCTAAAAATGACACCGCTCGTGGACAGGAATGAGCCATATCACTAAGAACCAAATTTAAGTTGTGTGCTCCGCATCGCATGGAAAAAGCATTATAATTTAAACTTAAAATTCGTGCTTGAACTCCTTGTTCATGACCTTTGATATTCGCACCGTTATCATACCCTTGCCCTCTGCGATATTTCAATGAAATTCCCATATCATCCAATTCTTTCAGTAGAGCTTGGCTAAGTCCTTTTCCTGTAGTGTCTGTGACTTCAAGAAAGTTTATGAAGTGTTCAACTACTTCTACATTTCTGTTTTCAATGTGAACTATTCTTAGAATTACTGACATTTGCTCTTTGTGGCTCACATCTGGAGTTCAATCCAGAATAATAGAATAGTACTTGGCACTGACTAAACCCCTCAGACGCCAATGCCGACTTTGCCTCTGATGATGGAAACAGTTTACAGCAGAACCAAAAGACGACATCTTTTTCTTCAGAATAAATCAACCACGTCCTTCTCACCTTCTCCCCAATTTTTAAAATCCTATAAAAATGGTAGTCAGAAAAGCATCTGTGCTCTGAGTTGCGTGGATAATTCCTCATTTTTTCTTCAGTGTACTTCGGACCCATTTCTACTAAAAGGAGTAATAAATGTAGGCCATGTACCGGGGTCTGACGTAAAATTAAAATTTTCAGAGCTTACAGCAAGGTGACTGTGACTAATATTTATGGAAACGTTATTCACATCACGGGAAGAAAAGGATGGCGTACTCGGTGATGGAGTCACAACGAAATGAACGTGTTTGGCAAATTGCTGTTCATTGTCACTATTTGTTGACACCTCGATTCCTACGTCTGAAGAAATCAATGCTTTACTTTCACTTTTACCCGATATGATGTCACTTAGCGCTGGAAAGGTCTTGATGGACTTTTTTAATGTTCCGTTTTGTTTCTTCAATTGTTCTTGTACTTCTTTCACCCTTTTTCTTTTTTGTGATCCACTCTTCTATTTTCTTCCTAATCTGTCTCCCTGGACGCACTCATTTTTTCGTGATGGGATACAAATGAATATAAAATATGCGAATTTTATTTTAAAAGTCGCATAAAAAGAGCATCATATTCTTATATTACAATAATGAAGAGATATCGGTACTAACCTTTAAAACTAAAATGCTGAACTCATTTCCCAGACTACGTCAAAAACTTCCAAAGAATAAAAGGTTCACTATTTAACAGAGATAGCATTCTAAATTAATTTAAATGGCCCATGAGTACGCATACTGAAATATTAAATAATATAAATGAATGCACTAACCTTCTATGTTAATGTCAAATTCTTCATGAAAATGTCTAATAAATCCAGGTGCCCTTTTGTTTGCAGATAAGATTCACATGCCACAAGAAAACGTTCTCACAGTTGATGTTCCTTCTACCACAGTTTTAGGAGAACTGAGGAGATGCGTTTCACTGTTCTCCTAAGTTCCAAAATGACACCAGAGCTGCAAGCAATAAACCGAACCGAATGTGGCTGAAAAATTGTGCCCTCACCCTCGGTTTTCGCATATCCCTTCTGAATTCTACTATCTGGGATAAAGTGCCGCTTTGCACGTTCTGCACTATTTTTCGGTGGACAATCCCATTAGGGAAAGGGAAATGAGTCTGCAGGGGTTCATGATGGGAGCCTCGAAACTCGGGCGGCACTTCTTACTTTGTAAGTGGCATTGACCTTGTTGAAGGCAAGATAAGAATTTTATTGTGGCGAAGCATGTCTTCCCTTTCTCGAAGGGAATTAGGATATGGAAAAGCAGGCAAGATCTCCGAAAGATGGCCCGGGAGACGGCGTTGTCGGGGTCTATGTCGATGTCTGCCAGATGTTTTCAAATGCCGAATTTTGCGAAATGACGCCCACATGTCTGTCTTGGAGGCAGGGACATAGCTTTCTCCTAATTCTTGGACGAAGCGGTCGCATTGCCGACTCCTCTATCTCCAAGTTCATGCATTGTATCGACTTTTTGCGTGGATTCCCAAGAGGACGTTTCTTGAGATTCTCCAAAGAATTCATTGAGAAGCAATATTACCTAATTATTTTTAAAAAATGGTTTTATTGGTAATCCAGAATATGAAATAACAAATTTGAACGAGAATTTTCGAGGCAGAATTTATCGAGCATAATCTCTACTAGAGTTCCTCGTAGGCGCGGGGCCCCCCATAGGTGCGGGGCCCGAGGCGACTGCCTACCCAGCCACCCCTTTCAGACGGGCCTGACTGTACGAAATTTGATCAAAATCGTTAGAGCCGTTTTTGAGAAAATCGAATTATTGTTAAAGTTGCCTAGAATAAACTAGCCTTATATTATTTTTGAGAAATATGAACTATACAGTATTATTGAAGACGTAAACTCAAGTAACTGTACGAAATTTGATCAAAATCGTTAGAGCCGTTTTCAATAAAATCGGAATCGAGTTTTTAAATTATGTAGTAGATGTATGCATCAATTATATCAAGGAAAGATTTCCCCAACTAGAAACACATAACCAATTATTTGAATTTTTGTACGACATTCCATTGTTGATCCATACGGATTCAGATGTTTTTTTTTAATGTCAAGATTTGCATATAGCATTGACAGATGATATAGAACCTTTAAATTTGTAAAATGAACTTTTAATTATTAGAAGTGTTTTAAATAGTGAGATGACACCATTAAAGGTTTTAAATTAAATAAAAATAATTTAGTAGAAATATTTCCAAATATCTTTATATAACTCAGAATTCTACTAACTCTTCCTGTGATCGTTGCCAGCGGAGAACGATCTTTTTCGAAATTGAAATAAATTAAAAACTGTTTACGTTCTACAATGGCACAGGAAAGGTTGACAGAAATAGCAATATTGTCCATCGAACATGACATTTCAACCAATTTAAATTTCGAAGATGTTATAGACGATTTTGCTAAAGAAAAAGCGCGCAAAGTACAGTTAAGTTAATTTTTATTGTTTTTAACTATATTGTTATTTAAAGAAAAGTATAATTTTATTCTGTTTGTATAATAAAAATGAAATCTAACATGTTAATTTATGTCATTTCATTGCTGTATATCAACAATGTTTCATTGCTCCACCCGTACCCCCTGTTACTGTACCAAAGGGCGGCATAAAATGCGCTCGCCTCAGGCGGCATTATCTTACGCGCTGACCCTGTTTACGAATATAAACGAACACGAATAGTTATGATCCAATGTACACAATCTACTTTTATCTATTACGAAAAAACGTACATCGCTGAGTAATTTGGAATCTTTCGATATCTATCGCGGCAACTAATTCGCATTGCTAATAACATTAGAGGTAATACTTGATGGAGGATTTTAGAAACCAACATTTTATCTGCGGTGTGCAATACTACTCCCCTAAAACGAAAAACAGGCCCTGCTTAAAAAAATCAATTTAAAAATGTGTTTTTTTGCTATATTTGTGTAAGTAGCCCCTGCGAGGTGAGCAACCAATGCTAGTGAGTGAACATTTTGCCCCTCCCTGAAAAAATTTCTGCGGGCGCCTCTGACACCCACACAAAATCATTCCGAAAATAGTCTAAACGTGTTCTAGGGACCTCAAAACGTGTATTTCCGTTGAAATCCCGAAGTCGATTTTTTTCGTGATCACAATACTTTCCCCGTACTATGTATGGAGAAAGTAAAAATATGTACCTAAAAATTTAATTAAACCAGTTATGATAAATTACTGAAAATTTTACGACTACATAACATAATTATTTCCCTTTAAAAATTTGCTTTCAATTTTCGTTCAAGGTTTAAGATACAGAAAAATTTTCATTTTCCGTAATGTATCTTACAAAATTATTACTAACCAAGAGCGAAAAAAAAATTT
Source organism: Uropetala carovei (assembly GCA_036926305.1). Taxonomy (NCBI): domain Eukaryota; kingdom Metazoa; phylum Arthropoda; class Insecta; order Odonata; family Petaluridae; genus Uropetala; species Uropetala carovei. The sequence goes on along the minus strand of JAXCHB010000047.1, from coordinate 302,799 downwards.
TAATAAGCTTGTTAACCTCTTCAGTTTTTCGAAATACTTCATTTAAATGATCCGTTAGACTGAGTGGCCGTAACTGTAAAACAAATTAACACAGAATTCTTCATGGAATCGCTCAGATCCGCTTTCAGAATTGTTCAGAATTTAGTAAGACACCATTGCGGACAGTTGACACATGAAATTCGGTGTAAAATTCAACGATGGCGAATAACGTGTACAGGATAGGGTTATCTTTAGTGGCAGTTTTAGTTGCTCTTATTTATCGTAGACGGCTGGACATAATTCATAGTGATAGATTAAGTACTGTTCTAGGCGGTTTGATACAATTAGAAAATGATTATCCTTTAATGCTTAAGCCTAAAGTTGCAGTGGGTTATGGTGCATGTAATGATCTTTTCGTGAACGGAAAGGATTTATTAATATTTAAAGAAATAGCCTATACTCCGAAACACTTCAGTGATATTAATACTAAAGATGAATTGCTTAGGACGTATGCCTATTTCTTTAGGCATGGGGCTGCAGCAGAGTGAGTAATTTTGTTTTAATTAGTGGAAATGTGTACTGTTCGGCACGTTGTGAATACTTATCATTGAAAATATTTTAAACCACCCAAACAGGCGCTATTTGTCTAATCATACGTTCTTTGATGAGTTAGTGGAAATAGCGTCAAAGTTGCCGGGGGCATATTTCGCCCTTGGTGGTAATGCACCAGTGATGGCTTATCGCTTTTTACGGGAAGGCAGTGATGTTTTATTAGCCGCAAAAATGACCAGTACATTGCAGAAATCTCTTCCGGATGGTATAAAAGGTAACGAATTCGTAAAAGTTAAAATTTAAGTATTTGAGCACTAACCACTAATTGAATGAGAATGCATTTCTTTAACAGTTTGCAGTTTTTTAAACTTTGCATAACTTCTTCCTTGCATTACTTTGGTAGTTGTAGGAGGGGAAGTTACCAGTGACGATATACATCTGATCATGGAGTACAAAGCTGGGGAGAAATGGGGATCTTTTGTTTCTCCACGTGCCAACAGGTGCATAGCCTCTCCCTACCTTTCTTTAAAATATCTAGCATGAATATGTTGATCACTATCCCATTTGTAAATTATCGGGCTGAAAAAATCTTCACATAATGTCACTTAAATGGCTCCCATAAAATGATTAATTTGTAAGTGAAAGTAGTATGAAGAAAAACCTGCTCGTGTCATATTTTCTTTAGTATATTTTAATGTTGCTCTCAAGTCTACCTAAAAGAAAGTTTAAAAAATGAAATTGTCAGCTTTTACATATCGGGGAAGGAGCAAATGATGGGTAGCCATTGCATGGAAATGGCCCAAAAAATTAAGGTGGCTCCCAAAAGCAAGTTTGCATATAAGAAAGGCTCAAATTTTGAGTTGTTCTGTGCCTGAAATGGTTTGTCTGATACAATTGTGATAAAAAGCATTTGAACTAGGGAAGATTGGCTAATCCCTAGTACTGGAAATTATGGCAGGCAAATGAAAAACAGGTGGAATTTTTGTAAAAAATGTACCTTTAATGATAATACTAGTCTGCATTAAGTTCTAATGGGTAAACCATTCTTTAATTTGCTGAGCCTTGAATGCTACATATGATACATTTCACCGTGTCAACTGGAAAATTATTTTTTTATGCCATACAAAATTTGAGGAGTTAGTTAAAGAATTGTGAAAGTTAGACAGTTAAACTACCTGACTATGTGTCACCATAGGATGTCTTCCCTCTCTTCATTTCTAGCTTTATACAGTAGAACTCCGATTATCTGAACTAATTGGAACCAAGGGTGGTTTGGATAATAAAAAATTTGGATGTTTGGAAAAATTAAAAAAATGTGTGAAATAGAAGAGTACATGTATTTTGAACGCTTCTTTCAAATACGTTTCATAACACCTTAGTCAATAGAAATACAGAAAATTAATTTAGCAGTCAACAAAAATACATAAGTGTACATAAAATGCAGTGTTTGAATATAAAATGTAATTTATTTAAGACAAGAACTGAGTGACTGATAGCTGTTTTGCAGAAGACTTCATTTTTTTGCTACTAAATTTTGCAATCTTTTTAAACAAAGCAGTTGAGTCTGCAGATATTCTCCCACGTTCGTGTTTCACCAATTTTCTATCAGGCTCATAGTTCTTGTGTTATGACTTTTTTAATGTATTTAGTTTATGATGTAGCGTTGAATATATGAGAGGTTTTGAGTCTTCCTTTATGAGACTTGGTTTTGCATGTATGATTTTAGTTTTCAGTATAGTATCACAAATCGTACTGCTTATTCAAACTAAAGCCAACTTTGAAAAAAAACAGCCAAGTTTACAAGTGGAAGATAGACAACAATGCATTGAATAAATTCGGTTCAGATAATTGGACGTTCAGATAATTGGCATTCGGATAATCGGAGTTCTACTGTATTTTCAAATTTGCCTTTCCTAAAAAACAACTTGCTATTCTGGTTTCTGAAGTCATTTTCATCGTTTCTTTGTCATGAGCTGTGTAAGGATATTGTGAGATGATGACCAAGATGGCCTTACTTCCATCACTCTGGGATGCGACACCAGCTCAAATGTGCATGGTCCCATGCATGTCGTGAATCAAATGTCTATAAATCAAGCCATGATGCTTGTGGTAAGAGTTGGTGGTTTCCCATTGCCTTCCTCAGCAGTGTTTTTGAATTATCACCGTCACTCACAGTTGATTCACTGGGTACTGATGCATTTTTCAGCCAACTCACTGAGGTACAGACACTGTATGTAGAGTCATTTTCAAAAGTCTATCCACAAATGGAGTGGCGCCACTTTCGCCCTCGTTGATGTATTTGACTTCATCCATTACCTATGTATTCCATGACTGAACTAGAACTGAGTATTCCCACAGTGATTTATGTCCATTATTTTAGTTAAATCACCTTTTTATCAATGATTACTGGAAAATAATGTTCAGAAGTGAATCAAATCCATCTATTAAAGTAATTTAAATATTTTCACAGACCGTTTGAAAGTAATATTTTATTTCACCGCATATTGCTACCGGCGATTTTTGTGTTTAGGTGCATTCATAGCATTAGCATTAAAAACAAAATTCTATAACCATTGCATCGATCAATTCCTTTCTCGATATCTTTTTGAATGAAACTCGAACGCAGACGTGAAAAGTAGAGAGCTTACAACAATTTCATAACATTTACATATTATCGCTATTTTCTTGAAATAAAGGAATGGTGACGAAGTTTGCACGAGTATTCATTGAGTTATAATTAGGAATTATACAAAATGCAAGCCTTGGTAAAGAAAAGACAGTAAATAAATTGCTTTTCGCTGGCGAAAGGAACGAAGAGACATTAGAAGCCCATGTAAGGGATGTTTGGGCTACGCTAGGACGGCGTCCCAAACTTTTAGAAAATTTAGTAGAGTCAATGAGATCCAGACTCGAATCTGTAATTGGATGTGATGGTAATTTAACAAAATATTAAAAGCAATTTATTTACTGTGTCTTTTCTTTACCAAGGCTTGCATTTTGTATAATTCCTAGAAATGTTTGGCTTGCAATTGAAGTTTGCTTCTCCGATCATCTTATTTAAATTTATATTCCATGTGATTTGTGACATTTCTCTCGGTGCTAAATATTATTGAAAAATCTTCAACTAAAAATTTGCGAGCAACAATAACAAGAATGAATAAGAGCTAATAGAAGTCATTGTTGTGCATATTTATGAAATTCATTGCAGGGCAAGCGAATCACTGTAACCGAAGAACTAATTACTAAAGTGACGTATCAAATATGAATATTCATTCTTTGATTCCACTTCTTTCACTTTAGTCGCACATTCTATTAATTTAATGTGGCATTTCCTGGCTTCTAATTATAACTCAATGAATACTCGCGCAATCTTCGTCACCATTCCTTTATTTCAAGAAAATAGCGATAATATGTAGTCAAGAATCGCTTCGTAAAGTTCATTTACTACTAAGTAATCGCAACAAATAAAAAAAATTAAGCCCACCGAGGATTGAATCTCTGCATACGAGATACATAACTGATGGAAGGACGAACGGCAGATGCTCTATCCACTCTGCCACATAAACCTGTGATGTAAATGTTATGAAATTGTTGTAAGCTCTCTACTTTTCACGTCTGCGTTCGAGTTTCATTCAGAAAGATATCGAGAAAGGAATTGATCGATGCAATGGTTATAGAATTTTGTTTTTAATGCTAATGCTATGAATGCACCTAAACACAAAAATCGCCGGTAGCAATATGCGGTGAAATAAAATATTACTTTCAAACGGTCTGTGAAAATATTTAAATTACTTTAATAGATGGATTTGATTCACTTCTGTACATTATTTTCCAGTAATCATTGATAAAAGGTGATTTAACTAAAATACTGGACATAAATCACTGTGGGAATACTCAGTTCTAGTTCAGTCATGGAATACATAGGTAATGGATGAAGTTAAATACATCAACAAGGGCGAAAGTGGCACCACTCCATTTGTGGATAGACTTTTGAAAACGACTGTACATATTAGTCTTTTTCACCTATTGACCTTGCTGGCATGGATGACTACCAGGAGCAGATGCTCCAGCCAGTGTACCTCTCAAGGTATACATAACCCACAAGTTCTTCTAACATGACATGGCTGTAGTCCAAAGAAGGGGTCAGCTGATATCAATGATACTTTTTTGCATTATGCGCTTGAATTTGAACTATTTAGGATATTCTCATTTCCAAGAATTTTAGGTTTGGTTACATTTCATACCCAAACATTCATTGAGCTATTATTGTTTCATGTAGAGTTTCTCATTCCTTATTTCTTAAGAACTAAGATGCTGTTAAGAGATAGTTCTCTTTTTGAAATATTCATAATTTTTCTATTTCTTGTAAATTGCTTTGGTCTTTGAGGGATATGTTGATGTTTTCTAACTAGCTTCCAATGTTTTTTTGTCTGTATCTCCTTTAAATTTCTATCATATCATTTATATATAGTTCATTTAAATAGTAAAAATCGATGGAGGTGCCTAATGTGAACTTCGAGCTGGATTTTGATACTAAATATTTCTCATTTGCCTGTTGATACATTATTCTTAACAGCTTTCATATTAACTGCACTTGTGTCTACATACAATGAATTTTTTTTGTAATAAGCCTAATACTCTTTAACTAATGATTGGCTTCTTTTATCATAGCTTTCAAATAGATGTAGGATTAATTTATTAGGTTTGTAAAATAGGAAATGGAACCATAACTTAGCTTTTTCTTTCTACTACTATGAGAAATCTATTAGGGAAGTCATCACAAACTGTGTAGTAAGGCATACTAACTTTGATAAAACTCTTTTGTATAGAATATAATTATTTTAAAGAAATATCATTCCAGCCACCATTATCAATAGTAGCTTTAGTGATTAGAAGGCCATTTAAGTAGAAAACACCATTTTTCCTTTCATAAACTAGACCATTTAGTTGGGGAAATAACCTTCAATTATTTAGAATGAGCATTTCAATTCATTATAACTTATTACAAATATAAACACAAAAGCTTTATGATTAATGCAGTAATGTATAATGTACTTAATAGAGTAAAACAGGACCTGAGGTATGTCTTTAAAATTTATTTTTTATCCAATGCCGAGTTAAGTAATTTTACGTTTTTAAAAATTTTTAATTTTTATATTTGTTTTTGTAAAAATATTACAGATTTATTATTCATAATGATGCAAATAATCCATTGGTGAGTTCTCTGGAGAGTTTTGGTAGTGTTCTCAACATTTTTACTCCAGATCTTCTTGTAATAAGCGGTCTGCAGATGATGGATAACTATCCTTTTAAATCTGGTGAGTTAAATTTATTTTTTCCATACTTGAAATTGATTTTATTGGTTCTGAAAAATAGGCAATATTTTGTTGATTGAAAGGAGTGCTGGAACTGATATTTTCCTAGAATGTTAGAGAAAACCCAAAGAAACTTTGTTCTTGCACTCACTTTATGGAAGTCCACTGTTTAGGTGCAAAAGATCTGGTATAACATTGATAATGGCATCCTCAACTTTGTGAAATTTATTACTACAAATATTTCTGAAGCTTCCTTTTATGTTTTTCAAGGAGATACAGTAAACCCTCAATCTTAACAGGTTCAAACATCATGGTTTTGCTTTTTTTAAGTTCACTCCCGCTACCTCACTTCCGTCTCCCTCTCCTTCTGTTTTCCAAGCAACCAAGATTTTTGCTGCTTTTATTGTGCTTACCATTGCCCTTAATCTTGGAACCTAAGAGCACCTAATTTAAGAGAAAGTGATTAATTTAAACGAAAAAATCAAGTTTTTGAATAATAGTAATTCAGCCAAACTCCTGTCTTCTACGGCTAATCGGAGCATAGCTTAAAGACGTTCATCCTTCAGTTTGTTATGGTATATACTTTTCAGTAAATGAGGTGCATTAAATATTCATTCGCACATCATTATTGTTGGAAGGATAGTTAATACCAAAAGAGCCACACACACCACTTTGTAATTACTTGAATTCACTAAACAATTACACTGATCTGCATTTTTGAAGAAAATTTTCGATGTTTTGAATATGACAGCTATTTCTAAATCGTTTTCACATGCTGATTTAAAAAATAACATCCATTTTTGCTCTATCACGTCAGAATTTTTGACAAAGTAAAAAATCGGTACAACATACATTGTACAAACTTTCTCATATACGTATTAATGTGTCGTTTAGTTATCTTTAGAAAATGAAAATCGTATGAGCCTGTTTTTAGAAAATCCAATTTTTGTTAAAGTTGCCCAAGAATAAACTAGCCTTATATTCATTCGTTGAGAAAAATGAAATATGTAGTATTATTGAAGACATAAACTCAAGTGACTGTGCGAAATTTGATCAAAATCGTTAGAGCCGTTTCTGAGAAAATCGAATTATTGTTAAAGTTGCCTAGAATAAACTAGCCTTATATTCATTTTTTGAGAAATATGAACTATACAGTATTATTGAAGACGTAAACTCAAGTAACTGAACGAAATTTGATCAAAATCGTTACAGCCGTTTTCGAGAAAATCGGATTATTGTTAAAGTTGTCTAGAATAAACTAGCCTTATATTCATTCACTGAGAAAAATAAAATATGTTGTATTATTGTATATGTATACTCAAGTAACGGTACGAAATTTGATCAAAATCATTAGAGCCGTTTTCAAGAAAATCGGATTGTTTTTAAAAATGCGTAGAATAAACTACTCTTAATTATTGATCAATGTCAACCATTTCTATGTATACTCTGCTCAGTATGATAAAATGCCTAAGTATGAGATTTCAGTCATTTTCGTTTGACCGTCTAGGCTCCAGCGCCAGTAACAGACAGACAGACAGACGGCATTGAGAAAACCACTTTTTCGAATTCAGCGACACCTAAAACGTGTATTTCCGTAAAAATCTCGAGGTGGAATTTTTTCGCGAAAACAATACTTTCTCGCTACTTCGTATGAGAAAGTAAAAAACTGAAAGGAAATATTTTTTCTAATTCTAATATGGGTCTTAAATTTACATTTCACAATGAAGGTATACAATACAATTTCAACAGTAATTTTACATAAGGAATTGTGTTGAAGTAGAATACAATATTAGTGAATACTTTGTCACATTTATGCTCATTTTTAGATGTTCAAAGGATTTAATTTGTTTTTTTTTTACTTCCTTCCAGAACTTTCTTTGCCAGAACTGTCTCTTTTCAGCATCCAACATTAGTCCGCCATCATATTCATGTTCTACCATCCTTGATACCTCTTCTCCATTTCTTTGATATCCTGGTGAAATTTTCACTCTGTTCTTCACTAACGCTTCCTAGGTTTTCGGAAAAATAGTCCAAATGAGAGTGCTAAAAGTACACCTTTAGGCTCACATTGCAACCCAGTTTTCGAAAGTTCTCCAGCATATCTTCCACAATCATATTGTACTTTGGAGTTATGGACAACATTTCTGAAGCTATTCCATGTTTGTTTTTCACTTTTGTCCATAATTTCTTCGAATTCCTTGTCCTGAAATAACTTTTGGATTAGAGGGTCTATAAAAATACCTTCTTTGATTTTGTTGACTGTGAGTGAAGGAAACTTGCTGTAGATGTATTTGAAGCAATCACTTTCCTTGTTCAGGGATTTTACAAATTGTTTCATCAAACCCAATTTAGTATGTAATGGGGGTAACAATACCTTCTTAGGATCAAGCAATGACTCGTGTATTATATTTTTGAACCAGGTGTAAGAGTTTTCCGAGGTGGCCGTAGTCTTCTATCCCAGTGTTCATTTCTTGCTCGACTATCTCACTTTTTTGTGTACCCAGACTGTCGACCAAGCAATAAACCAATCACTTTAAAATCTCTACACATAAACCAGCCATGTTCTTTGTATTTCACTTTCTCCTAGAGAAGTTGAAGGTTTTGATGGCTTTCTTTCAAATGCATCGAGTGGTCCACAGGAAGCGATACATACACCTTACCATTATGAAGCAGAACTCCTTTGAGGCTTCTCTTTGAAGAGTTGATGAACAACTGCCGTTCAATTGCATGATAGACAATTCCAAAGTAGTCCATAATGGCACAAATGTTATTGCAATATACCAATGAGTCTACTTCAGAAAAATAGGGAACTAATTCTTGTTCTGTACCGTGAAAAAACCGTACCTGCAGAAAGCAGATTCTTGGCTTTTAGTCTAGATCCCAGAAGCTCTGCCGATTCTTTTGGTAGTTTTGAATCTCTGACCAAATCATTAAGCTCTTGTTGTGTGAACAATTGTGGTTCACAGTCATGATTTACTGGTTGATAACATTCTGTTTCCTCCTCAAAACCAGAAATTTCAGGTTCAGGGTCCGATGGCACATCCTCCAAAACATGTGGGGGGGAGGGCACTGACAGTTTGGGCCTGTGTGGCACTGGTCTAACTGAAGATTGGATATTGGGGTAAACAATACCTTGTTTGGTTTGTGCACTATACCCATCTACTCTTATCGAGAAAAAATAAGTCTTCTCCATGATTTCAAGGTTCCCTCCATACAAATGGCATAGCTTTCTTCTTACCCTTCATCCACAGTCGCAAACCTTCAACATACACAGTGTGATAATTAAGTAACGAGACAGATATCAAAGCAGAAAAATAAACAACATTGATGTCGTGAAATGGTTATATATTTTCGAAATAATCTCCATTTAGTTCAGTACATCGCTAAGAACGATTGTACAAGTCTTTGAAGCACTGTTCGTATTGGTCCAAAGTAATGTCCTTCAAATGCTGCGTGACTTCCGCCTGAATAGCACTGATATCGTCAAAACACTTCCCTTTCAGAGCCCGTTTGATTCTTAGAAACAAAAAATAGTCAGCTGGTGCTAAATCCGGTGAGTAGGAAGGGTGCTTGATAGTTGTGATTGATTTGCTCGCGAGAAACTAATTCACGATGAGAGCGGAGTGAGCAGGTGCATTGTCGTGCAACAACAGCCAGCTTTTTGAATCGAACAGTTCGCGTCTCATTCGACGCATGTGGTCGTGCAGACGTTGCATTACACCCAAATAGTAGTGACTGTTGACTGTGCTGCCTTTGGGAAGGAACTCCTTGTGAATGATTCCTTTGATGTCAAAGAAAATGGTCAACAGGGTCTTGACGTGTGATTTTGTCAGTCAAATCTTCTTTTGTCTTGGTGAGTTTGTCGACTGCCACTCCATGTTCTGCGTTTTGGTCTCGGATCGTATTGGAAACACCAGCTTTCATCTCCAGTCACAATCCACTTAACAATGTCAGGTTCACTGTCGACAGTTTGGATGAAATCGCGACAGCAATCGACTCGTCTTTGTCTTTGCTCGGCAGTCAAACTGTGCGGCACAAAGTGGAACCAAATCATCCTTTTTCCTAAATCTGTTTTTAATATTTCGCAAGTGGTTTCCTTATTGATGTTTAACACCTCGGTAATCATATGAGTGGTAATTCTATGATCCTTGGTCACGAGTTGACGGATTTGTTCAACATTTTCATCCAATCGCATGGAAATCAGCCTCACTGGCCTGTGATCATCCTCAATCGACTCCCGACCATCACGAAAACGCGCAAACCACTCAAAGCAACGGGCACGAGATAGACATTCATCCCTATACACTTCATGTCCTGGTACACTTCCGTAGCACTTTTTCCCAGTTTAAAATAAAATTTGATTACCGATCTCTGCTCCATCTTCAACTTTCTGACAACACACACAAACACAGTCTTGCTTCGATGGTGATAACTTGTGAACAAATGAATCGACTTTTGCACACGTGTGCTCTGTTGAAAGAGCGAACTCTAGTGGTTCAATTGGTATACCATCTGTTGATCTACCGTTTAAGATACGAGCGGGAAAATTTGTCTCGTTATTTAATTGGCACACTGTGTATGTATGGCATATTTTATGTGGCGCCCATGACTTGTCTTGATCTCCTAATTTCATTCCGAAGTATGCAAAGTATGCTTTTTCACAAAGTCTGTGATGTTCTGTCTTTGCTTCTGTACAACATGACTACCACACATATGTCAGGATTGTTCACACACCTGCATGATGCCATGTTTACAATCATAATAAGTGTCACATGAATCACCCAGCAGTGACTTATTGACTCTACTGCATCAAGAATGCAACTGAACTTACAACTCGCCAGCCGCTAAGAGATACTGCACAGTCTACTCAAGGTCAAACGGTCAGCTCTAAACAGGATTGCCAACTACTAGATATACCAACCTCTAGCCTTGGTCTAGTAAATCCATTTCTCACTTAAACATGATCAGATATTATGAATTACAGGCAGTCCTCGACATTTGTACAATTCGCTCTTTCGTACATTATAAATTCTCGCCCCTAAACTGCCTTTCATGCTCCGAATTAGGACTTTCGTACATCAGCTGACAAACAAACATTTTGAGCTATCGCATAATGGCGCTGTCTGTAAGCCAAGCCAACACTTTTAATAAATTACCAAATTAAAGTATGTTATGTAATAATATACGTATTAGATCTAATGTTTTTTAATGTTGTACTGAAATTTAACAAGGTTAATACCAATGTAAAGTCAGTTAATAATCAATAAATTATTATTATTATTCACTCTCGGTAACGTTACCATCTTTGTTTTTACGTACAGTAGTGTTTCTTTGTTTGTGCATTTTACATGTAATATTTTATAAACATGAGTGATAAACGGAAAACTGAAAGTGCTAATACAAATGAAAAGAAATGTAGGGCTCATAAAGTGAACACGATTGGGACAAATATGGAAATAATTAGGCGTGCCGAAAGCGGTGAATCTTTAGCCTCAATCAGACGCTCATTGGACTTAAGTCGGTCGAGTGTGTGTACAGTTGCGAAGGAGAAGAACAAATATAATTATACAATATGTACTGTGGCGTTCTGAATAAATGCCACATTTTTTTAAAGAGCCAGGAACCAATCTACACACACTTCAATGACGTTGGCGATATCCCGTTAGCAGACCGTGAAACAATTTGATACATAATGATTGTGCAGTTGCTTGGCTTTCTCACGAATGACAAGTGAACTCAGCAAGATTTTCTTGCGAGTTTGGGTCTTGATTCACAGGTTTAAAGCCTTCTCTGTCTTCTCTAGGTACAAAATATGTTTTTGTACTCGTTGAAGTACCACTTGCAACACTAGCTCTAATCGCTTCTTCACTTTCCTTATCTATTTTATTGTGGGCTCGGTCACACCAAGTAATTTACCAACTGATGAAGCAGATTCATTATGTGCAAGCCTATCTAAAACTTCAATTTTCTTCTCCAAACTCATTCATTTATTTGCCCTTTTTACAGACTTTTCTTTCATTTCAATCATCACTCTCTTTGGGGCCATGATATCACAAAAAAACTATGAAAATAGCAAAATGCTTAAATGAAAAAAACTCGAACTTTCGTTCATAATACATTTACACCCCTAAACCACCTTCCGTACGCCGAATTCGGACTTTCGTGCGTCACTGAAATGACAAAAGAATATTTCGAGTGCTGCTGGTTGCCAGCCACCAGTTTCCGCCACGCCAGCATCTGTGTCTGTACAGGAGTGTTTATTTGTGCAATTATTTAAATATTTTATTGCTTTTTGCCCTATATCTCTATATTATAAAATCGACGATTGTGTCTAAGAGGCTCCTGCTCGAAAAACTAAACATTTATACCATAATTAGAGATTTTATAATATTTTTTGGCTCTCTGGGAACGGAACCCCCCCTATAACATGTAAATCTATGTTCGACATCCGTACATTTGATTTCCGTACACGTTTTCAGGAACGCATTATGTATGGATGTTGAGGACTGCCTGTATATATGTATACATGCGTTGTTATACAGTCCTACACAATTTTTATGTAAATTTTGAAAAAACAGACCCAGGCTGTTTGCAACAAAACCGTACATGATAGCCAAAAACAGTTTTCATTTTCACAGTCAGCATCAATAATGAGATAAAAAACAGCTGCAAGTTTGAAAACATCAAAATCATTGCAGACCATTGTTATCAAACTCTTCACATAGATTGTGAAACATTTCAAAAATAACCACTTAAGTATCAAGAAGATGCATATTTCAGCTATAATGTAATTCACATATAGTGTAATTCACCAAAATCAGATTGCATATTAAATTTAGTAATTATATTACAACCGAATTTATTGTACAATTTTACTAAGGAGTACATTTTCACTGAGTAGTGTTTTGCATATTCCCATAATTCCCATAGACCCTTGTTTTCAATCGATGGAGTTTCCATAATATCCTTTGGAATGTACCATCTGCAAAGTTTGAGGGTCTACTGTATAACTTTCTAATTTAGTTTCTTAACAATTGATTTATTCATGAGATAAATTGTAATGGATCCATTAGATATTTTTTTAGCCATCAAATTTAGATTAGTCCATTGCATTCATATTATGTACTGTAGCTGTTGAGTAAAGGCAATGTATTTCTTTTGTTTCTTTTTTTTCCTGTATTTGCGATGGGTGATCTTCCTTTGTTTTGTTTGTTGTGTAAATTTGCCATGGGAGGGCGGTATCGCCCATAAAAACTGACCTATGGGTCGAACTAGACGAGAAGTGAACGAACCACGAGAAGTGAAAGAACCGCCGGGAAGTGAACACTCCCCTTGTGCATGTGTGCCCTCCTCAAGTCGGCCAGCTTACACATCTCTCTGCAAGTGTGCTGAGGCCTACACAACTCTCTCCTAGTGTGGTGAAGTCTACACAACTCTCTGCTAGTGTGGTGAAATACTTTTACTAAAACTTTTTTTGTGTATTTTTGTTTTGGGAGCCTACTGAAACATGGTCCTTCGGGCCGGATTTTTTATGTTTTGAAATCATGCTCTTGGAAAATATGAACTGCTCATAAATTTGTTTTTTATTGTTTTGTGATTATTAATGCCTTTAAACAAATGTCGCGATTCGTCTCATAAAATTCTGTGACGGCCTCTTTGACTCGAGGGTTTAACATTCCTACTTCCCTCTCCCTTGTGCGAGTTTAGGCTTATCGCTTGGCGCTCTCCTCCTTTCTTCAACCACCTCTCCCCCTTCCTCATCGAAGGCGCTTTCCTTTATTCTACCTTCCCCTACCACTTTGCTTCTCAGAAGTGCAAGGAAGAACTGTTCGTCAAATTCGGCTCGCGATCTATTCAAGATGCATTACGTTGTCTTTACCCGACAAGCGGATCTTATTAAAAATAGGATCGTTAAGATAAGGGACTTTGCTCAACAATCATCCAACAAAGCTGAAACGTCATCACCTCCTCTGCAAAAACTTGAAAAATTAAAATGTTTTTTAGAAGAATTAGAAGAACGGTATAATGCGTTCAATAAACTTGTAGATAACCTTTACTCAAGTGAAGCTGCATTGGATTCAGAGGCCATAAATGACATCGCAATCGGAGTATATACAGATGAAATTTCGGAAATACAGTGTCCCCAACTTACACGGTTAATTCGTTCCAAAGGTCGCCGTGTAAGTTGAAAACCGTGTAAGTCCAACAATGCTTAAATACAATATATTTTTGACATATACGTTCGTTTAAATGGATAGTTAAAGCTAAAAAAGTAGAGCTTATGTGACGAGGGTTAATAGTTTGTTTATGAAGAGCAGTACAGTAATGAGACACAACTTGCACCCATGGGATAACAAATCTAAATGGCGAAAGCGACGCTGTCAGCTGTGCGTCAGCGTACAGAGTAATCCCTTGGTTTACGAGCTTAATTTGTTCCTCAAAAACTGCTCGTAAGGCAAAAATTCGTAAAACAAAAATTAATTTCCCAATACATCCCATGTTATAAATTTTATAAACAATAGTTACATCATTAAAGTTGGGATGCCGTGACGTTCTGCGCATTTGAGAAAATTCGGGAACCTACGAAAGCCGAGAATAGGTGCCGGGAAAAACGATCGGTTTGTGAGAGGAAGGAGATCGTATTATAAGCGAAAATTGGCTCGTAAATTGAAAATCAGGTATTAATTTGTGCATCTCATATAAGAGAAAACTCGTAAACTGATTGCTCCTATACCGAGGGAATACTGTACTAGTAACGCCATCTATTGAGTGGCAGTTGAACTAAAAATCGAGCGCGCTGATAAGTTGTCATGTATCCGTGTATCTACGGATCCTTGTAACTCGGATCCGTGTAAGTCGGGGACTCACTGTATATGCTGACGCGAAAAACACTCAGGATGTTGATGCAAATTCAAAGTAAAGAGAACAAAACAAATGCTATACAAATGACACAGTCGCTCGTTGTGTCTGTGAAACTTCCTAAAATTGACTTGCCTCGCTTCTCGGGCGATATAAATGAATGGGTATTTTTTCTAACCTTTTTGAAAATACCATTCACCGAAACTTCTTTCCTCGGACATTGAGAAGTTTCAATATCTTCTATCTTACCTGCAGGGTGATGCTCTGAATGTCATTAAAGGTTTGCCGATTTCAGCACCTAATTATCCAATAGCTCGGGAATTACTACATAAAAGATACCACAATATTAGGCGCTTGGTTTCTTACCACGTCAGCAAAATCGTAGATTTGCCTAATGTTATTTCTGGGGCAGTAAAAAGCATTCGCAATTTCCTATGCGTCTACGAAAAAAATACTCAGGCCTTGATCGCTTTGAAATTACATTACCAAAGAAAGTACACTCTTGGTAATGCTTCTTCTCAGAAAATTAGACCCGGAAAATAGAAAAAGGTTTGAAGACTTGAGAGATTTAAATCACGACATGCCGTTGGTGAGACAATTGATTTCCTTGAAAAGGAATGTACCCATCTTGAAGATGCCTCCATTGGTCGTTGTCCAATGCCGTTATCAAAACCTGCAAGTGTACGTGCTTCTAAAGTAGCTCTGGTTTCCGTGGAAAGAAGCTCATGCAAACATAATGATCCTCATCATAACATTTATAACTGCAGCTCATTCCTCAAGAAATCGGTAGATGATCGTTGCTCGTTTGTTCGCTCAAAGGGTTGGTGTTTTAATTGGTTAGGCATAGCACATAACATAAAGACTTGTAAAGCTCATCGTGCTTGTAGAACTTGCAGTAAGAAACATCATTCCTTACTGCAGTCTGATGTATCACCTCTGAAAACGGGAGGTATGGAGATTACAACATTTGTCGGAGTTGAGGCAACACAGCCAACCACCTCGGTTCTTCTGGCCACCGCTCTTATTAAGGTCTCAACACCTAAGGGCGAATCGCTTATACTAAGAGGAATTTTGGATTCTGCCGCTCAAACCAACTGCATCACAGAGCGCTGCACGCAGTTATTAAGAGTGAAGCGTATTAAAATTTTGAATTCCATCAGCGGATTATCCCTAGCCCAAGTGCAAACCTGAGGATTAACTCATTTACATATTTCTGCATTGAATGGCACATGTTTGGCTCAATCTCATCCTATGCAAACAGTGGAGAAAATCATTTCTAATTTACCGGGGTCGGTTATATCAGCAGAAGTAAAAAAAAAGAGTTAAGTCTTTAGTGTTAGCTGACCCCACCTTTGATGTGCCATGCCCTGTTGACGTATTAACTGGTGCTGATCTCATCGCTCATGCCCTGACAGGACAACGTTGTACTCAGGGTGAAGATATGCCTGTTGCTTATGGTACAATTTTTGGTTTTATCCTTATGG
This sequence comes from Uropetala carovei, assembly GCA_036926305.1. Taxonomy (NCBI): domain Eukaryota; kingdom Metazoa; phylum Arthropoda; class Insecta; order Odonata; family Petaluridae; genus Uropetala; species Uropetala carovei. Next base: position 286,610 of record JAXCHB010000047.1, on the reverse strand, counting down.
GGTCATGTCCAATCGCACTTACTCCAAAAGGCCTCGAAGACAATACAGTCCTATTGGCTACAGATGATATGGATCTTCATGCTTCTCTGCAGAAATTTTGGCAGCTTGAAGAACCGCCTCATCCCACGCTCCTCTCTGGAGACAGATATTGCAAAGAGCACTTCATCTCAACTCACTCGTGCGACTCAACGGGACACTTCATTGTTCGTCTCTCTTTCAAGAAAAATCATCCCCTTCTGGGAGTCTTCCCTCACTGCTAAACGATGCTTTTTTGCCTTGGAGAAAAGGTTTTCCCTTCAACCGGAGTTTAAAATCTCATATGTGGAATTCATGAGAAATTATATAGACTCCGGCCATATGACTCTGTGTGCCTCTCCCTACTTGCGCAATGCCTCTCACTAACCTTCCCCATCACGGAGTGTTTAAGCATAGCGATCCTAAGAAAAGGCTACGAATTGTTTTTGATGCATGTGCCCGAACCTCTACTATTGTTTCCCTGAATGATATTCTCCACTCTGGACCAAAGTTACAAAATAATATTTGTGATGTAATTTTGCATTTCAGACACCACAATTTTGTTTCTTCATGTGATATAACTCAAATGTTTCGCCAGATAAAGGTTCATCCGGATGATCAGCACTATCAACTCATTTACTGGAGAGAACATCCATCAGCACCCTTTCTGGAGTATCAACTCACCACTGTGATCTATGGAACGGCAAGCACTCCATTTTTGGTCATTCGAACACTCCGCCAGTTAGTTGTAGACGTAGGAAAAAACTTTCCACGTGCGACGGATGTGCTAAATTCACAGATATTTGTCGATGACATAATCAGTGGCTCGGATTCTATTCAGGATGCCTTTTTATTGCAGAAAGAACTTAGCAACTTCTGCTTCTAGGTGGATTTAAACTTCATAAATGGTCGAGTAATTCTCCTACATTACTTGCATCGGTTCCTGAAGAGCATAGAGAATTGTCTATCCCGTTCCAATCACGAGACAGCCAACCTTACACGATATTGAGATTAAAATGAGATCCAATTATGGATGCATTTTTTTGTAATATAAACATCATGGAACAAAAAACAACAAAAAGGTCAGTCTTGTCCGCGATCTCAAAAATATATGATCAATGTGGATGGTTTTCTCCTGTAATTTTCTGGGCAAAATCTCTAATGCAGCTTTTATGAACTTTGGGATTGCAATGGGATGAAGCATTACCTCCAAATATTGCTACTAAATGGCAAAATTTCTTGAAGGATTTACCATCAATGGAGAAAATCACTTTGCCGCATCACCTTTTTCCCACGCAGTCAACTTGTATCCAACTGCATGGTTTTTCAGATGCATCACAACAAGGCTAGAGTGCAGTGGTCTATTCAGGATGTATCACTCATAATCAGCAAGTACAGATTACTTTGGTCATTGCTAAATCCCGTGTTTCACCTCTGAAGCGCATTTCATTACCACGATTGGAACTCTGCGGTGATCACCTTTTGGCAAAACTCTTGCACTACTGTACTTTACAACTCTCTCCTCATTTAGGCATAGAATCCATTACTGCTTGGAGTGACTCGACCATTGTGTTAACATGGGTCCAAACGCCTCCTTATTGGCTGAAGGTGTATGTTGCAAACCTGGTCGCTCAGATACAAGAATGGACTCCGTCGCACTGCTGGTCGCAGGTTTCATCCTATCACTACCCGGCTGATTGTGCATCCAGAGGCATGAAAGTGGACACAAAAGGGGAGCAACTTAAAGATTGGCAATTTGGTCCTTGTACACGATCCTGAAGTTCCACCCCTCTGCTGGTGTCTCGCCCGCATCACTGCCACTTCGCCTGGGAAGGATGACGTTGTGAGAGTCGTCCATTTGCGCACGCAAGGTGGCAACCTTTCCCGCCCTGCAACCAAAGTGTTTCCACTTCCTATTAATTAATTCCAATCCTAATTCCATTACCTTGTTTTCCTTAAATGTTGGACTCAGAGAGTCCAAGGGGGCCGGTATATTCGGTAAAGGCAGTGTATTTCTTTTGTTTCTCTTTTTTCCTGTATTTGCGATGAGTGATTTTCCTTTGTTTTGTGTGTTGTGTAAGTTTGCCACGGGAGGGTGGTATCACCCATAAAAACTGACCTACGGGTCGAATTAGACGAGAAGTGAAAGAACCACCGGGAAGTGAACCACTCCCTTTACCATGGTGCACATGTGCCCTCCTCAAGTCGGCTGGCCTACACATCTCTCTGCAAGTGTGCTGAGGCCTACACAACTCTCTCCTAGTGTGGTGAAGTACTTTTACTAAAACTTTTTTTTTGTGTATTGTGTACCGAAACAGTAGCTGTTACTTGTCCGCTCATGTTACTTTTGTGCAAATTAAGCCCTTTGAGTTAAGTAGAAGAAACTGTATCATTCTAGGCAGCATCAGGCAACCTAAAAGTTGAATCAAGTTGCTTAGTATACTTGGGACTCTGCCTTCTGGCACTTAATGGGGATAATTTGCCTCAATCTCACTTGAATATATTTATTTGATTAGCTGTAGTATTATTAAACTTTTCAGAGGTACAGTAAAACTCGTTTATAATGATCACGCCTAAAATGAAATCTCGGCTATAACGAAGAAATGTCTCGGTCCCTTGAACTTCTCCATAAGGGCATTGGTTAAATTTCTGGGATGTAACGAACACGCATTTTACGAATTCTCAACTGTAACGAACAAATGTTTGGTCCCGCGGCAAAAAATGCCCCATATATAACGAATTTTGGCGAGCAGAGCGATAAGTAATGAATAGTTTCTGCCCGTTTACCACGCACTTGTTCGTAGAGGTCCCCTTCCTCCATCTACCCTTCCATACAAATTTCCACGCTCCCTTTGTTTTGAAATTGTTATTAAAAATGTAAAATGTTTATGTAAATTAATGACCATAATAATAATATTAATTGACCATTTAAAAAATCGTATGTAATAGCAGCCGAACATTTTACATGCCGCGAAGTTGATAAGCCTCTCTTTGCATATGTAAGTACGGCATTGAAGTCGACTCACTGCAAATACAGTAAAAGCTGTGTTATCCGGCTATCTTGGGGATTGTGGAAAGCCGATTAGGAGAAATATCCGGTTAGGGGAGCGATTTTCGATTTTGACATCGCAAATTTAGCAATAACCAAACAAAATTGGGCTTAGGTTCACTATCGTACCCCCCAAACATAACTATGCATAGGGTTTGCATTTTCCATTTTAATGCTTCCACACGTAGTTAGATATAGACACTATTTACCCATTCTTATTTAATACGTTGCTGCGCTTACGTGCAAAACAAAGACTATTGAAAAGTTTAGGGCGTCCGGGAAGTTTGGGGATTACGGCAGTGAACCTGTTTCCAAAATTGAAGTTATTGGATTATATCTCTCTTATTTATCTTTATTTACTATATTAGAAAAGGACGAAATTATTTAATTCTTCTGAACATTTCTGTGAAAACCAGTCATATAATATTTTATCCAGTTCCTCAATTTTTGGCTTATGAAGCGTATGATGTTTATTAATTGATTTACTTGTCTCAGAAGATGACACAAATATAATTAATTTAGCCGATGTTGAATTCTTTTGCTATGGCTGCTCTATTTTCTCCTTTTTCCATTCATTTGATCAGCTCCAGCCTTTGTGTTTGCGTTAAACCAACCTTTTCTCTCCTGTTCCTTGCTTTTAGGTATTTATTTTGATGCCATATTCAATGGATGGGTAATTTTTTAAATAATAAAAAGCGATAAAACTGGAAATTGTAGAAGTACACCAAAACATCTAGACAATGCAAATGGCTTACGGAAAGAAAAACGCCATTCTTACTCGGCAGCCACAGAAGTATACGGAGTAAATACGTAATATATACATCTTATATTTTAAGAAATTTTAAAGTGGAAGTTGAGGTATTACACATACTATTCACACAAAAATTCATAAAAAAGAAATAAAATGAATTGTATTTGTGTAATTGCCGGTATCTAAGGGTGGCCGGTTCTAAATAGGGGATAGCACAGCTTTTACTGTACGTGTCTATGTGTTATATGGGATGTATAGGCCAAAAACCATGTTTCTCGTATATAACGTAGTCACGCTTATAACGAAGCAGTGAGTCGGTCCCCTCAAATACGTATTAAACGAGTTTTACTGTATTTGTAATTATAAATTGGGTTTCATGCTTATTTTAAATTGCATGTAATCACAGTAGCATGTAGTGTGAATTATTTGAGTCATTTAAGAGTTAGGAAAGAACCAGTGTTATTCCAAAAAAAAGAAAAAAATATGTAGGGTAAAATATCACTTATATAGGAATGGGCTGTGTGTAAGATGGTGATAATTTTAGAGGTGTTTTATGAAAAATACTGTGATAGAACTTTGCAGTAGGTATTTTTTCCTTATTTTTGAAAATTTATGTTGATGAATTTTCTGATACAGGTAGTCCCCGTTTAACACGAGTTTGCTTAACATGAAATTCGCATTAGCATGATTTACCAATTGAGGAACCTGTTCACTTTACACAAAGAAGCTCCCATTTTAACCCTTTATAGGTTACTGGTACAATAGTGTACCACTTTTTTAAATTGTAAATTTCTTTGGTTAGTAATATAATATGATATTTAGCAGTTATAAATGAAAATAAAGTGATTTTCATTCCTTGACTTCTTGCCCTATAAAGGGTTAACACGAGTTGCAACACAATCCATTATGTGAAAAAATTTAAAAAACTGCCATTAATGGAACGTATATACATATTATACATGTATACCTATATTTATTTGTAGAATATTAAATAATTTATAGCATAAAATCTCAAGGACCTGCGGCACTAGCACATGTCACCAGGTTTATACTTTATTTATGTCTTATGTGTATTGTTTATGCATTGTATTGACACTATTTGTTATTACATTTTATGTATAAAAATGTAAGTAAAATACACATTAATGCTTGTAATCCATTAAATCTCTGCTTTCTTACATGCTCTCTCTCTCCAGCTAACCGTAAACTTTTAAGTGGTTTCTTATGGTATTTATACATTTGCTTAGCACGACTTTGCTTAACATGACACTTTTTAGGAACGTATCTCTTGTGTTAAGCGGGGACTACCTGTACTATCTGGTGGACTTGTTAATCACATGCTGATCGTTCCAGAGTTACATTTTCAGCTTGGAGAAACAAATTTTATTACATGTAGAATGAGAACATTGATCTATGAAAGAATGTCTTCACCTTTATTTTATTGTAGCAAGAATGGGATTTCTAGGAAGAGGGTGGTTAAGCAACTGCCTTCTTAGGGAGTGAGAGAGAGAGAGTCCTGTGTATTTCATTCTAAGATTGCATTAACTCATCAGTCAAACCTCTAAATTGTCAGGTAAATGTGAAATGGATAAACAAAAAATAATTTGGGCATTAATTGTTGGACATAATGAACGTAGAAAATAAAATAACAAATGAATGAATGAAGCTCATATTGCGGCATTTTTTAAATAGATTATATACACAAATTAGTAAAATTTTTTAGTAAACCTGGTTTATATTTCTGCTCCAATTTGTACCATCTTTTGGCATGATCCACTAATTATTGATTCCTATTATTATAATGACCAGCTAGTGAATTAGCACTGATAGCTAATTTGTTACAAAATATGCATAGGGTTGACTTAGTTGCATTATGGCTACTGTTCCTTATTTTGTATTATGTGAGTTAGCAAAGGTTATGGTATCTTGCAATTTAAAAAATTTGGTTGTACAAGAAATGAAGATTTTGAGGTCAAAGATGAGAGAGGGTTTTTGTATTTTTTCTGGTTTTCTCATTTAACATGTTTTTGTGAAAAAAACTATAAAATGATTTCAAGGTACTCAGTGGTTGATTAAATGTTGATGTATCACAATTTACTTGGTAGGTGTGAGGGAAGAAAGGCTTGCCAAAGTACAGGACCAAATGATGTCAGTTTCTGAAAAAACAAGAGTGCATTTTGAAATGGCTTCTTTTTCGGAGTTTGAATTGATGGAGCAGTTAATCAAATATGTTGTTCCTTATGCTGACTCATTGGGTATGAATGAGCAGGTATTTCAAGCTAGTCTTAGATGTCTGTTTTCCTAATTGAAAGCATCAGTTTTGTGGAATATTTTTTTGAAAGCTAATTAATTGATTGACTACTCTTTTCCTGTAAAGGAATTGCCAAATTTAAGCAACTTGCTTTTACATGGAAACTTAACACTAGTCTCTGACACTAATCCAAGAGTGGCAACTGTTCTGGATCAGATGCGAGAGGTGTTTAGGTATGACTGAAACATTTAATTTATTCAGTAAATCAATTTTCTGCTTTTTTTAACAGCTTTCAGCAAAATAATTTTTTAAAAACTCTATTGAAATATAGACTCCTGTCACTGGAAAAGATTCAGGGGCGACCATTAACCAGGTTGCATGTACATACACTGGCTTACCAGGCCATAATGACTACAATTGGCTCCCCATGGAAATTTTCCAAAGCAGCTGCTGCTAAGGCATCTCTAACAGCCCATCGACATGTTTGTGGTTCATCACAGGTAACGTGATGGCAGTTTTAACTAGTTAGAATTTGTTTTCATTATCTTTAAAAAAAATACAGGTTAATGTGGATGAGTGAAAATTTGCTATTTTCTCAGTGATGTCTGTGTGATAAGAATTTTGTGTGCACTCTAACTCAAACTAATGGTCAGATCAGCACAAAACTGTAATTTAATTACTTAATATTTTATTGGGAATTCAAAATCAGAAAAGTTTTTGGATGAAACTGGTCAACCAGAAGTTGTTTATTCTTGTCATTTTTCCAGATATTGTCTTTAGAGCTTAATTTATGAAAATATTTCAGTATTCTTCCGATATGTGGTCTGTAGTCAATATGCAGTCCATTGTTGTTATTGGTAGATAGGGAAAAATAAATGCAATGAGAAACATTTGATTTATTAAAACAGCAAAAAATACAAAAGAAAATCAATGATAATGATAGACCGTATACGACATCTTAATTTTCAATGTCGTATGCGGTCTATGAAATGGTATCGCCTTGGAGAGCATACGGCTCGCTTTGTCTACCCTGGAGTGAAAGAAACCACATGGGTGGGTAAATGTTGAAAAAAGAAACAGTAGACAGCATACAACAATTCTATTTTCTCCCTGATGTTGGCTGGGTAATACTTATGTCCAGCAAAAAAACAAAAGAAGATCAGAAATCACATTGAGGAAGTTGGCTGGGTAATTCGTAACATCAGGGAGAAAATAGAATTGTCGTATGCAGTCTGTTTCATTTTTTGACATTTACCTACCCAATCACTGCCCACATGGTGAGGGTTACTTTCATTCCAGGGTAGCGAAGGTCACCCTGAGTTAAATTAAAAACAAAGTGAGCCGAAGACGATACGATTTGAAATCCTAGCAATAAATCACAAAAGAACACCACATATGAGTATAGACAGCATACTAGAAGAATAACACTACTATAGACCTCATATTGGATGAATACTAATATTTGTCATTATCAAAGTTGTAGAAAATGCAATTTTCTAAAGTTTTTATAGCGTTTTTTCACAAAATTGGTTGTTTAAGAGATAATTTGATTTTTCTTCTGAATTTATGTTAAGTACATTGTTAAGTGATACTGTACTTTCCATTGCTATGATAAAATTTTCTACATGTTGATAGCGATGCTGCCCAGGATAATCTTAATATTTTGTTATCCATAGCAAAAGCTAACTATTTTGTTTACTTATTGTTTTTCAAGGTGAAAAGTGATGCAAATTACCTATTTTTCACTGTGAATATTATTCAGTGTTTAAAAAGTATTCATGAGTGTGATTGGTGATAATTATTCTTGAGAATGCTGATATCCAGAGTAATCATAATTTAAAAAATGTAAAAGGGGGGGGGGAGATGTTACAATGAAATTGATGTTCTAAAACTTAACTGTAAAAAGCAAATATTCAGAGAAAACACAGGAGGCAAAGTTTAAAAGGTGATAGAACGAAGGGGGGGAAAAGGAGAAAAATTAAAAATACCGATAAAAATGAAAAAAATTAAAAAAGACACTTGCAGAAATCCATGTATGGTAATAATAACTTATTGTTAGGTACTTTTCACAAGACTTGATTTTGTACTCTAATATTTCTTCTGGGATGTAATTTTGATTTGTTAAATTGAAGAAAACATTTATTGTATGATAATATTATTGTGATAGCTGGGACTACTTTTGTTTCAATGAATGTTCTAAACCAGGGGTGGGAACCTCCAGCCCTTGAGAATGTTTTGTTTGGCCCATGAAGCAGTGACGAAAAAGAGAACCACAAAATTTAACACAAAGTCCATTTTTAATCCAAATAATAATTATATATAAGGGTGATTCACGAAGATATGGAATAACTTCAGGAGCTGATTTCTGAGGTCATTATCAACAAAAAAGTTCATATGAACATGTGTCCGATTCCGAATAATTAAAGAGTTATGGCTGTTTGAAAATTAGAAAAAGGCAAGGCAAAATCCGGAACTCGGGAGACAATTGCCGACCAATACGCGATGCGTTCTCTGCTACAGTGTTTATTTGCTTGTTTATTTACTTATTTACAGTCTGTATTGTCAAATACGAAAGCGCGTATTATTAAAGTAGGTTTTCAAAAACACCACCTTCGACTTCAATGTATTTCGCCGCTTGTGTGTGAATCGCGCTCGTTGCACACCGAAGTTCATCATGACTGTCTTTTATGCGAGTCACAGCATTCAATACGCGATGAAGTAATGCATCCCGTATCTTTCATCCACCCCCACACGCAGAAATCCAATGGGTTTAGGTCTGGGGACCTAGCTGGCCAATTTTGTGGACCATTGTGACCGATCCATCGCCTAGGGAACTGCTCATTGAGGTAAGTAACCACTGCACGGAAACAATGAGGTGGTGCTCCGTCGTGTTGGAAGTACATTCGAAGTCTTGTAGCCAGGGGAATATCTTCTAACAGTTGCGGCAATTCGTTTTGCAAAAATTGTAAATAAATCTGTCCAGTAAGACGACCCTCAAAAATGAATGGACCAATTACCTGATCACACAACATTCCATACCACACATTAATACTGAATCGATGTTGAAAGTTACTGTGCACAGTGACACAGGGATTAATTTCTGACCAAACATGGGAATTGTGTGTGTTGTTAACACCGTTGCGGGTGAATTGAGCTTCATCAGTGAATAAGATGTACCAATGCAGACGCCGATTCTCATTAAGCCAATTACAAAATTCCAGTCTTCGGGCAGGATCCCCAGGTTCGTGGTGTTGGACACGTTGCAAGTGGTACGGGTACATTCCTTCTTCATTCAATGTTCTCCATACTCTTGATTGCGAAACACCGAGACGTGTGGATATCCTTCTTATACTAGTACGAGGGCTACGCTGTACCGCCTCAAGGATGTTATCTTGCTTAGCCACGTCTTGTTGAACCACACGCTCATATGGAGTGTTAACGCTGGGAGGTGAGCCGGTATCTCGCAAAGTTTGGAACACTCTGCTAATAACTTTTTGATTTGGAACTCTGCAGTTTGGAAAACGTCGCTGGTATTCAGCGACAGCAGCAACAGCATTTCCATCGCAAAATCCATAAACATACACCATATCGGCATATTCAGCACTTGTAAATGTAAAAGGCATCTTGAAAGTAACACTAACACAGTAACAACTAACAATGCTAATGTCGATTTTTGCGTGCGCATGTTTCGACAGGCTACATTCGGACAAGGTCATGGTCGCGCAGGTGCATGAGTTATGAGTGAGATTCAGAGTGGTGCAATGCTGAAAATCTACGAGCAGCCATAACTCCGCAAATTCGTATTTGACAATACAGACTGTAAATAAGTAAATAAACAAGCAAATAAACAATGTAGCAGAGAACGCATCGCGTATTGGTCGGCAATTGTCTCCCGAGTTCCGGATTTTGCCTTGCCTTTTTCTAATTTTCAAACAGCCATAACTCTTTAATTATTCGGAATCGGACACATGTTCATATGAACTTTTTTGTTGATAATGACCTCAGAAATCAGCCCCTGAAGTTATTCCATATTTTCGTGAATCACCCTGTATATCTTATAATCTCTCAGTAACTTCAATTTAAACTCTAACCTGGTCCACCAAAACATTGGCAACTTCCAATAAGGCCCGCAAAGGATTTGCCAGCACCTATGAGGCCTGCCATGAGGAAAAGGTTCCCTGCCCTTGTTCTAAGCCACGGATAGACCTTTTTACATGCTTAGCCATATTTATAGTTGTGAATGTTTTGGCGTAAGGAAGTTTAGGATGCTTCAGCATACCATTTGCATTTGTTTTTCCTAAGGTCCTCTAAAAAATTACAGTAAACTCTCTATTATCTGGCCTAATGGATGTAAGAGGAAGCACGAATAATCAAAAAAATCTGATGTGGCCAACACATGACTTTCTCCATATTTGGGGTATAGATATTTAAATTATTGTGTATAGCATTATGAGGCATAGTTATCATTTTGTATCGTAAAAGAATACAGTCGTCCTTAGAGCCGTAAATTATATTTTGAATATGATTACAGAATTCACCGCTACATGGTGGTGGCACTGTATACTGGAAATTTACGAATAAGCAAAATATCTCCGAAATGGATGCTTCTACAAAAATTTGTTTCAAACAAAACCTGGAAGAAATATTATTCACTACAACTTTGGTCCTCACGAAGATTACCAATAATGACGTTTTAAAGGAGATATTTGACAGAAACCGAAAAAACCGATTATTTATAAATAATTCCTAAAAATAACTGTTATGGAAAATTGTTTCAAATGAAAGTTGTAGGAAATTACATTCTCTATAATCTTTGTATAGAATTGTATATACAATAATGATATTTTAATGGAGAAATATCGCAAAAACTGAATTGGATTTCATATAAACCTTGGCTTCCGGTTAACCGGTATTGCCCAAAAACTAATCAGTTCTTTGTGCTCATGCTAAAGTGTTATAAATGAAATGTGGTATTAAGATGACAAGTACTTTTTGAGTTAGAGCGCCCACAATCACATACGCACACACATGCATGCACGCACGCACTCACGCACAGAGAGAGAGAGAGAGACATCATTCCAAAAATAGTCTAAACGTGTTCTAGGACCTCAAAACTTGTATTTCCGTTGAAATCTCAAAGTCGATTTTTTTCGTGATCACAGTACTTTCCCATTACTACGTATGGAGAAAGTAAAAACACGGATAATGCAAAAATGATTTATTTAAAAGTACGTGCTTCAATTCTCATGAACAAAAAGGTTAGAAAACGAGCGACTGTGCCGCTGGCCGCGAAGAAACAACTGATTGACCAAAGTCGCATACTGCTTCCCGTGATGTCATGAAACTCACTAACATTAAAAAAGCAATATATTTACATACTGAGGAGGAAGCACAAATGAGCAAAAAACATGGACAATGCAAAAATGATTTATGTGCTTAAATTCTCATTAAAATGGTAACAAAAAGGTTAGAAAATAAGGCTTTTATAATGGTCACTTCAAAAAGTTTGTAATTTTAGTTTGTTTTGAGGACTTCTTTACACTTTCTTTTATGATTGTTCGTATTTTCTTGGCTGCTATGACATCGCAGTAATCAAAATCATTTTGTCCCATATAATCTAACAAAGGTTTGACACACTTAAGAGCTGTACCATTTTTAATGAGTTCAATTTCAGTCCCTTCACTTTCATCACTGCAATCTTTGTCTCCGCCATCCTCTTCTTTTTCTTTCTCTTTCGTTACTTGTCCTTGTCACTCATATTCCGGAATCCAGATTCAAACTTATCACAATCATACCATTCACTAAGATTATCACTACAAAAACCACAGCACAATGAGCTGCACACAAGGTGAAACAACAGTAGGAGAATCTATAATCTGATCACCCTTAGGCCCGGTGCACATTGAGACGCAGGGCAGCGCAATGCAGAGAAGGGCAGTGCTGCGAGACAGAGGTGACATGGCAGGAAAAGCACATATTGAGATGCAGGTTTTATCAGTTAGGAAGCAGATTCCTTTGAGAGTGGTCCTACAAGTTTGTCATGTCTTCAGTTTTTGCGGAAAGCACGTTATTAGATCTCACAATGGAAGGGCCACTTATTGGAATCTTCGATTTTGATGAAACTCGGTAAATGGATAGTGGTCGAGATGAGATTTACGAATCACTCCCCTTTTGGGCATAGGCAGTTAATAGTTTAGCCATAAAATGAACTTTTTACTTTGGGATTCCTTTAAAGCCTATTATGAACAACCTGCATATCACAGTAGACGTAACATAGTGGTTATCGTCCAGAGTGCTATGTATAGGGTTTGAATCCAGAGCTCGACATTTTCTTTTCACCTACCCAATTTTATTTTTCTTTTCTATAACTTTACGAAAACTTCACACCGACTCCTTTTCTCTCAATATTTGGTGTTTGAACAAATGTGCGAATTTGTTCCGATTACTCCCAACTTCGCCTTCACTTCCTAAAAATTACTATGTATTGCATTGCCACTCGTGTTGAAAAGGTTTCATTTGGAACAATTGTCGTCACCAGAGAAGGTTTCGCCATCTTCATTGGTAATGGTTAAAAAGTTTTCAATAGATATTTTCAGGGTTGTCGACGGAGTTAGACAATAACTTTTTTCTGGTCATTTCTGTCATTACTCTCATTTTCCCTCTCCTCCAATGGCATTTCTTCAGGGTCACCATATTTGTGCTTGTCTGTCTGTTAGACATGAAAGGGATTAAAAACCATTTGTCTCTGATATTTCCGCAGTTTAACATTTATAGCGGCAGATCCACTCTTGGCCTCTTGTTGCTGTCTTCTGAGAGCATCTCTGTGACAACTCCTCAGTTTAAAAATGTAATTTTCAGTGAAGAATTTATTGAAGAAAAATTGATTTGAAATCTATTCTGAATAAAGGTGGCTCTGCGTAATAATACAGATGGTATATTAATGTGAGGATTAAAAAACAATTATCACAAAATATTACTACTTTTATTCCAAATAAATGAAAATAAAATATTAGACTTACCGATATCTAAAGTAGTCCCATTTCTGGTTTACTATGTAAACAAAGCGTTTGCCAGACAGAAATACCTGGCCTTTGATATGTATAATAATTCCTAACAAAAAGCACCTGCGTAAATATTTTGAAATTTATCGGAAATTACTAATACCATATTTAAAATTCAGCTCTCGAGCAATGTCCTCCCATATCTTGTCCTTCAGCTTTGTCTTCATATAATCTTCGTGTGAGGCATCGTATAGAACTCCATGAAATCGAACCTTTTTGATCAGTTCTTCACCCATTGCAGGAGATAGCCACACGCAACAGATAGAAAACCAATGACTGCACGTGCCGAGCAGATGCAGGAAACTGTGCTTTGAGTACAAACCAATGCAGGGCAGAGCCTGCGCTGTCCTGCCCTGTGTTGCAATATGAGGTTTCCTATTGAAAGTTAGGAAACACAAAAACCTGCCATCCTGTGCTGCCTCGCCTGCATTTCAACGTGTGCCAGGCCTTACTGTCTTATGTTTATAGCTTGCCGGTAAAACTGACTGTGCCGCTACAAAGAAACAACTGAGTGACTAAAGTTGCATGCTGATTCCCATGATATTGTCATGAAACTCACTAACATTAAAAAAAAAGCAATATATATATATTTACAAATCATTTTTGCACATAATAAAATCTTTAGACATTAATATAATGGATTATGAAAATGTTGTTGTCTCACAGTGATGAATTTGTCTGCAATTAGAGTATTAATAAAATGTCAAGGCATAAGGAGAGAGGCAGCAAGGATAATCCGCAAACTGGATAACCTGTGCATGGGTAATCGAGAGTTTATTGAGTTTTACTCATTTCTAAGTATTTTTTTCATGAAAGTTTTTATGGCCATTAGTTTATCGAATGAAGGGCAGGATAAAGTACTCACATTGGCCATATGTTGCTGATCCTTGTTTTAAACAAATAATGTAAGGGTAATCAGTAGGATTTCTAGTTTCCATTCAACTGCAAAATATGTAAGACATTATCGAAAAAGACTGTCATGAAAGAACTATAAATACATGACCATAACAAAAAACCCAGCTGAGAGAGAAGCGATGTAATATTTTCAGCTCCCCTCAAAATGCCCATGAAAAGTTTATTTATCATTCTTTTTATTTTTTAAATTGATAAACACTGGACAGGAAGATACTTTAACTTTGTATTGGTTTTGATTAGGTGAGATTTGGATGGTTTGGCAGAGATACAAAGTCTTTTAGAGCAGGAGTTGGCTACAACCAGAAGACATGGTTTTGGTCACATTATTTAAAAATAGCTAATAACAATGCTGAATTTGAAAGGTATTTTATTTTTACCATCAGTGGCATTTTACTTTTATTACCGAATCACAAATAATAATGTTGGGAATATGTATTGCTGTGGTGGTTAACGGAAGAGGTTAATATGGAAAGAAAATTTGTTGCAAAATATTTTCCTATATTGATGTTGAATATTAAGGGTTAATGTATAATATATGGGCTTTATTTTTTCAGTTTATATATATTGCAAAGCATTACTACTGTGTGTTATTTCTAAAAGCATAAATTTTAATTATACACAGGTAGATATTTCCAAATCTTCTCTCATTATGGATGATAGTTTTGCAACATCAGCTCAAGTGGGAAGTAGAAGGATTGCATTTGACAACAGTGAACCAGTTACATGTTGGTTAGAAGAATTGCCTGGTGTACATAATGATAATGAAGATTTGACTACTGTTGAAGTATGTATTGCACCTGTGCTTGTTTGCACAGAAGCAAAGCACACTGCTGGTGCTGGAGATAATATTTCCTCTGCTGGTCTTGTGCTGCAGATATGAGTCTTGGGTGCTAAGTGATTACTAAAAAATCATAAATTTTAATGCAAGGGGAATGGTATAAATATGGGTAACAAATTTTTATCAATTGACATTGTGATTTTATTTTGATTGTCCTAATGTGTGAAGCTCTCAAATGCTTTAGAGCTTGTGATATTTTATCACATTCCATGAATACTTGGTTAAATCATTAATGACAAACTTTTTATGAAATGAGTGGTTAAAATGTTTGCATCACTCTTTAGCTACCATCTGTTTAATTTATGAACAAACTTGTTTACCTAATCTTATTGAATGTAGTCTAATTAAGGAAATGGAATGAGCAGAAAATGATCTCATGGTTCATAAGACTGTAATGATTTTAACAACTGTTAAAGGTGTGCCTAATTAGAACATTATTTTTTGTTAACATTGTTGTTCATGCCATATACTAGGATTTTGTTTTGGTGGACCAAACCTATGTAACCAAGACTGACTTGCTGTTATTGATGACATTATTTCATCCACAATTGAAATGTTCATTATTGCTTACTTGTATCAAGATGGTTTATATCATCATGGAACTATGATCACTGCTGTTTGTGGTTATTTTATCTTTGAACAAATTTTAATAAATAGTTAATCTTATTTATGGTTGTTTTAGTTATAAAAAGTGTTACAATACACCCTTGAAACTTCAGTTTAATATGGTATACTATCTATGTACCTGGTACTTAAATATCAAAGTTTGAAATATTTCAGTCTACGTAAAAAAATTTATCATTCATCAAAAATTTTAAAACAAGGTTTCAGCAATCACTAATGGAAGAGTTCATGGGATACAACAATCCTTTTAATAAAGGAATACTTTTGTACCATCAGAACATGACCACTAATAACTGTAACACTTGTGAATTTTTAAGAATAAATGTTTTATGGTGTTATGTATAAAATTTAATCAACATTCCATGTCGAAACAAATTTCACTGATAGAATTTATCAAAAACAAGTAGATCTATTTACAGATAGAAACCCATAGGGTTGGTAAATATTAAATTTCAGGTACATGTTGTTTTGTGACTACCATAATAAATAGCCCACCCCAACACTTAAGCAACTTAAAACTCACGATTTCACTGAAAATTTGACATTCAACAATAAGTTCAACATGACTACAAAGAGGTGTACTCACGACTAAAATTACACAAAGAATAACACGTTTAGAAAGCGATCAAATGTCCATTAATATAAAACAAACTAAAACAACCTTAATTGCTTTAGGCTTACAAATAAACTGGGTATTAAATAAAATCAACATAAGAAATCATCTTTTTAGTGTCTGTAATGAGAATACTCCCTCTCTGTTTTCCTCTTAGACACTGAAATGGCTTTCTTTATGGCTGTCCAATCTTCTAAAATGTCGGCATCACTCAACATATACACTATATAAGGTCCAGAAACTGTCACTGGCTTCTTTTTCCGTTCACTACCAGTTCCTCCACCATTTCCACATCCATAAATGCTAGAGAAGTCATTATTCAATCCTGAACCACTGCCTGTGACTCTACCCTTGCCCCGTACGTTACTTTTACGGAAGTTCTGTTCAAGCCACAGGTCTGCAGAAATATCGACATTATTCCTATCTTCCTCTAACCTCCTAATCTTTTCCTCTAGATCCCTATGGATGGAATCCCGCTGCAAACTCTTCTCGCTCTGATAACAAAGAGAGAGAAAAACATTAACCAATGGCCAGGTTAGACTGGTAGGTAGTGTGCCTGCCTACTAATCCAAAGGTTGCGGGTTCGAATCCTGCTTCGAGCATGGATGTTGTGATTCGTCTTAGGGTTTTTCCCCTACCTGCAGACAAGCCTAAAATTGGCTTTGTGGGGAAGGCATCATTAAAAAAAATATATATATATATTACCAGCTCAAGGTTTTCTGTCAGATTAAACAACTATAATGAAATTGTTGAATTAAGATTAAGAGCAAAAACTTGATATTTACTTCTTGTAAAATTTGGGTGAAAAAGACATTAATTTAATGCAACTACTAATCTAGAGGTGACTAATTGAGGGGGTTTTAATAAATATAAAAACAAACACTTTGTAATGAATTTCTCAGCAATCATTCTAGCCATTTAAAATGTTAGGAACTGAACAAATCATAATTGGTGAAAACAACAAGGATGTGAATGATATCCAAAGCATAGTATTAAAACATCTCCAAGGAATGCTGATAGGTATTGCTATTACCGAAAACATATAACCTCCATGAATCATACGAGACTACTATAACATACTGCAACAAAAATAAATTCGTTAGTTTTTAAATTTGAGTGAACTTTGACAATAGTAGCTGCACTCTAAAAAGTTCCACGAGTTACTGCAAATGAAAATATTCTTGCTTGAAATATGATGACATATTTTCCAGCCAAAACAAATTTGTGCAATCACTTAGTTCTTTTTTTCTCACCTCATAATTCTGATGACAGGCTAACTCTTCTGCTTCAAATTTATTACGAATATTAGTTAGTCTAAGCTCTCGCAAGATTCCCGCTACTTCAGTTCGAATTCTCATGTTTTCTTGAAGTTCTTCCAAAGGCTGCAAGTACTCTTGCGCTCTACCACATCTAACTTCATCTAACTTGGACTCCACCTGTGTGATTCTTTCACGGTATAGCCTGGAAAACAGAATGACAAAATTGCAGTTATAGACATCCTGTGAGATATCATTAAATTGTCAACATAAACGTCTATAACTTACCTAAGAGATCAAACGACAAAACATGCACAGTAAGTACAAAACTTTAACGATACACAAATATCTCAGTGACTCCCTTAATCATAATAAAATTGAGTAAACGAGCCACAGTTTGTATAAAAATAACAGACGGTGGTTAATGTCTACATATTGTTCATCTTAATGATTTAATAATAGGATCAGACGTCAATGAAATACCATTGTCGAAGAGTGTTTTGTAAAAACGTTTACCGCTTAGCGGCCACAGTAATACAAGCAATCCGTTGAATCGGTCATTCAACTTGGGATGTTCAATAGCCATAAATAAAACATTAAACTTACTGTTCTCGAAGTAAAGTAAATTGCCTCTCTAAGTCAGCAAGGTTTTCCATACACTCAGTTCTTCTCCTTTCACACTCTTCTTCGTCCATTTCTAAAACAAATATAAATTTGTTAAATTACCGCGACAACACGAAGTTTACCAAACACAAATCGAAGAGCAATACCTGAACTATCATCAGAATCTGTCCCATCGCTGCTATCTCCTGAACATGAACTTGTTTTATCGGATTCTCCAGATTCGTGCTCCATTTCTTCACCTTCACTATCCTCTCTGTCGTCCTTAATGCCAGGCATTGTTTTTGCCTTTCTCGCATCCTATTTTTATGAATTAAAACGCGAAATTTAATCACAAACTACATTACTATAAAACTTGAAAAAGATATGCACCGCGTTAATTAAGTAAGTAGTGAAGCAAACACATTCTGAGATTAAAGAATAGTAGTATCACAACTTTATACTGGAAGCATACTTACTTTATGATTCATTTTACAAACTACTTCTTAGTTTGAAATTCTGATCCGAGAATTCACGCGCACTGCTTCTTACGTATACTACGCACTGTTTTCAAATCAGATACCCAATATATCATTCAATCTAACTTAATTGCACTTTCTCTTGGAACACTTACCAACGCCAGCTTCTTGACTGTTCTGCCCAAGCCTCTGAAACTCCCTTAGAAACGGCTGTTCCGAAGTTTAGCGGAAGGGGATAACCAGATGGCAATAGCGTCGCTCTTAGCGTGACGTCATACAGCGGCTTTCTCAAATCTGTTTAAGCATCAGATTTGAACATCGAAGGTTCATTTTGTATCAAAATCACTATTACAGGAATTTCATGAATTTAAACTTATACGATATATGGGGTGAATCATTGAAACAGAATCTATATATATATAACTCTTAGGTATGTATGCTTTGTTGATTACCGTTACCAAGTAACCATTTATTACCCCATAAGCATTGGAATCGGTGCAAGGCATTTTTAATTTCTTTTTAAAATTACTTAAAATTATTATACGAAGTCCGAACTTGAAGTATTAAACGGAAAAATGAGTGAAAATAATTATTTTATAAAACAATACGAATTCATGCTGAATTTGCTTAAATATTTTAACTGCATAAGAACGAGAAGTTTTGAAATTTATAATGGGAAATTTTATTTTTTAGTTTTGTAATAATTCTCCAGAGACGATCATTAGAGTCAATGAAATATACACAAAAATAAATCCGAGGGAATGCATTATAAACAATGAGTATAATACAATGGAAATATGAATAAATTTATTTATTTAAAAAATTGGTGAAATCACATATACAAATATCTTGCACACGCTTTTAGGTTCACAGGAGGTAAAAATCGTAACATTCACATAATGTAGAAATTTTATCAATACCAAGCAAAAATTTTATAACTTTTAATATACAATGCATTCAATGGAAATATGAATATATTTATTTAAACGTTCGATCAAATCACATACACAAATATCTTGCACACGCTTTTAGGTTCACAGAAGGTAAAACTCATAACATTTACATAATCTAGAATTTTTATTAATACCAAGCAAAAATTTTATAACTTTTAATATACAACGCATTATTAGATTACATTCATTAGTTTTCAGAAACTTTAATAAAAATTTACTTTGCCATATGCCGCTCTCAGCCACCCATTTGTCCCTACTCCGGCGACATATGCCAACGCCACCTAGATAGAAGGCCTGACGGCGAACTCGGTTCTAAGTCGTGACGTCACGGTGAGCAGGCCGCCATTTACGAATCAGAGCGAGTTCGACTACGAGGTGATTTGTTTTGTGAATAACGAGGAGTGGACTTTTGACGCTATTTTAGTGTTCTCTAGTGAATTTTTATTCTTTACGGTTAGGTTATTTATAAACTATTTCTTCGGAATGGTTTTCAAGTGCTCAGTAGTTGGTTGCAAAGGTAATTATGCCGGTAACGAGAATGTGTCCGTTTTCCGAAAGAGGCCGATTTGCGAAGAAAATGGGTGAGGAGTATTTCCAGAGCGAAGTTTACTCCAACAGCAAGTTCCAGAGTAAGTACATAATATCATAAATTGGAATTGTTTGATTTGTGGACTCATTGTGAGTTTAACCAACTCATTGTGCTAAAGATTTCGAATATTGTCATCATCCTTTCCCCTTTTATTCAATATCTATTACTAACAGGTATGCATAAAACACTTCCAACAGGAAGATATTTTGTGGGAGACTTCAATGTACGATGAAAAATCTGGACGACTGATTACAGCAAAATTACCAAATCCTAGACTGAAAGTTGGTGCTGTGCCAACAATTTTCCCATCTTGCCCTTCCTATGCTTCATCGTCTTCTGCATTTCATGAGAGCCCTGATAAGAAGAAGATCAGGATTGAGATGGAACAACTCCGAAGGTGTATTAAGAGTAGTCAAGAAGACAGAAAAAAGTACGAGGAGAGCAGAAGGTTCGGTAACCTGAAGGAACTGGAAGAGAAAATAAGACTATGTAAACACAGGTAGATTCTCATTATTTGCAAAATCTGACAGGCTTATATTATGTGACTTTCTTGTGGATCCAGTCCCTATCATAAGTGCATCAATAGTGATTGATATTAATTTATTTTTGAATGTATACGTGAAATCGACACCTTTAAAAAGGGTTGGAAAATACAGTTTTCCCATTCAAGTTGACAGTATCAGTGTGATCATTGATTTGGTGAATCAGGTTGAAGTTTTGGTTGATCAAGAAGGCCATCCAGACAGTAATTTTGATAAAATGAAAATTGAACTTTTAGTTGATACCTTAAAAATTCTTGAATCAACCCAGAATTCAAGCAAAATAAAGTTCCTGGTCGAACAATTAAGACTCCTGCCTTGCCATCTAAGTAATTATAGATATTCTTGTCATTTTTTGATTTTTTCATGTTTGTTTTATACAATTTCACCACATGCATACAAATTTGTGAGAAGTTCCAGTCTCTTTCTTCTTCCTCATCCATCAACCATTCGTCAACTGTGCTCTAGTTATAATTTTAGTCCCCAGAAGGAAATAAACCATTTCCTTTCTTATGCGAGACGTATGATTTGCAGTTTAAGTGAATCTGAAAAGCTTGTCACTTTAATGATGGGCGAAATTCATTTGAAGCCATTTGTGGATTACAAACATGGTAATATAGTAGGATTTTGTCCTAATTCGATTTCTGTGGCAACAACTGCATATGTGTTTATGCTTTCCAGTTTGTTGTCAAGTTTTAAAGAGGTGATTCATATTCTACCTGTTAATATGTTTTTCAGATATTGAAAAAAATAGTTCTTGAATTAGAGACAATAGGATACAGAGTTGTTTGTGTAGTTTCTGACAATAATGCAATTAATAGAAAAGCAGTTTCTAAATTTTCTGTCCAGAATAAATTAAATATATTGTATCCCCACCCAAGCGATAGCTCTAGACCTCTGTTCTTTTTATTTGATGCTGTGCATATAATTAAATGCATAAGAAATAACTGGTTAAGCACCAAAAGTGGACAGATTCTTGTTTACCCATGATTTGAACATCCTGAAAATGTTGGTACTGCTTCATTCGATACTATTAAAGAACTTTATTCCTTTGAATGTGGAAATTTAATCAAGTATGGGTACTCCTTAACTATGAAGGCTCTGTATCCCTCTAACATTGAAAAGCAAAATGTTAAACTTGTTTTACAAGTGTTCAATGAAACTATTGTACAGGCTCTGAAACTGCTGGGTGAGTGAAGAGGTTTTAAATTCTGTGAAGAAACTGCAGAATTTATTAGAATTGTAAGTGACTGGTGGAAAGTAGTAAATGTAGGTACCCCTTTCAAAGGTGTAAGATTAAACAATTATTTTCAGATGCCAATGACTATGGAATCAGAAGGATACAAATATTTGGGAAAAGTTTATGATTGGTTAGAGGTGTGGAGTGATGTGGATGTTAGAATTGGCAAGCTATCCAAAGAAACCCTTCTTGCTTTCAAACACACTACTCATGCTTTAATGGAAGTTAATGATTATTGTGTGAAGGAACTTAAAATGAACTATATGCTGCCTGGTAAATTACAAACTGATGACTTGGAAGCAAGGTTTGGCCAATATAGGCAGTTATCTGGATCAAACTATCATATATCAATTAGGCAGATTTATGAGAGTGAGACTAAGTTAAGACTGCAGAATGTTTTACCATTATGTGTAAATTCTAGGAAATATCGAGCTGTTTCTATAAGTGATTTCAAAGAAAGTGAAGTTGATATAGAAGTTGAGGTAGGAGAGACACAAGAAACAGAACTTAAATTAGATATTAATGTTGAATATGTAGAATTAGAAAGTGTTAAAGAATATTTACCAGTATTAACATATATTGGTGGCTATTGTGCTCGCATGTTGCTCAAGAAGAGAAATTGTCCATCTTGTAGGGATTGGTATGTACAAGAAAACATCTTGGAAACTAATGAAGACCATGAATTAATTAGCTGTATAAGCCAAGGAAAATTATTGTTTCTAAGGGAAGCTACAGTAAATGCTGTGGTATAGGTATACATATGTGGTCTTAAATAAAATAGTAGGGGGTGTAGATGAGGAAAAATTTCTAGATGTTCCTAATCATAGGCTAGTTCTTCATAATCATGTAATAAATCTTTTGAATGGGGATGACCATTTAAATGAAATTATTTGTGAGGAAAATCATTCATTTGTTGAGGGAATGAAAAAAATTGTATTTGTTGCATGCAATATTCTATTGAAAAATTATTGCAACATGAAACGTGACAAATATAGCAATCTGTCAAAAAGAAAGTTGTTGACTTTTACGAAATGATTGTGGTAAATGTTGTTGAAGATTGTATGTATTGATTTTCCCATTGTATTTTCTATTGTAATAAAATTTCTTTGAAAAATTTCGTGGATTTATTATCATCCCTCAATGAAATATGCTGTAAATTTTTCAACGATTAATTAATGTCTTGTTGTAGTTAAGTAATATAACAATTTTAAATGAATTTTTCATGGTTCAAATGTTTCTTTATATATTCAACGTTCTTCTAATTGTTACCAAAATTTACTGGTACTACGTACATATAAATGGCAAATAGCGTGATGCTGATATAATTTAGAAAAAAACAGAATTAGTAAACCAATATAAGAAGCAAAAAACTTATTCAAACGGTACAAAGACTACGGCTGCGATGCGCGTATGCGTTGCCGTAAGCCTGCGGGTTATGACGTCACATTTTCGTCGTCAGGCCTTCTATCTAGGTGGCGTTGCATATGCCGCTCGGCGCACGGAACGTGTTCAAATATTGGGTACACATAGTTGATTTTCCGTATCCTAGGAAAAAACTCCAATGTGATTTGATATAGATTATAAGAAGTGGTAAACATAGGATATTTGAGCAGTTTTTAATCACAAGCGGAGGTATATTATCTGGACTAGGACTTTTATTAATATCAACTGTATTAAGTTTAGTTATAATATCACTAGCTGATAATTTAAATTGAGAAATATATATTGTGTGGTCATAATTAGGATTAATATCAGTATCGGAATATTTACTATAAACACTAGAGAAGAAATTTGAAAAAAGGTTTGCTATTTCCTGACCATCATCACCTGATTGGGTATCTAAAAACGTGTTTTGGTCGAGTCGAGCTCACAAATTTCTAAAAGGGCTTTATGTCAAAAGTTATAGATTCTTCTAAGTCATTGATGTGATTTGAAAAGCAAATTTTATTTAAACTTTTGCATTTGGTTCGTAAATTTGAAAATATATTGTAATCAATGGATAAATTGGAGATTTAATAAGTCATATGAGCTTTGTTTCTACTATTAAGTTCTTTAGTTCAGGTGTAAACCAGATGGGGAATTGTTTCTTTTTTGGCTTAACTTTGGGGACGTCTATTTATAATATCTTGCAATACATCGTAAAAGAAGTTTAATGAAGAATCAATATCAAGATTTTGTAATGAACACCAGTTTATATTAGATAGATCATTAAATATGGCATCATATCACTTCATGGCTGCTAAAAGGTTAAAGAGGAAGTTTAAATTTACTTAACCGTTATTAATCCTGAGAAATGAATTGCTTTAATTTTTATATATCGTATAAACGATTCACCTAACCCTATCATGGATGACAAATTAATAGATATAAAATATTAGGTATTTATATAGAAAAAGTCTTCGAATAAAATCTGTAGTGTTTTTAAAATAGAACATTTCATTTCCTATACATATTTATTGTAGGATTAAGTATTTTTGAGAAAATCCAACTAGAGACACATATGTTAGTTCAGTTTGAAATAGGAAATATTCATGTATGGATACGCAACTGTTGCCACCCTTAACATTCTTAGCAGTAATCAAAGTAAATAAGATCTTACATATATTAAATTATATACATGTATTTGTTGTAAAATAGATTTAAAAAAGGTTTTTCCGGACTTTTCTATTGTAAAATTTCAAATCAGATAACAAACAATGATATTTTTTGTTATAAGCGAAAGGATGGAAACTTTTATACAGGTAATGTGTGTTACATATTCCAGTGTTTATTTAATTTATAACATATTATTAATAAAAGGGCCGATTAAATATTAATTAAAACATTTCAATATTACTTATTAAAGATACCATGTTTATTTCGCAGTATTTAATAAAAAATGTAAAGAGAACGGAACAGCCATGAACAAAAGAAGTCCGAACATGCGCATCTCTTAACACTGACGGGCGTGTAGAAGATCGGGTTTGGTCATTTTAAATTTACGTTGAGGAAGATCACATCGTCGACGAGTGAGGAACTTTCTCTTCATACTTGCCAAGAGATTTACGTCGACCTCGTGTTACTGTGATCCATTGTCGGGTTTGAATTCTTTAGTTAGAAATAAGCGAAAATTTAATTGCCGGCGGCGGCATGCTTCAGCGGGTTAGCATTACCGCATTAATATTGCTGTACAATTTTGTCTCAAGGTCATTATTTCTTCCGATCCGTAGTTCACAGATTTTTTGAAATTATTTCTTAATTAAACGAAGTGGTTGATCTCTTCACTTTAAGTTAATGGCGGCATAATCTTTGCATTAATTAGGGGAAAGCTTTATATAGGATCAATGCAATTATTTTTCCTTGTTGAAAGTTTTAACCACGTGTATTTTGGGTGGACTGAGTCAAGTTTAGACATGAATATGGTTTTTAACTTGTCGAGTGGTTGTGTAAGCGTCAAGTTACAAGGTAAAGGTTGGTTTTTTATCACATAGGACAGGTGGTGAAATTTCTATCGTTGTTTCGGAAATTTTTCTCATACACCATTTTATAAATGATTTTATATACGGTGGTAGCCGATGATGAGGGGTGACAATTTGACGAGAGTCCGGGGCAGTGCGTATAACTTTTCGTATATTTTAACCTCGATAAAGCGTACGCTTAGCTGAATAAATAATATTTTAATGAATAACTGAAAAAATATTAAGGTTCTTTCCCAAATAGTCAGTTTTCTGACAAAATTCTCCGTGTCCTGCGATGTTTAATGTTGGCAACCCTATCGTAAAATTCATTCTTTGATATATTTCGTTTATATTAATGTACGTAATCAGTACATACTAGTCTTATGGTTTTGAAATGAGTATTTAGCCTAACTTAGCAACTAAAGGGGTACAAATTTTATATTTTACAAATCTTGGAATTTGAGTTAAATATAATATTTTCGAATATTATCGGAGTGATATAGCACGAGAGACATTACATGATGTTAACAGAAATAATATTCAGCATGAAATTACAGTACAAACTTTTAAGGTTTCATTCTCTTGTTTCAGAAGAATGTTTCCAGAAGACGTGAGAATACTTCACAGAACAGCTGTCGTGTTCCCTTTTGAGATATCAAGAAATATTAACGGTGAGTACAATCTCAACTTCTTTAAGTAATTTGCCTATTGCATTTAACGTATTGGCTGTTACCTCAGGAAGTTTCCAGTGAGAATTATGCTGGTTTTTCCATCTATTAATGGTGAAAGTGTAACTTGAGTTTAAATTGGAAAGTGATAAATCTCAACTTCTTTTGTTAACATAAGTGTTATCAATGCTTCAATTTTTGGCATATTTTATGAAATACTTTGTACCTGGGAAATTTTATTTTTCAGTCTACTGACTTTCAATTCAGCATAAATCAATTAAATATGCTGTATAAATAGGAGATAATTTCATAGAAACAAAAATATTAGTTTTGCAGTGACAGTGTAACGTGAAATGTTCATTGAATTTACTCTTTGGTGACGTGTATTTAATGTTGAAATTATGGAGACAATTTGAGTCAATGCAAAATTATTAAAATACTTTGCTTGGAAAATGCTTTCTATATGGAAATGGCTGAAGCAGTCGAGGAAATATTTTTGGGAAAAAGATTTATTAGTCAAAAGTCAGTCGAATTATTGGAATACATGCAAACTTTTGGAAAGTTGCTATGCCAATAAAAGTTTGCTGTGACAATTGGTGTTTATTGTTTTTTTTCACTGGTGGTTGGCTAATTATCAGTTGAGCATGCAAAGAATTGTACATGACTTATTCAAATATCATTTTAGAGCATTTTATTTTATAAATGTTCAGTGAATCAAATCAAAATAGCAATTAAACTGTAACAGATAGAAGGCTGAAATTTGTGGGTTGTATGTGATGTATTATGCCATTTATTACTATGATAAACGATTTTATTTTAATGAATAAATAAAAATATATGGATAAGGTTTCCTCCCAAGTATGTATGTATTCATTTATCAGACAAACTTCACGTATTAAATGTTGGCAACCCTTTATCAAAAAATTCGTTCAAAGCAATGATTTATTTAGTTGATATTAATTTCCATAATCAATATATACTAGTCCAATGGTTTGGAAATAAGCTTAACTAAGTAACTTAAGGGATAAAAGTTTTAGATTTCTTTACAAATCTTTGAGGTTGTGTTACAATAGAATAAATTCCAATATTATCGGAGTGATTTAGCACGAGAGACATTGCATAATGTAACCGGGAATATTATTCAGCATGAATTTACAGTACAGATTTCATTCTTTTGTTTCAGAGGAATGTTTGCAGAAGATGTCACAGGACTCAGCTGTCATGTTCTCATATATGTGATAACAAGAAATAATAACAGTGAGTATAATCAGTGTGTTTCTTTTAAGTAGTTTGCCTATTGCATTTAACATATTGGCTGTTTTGTGATACTTTTGTTGGCTGTTACCTGAAGAAGTTTCCAGTGAGAATTATCGACGTATTTAAATGAATAGCTAGGAGGAATTTAGTCGTGTAACCATGCATTTGTTTTTTACTATATGTTCAATACTTACTGTGCTAGTTATTCATCTATTAACAGTGAAAATGTAGTAACTTCAGAGTATATCGGAAAGTGATAAATCTCAACATCTTTTAAGTGGATATTTCGTTGATAGAATAAAATTGATTTTATAATTTAGACCTTCAAAGATTTGCCAATTATCGTTAACATAAGTGTTATCAACGCTTCAATTTTTGGCATAATTTATGAAATACTTTGAGCCGGAGAACTTTTACTTTTCAGTCTACTGACTTTCAATTCAGCATAAATCAATTAAATATGCTGTATAAATAGGAGACAATTTCATAGAAACAAAAATATTAGTTTTGCAGTGACAGTGTAACGTGAAATGTTCATTGAATTTACTCTTTGGTGATGTGTAAAGGATTGAATGTTGAAATTATGGAGACATTTTGAGGAAAGTGATTAAAATATTTTGTTTGGAAAAGGCTATCTATATGAGAATTACTGAAGCAATCGCGGAAATATTTTGAGGAAAGCGATTTCTGAGATTCTTAATAGTGAAAGTTGTCGAATTATTGGATTACATGCAAATTTTTTTAAAGTTGCTATTCTAATGAAAGTTTGTTGTGACAATTCGTTTTTATTGTTTAATTTCGCTGGTGGTTGGCTAATCATCAGTTGAGCATGCCAAAATTGTAAATACCATTTTAGAGCATTTTATTTTATGTTCAATCAATCAAATCAAAATAGATATTAAACTAAGAATTAGAAGGCTAATATTTGCAGGTTGTACATGATGCATTATGCTAGTTATTACTAGGACAAAGGATTTTATTTTTGGTGAAATTGGTGTGTCAGCAGGTCCAATGCTTTTTAAAATGTGAAACATATTTCATGGCATTATTATGACGATTTTTATCTTATTAGCCTGTTATTTATGAAGTATTAAAGACAGTGAATAAAGAAGTGACATGAAATCAGAAGCGATAACATCAGTTTTTACCTTGTTAAGTGCAGCATATTGGTCTTGTTACGATGAAAGCTTTCGGAAGATTAAAAATATTTCCTTACTATTATTTGGCTTAAAGTTCTAATCAGAATTCATATTCTTTGACCGTTTTTCAATGTAAAAACAAACCATAGTCTTATCCAATGTGAAATTGGTTTTAGATTATATATTATAGATATAGACATTATAACCAATGCTGTGATACGTCGATAATTTCCAATTAAGAATACAGGGAATAATTTTTATAAAGTTAATTCATTAATTTAGTTGATTTGATAGCATAAATTGAAATGAATATTGCTGTTACACTTGAAATTATTAACAGATAATATTTAATACTTATCTGTAGTTAACGATGTTTATTTGTCACAGGAAGACTATAATCTATTAAAATGCCATCTCATCTAAAAATATAAAAAAAATTTTAATAACTTGGTGGTCAGCAGGAGGTGCCTTCTAAAATATCAACTTAAGATTGAGTTAACAAATAGAACGTTGATATCCCTTCATTGACTATTGAGTATATTTACTTTGCCATGCAATCTATTGTTAAACCTTAAAAGAGTTTAAGGTTCCAATTATAAATAAAATACTTTTATTGCACCGGCAAATGACGGTACAATTTTTAATTTCAATTCTTATCTAATGCGATTGCTTTATTTCCTCTGATAATTTACGCTTTATTTTCTATAAAACAATTCTTTATTTGGTTGATTCGTCAACAATCATCATCATCATAGGTAGTCTGTCCATAGACAGGTCCGTGATTATTTATGGTTAAACTTGGTTCTCCATATACTCTTATTTTCTGCAGTTTTCTTCATGACTTGATAGCTCTCTTTCCCTTTCAAGTCGTCTACTATATATATATATTCGCTTTATCGAAAGTTGTCAACTCTAGGCGCATCCAGTTTTCCTTCTAGCACTTCTTTAATCATGCACTCTTTCCTCAGGTAATGCCCAATCCTTTTTTGATATTCTGTATAATCGTTCGCTTCTCTCATATTCTTCGTAGTACTTCCTCATTTTCTACCCTATCTGTCCATTTTATCTTCAGCATTCTTCTCCATGTTCACATTTCGAAGCTTTCCAAGTATTTAATATCATTTTTCCTTAGTGTCCATGTTTCTGCAGCGTACGCTTCATTTTCTATAAAAAATCGTTTACTTGGTTTATTAGTTGAGGCAATATGGAAGGTTAAAATTTAAAAACTAATTGTCAAATAAATCTTCGCATAATAATATGAATAAACTCTTAAAGAATTTAAAATTTTACAATTCTAAAATAGGGCTCTATCAATAAGATGTTCTCTTTCATATTGTTTAAGCAAATTAATCTTTTATATTTATAATTTTAGATTATATTTCTTTATTGAGTTCACCACAACCATTTTTTCCTCTTCATTGTAGGTAGTAGCAGTTGATGCTGAGCTGTAGAGGAACCATGAATCGAAGAGTACTGCTTTGCTGAAACGAGAATTGATTCATCTGGGTGCAAGAGTAAAGAGGAATCTGAGCTGGAGGCTATGCATACGGTATGAGAGTTTTTATACCTATATGTTGTTATATTCTTGTTTGTTCAGTATATCAGGCGATAAATATCTTGTATAATATATAGCTGCATCTTACGGAGGATTTAGGAGGAGAGATTAAATTATAAGGCACTTTTTGATGAGCTAGAGACTTCAAATTTGGCATTATTATAGATTTCTGCTCACAACCAATTGAAATGAATACAATACAATAAGAATTCCAATTTTTAGGAGCTGTTTTTCTCCTATCATTCAGAATAAGCCGAAATTTATGGTCGGATTAAACTACACACAAACAATTTGATTTCTTTTAAAAATATTTATTAATCAATTTACACGTAAAGTAAATAAATTAAAAATATATCGCCACCCCTGAAAAAGAATGTTTTGTCTGGTATTGTCCGTAAAAATATTTTATTTCTGAGAATATAAGGCATCAATTTTCTGTTTGAACTTGAAAACTTATTAAATGCCAAGTTTTTGTGTTGACTTCTGAAACAGCACTGTATTAGCTCATGTTTGCAGACATCATACGTTTCTATGGTGAATATCGTTCAGCAAATTGGATATTGGAAAGTAATTAATTAAATTTAATCTTAAAATAGGAGCAGTCCTTTAAAAAGATTATTTGGATCAGGATGTTTTGTGTTCTACATATAAAATTTTACCAAGAGGTTTTGTCGTGGTTAAATAATTCCAGATTTAATTTAATAATTTAAAGAAATTTGGAGATAAATGTACGATATGCTTGAATTAATTCAGAAAATATTCTTTGGGTTTTTTTTGTGGTTTATTCGAGGCAGAAAAATTTCTGAGGCAATACAAATTCTATTCATTATTCAAGTTATCAAAATCAGATAAAGAGTTTAAAATGCAAATGAAATTTCGGTTAGTTTTTAGAGCTTTGATTGAAAATCCGAACTGAATGCCTATATGTAAAGGAAAATATTTTCGTTGTGAAAAATAGAGGAGTGGTTAGTGTGTCTAGCTCCCAATGCCGAGGGCATGGTCGTTTGTGCTTGTTAAAAATATATTACAACACATGTAATTGGAGGAAACTGTTTGTGTTAAATAAATTATTATTATCATTAACATTGACATCTCGTAATTGGCTATTGAGTATATTTACTTTGCCATGCAATTTATTATTAAACTTATAAAGAGTTTGTTTGAATTATAAATATTTGATTCGGTTCATTTTAACTTTCAATTGTTATATAACGCGATTGCTTTATTTCCCCTGATAATTTACGCTTTATTTTCTATTAAAAAAATCAATTCTTTATTTGGTTTATCAGTTGAGGCCATCATCATCATAGGTAGTCTGTCCGTAGACAGGTTCGTGATTATTCATGGTTAAACTTGGTTCTCCATATACTCCTATTTTCTGCAGTTTTCTTTACAACTTGATTCACATATAGATTCCTGATCAGTCTCCTGTCTTTCCAGTGTACACCTATATCCTTTAATATCCTCATCAGCAGTACCCAGTTTACTCTATCGAAGGCCTTCTGCCAGTCGACGAAACATAGGAGCAATCTTGGCTGTACTCTGTTGCCCTTTCTGATATGATTCTCACTACACCGATAGCATCTCTGGTTCCTCGTCCTATTCTGAAGCGGAATTGATCTTCCCCTAGCATTTCTTCGGCCTTTTTCTCTAGTCTTTTATTAAGAATACTCGTGATGATCTTCAAAGTGTGTGACAGTAGGGATATCGTTCTGTAGTCCTTAGACTGCATTGCCGTTGGCTTCTTCTTTAGAGGGATCATTGTTACATCTAGGAAATCCTGAGGCCTCTCTCCCGAGTTGTAAATCTTGTTAATTAGTTTCGTAATCACTTTGTCCTTCCAATCCCATGACTTTTAAGTACCTCTGCCGGTATTCCATCGCTGCCTGTAGCTTTTCCTTTCTTTAATTCCAGTATTGCCTTTTATGCTTCGCTTTTCATAATACTTAGTCCCAATCTTCTTCAATGCAATTCTCTTCTTCCAGTTCCATTTGTGCCGATCCTGCCTGCTTGTTGTATAGTTCCCTAATGTATTCTTCCGAGTCGAACTGTCCTTCTCCTTCCCATCTAGCTTCGCTCAGCCCTATGATGTCAATCCTATTTCTTTTCATTTCTTCTTTCAGGTTCTTTATCTTTTCTGCCATCCTCATGGTTTTTACATTCCAAGTACCTATGCATAAGTTATCTTCGACACATGCTTTCCTCAAGGCAGTCCCTGCCCGGAGATCCTATTGGGGGATTATTTTACCTCGAAAGAACTCGTTTTGTCCAACCATATAATCGTTACTAAGGAATTGTAATGTGGCAGTTTCCCTGTTGCTTTCCACATCGCAGATCGCAGTACTGTAGCCATTCAAATCGTCCCGATCACTCCTACAGCTCTATTGGATATAAACCCAGCCAACATAATTTGTTTTTAGCTCGATACCAAACTGACAGTACTGCTGCCTACTGCCAGGCACCGATGATAGTTTTTGTTATTAATTAATTAATTTTTTGTGAAAAACCTCCATTCGTGGATATCGAACCCAGGAACTTTGTAACGGGAAGCCGACACGCTAAGCGACACCATATGGAAGGTTAAAATTTTAAAACTAATTGCCAAATAAATCTTTCACATAATAATTTGAATAAACTCGTCAGGAATTTAAAATTTTAAGATTCTAAATAGACCTTGGTAAATGAGATGCGCTCTTTCGTGTTGTTTGGGAAAATTAATCTTTAATATTTAGATTTTTTAGTTTATATTTCTTAATTGAATTCACCACAACCATTTTTCTTCTTTATTTTAGGCATTCACAGTTGATGCTGAGTGAAAATGCGATGGTGTGAGGCATCAAGGAACCATGAATCGAAGAGTATTACTTTGCTGAAACAAGAACTGATGCATCTGGGTGCGAGAGTAAAGCGGATTATGTGCTGGAGGCTACACACATGGGATGAGAGAAGGTTTTTATACCTATATGTTGCTATATTCTGGTTTGTTCAATATATCAGGCGATAAATATCTTGTATAATAATATGGCTGCATATTACGGAAGATTTAGGAGAAGAGATTGTAAATTATAAGGCACTTTTAGATGGGCTAAATGCTTCAAATTTGGCATTATTATAGATTTCTGCTCAGCCAATTGAAATAAATACGATACAATAAGAATTCCAATTTTTAGGAGCTGTTTTTTTCCCGTAATTCAGAATAAGCCAAAATTTACGATCGGATTATACGATACCCCAAGAATTCAATTTCTCTTTAAAATATTTTTAAATCAATTTACACTTAAAGTAAATAAATGAAAAATATAGCGCTACCTCTGAAAAAAAAGTTTTAACTGGTACCTTCTGTAAGAATATTTTATTTCTGAGAATATAAGGCATTAATTTTCTCTTTGAACTTGAAAAGCTTTGTGATAACTCAACTTTTATAAAATGCATTTAATATTGATTATAAATTTATGAGAATATAAGGTGTTGGTTTTCAGTTTCAGCTCTAAAAACTTTCTCTAATTTCATTTTATAAGGCATATTCCATTTTGTTTGTAAAGTTTATTAGCGTACTTCTATAAATTTTAACTTTTCATCAAATTCCACTTCTGTTAATAAGAATCTAATATTGTAAATATTTATTTATGAATTACAGAATATATTTAAAAACCTTAGAAAACTTATTAAATGCGAAGGTTTCATATTGACTTCTGAGGCAGTACTGTATTAGCTCATGTTTGCAGACTTGTCATGCATTTCTATGGTGAGTATCGTTCAGCAAATTGGATGTTGGAAAGTAATTAATTAAATTTAATCTTAAAATAGGAGCAGCCCTTAAAAAAGATTATTTGGATCAGGATGTTTTGTGTTCTACATATAAAATTTTACCAAGAGTGTTTGGCGTGGTTAAATAATTCCAGATTTAATTTAATAATTTAAAGAAATTTGGAGATAAATGTACAATATGCTTGAATTAATTCAGAAAATATTCTTTGGGTTTTTTGTGGTTTATTCGAGGCAGAAAAATTTCTGAGGCAATACAAATTCTATTCATTATTCAAGTTATCAAAATCAGATAAAGAGTTTAAAATGTAAATGAAATTTCGGTTAGTTTTTAGAGTTTTGATTGAAAATCCGACTGAATGCCTTTGTAAGGGAAAATATTTTCATTGTGAAAAATTTATAATCTCCAATTATTAAGCCATTCATTGGAAATGGTAATTTAATTGTTCTTAATTCTAGGCAATATTTAGAAAAAGATTTAACTTTGTGGAGAGTTACATTTCTTAATTAAGAAAAATTGTGAAGGTTTTTTTATTCTTAATTAAAGTCAATATCCAGAAAAAAGAATTCCAAGTCTGTATACTAAAGTTCTTTTAATAATTCCATCAATATCCAATTTGCTAGACATTATTTACTTGTAAATAGGTTTCCAAAGTGTTGTGTTATTTATATTATTCAGAAAAATCGTAAATTCTTTTAAGTCTAAATGTATATAAGCTATTGCTTTTTCATTCTGTATAATTACTGCCATTTTTTTAAATCTGAACAAACCAGAATTAGCATTTTTGGGTATATATATATATATATTGTCTCATATTTTTTTCTAAGCTGCTGTGCTATTTTTCCTCTTTGTCACCAATAGAAATTGTTAAAATGATATTATCCTTGCCAAAGTGCTTTGTAAAAATGTCCAACTTTTATTGTAGTGTTTGCTAAATTGTAAATTTTTTTCTGCACTTCATGAAAATTTTTAAATGGCAATTTTGATTTGTGCTAATATTCAGAGCATTTTAAGTCCAGAAATTTTTTAAAGTCAGAGTCAGAAATTATTCTGTCCAAAATGTAAACAAATTAATTTTTTTGTCTTAATTTCAGAAAGCTTTTAAGTCGAAGAGTTAAAAATTATTCTAAGTCCAAATTGTAAACAAGTTAAAAAAATTAATGTTTACAATTTGGACGGAATAATTTTTAACTCCAAGACTTTAAAGATTTCTGAAATTAGGACTTGTCCAAAATGTAAACAAACATTTCTTTTGTATAGAGTCAGTTTTCTTTTCAGTCCAGGATAAAATAAGTAGAGAAAATGTATTATTTCAGATTGTAAAATTTTTATTGAACTTGTATGTATACATTGTACATTATTTTCATTGCAATAAAGACATTTTATTATGATCAAAACCTGTTGACTCCTTTTAGATAGAAATAATTTCTTTTTCTCGGAGCCTCTTTTAGGTATCGTTGGACTTAAGGGGTTTTTTTAGGTATATTTTTGCTAGAATTAGCACACTTTTAGCCTAAAAATGACATTTTTGACCACAAATTCAGCCAAATTTTGCTGATTATTGAACAAATTATTCAACATTATGACAATTTATCTACATTTCAACTATTGAACAACGGACAAATTACATATAACACAATATTTTCAACTGTTATTCAACAGTTGACATAACTACATATATCACATGAAAAAATAAACCATCGAACACATTTTACAGCTGAATTAAATTATTGAACAAGCACTTGAAGAAATTACTTGCCTCAGATAAAAATAACTGCGACTGAGCTGTGGAAAAATTAATACAAGCATTTAGACTACAGAACAGCCGTCATCAGTGGCGAAATGCCACTGACAACAACTGCTCTGAAGTCGAAATGCATGTATTAATTTTCTCACAGCCCAGTCGCAGCTATTTTTATCAGAGGCAAGCGATTTTTCCAAGTGCTTGTTCTGGAAACACTTAAACATATCACATTATCAATGACCTTAATTACAATTAACAATGTCTCTTATTGTTCAAAATTGAATACACGCAACTGATTCCAAATGGGAGCAATGTTTGCATAAATGACGAAAAAATAATGAATCTCGCAAAGCAATGCTTAATTGGAATTACTTAAATGTCAGAATAACATTTTTATAAACCATTCCAATTCAGAAATAAACTCCAAAAAATGCAGTTAAAATTTTATGGCATACCTATTTCAAATGTTTATAAAATTAAACCTCTTTATATTTGCCAAATTAATTTGCTTAAAATGCATTGAAATTACACCATGTACCTCAATTAGACGCTTGACTGTTTTTTAAAAACGTTAATTGCATAATAGAAACTCAAAGACTAAACATTTACTTCTGATAATTTAATTTTTATAGTAACAAAGATTGAACTAAATACATTTTGTCTTTAAGAATTATCTTGCTTGGATTTAAAAATATAACATTAATGGAGGTAAGTTTATATTTACAACATCAAAAACATATTTGCTCATTTAAAGTTCAGATTCAAAGCTATTATGCAAAATATAATATTTAATCAAAGCAAACACTCTATTATGAATAAATATAGCATATTCTCAAAGTTTGTCTTATATTTCCAGGTAATGTACAGTAAATGCATAAAATTAAATGATCTGAGGTTAATTTACATAAAATTTAAGTAGTAATTGCATTGCGTGACTCAACTCACTATCGTTAACAAATCACATTGCTCCTTATCAATAGCTTAACACTTTCATGGCCAATTTGTCAAATTTAAAAGAAAAATCAGCAAATCAAATCATTAAAAATTTATCAATAATTATATTTTTTAACATTATAAATGTGCAAAATGTAAGTAGCAATACATTATCGTTACAAAATATTTATTTAAAGACTTATATTTGAAGAATTTTCAATTGTAATTTATGAAAGTATTGAGTGCACGAAAAACTAAAGTATTTCATTAAATATTTGTATACAATTGAGTTATTTATGTTAATAAATTTAAAGAATTCCTTTTCAGTAATGCTTGTGTTAGAATAAGTCAAAATCTCATATGGAGTTTACCAAAATTATCGTTACGATAATTTAATGAAGATATTTTAAACAGCCATGAAATTGTTAAGTAATCTAAAATATAACTCATCCAACAAGAGACAACGTTAATATTTACATAGAGACCAACCTGAGAATCAAAACAATAACTACAAAATTGAGAAACAAAATAAATATCCTATAATTATTATACCAAATAGAATTGAATGAGCTTCCCACAATCTATATATATTTGCAAAAGTTTGTTTGCATGTCTCATTATGCATGCCATAAACTATAAGACATGAATAACTAAAATTTGGTACGATTATTATTAACATCTTAACTTGATGAATGTATAAAAGGTTTGGTCAATTGGTTAATTATAGTCAGTGCTATAATAACAATAATATAGGAGAATATAACATTTTATAATTCCACTAGAGATGCCTGCATTTTAAATTTGAAATGTCAGAATTTTTTATAAAAAACAAAGAAGCTTCAAAGTTTATTGTATATAAGGATTAGCTATGATGCTGGTCAACGCAGACATCCATGACATTTGACGGTGCAATGAGACACTATTACGTATGTTAACCTTCATAACAGCCTACTTAGACAACAAACCCATTCAGCGGCCGGGTTATGCAATCTTATTTTCGATACTACACAATTTATACAAGTGAAAACATTTACCACTTACTTTATTTGCTCACATTACACTGTGTTGGATGTGGTTTGGTTAATACAAAACGACAAACAACAGATGAACAAACAAAAAGAATTAATGCAACGAAAAACAAAAACAGTAGAAAAGAGAATTAAAATCACACAGAAATTCAATGCTCCGACTCTTAGAATGATTCTCTAAGCAAAGAGTTTTGTTAAAATAAATTTATGTCAAGTGAATAATACTTTGTTACAATAAGTGGACAATACTTTTGTTAAAACGTTACAAATTGCACTTGACAATGCCTTATCCCCCTCCCTCCCTCTGCTGTTCCCCCCCTTATCTCTCACGAGGCAATAATATGAATCTCGAGCCTCAAAAATGACATTCGTTGTCCAGGAAACTTATCGATAAAAGTCAAAATCTGTCACATATTCGTTAAATATGCGTAATTTCAAAACATGTGGTGCATTACTTTCTGGGAAACCCTCGTACAATGTTGTGTGAGACAGACGCTCCTTTCTAGGAACCTGGTATTATCTGAATTTTTAAAGAATGTTTATTTTGAACTCTTGAACATCCCGCATATAACTGTCCATGCGTAAAGCAAAGCTACCGTATGGTAACTGACTTAAGAAGTCACCTCTCTACTCTGCGTGCACGGGGATTTCCCTTCTAGGAAGCGTGCTCACCTTCAATGCCCCTCTATTCTAATGGAATTCGTTCCCCTCCACTCTACATATTACCTCCGATCACTGAGGCGTAAGGTAACTTCTAGTAATTTTCAATTGCTACATTGGGCGGAACTACCTGTACTCTACATGCACGTTCTCTACCGGAAGCTTAGAGAACGAACTCCACCTGGCAAAAAGCGTCACCTCACAAAATGAATCGACTGCATTGATTGCCAATTTTAATTACGAATACTCGAAATATTTTCCAACACTTTCATTTATATCAATTAAAATATGAAAAAATTTCCCAAATAAAACTTAATTCAAGCATAGATATAATTTTTTGTTCATAATTATTGCCATAATTTAAAACATAACCTGAGCAACGCTGGGTAAATTTGCTAGTTATTTATAAGCAAAGAACTTTGCAATACCATTTTAATTTAATTTATTCACCAGAGAACTATATAAAGACGTCTGTGTTGCATTGTAAAATAAATTCCAATAATTACTCCAAGATTTGATGCACAAAAACGATTACAGTGTAATTTTCCTAATAAACGTTTAATGTGGCTAAATCTTAAAAGGATATTTTGTAGTTTAATTTACATTCTTCGTTAGAAATAATTTTATGAACTCTGTATTTATCTCAGATTCACTACAAATATGTTGTCAACAATTTGTTGCTAACATACATTAAAGTTATGGTAATTTAATGTTGTGCTTATGCAAACTGTATAATTATAAAATATCAGTTGATTACTTTGTTTAAAAATTAGTACAAGAGTTTAAAATAACACTAATATTTATAATGAGATTTTAAGATATAAACAAGTTAGGAAAGTGTACACCGTAACACAAATGGGTGCATTTTGTGCACTGGAGTATTTGAAAGAAATTATTTACGTGTTTGGAAGGGAAATAGCATTATAAATTCTTTTCTTCGTCATAAATAATCCATTTAAAAATATTAAATGCATATGTAAGGAAATTAAACATATTTCCGTGAGATTGTTTACGTTAGCAACAATGAAGAAGTAACCATGCTAGAAAATTTCAAAGTTCAACTCAAATTAAGACTCTTGTTCGATTTTCTCGGAAACGGCGACTCCTACGATGAAAATGTAAAGGAAAAGAAATACCCTACTTTACTAGTTCTACAAGTTTTACTTGATAAATATTTTGATATGACCGATACTTTACGAGATATGAGGGAAAGTTCATATTTTATCACCAGTAAAGTGGTACCCCTGATTGGCTTACGTGACTCATTTATGTGATTTTCTTATTATCTTTGACTGTAAGTCCTTAATATCAAATTTCATGAAAATCTGCTTGGTAGAAGCAGATAACGAACATGCGGACAGACCAGATGGAGACTAATACTAATAGGCGCTTATGCTGGAAGCGAAACGCACCTGACAAATAACCTTGCATGTAATTACATTTACAGATACACATACATTATTAAAAATTTTCTTTAATGACAAGAATGATATGTTACTTATTTGTTCGATATACAAATAGAAGGTGCTTGCATTCTGTAAGCCTTTCAAGTCATTATTTATGGCTTTTGCAAAGTAAAAATTCAAAACTAGTTAAATAAATAAAACAACTTCAAGTACACATTAGAATAAACTTCATTAGCCCACTGATTCCCAATGAAAAGACAAAACTGATAACGTTTTGATTCCGATGCAAATGAATTGGAATATTTCGAGGCGGTGCTTATTGTAAAAGAGAGACTGACTGATATTATTCACTTCTTTCGGTAAATTGTGATGAGATTAGCCATGAGGAAGTGTACCATCTGAAACAAAAGTACCACGAAGCCAATAAAAAGGAAGAAATCCACAGTACATTGAAACCTCTGCATACTGGACCTTGATGGAACGTACTTAGGATGTAACGGACAGAATGTCCGGCGATGCAAAACAGTTAAATGACGCCACTAATACATTGTGTCTCATGCGGACCTATCACATGTGCGTTATTTGGAAGGCCTAATGAATGCATCGCAACATTATAACTAACGTATATCACGGCGTATAAGTCGACCTTTGAAGCTTAAAAAATTTTCCTAAAACTTAAAGTCGACTTATACGACGAATACAAAATTGTAAACTTTAAATTACAGATAAATAACATCGATATTTACTAACAAGGGGAGGCCATAACATTAATATTGAAATTCGTAAAACCCTTTTAGGAGGTGAAACTAGAACTAAAACATCACCTATATCTCTCTGCGTTTTTGCCAATGGGCCCTTGTTTAAAAGATATTAACAATTTAAATTCAGATGTAAGCATGGATGCAACATATATCATTAACCTTACGGTTACAAAACAGAAGCAGCAATAGCTTAATTGGTAGAATGAATGTCTAGTAGTCGGATGGGCTGGGGTTCGATCCCAGCAGCCAGCATTTTTTTTCAGAAATGGTCTGTATATATATTTTAACTAGTAAAATTGTATTATTATTATGTCTTCATTACATTTTTGTTTTTTTTTTCGCAATTTTTTGATCATTTTTTTTGTCTTTTTCACATACGTACTTGATTTATTTGCACTTTCCACATGTAATTATAACATTATAATTATAAATAAATAATACAACTTAGAATGTTATAATCATTACTTGATTGTTTATTAAAATATCAATTCCTTAATATGACATTTATGAAATGTTTATTATGGACAATTACCTTGTTTTTTTAAATGTATCATTCAAAGTATTGTAATGCTGTAGAAGTAAGTGAGATAGAAGAGGTACACTTCGATCGGAATTAACCATACTAATTGCAAGTTATGATTATATGTGGAATATGCAAATAAATCAAGTACAAAAAAGTACGTGAAAAAAGACAAAAAAATAATCAAAAAATATGCGAAAAAAACATTTCCTTTTTTGAAAAGGGGAATAATGTAATCATCAAAACCATCCTTATGCCTGCCAACGTGATATTATATTGAATTCCACCACCGTAGATATTGATTGCGATAACTAGGTGCAGTTAAATTTGATAGCATCATTAACAGCCGACATCAATCAAATCACAGGAACCATTATTTAGTTGGTCAAGCTCTCTGAGAATAGCAGTTTCTTATTGGTTGAAATGAAAACACCTGTCAAATGGAAGGCTCAAGAAGAATAGCACGGACTCAAAACTATATTCATATATTTTTTTATTACTATGTTTATTTCTGTATCTTGTTAAAACTTGGATCGTACAGGACCTTGATTTTGCCTGGCGATGATTTCATGAGAAGTATTTTTAAGTGAAACAAAGGGGGTCGACTTATACTGTGAACATATACTTAATCTAGTATGTTCAAGTTGAAAATTCAAGGTCGACTTATACGTCGCAATATATGGATATATATACATATTATAATGTATATAATTACTGTATATACTCGTGTATGATGCATCCCAGTGTATAACTGCCGTGTATAATGCGCACTCATACTTTATTCCAAAAAATCCCGACTTTTTCTTATACCACGTGTATGACACACATCCTTCATTTTTGGGAGGTATGTAAATATTAAAACGTTTGGACTTTACGTTCAATAAGCTCCATATTATGTCTAAGAGAGACATCGTCAATAATTAAAGCAACTGAGTTGAGATGGGAGCAACTTCATACAGTAAGTTGGGCAAAGTGATGCCGTGTAGAAAACCGCAGCGCCACTGTCGCCAATGCTTTTACATCAGACAAAAAGGGATCTATAAAATAGTTTTGATTTAAAGTGGATGTTGGTTCTCTCTTTCCTATCTCATTCTAAAACTGTTTAAGAGAAGGAACAACATAAAAATTTAAAAAACAAATCTGGAAACAGGAAATGCGACAGGTAGGATTAAGTTCACACACGAGATTCTATGGGTTTTAAATTACTTACATTGTCAATCGTACATACTAGAATCATTAACTAAATAAAATTATTTCAATTTGCTTATTCTATGTTTTTTTTGTTTTTGATATGTGTTTTGCAGGAAGACTTATCTTGTGATTTTGCAAAAATTACAGCAATCAGCTGATGAGCTAGTGAAAAGCGGAATAATTGGAGAGGATGGGATTATAAATGTATAGAAGTAATTAGGTGTTCTATACATATAATTATGTATGTATAACCTGGAGTATCAATAATTATTGTGCTTTTCTCATTAATTAACCCAAAAAGCGTGAATCTGGTGCGAGGTAGGTTCCTATTTTAAGTGCAGAGAAGTGTTACCTGCGTATAACGCGCACCCCTACATTATGACCTGAAAATGTGGTCTTCAAACAGCGCGTTATACACGAGTATATATGGTAGATACAATGTATAATTTATTGGTGCAGCAAATCCGCAAAAATTAATTGTTCCTGCGTTTGATCATTGTGACTGGTTGAAATTGACTGGCTTGCGTTACTCATGGGGTTTGTTTGTCTTAAAACATTCTTTGTATTCATTGTTACTTTCTGCCCCATTTCCACCAGGGTCCGGAAAAATCTAAAATCTCGAAAAAGTATCCCAAGTTCCATTCCTAAGAATAATTCCTTTCAAATAAGAACGCAAGGGAAAATCAATTTTTCTTACGGTCGCTATAATTTATTTCATTCTTAATTATGTTCTTATAACAATATGCTCCTGCTAGCACACTGCAAGCACCTTTTACTAGTAAAATATAAAAATTAATACGATTCCTATTTTCCTAAATTAATTAGAAAACTCTGTGCTATTACTTCATGCGCTCTAACAATTTGTATGAATATATAGCGGAGTAAAACACTGTCCTTCATAACATGTGCACTTCAACAATTTAAGGCAACACATACGTTTCCTTCGGATGTTTCGGATATAACAGACAGGCCTTCCCCTCCTTTTAGTCCAATATATCGAGGCTTCACTGTATGTATGTAAAGAATGCGATGTCGGACTGTGTACAATACCACGTTTTGCAATATACCATACACGAAAATGTATCAAGTATATAATCGCAAGCTCTGGAATAATATAAATTAAAATAGTTATAACAAATCCAACGTATATTTTCAATCCTTTCAAACTTTTACAAACCTATGCCAACAGGTGCTTCTGATGGAATCTTAACTTAGTACTTAAAAAGAGTTAAAAATGAAACAATCTTTTGTTATTCTAAAAGCTCCCAATTGCAAGCGCGATCTGAGTTTATATAAACATTTGAAATACAGTTGGACCTCTATAACCGTCACCATTGATAATCGTTGTTTCGATCAACCCTCATTTGTCGCCAAATGGTACAAAAAAATTAAAAAGTTCCGATGCCAGATTGCACTGTGACAGAGAGAGGAAGATTCCTGGCATTGCCTCCGATTCAATTAGTGCCAATTAAACCTTCAAATAAGTGAAAGAATAGCATTATTCGCTTCACGCTTTAATTTAAGCATCGAAATTAATGCTGTAGCAATGTCAAACTTTATAGATAGCAACAAAAATATTTACGGATAATTATCCAGTTAATAACAATTTAATCAAAGCAATTGATCTTATTTTAAATCATTCGAATGCTGGAATCTTACTTTTTCAGTAAGTAAAACTATTAAACATCTATAATGCTTATTAAGGCAAATTGTCTCATGCATAAATTTAAAATTAGATGAGAATAAGGACGTACATTATTTTTTAACAAATTATAAGTTATATGGTTATGTCACCTTCGTAGATAATCTAAATGACAAAGAATGTTAGGCGACGGGCTACGTTTATTCAGGAGCAGCATGAAAACATTTGTTTTAGATTGATAACCTAGAACTCGCCGAAACTTATCTTCTCTTCTTTGTTAATCTAAATAAACGGTTGCGTTGATTGATATATGAAAAAAAGGACATATACTTCAATTAAAAGAAACAAAGAAAATTAAAAACATAAAAGTTTGCAATCAATTACCGTGTAGCATTAATTTCCTCTCTGATTTGACTTTTAAAATACAGATTTCTTACTGACTTTGCACAATTAATTGTCAATATGCACACACAGCCTCGCCCTCAGCG
The DNA here is from genome assembly GCA_036926305.1 of Uropetala carovei. NCBI lineage: Eukaryota > Metazoa > Arthropoda > Insecta > Odonata > Petaluridae > Uropetala > Uropetala carovei. The sequence continues at coordinate 242,642 of JAXCHB010000047.1, read as the reverse complement.
AGATTTGTACCCGCTAACCTTACCTATACTAGGGAAATGCATTATCAGAGTTAAATACGAATTATTGAGTTATATGTGAAATATTGAGACCAACTTATTCTACACAATTCTTAATTTTTTATAAATTAATTGAAAAAACAGTGAAAACACTGTGCGGGTACAGCTTGTACTCCGTTAATTCATCAAATAGAACTTATAATTTTGTTTGTTTAGTTTACATAACAACGCTTTTACTCATTATTACCTCTGACGGTAAAGCACTATCAATTGCAATTTCCCAGGTTGTTGTTACTATCAGCATTTTAATTACTACAAATATAACTTTTAATTAAAGTTTAAGGCAATAATAGCCCATTAATTCATCAAATGGAACAAAGAAGAATATAACGAGGTCTTTGAAACTGTGTAATTTTTACTTATGTACCAATGACGTGAATCTAAATTGATTCTTTTGAAAATTTTAATGTCAATCTGATTCAAACGTACTTCAATGCGTCATTTTATGTTACTTGTCGCCACCTGGCAGATCCAGCCACCTTGTGACTAAATGAATAAATAAATAAATATTATAGAGACAGAAGAAGATAAAGAAGAACGACATAGAAGAGAAAGAGTGAGAAGATCAATATGGACAGATGAGCAAAGACAAACAGCGAGAGAGACCATAAACGAAATCAGGTAACAAAGAAGAAATGAACAAACTGAAGAAGGGAGTAATATAAGAAGAAGCCAAAACAGAATCGATGCAGCCAACGGCGGAAGGCGAAGAAACGACACAAATTTAAACTCAGCAATAGGAAACGGATTAGCTACTCGACGAGATGATTCACATTTAGGAAAAATGGATAAAGAATGTCAAAATCGTAGAGCTTTGTTTTTTAATAACCGAGAAAAGCATAACAGATGCTGGTACGAGAAGAGCACTTCCGCAGCTTCCAGATATATTAAAACTGCCGTAGAGAGAAAATACCCCTATGTGTAAAAATACGTAAGACTAATGTAGTTTCTGCACATGCCAGGACATGAAATATATATATTTAAAGCGGGAAGCTCATTAGTTCTAATTTGAAATGCAAAATCAATCACACTCACCCATCTTCTTTCTTGATATCGCAAAGCAGAGCCGGCCTGAGGAAGACGTACGATGCTGGCTGCGTTTTCAGACTTCATTCTTCGGAGGCACGCATCTGAAACAACGACAGAAGCAACTCAGAAATCTCGCACCCAAAGGATAAAAATTCTACAAAACCTTCACAATAACTTTTGATTTGAAGTTTATAAAGTAATGGAAACTGGCTAACAATGTATTATTCATACGTTTTTAAAAACACAGATTCTCATTTTATGAGGTAAACTATAATTTTTACGTTAAAAACACAATATATATTGATAACAAACCCTTAATTAATCCTACGTTAAGAACGTAACGCCATATCTTGGCTATATTTGCCCATAAACAAATCCGTCCTTGCAAAAAACTTTACCAACTCTTCACAGAAAATGATACTTTACAACGATAAAATCACTCATTAAACATGTTATGCGGTAACAAAATGTTATACATAAGGACTAATTTATAAGAATAATTACTCCATTATACATAAATATGATAAATATAACATTTACTATATACATATATATACGGTAAAGATATTTCAACTATAAATCAAAGATGAATAGAGAAGTTATTTAAGATTTCCTTACCTTTGAAGATATAAATCCTCGAGGAGATTGACCAGGACAGCTGGATCACACAATAATAACAGTACATTTATTTTCCAGAAGATCATAGTTACATGGCAAATCAATAAGACAAACTCAATCACAAAAGAAAATACAAAGTAAAACAATATAACAGCACGAGTGGGCTAAAGAAAAACAATAATACATCAAAACATCACCATAAATTACAATTAAGTGGCAAAACAGGGCATACTGAATAATTACATATACAAATTCACATATCATTGATTTACAAAATAAGAAATAGTACTATTAAGAGACGTTAACTAATGTCCAGTAAGCAATGTGAAGATTACACACATTGAAACTATAAAAAACTTTAGATAAAACTTCACTTCACTTAAAGTGTCTTAAAACGTACACAAATCAAACTAAAAGTACATATTTAAAAACTGCTGTCAAAATGCGTCACATGGACCACTGTTTTCGAAGAATAAACGGCCAAACTTTTGTCAAGATCAAAACTATCAACATTAAATTTCGAATACAATAAAAAGGTCTAGTTTTTTCCTTCTAAAATAAATAAAATAACCAAAAGTATTAAAACACTGCTGTGAAAATGATTATCACGTGGACCAGTTTTCGAAGAACACAAGGCCAAACTTATATCACGATCATAACTATCAACATTAAATTTCGAATACAATAAAAAGGTCTAGTTTTTTCCTTCTAAAAAGGTCTGATGGAAACATAAAATAAATTTCGAACGGTATCACGCACATAACAGATAATCTCGTCAGCCATTTTAAGATTTCTATGAAACAACAAGAAGTAACGCGCAGGCGCGCAGGCTAACCAACATTTCGTCTTATAAAGCAGGATATTTACAATTTCGACAAAAAAACCACAAAAAATAAGCAATTCCTTTTTATATCTTGATTTCACATTTTAGTAGGAACACAATTATAACTTATTATAGGATCGATAAAATTTGCTTAAATGTTATAAATTACTTGCAGTAAATCAAATTTATTGGCATTAAACTTTTGCTTTGCAAACCTAAATTTGGATTCGTCATGGATAGGGGTAAAAATAAGGCATTAAAATATATTTTCACATTGCTTAAAAACCGACAATGTAATTAATTAAGTAATAACGAATTTTTGGTCCAAATACGATTGCGTTTTTTGGTAACATTTATTTTTCTGTAGGACGTCTTCATAAACAATTACATGGGTAGTTTCTGCGACATTTACAAATTATGCGGAAACAATTATTAGTTATTAAAAACTATTCACGAGTGTAATTATAAGAATAGCAATTATACTCCGGAAAATACTTTCAGGTTTTTATCTTATCCCTGTACTTTGGAAACCTGTGGTATATTCAATTGATACCGATAAAATATTCGTATAAATTTGAAATGTAGGTACCTACCGTAGGAACCTACTGATTTACAAACACAGATGTCCGGAACAGGTAGAAAAATACACTTGTAATTGTCCTAACTAAGATACTCTATTTAGTAAGTGAATTAGCCTTCATAATGCACCATTATACCTTTAAAAAAAATATTATAATATTATACAACACAATATAGGGCTTAGGATTATCATATTCAAAAAAATACAAGTTATATTTATTCAAAGTTTCCATGATGTGTAATGAGTTTTGGCTATCAAATGTAGGATAGTGGACTGGTTTCTTTGTCAGATTTAATGTAACACATTATGTATAGCATCTATCTGTGTAAACAATGGAATATTTTTTTAACCAATTGAGCCTACATCCATCAGCTCTGTATCTGTTCCCTCTTCTTGTGTATTTCCACACAAACTGTTGAAGTACCCTTGGTAGACCTGAGGGACAAATGGCATAAGTGACATCACATCTTTTAGTTTTTTGTCGCATATGGGAATGGGTCAGTTGTACTTCTTGTGTAAGGAGAATGGAATATCCTCCTGACATTGGCGTCCCTTCTTTGCAATAGTCACTGAGTTAAAGGGCACATCATGGAAGTAGTTATTCTTAACTTTCAGTACAGATGGCTCGTCGCTATCAAACTTGAAAGCTGTCGCTTCCGAAAATAGTAGGGCTGTACCATCATCACGTTCGTCCTTTGCAGAGCTGCAAACCACTTCAAAATTTGGGAGTGGTTCGGTTCGCGGTTCAGTTCTAAATTTTGGAAGTGGTTCAGTTCATGGTTCGGTTCAGACGAGAATTTTGACAAGTGGTTTGGTTCGGTTTGCGGTTCGGTTCAACTAAGTTAATCATTTGAATTACTATTCAGAATAATTTATCCAGTATAAACATTACACATTCAGTATCAATTTGTAAGTAAATCAATCAGCAGTCATTATTATTTTAAATGAAAGAAGAATTTATTTAAGAAAGGAAAAATTTATATTTTAAATATATTACAATCCCATCATCATCTTCATTTATATTTTTTTAAATGGTATTTTTGATCCTAACATGATTTTCACGTTCATTGTTGTTTACATATCAATTAAAAATTCTACAGATGGATTCACTTCAAATTCATTTACCAACATACACAATCATACATAATCAGAAAGAAAATGCACCTCTAGCTTAAACCGCTTTTGAGATTATCTCTGGATGGACGGACAAACCGAAAACATAAAAGTGTTTTAAAGAAATCATTAAAAATTAAAGAAAATTAGTTCCTCAGGCATTTTATTTCTTTTTCTTACGTATAATACACATTATTCAGAGGAAAAAAGATTTATAACAAGGGCCTTACCATCCGTCTCCCAATATTTAACCTCTTTAGTTCTACCACCCGCACTTGCCTTTATTTTCCTTATTCCCACACATATACCATTGCCGCATTGATAATTTCCTCCCTCCTCTCTCTGGGGTTCACCCTCTCTCCATCTTCCACAAGCCCTTTCTTTTTAGTCCTAGTCCTTCCCCCGTCTTTCCCCAAACCCTCCCGAGATGGTCTCCAGCCTTTCCTTTCCCCTCCCCCTTTATCCCTTTACAACCTACCCCCAGCAGTAACCCTCTGACATGAGATAGGTTCCTCCTTTCCCTCCTCTCCATTCCTTTCCATCTTACAAACTACACTCCCTCTCCCCTCTCTACCCATTTCTCTGTATATACTTTCTATTCTCACCATATCTGCACCTGATGATAGCATTGTCATGTCGAAACTCAGGTCGTAAGAGAAATAAAAACAATGGAAGTTACAAAGCGTTATTCCTTTGGTTCATTTATAACAAATAAAATAAAAAATGTTCGCTATATTTATCAAGGGTTTAGGAAAATTCACCGACCACAATTCACCGTAACACAACTCATCGACTAGAAAAATTCTTTTCCGTAAGCCCTTATTAAGATTTCCTTGATTGAATGATAGATTTAATTATTGAAGCAGACAGTTTCTTGCTTTCCAATGGCGATGATGCACGGCGTCTCAATTTTTCCAACTTTCAATAATAAATTTATGTAAATAAAATATTTTATTTAGTTAATTGGCCAAAAAATATGGAATAAAATATTACTCTGAATGAATTTATATGTAAAACTCTAATAAATTCGATTATTAATTCTTATTATTATATAATAAATTCAAAAAGATACTTTTAGCTTGATTCCAAACATATTACGTATTGCTAATTTTTTTCTTTTGCCACTTTAGAAAAGTAATCAAAAAATCAATATGATAGTAAAATTACGTTACAAGAATAATTGAAAATTAATCGACAGTTCGGACAGATTATTCAATATACGAAGTGCAGACATTTATGGTTCAAAACAAACGATTATAAAATGTAGAGTGACCCTCTTTAAATAACACTAACATGTTAATTAATTTTATTTGTCTCTTAAATAAACTTTACTAAAATATTATTAAAAATACACACTTTAGATAATTCAAGGAATTCTGCGGGAAATGAATGCCTCCGATCCAAGGGATCCGCCGAAGTCCTCGCCTCTTTTTGCTGGAATATAAACCACCAAGTAATGGAAATATCATAGAAGAACACCACACGAGAGTTGGAAAAGGAATGATATCGTTGAAAGCTTAAGCCGTTGAGAGTGACAATTTGAATTTTTCCGAAGAAAAAGATATGAGGAGAGTTAATGGTGTTCTAAGAAAGACACAGCGGGCATATTTTCTCAGGTCTGCTAATTATGATGCTGAAGGGAATGATGGTACGAAAGCAGATTACGACTCCTTTCCAAGTCATTGTAAAATGACCATTTTGCCTGCGTTCAGATAAAGATCTTTCTATATTCTGTTGTTCGGTTTCTGCCTACAGTGGTTGACCAGGATATTGTTGCAGTTGGTGTCCCCATAACCCTCACCATAAATGTTATCTGTGGATAACAATAGTAGCAGAGAGGAAAGAGATAGGCACTCTTTCCTTTGAAGCAAAACCGCTGGTTTTTCCAATGGAAATTCCTGGTCTTTTCATTGGTCCATACTTTGTGGATTGAAATCGAACCGAAACCGAACCACTTTTGCAAAAAATTGCGATTCGGTTTTCGGTACATTGAAAAATAAATCAGTGGTTTTGGTTCGGTTCGTGGTTCAGCAAAATGACTGCGGTTCGGTTCAGCGGTTTGGTTTGCAGCTCTGGTTTTTACTATCCATGGTTATTCTTTCTTCTTTCATCCTCTCCAGGTGGTCGCACCATCTTCTTTTATAATCTTTAATCCTCTCTTTTAATTCATTTCTAATATCGTCATTCTTCTCCCTGTCCAATCTAGTAGTACGTCCTTTAACACTCCTCAGAAATTTCATCTCTGACACTTGGATCATCTTCTTATCTTTCCTAGTTAGTACCCATGTTTTGCTTGCATATGCTAGGGATGGAATAGCTATAGTTTTATAAAATTTCAGGTTTGTCTCCTTTCTGGTTTAATTTCTTAAAGTCTTATGTATTGTTCCGCAGGTATTATGGAATTTTGACAATTTTTCTTCCATGTCTTAATCCTTGTCATATGACACATCACTTCCCAAATACTTGAAATGGGTTACTTGTTCTAATGGTCATTAATAATCACATCGATTATTAATTACTATTTCAGTTCTTACAGAATTTTTTCCTCTAAAAGCCATAATTTTTTTTTGTTGGTAGCTATCTTTTAGTCATAGTGTTTACATAGCTCATTTATTTGGAATATCGATCTCTCTAGTTTTTCTTCACTTTCTTGGATCACCACCTTATCGTCTGTGTATAAAATTGCATTCAGAGATGTTTTTATATCTAGCTATATTCCAGGATGTACCTTCATTTTCCATGTACAAAACATATCGTCTAAGGGAGGTGCCACACACAAGCGACTGGCAACCAGCGACGCAACTCTGGCAACGTTGCTTCACGGTCGGACACTTTCTAAGAAATAGAGAAAGTCACACTCAAGCGACATTACCTTGCAACTTAAGCAACCTTAAAGCAATGGGCAACCAGCAACAGGATCTGTCGGTTGCTCGTCGCTTAAGTTGCTTTGAAACTGCTTGGTATTCCGTTTTAAAATGGACAAAAAAGCAGAGGAGAATTACAACATCGACTTGTTGGATTATACCCGCTTATTTATGTGTCCAGCAAGGATTATTCCAGAAGAGATAAAACCGAAGCTGCTTGGGAGGAAATATCATGGAAAAAGGGAGAAAATGGTAAGTAAATTAATAAATAAATTATAATTTATTCATTTTATGCTCATCAGGAATGTACCATTACTTCATATAATACGAAAAGGAAAACACATTAACAATACCATGCTTACACAATGCATGAAACTTATTTTATTAATTATCTTCATTTTCATTTTCTCTTTGTACACAGTATCTCCACTGATGTGGTAATGCAATTTCTGGTTTCAAAAAATATTGACACAGATGATCTTGGACTAAATGTTTGTTATTTAAATTTCTCATTGCATGATGGTCGACGTTTTCACTTAGAGCGGCCAGATATGTAGGTTCTGAGTAAATTCCATTTTGTTTTCTGATAAAATTATGTAGAACACATGCTGATTTTACAATGTTTTCTACCGTCCCTTCCAAAGCGCATATAGGTCCTTCAAAAACTCGAAATTTTGACACTAGCATTCCAAATGCACATTCTATTGATTTACGACCTCTGGAAAATCTATAATTGCGTATACGCCTGTCATTATTCAGAGTGCATCTTGCATATGGTCTCATTATGTTGGCATTCAATGGAAAAGCTTCATCGGCGATAAAATAAAAAGGAATTTTGTAACCGCTGTCATCCAATGGTAAAGGTTGGGGTTCAGGTAGATGTAGGAAATTAGCATGTAATAATTGGCCTGAAGAAGAATTCTTAAATACTCCTCCATCACTGTTTCTTCCAAACTCACCGACATCAATACTTAAAAATATGCCATCGGCGTCACAGGTTGCCATAAGCACCATTGAAAAAAATGATTTATAATTATAGTAATGAGATCCGCTATTTTGGGACATTTCACTCTGATGTGTTTACCGTCTAGGGCTGCAACACAATTAGGCAAATTCCACAATTTTTTATTTCCTGACCGGTTTCGCTAAATAACTAGAAACATCAGGTTGTGCTAATTATTTGGCGAAACCGGTCGTGAAATAAAAAATTGTGGAATTTAACAAAGTTATTATTTTCTTCGTTAATATGAGTATCGATTACCACAAATTTCAGCTAAGTTCCTTGAATTTTATTTTGAATATTAGTACTTTAACTGTGGAAAACAATGTGCAACAAAATTAATTTAAATTTCAGGTAACGAAGCAGCAGGAGATGAGGATTGATAATAATTTGTTGAATGAAATTTACAAATGAACGTATTATAAAATAACTATTGAATAGTTTTTACTTACCTCAAGGTAATCAGGATTCGTTCATCCAGTAAAATATTCAACCTCCAGTTGGTGATCTCTTTTTCTAATAATGGAGAACACAACTCCCAACATTCCAAAAGTTTCTGGTGTCATTCTATAAAAACTCTGGAAATGTTCCTTATCTTGCAGCTCTTTGGCAACATTGTTGGCACTATGTTGCAAATTCCACTTAATAAATGGGTGGACCCAATACTTCCTCCTGTTTCTGTACCTACGATGCCAGAAATGGTACAATATGATTACTTCGTCCGACATTCTTGCTTCACTGAAAACGTTGTGACTATCCCTTCTGTGTGGATATAGAAGTTGCGAAGCAACATTGCCAGAGTTGCGTCGTTGGTTGCCAGTCGCTTCTGTGTGGCGCCTCCCTAAGTATATGTTAAAAAGTTGGGGAGAAATACATCAACCTTGCCCAACTCCTTTGTTTGTAGCGATGTCATTGGTTATTTTGCCATCTAGATCTAGGACCATGAAGGTATTTTGATAGAGGCCACATATTGCTCTTTTCAAGTGTGGTGAGAAGCCTTTTTTCTTCATTATACTCCATAAAGTCTTTCTGTTAACATTGTCAAGTGCTTTTTCAAAATCGATAAAAGCCATATGGGTTTCATAGTTATATTCTCTACATTTTTCTATTATTTGTTTCAAAGTGAAAATAGCATCTGCGCATTACCTACCTCTTCTGAATCCCATCTACTCATCACATAGTAAAACATCCACTACTATTTTAAGTCGTTGATTTAATGTTCTAGCATACAATTTATAGGTGCTGTTCAGCAAACTTATTCATCTGTAGTTCGCAAAGATGTTTCTGTCCTCTTTTTACTTTATCCATACATAGTTTGGGAAAAGTATTGTGATCACAAAAAAAATCGACTTTGAGATTTCAATGGAAATACAAGTTTTGAGGTCCCTAGAACACGTTTAGACTATTTTCGGAATGATCTGTTTGTGTGTGTGGATGGATGTATGTGATTGTGGGCGCTCTAACTCAAAAAGTACTTGTCATCTTAATACTACATTTCATTTATAACACTTTTGCATTAGCACAAAGAACTGATTAGTTTTTGGACAATATTGATTTTATGGGCCCATTCCAAGGACATTATTTTCTTCTTGTAGTAGATCCATTCTGAAAATGGTTAGAAGTGGAAGTGATGCCCAATATGACAGCTGAAACCACAGTCGCACGCCTGCGGCACGCACGTGATTCCTGATGAGATCGTGTCAGGCAATGGAACGGCATTTACCTCTAATGTATTTCAGGTTTTTTATAGAAGGTATGGGGTCAGACACATAAGGAGTGCACCATTCCATCCAGCGACCAATGGCCAAGTGGAGAGGATGGTCCAGTCAACAAAAAATGCACTCAAAGGATTGCAAGGAGGGGATATCCATACCAAGGTGGCCAGACTCCTGTTGGCGCAATACACTACGCCACATACCACCACCGGAAGAAACCCTGCAGAACTTCAGATGGGATGTTGCCTGAGGGCCTGTCTTACCAAGCTGCACCCAAGCAACATCGTGAACAAGACCCCTGAGCCGGACCAGAGGAAAGACACAGCCCGAACTCTGGCAGTTGGTGAACGAGTGCTGGCACAGAACTACATGGGAGTGGATAAATGGAGTCCCAGTATCATCCAGGAGGTCCTGGGGCCACGATCGTTTATGATCCAGACCGAGAGCGGCCAGCGCTGGAAGAGACACCTAGACCAGTTGAGAACCCAAAAGAATAGGGACCCAGAGCAGGACCGGAGCAGTGTGTATGTATTGCCAGGGAGAGGGTTTGTACCGGAGCATTCCAGTGGCTGCCAGAGATGCAGCAGCCGATGCTGTCAGGTGAACAGGAATTGGTGGACCAGACAGGATGACAGCCAGAGGCCTTGACTCCAGGCGTCCAAGTCTTAAGGATGTCCAAGTGCCATAGAATGGCACCAACACATTATAGGGACTATGTTTACGGAGATAACATATTAGAAATGGGAGGGAATTGTAATGTATGAGAAGTGCATGTTGTTGTTTATATGGAGTGCAAGTTTAGCTAGGCAATTGTCAGGCAGTTGATAGCAGCACCGAGTGGCAAGCGGGGGCAACTAGACACCTGCAGTAGACAGTGTAGTAGCCGTAGAAGTCGTGGTGTGAGAATACAGATAGAGATCTGAGTGCATCCAACGTGGGTGGTCATTACAAAGAGTGAGAACACAACAGTTTAGAAGGTACTTTTAAAACATATCACACGAAACTGCATTTTTAGAAAACGAGTGTCATCAGAGGAGTGTAAATTGGGTAAAACAACAAATATGGTGTATTTTTTTATATTACAAGTAACCAAATTTTTATAATATTTTATCTGTATTTAATAAAGTTTTAAAATATTGTCAGCAAAATTGCACCATCAAAGATTTTTGCAAAATAGGGCTTACCGGCATTTAAATTTTGACCGGCCAGAAGGGTTAAAAGAATTCTGTATATATAGTAGACATAAACTATAATTCATTACTAAATCACAGCAAGACAAGATGGCTTACAAGGGGAGGCCATACCATTCATATTGAAATTTGTAGAACCCTTTTAGGAGATGAAACTAAAACTAAAATATCAAATATATCTCTCAGCGTTTTTGCCAATGGGCCTTTGTTTAAAAGTTATTAACAATTTAATTTCAGGTTTAAGGATGCATGCCACAAACAAAATTAACCTTAAGGCTATAAACGTCAGCAGCAATAGCTGAATGGGTAGAATGAATGTCTAGTAATTGGATGGGCTGAGGTTTGCTCCCAGCCAGCAGCATTTTTTTCAGAAATGGTCTGTTTATGTATTTTAACTAGTAAAATTGTATTATTATTATTATTATGTTTTTACTGTATTTTTTTTCATGTATTTTTGAGGTTATTTTTTTGTCTTTTTTCAAGTACTTTTTTGTACTTGATTTATTTGCACTTTCCACATATCATTATAAGATTTTAATTATAAATAAATAATAGTTTAGAATGTTATAGTCATTATTTGATTGTTTATTAAAATATTAATTCTTTAACCCCTCAAGCCGGTACTCCGTACATGTGTACGGACCTTCCTATCGCTCCCAGGAGCGGTAGTCCGTACACGCGTATGGACCCTGCCCTCACTTCACTAAATCCTATATACGCACTCCATCTGTTTATGTTTTGACCAACTAAGTCTTCTTCAGCTTTAGAATGCTTGGATGATGCTCCCCTCTATTCTTCTTTTTGAAAGCATCTTTAGTTTTGTGCTTAGTGATGATGAAATACAGCAAACGTTTCTCAGACGTAGTAAAAAAAATCATGGCGGACCCCTCTTCGCGTTCGAGTATGCCAGTGAGTGATATTTTGTCTTTATTGAATGATAGTGAGAGTGAAAGTGATGGTGATGAATCATCAAGTAATATCTTGGATTGTGATGTAGATTATAGCCAGTTAATTAGTATTAATGAAGACATTCACGATGAATTTAGTGATTCCAGAGATCGTGATACTTTTAATTGGAAATTAGTTGATGAGGCACACAGTCCCCGAAAAATACCATTTGTGGGTAATACTGGACCACAACTGCAACGTGATAATGTTTTGGATAGTTTTGTGGCGTATTTTGATGCGGAGGTTATAGACCAAGTGTTCAACTGCTAGTGCGGGTAGGCCATTAGGCAATCCTCCTCCGAAGCGCCTAGTCGAACGACACTTCATTGAAAAAATCCCTCCAACCGGAAAAAAGGCAAAGCCTCAGAGGCGGTGCGTTGTTTGCAGAAACCAAGGACGAAAAAGGGAGAGTATATATTGGTGCCCTGACTGCGAAGTTGGACTTTGTTTTGAAAATTGTTTCAAAACGTACCACACAGTAGAAAATTTTGAAAATGGTAAGTAACATTTATTTCTTCAAATAGCGATTAGTATTTTCCAACTAGAATTGAACATATAACAACGATAGTGAGTTCATTTTTTCTTCAAATAGCGATTAGTATTTTCCAACTAGAATTGAACATATAACAACGATAGTGAGTTCATTTTTTCTTCCACTCGACGATGGAGCATTTTTCGTCTACAAAATGTGTCGACATTTTCCATGTGCTCGGCTCACACTTCTGGACAATATGGAAGAACGTAAACATCTTCGAATAAATAATATGTGCAAACTCTCTCTCTCTCTCACTCTCTCTCTCTCTTTCAGAGCAGACAAAGACTTCATTCTTTCTATAAATACATTCCCTTCGTGAAATGCTGACCATCCTCATGGCCCAGGCCAGGGATCCTTCGCTTTCAATTTAGTTATCAAGTGTTGACACACGAAAAAAATATTCATTTCAAACGTGTCACGCCTCTAAGAGCAGATACACAGCTCCAAGATCTCCTACAGTGCATATTATCTTGAGAGCAGAGTTTGTTTCATCTCGGCTCTCAATAGGGATTTTTTTAAATAGATAGTAAACCTGAAATCGTAAAATGAAACGGAAAATTAATGACAAAGTTTAACATATAAGAAAATTAGTAAGAAGAGCTGCAAATTTTAAGAATGAAGTATAATAAAGAATAAATGCATAGTTTTGAAATATAACAAAGATTTTTAATTTTAATCGAATGTATTTCATCAAAAACAATCATGCGCTCTATGCGCACTGTACAAAAGCATCAAGAAATAGTATATAAAATCGTCATAATAAACTCGATCGGATAACAATTTAAACAGAGTAATAAATACTTATTTATAAACAATCTGTAAAAGTTTCGAAACAATCAGAAAAGTACTTTCTGAATAAAATAAAAATACGTGCAAACGTGTATCTAGTAAGGATTTGTAAAAATTTAAATACCGCCTATAGGGTCAACCAGAGTAGATTTAAATACCGGCTTGAGGGGTTAATATGACATTTATGAAATGTTTATTATGAACAATTACTTTGTTTTTTTAATTGTATCATCTGAAGTATTGTAATACTGTAGAAGTAAGTGAGAAAGAAGAGGTACACTCCGATCGGAATTAACCATACTAATTGGAAGTTATAATTATATGTAGAAAGTGCAAATAAATCAAGTACAAAAAAGTACGTGAAAAAAGACAAAAAAATAATCACAAAAGTACGTAAAAAAACAAAAATACAGTAAAAACATAATAATGATAATACAATTTTACTAGTTAAAATACATATACAGACCATTTCTGAAAAAAATGCTGCCAGGTGGGAGCAAACCCCAGCCCATCCAATCACTAGACATTCATTCTACCCATTCAGCTATTGCTGCTGATGTTTATAGCTTTAAGGTTAATGGTATATGGTGCGTCCATGCTTAAACCTGAAATTAAATTGTTAATAACTTTTAAACAAAGGCCCATTGGCAAAAACGCCAAGAGATACATTTGATATTTTAGTTCTAGTTTTACCTCCTAAAAGAGTTATACAAATTTCAATATGAATTTTAAAGCTTTTCTTTTAAGCAGTATTTTTTATCACAGGACCAAGCTCCAAATATGCTAAAGAACCTTTTTGAAACTAGTTTTGCCAAAATGTATCTATGGTTTATTCACTCCTTAATGTCTGTAATTCAATCAAAAATAGTGACCTTGGAGAAGGAAGGAAATTCAGTATTAGAAATTATTATTATTACCCAAGCTATCCTGGTTTCATTGAAAAATCGATTAAATGAAAAATTTGTTCCATTAAAATTGAAAGAGTTGATATCCCAAATTAACGGCATGGTTGAAGAATCACAGAATTTTTTAGATGAAATGCAGTTAGTTTATCAAGAATGTCTAAATTATTAGGAGATGTGGATACGAGCTTTGGATGAATTTAAATGTTTTGAGTGAATGAATTTTAAAGAGAAAAAAATATAAATTTGATGATTTATTTACCATGCCTTAGATATCTAAAGGAAAAGGGTGTAAATATTGACGATGTAAAATTATTTGACCAATTCTGTAATCTGCAATCATTTATTAACAGTGAGAGAAGTAGTAAAGACTTTTTTGAAGAAAAAAAATTAAATGAAGAGTGGTTTCCCTTTTTAAAAAATTCTCCAAATATAGTGTTTTCAACATTTGTTTTTCTTCTGCATTTCTGGACATAATGCAAATTCGCTTCTCATTGATAAATGCTCAGTGGACCAGAGAAACAAACTGACTGACAGTCAATTAAGTGAAGAGTATAATACATACTCAGTGCAATTTGCAATATACATGACCTGTGCAGATTTATTAGGAAAAATTGGATCCTCCGATAAATACCAATAATATTTTAATGCTGTAGAGTTGAGAAATAATGTCGTTCCAAAAATATTTACTTGTAATATATATTTAAAATTTGGTACTTGGTAAAAATGTACCTATGACAGAGAAAATGACAAAAATGTTAAAAACTAATAACCATAAATCAAAAATCAATGGTATTTTTTGGTAATTTTATATAATAATAGCCGTCGTCCATTGGTTGGTTGATTGGTTGGTCACGCTATGCAAACGCTAACAACTCGAGAAATAATAATGATAGAAACTCGAAATTTGGTAGGGATGCTTGATTAACACTTATTCAGAGAATGACAAATTTAAATCGCGAAAAAATTCCTTGGTTCGTCTCCAAAAGAGGCATTTTTCGACGTGCAGGCTTTTATTCATTTGGAAACTAAAATTAGAAGAAATTAACAGACGTCCTTCGGAATTGAACCATTTCGAAGAAAAGGTTATAAAGTTTCTTATTCCGTTCGTCTTTTTTCGTCCACAATTCGAAATATTCCATGTTAAACGTTTAATTTCCATATTTTGTGGAAATCTCGCCATTTTAACGTGATGTTGCTATGTCGACCATTATCATTGTTACACCTCAAATTACTGTTATTTTATACATCCTTCTGGGAATAAGCGTGCCTTGAGTGCTTCAATACGAGAGAGAGAGAGAGGAAGGAAGGGGAGAGATTGGCTTGTTTTGTGGAAAATAAGTATATTAACGCAAATCTAAAAAAATTTAAGTATCAACAGTGTCATTTTAGAAAAACTGGAAATAAAAAGCATTCTTAAATTAAATCCTTTGTAAACCATACGTGCTTACGAATTTATATTGTTATTCCTTGAATTGATTTCATAAAAATGGCCGAAGTTTGGAAACGTATATAAATTAAAATTCAATTAAAATTAAAAGGACATTTAAAACTGTTCACGGGCAATTTTCAAAGAAACAACAGTGGATCTTTTAATGGCTTGATTTGTTTTTATAAAAGGAATTTTGGTGCTCATTTAATACAGAGTAAGTTCTAAGGCTGATAATCCATTTAAATCTAATATCAGTGGCTATAATAGTTTAAAGAAAGAACTTTATTTATTCACTTTACAGAATGAATTAATTTGAGTCTAGCATTGCCTATTATAAAAGGAGTTACTTTGGAATTTACAATATGTAAAGTGGAAGTTGTACTGAATTGACTCAAGTACATATATTTCAAAGCAAAAATCAATTTAAAACTAATGAAAGTTGTTGTTTCGGAAACTGAGAAATCCAGAGTGGTGAGCGGATGCTAAACGATATTAAGGTACATTTTATTCCAAAATCTATTTAAAGTAGGTATTATCAGAGGCAATTGAAGATTGAACAAATTTTTTTTTACCAGAATTCTGCTTATTTCATGAAATTGAAATGCTGATGCATTAATCCATTAAAATCTGTTAAGAGTGGCTATTTTAGTTGAAAGAAATATATGTACTACATGGTACTTTTATTCACTTTTCAGAATGAATGAATTCTAGGTTAACATTGCATATTATAAAAGGATTTTCTTTGGAATTTATGGTTATTTTAACTGAAATGAATCAAGTTCTCTCCTAAGTTCGAAATCCATTTAAAACTGGCGAAAGTGGTTGTTTCGGAAAATGAGAAGGCAACAGTGCTGAGTAGACGATAAACGATATTAAGGTACATTATATTCCAAAATCTATTTAAAGTATTATCAGAGGCAATTGAAGATTGAACCAATTTTTTGGAACCGGAATTCTGCTTATTTAATGAAATTGAAATGCTAATGCTATAATCAATTAAAAACTAATAACAATGGCTATTTTAGTAGAAAGAAAGGTACTATTTTATTCACAAGGAATTTCAGTGAGATTTTAGTTAATTAATTAAAACAGACTTATAATATAGAAATATTCCATGGTTGAAACAGTGCACAATTTTATTCTTGCGATTTTTACATGTTGCATTGATGAAAAATTAAATTCATTAATCCCGTTGAAATTCAACAGGCACTTATGCTAGTTTATAATAAAAATTAATATAAATTGAATTTTACAATTAATGGGAGATAGGTTAAAAACCAAATTATTTGGCAAAATAGGTTTTTCACAGTCGGCTATTGTTACTCTTGCGTTAATCATTTGTTTATAATAGTCGTGAAATGCTATGATATATGTAAACGCAAAGGAAAAAAGAATTTATAGTTGTATGTAACCCGTAGTACATGTCTGGCTTTGTCTGGCATTTTAGCCTTCTTTTTAACCTCAGGTATCTTATAACCCTACCTTTGGGTGAATTTGTTACGGTATTTTGAATCGTAAAAAAATTAACACATTAGCTAAAGAGAAGAAAAAGAAAAAGGGCGTTAAAAGTGAATATGAGTTGAAAGCTTTACAGGAATTGTGGAGAATTATAAGGGAAAATAAATTTATTTTTTTCTAAACAAAATAAAAAAATTCTTTTTCTAAAGATTGTATTTGTGTTTGTCAAATGAAATATATTTTATTGCTTTCTTTTTTTAACCCCCTCTTCTAAAAGTTTTTATTAATTGAATATTTGAAATCCATGGAATACTAACATTTCTGATCCACAAGACAAGGGATACGCCAAACCAAATGTTTCTTCAAGCATATGCCCACCTTTTTTTTAGATAGGACTACACCTCTGTGTTAAACGTTCGGAACAACCGGTCACAGGAGTGATTCTTTTCACCTCCAAGCTGACCGGGGAGTCACACGGTGTCCAACTACTAGCCACCCCCTCTAGAATTTGTTGTGATTATCATGAATATGTCATTTAAATGAAATTATGATGCTCAATCATAATAAATTTCACACTGAATCTGAATAAGTATATTATAATTTTATAAAAATTCTATAAAAGTATTTAGTATTGAAGAAACAAACTATCGGCACAGTAAAAATATTAGTAATTTTAATTCACTTTATTAATTCTGCCTCTACATTCTTAAACATGATTATCCTAAAGAATAGTCACTCTTTCTACTTGATTGACCTATATTTCTCCGCAAATAAGAATAATGTTTCCTTATAACAAAACAACGCTGTTGCGAGAAGAATCGCCTAATGCGTAGGGATTGCAATACCGGTAAACCGGTTTACCGGTAAATAGTTCAAAAATCCGGTAAAAATTTACCGGTAATTTTGTAATTTTTTATTGGTAATTCGGTAAATAAAAAATGTTTTTAATGCTTGTTAAAAAAATAATAATATTTCCGTGTTTGAATGTTTCAGTGTTTCTAAAGTCCTGATTCTCTCGGCAGACAATTGCGCATGTGCTGAAGGCTGACGCAGTAATCAGTAGTCAAGAAAGTACAGGTGACACTTGATTTACACCATAGATAAATTCTGAGGTTTATGGCATAAATCAAAAATGGTGTAAATCAGAAGTAATTTTCCCGCAATATTTGATCATGTACAGTGGCAGCTCCTACGAAGTGATTCATTCTTACATGAACTTTTTAAACCTTAGTAAAATATTTCTTTATGGTGATGTAATGTCAGTAGTTATTTTTCTGTTTTTAATATTATTCCTTGAATATGTTTAATGCAGATAATGCGTTATAAACGTTAATATCTTAGCACTAATATCTGTTGATCTTTACAGAAAATGAACTTGAACTGCTCTCTAATACAATATTAGCATTGCAGCCAATAAAAGTTGCTGTAGAAGCACTATGATCCAAAAAAGTAATTTTGTATATTGCTGATGTAACATTAAAATTTATGCTTGATGAACTAAGAAATCAAAACACATTTTTAAGCAATGACCTTAAAGAAGCATTGATAGCTCTCATAAAGGAAAGACAAACAACTTATTCTGATGCTCTACAGTTTCTTTATGATCCAAAGAAATCAATTGATGAAGATTACGGAATTTTCAATAAAACCAGCAAGGCCACAATAACAAAGGTAATTGTAGAGTTACTTGAACACATTTCTGAAACCGAATCAACAGTAGTCAACGATTACAACTCCCAGTCTGAGGATGCACCAACTTCAGTTCCTTCGTCATGAACTTCGTCATTGTCTATGAAGGAAAAACTTCAACTGGCGGTAAAGAAAAAAACTGACTCAGCCTATGAAAATTCATGTCAAAAACAAAAAAAAACACAAAAGACCTAACACAAGTCGTAAGAAAGGAACTAATGTATTTTCAAGAAGAAAAAATAAGAGGAAAATATTTAAAAATAGTTTCGATTTCCTAATGACCAGTCAACCAACAAGTGTTGAATCTGAACGAGCTTTTTCAACGGCTGGGTTTATACGTACTAAAATAAGTTTGCAGTTAGGTGACCATATTCTTGATAAATTATGTATTCTGCGAACCTATTTTAACCAAAAAGACATCTAATAAGAAAGACTTTCAAAGTGTTTTGTTTATATTAATATTAAACTTATACTTATGTTTGGAATAAAATTTTGTTCAAAGTGTTTTTTGTTTATATTAATATTAAACTTGTAATTATGTTTGGAATACAGTTTTGTTCAAAGTATTTCGGTTTATGTTAATATTAAACTGAAAATTATGTTTGAATAATTGTTTTGAATAAATTTTTTTTATTTATATTAGTTTTATAGTTGATTTGAATAAAATTTGTCTTCCATTAATATTTACGTATCATTTTTCTTTCAATTTAGCATTTTTTTGAAACTGTATAAATTACCGGTAAACCGGTATTTGTGAAAATTTTTACTGAATTACCAGTAAATCAAAAGTCAGTAAATTTGCAATCCCTACTCGTGCGGCTATGTCCGAAATTCGTATTAAACGCAGCATTGTTGTCATCCTATTGCGCGTGATTCTGATATGCAGCACTTCCGTTTATTTGGACGGGGAATCTATTACCACATTTATTTCCCGTCCGAACTCGGACTTAATTTGACGAGGACATATCATTGATGGATTAAGCAATCGGTTGTTCCGAACTATACTTAACTCCTGCACGCATCCTCCCTCATATAATTGATTCTTATGAGAAAACTGCTTCTATTTACGTTGATTCGATTTACATTGAAATTTCCAGGACATAAATTTCCCGACATAAATTTACCTGTATAATATAAGTTAGAAACAAAATTGGACATGGAAAAGCTTAAGAGAATATAGGAATGGGTAGGAGAGAAGAAAATGTATACAGTAAAACTCATTTAATACGTATTTGAGGGGACCGACTCATTGCTTCGTTATAAGCGTGACTTCGTTATATACGAGAAACATGGTTTTTGGCCTATATATCCCATATAACACGTATACACATACAGTAAAAGCTGTGCTATCCGGTTATTTAGAACCGACCAGCCTTAGATACCGGCAATTACACAAACACAGTTCATTTTGTATTTCTTTTTCTTTTTTTATGAATTTTTGTGTAAATTGTATATGTGTAATACCAAAACTTCCACTTTAAAATTTCTTAAAATATAAGATGTATATATTACGTATTTACTCCGTATACTTCTGTGGCTGCCGAGGAAGCATGGCGTTTTTGGTTACGTAAACCATTTGCATTGTCTAGATGTTTTGGTGTACTTCTATAATTTCTAGTTTTATCGCTTTTTATTATTTAAAAAATTACCCACCCATTGAATATGGCATCAAAATGAATACCTAAAAGCAAGGAACAGGAGAGAAAAGGTTGGTTTAACGCTAACACAAAAGCTGGAGCTGATCAAAAGTATTGAAAAAGGAAAAAATAGAGCAGCCATAGCAAAAGAATTCAAGATCGGATATTCCACGCTCTACGATATCAAGGCTAAATTAATGAAATTTGTGTCATCTTCTGAGACGAGTAAATCATTTTATAAACATCATACGCTTCATAAGCCAAAAATGGAGGAACTGGATAAAATATTATGACTGGTTTTCACAGAAATGTTCAGAAGAATTAAATAATTTAGTCCTTTTCTAATAGAGTAAATAAATAATAAAGATAAATAAGAAAGATATAATCCAATAAATTCAATTTTGGGAACAGGTTCACTGCCGTAATCCCCAAACTTCCCAGACGCCCTAAACTTTTCAATAATCTTTTAGTTTTGCATGTAAGCGTAGCAACGTATTAAATAAGAATGGCTAAATAGTGTCTATATCTAACTACGTGTGAAAGAATTAAAATGGAAAATGCAAACCCCATGCATAGTTATGTTTGGGGAGTACGATAGTGAACCTAAGCCCAATTTTCTTTGGTTATTGCTAAATTTGCGATGTCAAAATCGAAAAACGCTGCCCTAACCGGATATTTCTCCTAATCGGCTTTCCACAATCCCCAAGATAGCCGGATAACACAGCTTTTACTGTATTTGCAGTAAGTCGACTTCAATGCCGTACTTAAATATGCAAACAGATGCTTAGCAACTTCGCAGCATGTAAAATGTTCGACTGCTATTACATACGATTTTTTAAATGGTCAATTAATATTATTATTATGGTCATTAATTTACATAAACATTTCACATTTTTAATATCAATTTCAAAACAAGGGGACCGTGGAAATTCGTACGGAAGGGGTAGATGGAGGAAGGGGACCTTTACGAACAAGTGCGCGGTAAACGGGCGGAAACTATTCATTACTTATCGCTCTGCTCGCCAAAATTCGTTATATATGGAGCATTTTTTGCCACGGGACCAAACATTTGTTCGTTACAGCCGAGAATTCGTAAAATGCGTGTTCGTTACATCCGAGAAATTTAACCAATGCCCTTATGGAGAAGTTCAAGGGACCAAGACATTTCTTCGTTATAGCCGAGATTTCGAGTGGAGTGTGCGTTCTGCGTTCAGATGACAAATTCCAACCGTCGTTTATTTGACTTCGCGAATCGGTCTATTACATAGTCAATGTGCACTTCTACTTCACGGTGCGTATGCAGCAAGGCCAACCCCGTGAGCCTTTCTTCCCCCATACGATTTCTGATCCAAGTTTTCAGTCTTCTCAGTGTAGAGAAAGTCCTCTCGGCAGTGGCGACGCTCACTGGAAGTGTGGCTAAGATATGCAGAAGTGTACGGATTGACGGGTACATGTCCCATCACAATCATCTATCGCTTCAAGGACGCCATTAGGGACACGACCTCCATCCTCTCGTACTCTCTTCCATTTAGCTACCCAAAGTTCATATTCTCGTACAACAGAGTCCTCAGGGATTTGGAGGAATTGTCCGTAGGTCCTGGCAACCACTCTCAGTTTCTGAGTCTTGAGAATATGTTTCTTTGGTTATTAGGATTCGCAAATTGAATGTCTCTAGCACCTCTTTCGGAAACCTTTCCTTCAAGTCTCTTAGAATGTTGTCCAAAAGGGGAATGAAGATAGCTCTCCTATAAAACTCCTCGCTGGATGTGGCCAGATGATTTTCACGGTGTTTCTGCCTTTCCGTAGTCCTTGGTCTGGAAATCTCCACTCCCATATCCAGTGCCAGATGGTGGATCTCCGAGAACAACTTCGAGAAGTGTGAGTCGGTATCTTGACGCTTCCACTCTAGGACAGAAACAGTGTCGCGAATGGCTTCAGATGCTCTCTTTAAATCGAGCGATGGCGACTGTAAAAGCCGACTCAACGACACAGTAGTCCCTGCAATGAAACCGGTTGAACCGTATCAGAGTTAAATAAATATTTCAAATTAATTAAGCATGAGCAAATGCGCTAAAACATTTCCTTATAGATGGAACAATGCCAATTTAAAACCTACCTAGTACATCACATAGGCAAATCGTTGATACGATGAACTCTTAAGAGCGCAGAGCCTGCAGCAGACAGTAGGCTTCTGATGAGGTCTTGCTCTCCTGCCATTCAGAAATTTTTTCGAGCACCCTGCAGATCTTAGGGAGCAATAAACGGAACTGAAGATGTCCGTCGTGCTTTTCTCCCAAGCGAGTCTCACAGAGCCCTTTGAGGGCCACGCCAATCTCCTCGAAAAATACGGTATGCCTCTTGGGGGAAGAGTTGGCAAATGCAATCACTTTCTTCATTGTATTGGTAGTGTTGCGGCAGGGAACAACTTGAGAAGATTTTGACAGTGAATTGTTGAGCATATGATTTGCGCATGGACACATTTTGGCATTAACGGCCCTCTTCAAAATTTCTTGCACCGCACCTTTCACTTGAGAAGCCATCACAGAGCAACTGTCGGTTCCTATGCCAACACATTTCGAGATATCAACTGAAAATTTTTTCACTAAATCCTCAACCACGTGTGCCAGTGCAATGCCTGTAAGTCGAGTTTCATCGTCCTTTACATCTTCAGGTCTAATCATTTCGTAGGCATCAGCAAAGGTAACAAAGTCCTCCCTGATGGTGCCATCGTAAACATAACGAAAGGTGAGGCTCAGTTGTTCTACATGAGAGATATCAGCGGTCTCATAAAATATTATTGAGTATGCATAAGCGCTCTTAACTCTATTGAAAATTTCAACTTGAATTTCCTCCTTGCAACAGTCAATAAGCTCTTTCTGCACACGCTTGCTTATGTATGTGGCATTTGCTTGAGAATTTTTAAGATGATATTCCAATAGTTTGTCCCCAGCTGACACAAGAAATCTAAGTAGAGCTCGAAACAGCCCATCATTATGAATTAGGCCCATTTCAATAGCTCTGGAATCGCCACTGTCACTGAAGAGAGAGCCGTGGTCTTTATGGCCACGAAGTGGCACATTTTGCCTCCCACAAAAAATTATGGTCTCAATGATGGGTCGGAGTCGATCTCTGTTCTCTTTGACCTGAGCTTGACGTTGCGTACAGACTTGATTAATGACGTCCAATTCAGGATTGTGAAAAGTTTTCAAAAAGTTTTTGCCTGCCTCAACTGCACCTTGGTGATACTGATTTCTTCCGTGTGCGACAAGCGCGCCCTTCTCGCCCAACATATCAACAAATTTCAAGAGGGGCTCCCTCACCAATTTCCGAAGTGGACTTATTTTATGCCGCCCGCCCCCACTGTCAGAAGTGAAGAGAACACAATATTTGCAGTACAAGCCTTGATCCTTGTGAGAGAGGACGAGCCAGTGAAATTTCTCAAAATGAGAGCGATGCGCGTACTTTTTTGTTTCTTTACCCATCTTTGTCACAACGCAGTGGGGGAAGACGTAGCCAGGGGGGTGGGGTCCATGGATGCTCAAGAAGCGTGCACTTTGTTAGATCGTCGATTTCTGAAACTTTGCCTGCATAAAATCCTATGTCCGACGCAAAGGCAGATTCGCTCGGTGGTGCGGTAATTGATGCTGATTCCTTCACATTCTCCTGCGTTTGACGTGAACTGCCCTGTGCCGGTTCACATTCTGCCTTCGAGAATGGCGTTTCACCGTTATCTGAAGTGGATCCCACAAGGTCCACTGAAGCCTCACTTCGTTTCGATTTCTTCATGAAAAAGCTGTCAATTGTTGTGATCGATTTTCTCTTAGAATCGCGTCTTCCACATGTTCCTTCACCTCCACGACCCGACTCAGACTCACACCCTGAATTAGTATCCTGCACCACAGACAGAAATTAAGGTAAAGTTACGGTAAAAAGAGGGTGACAAAGTTCCCGCACCAAGGTCAAAAGCAAAAAACAACATTCATATCATCACATATTACAGACATACAGATATTTGATAGCAACTAGCTTGCAACTCACCATTGGTCGACAACAGAGCTGAAAATTCCATATGATTGACAATCTCAGCCACCAAAATCTACTCTCTGCGCGTGGTGCATATAAAGAATCCGGAACAATAGCGGGCCTTCGAGCGGCGCAAGCCAACAGCTCCGCAGACAGCGAGCGGGGAAGCGAGGCAGTGGAGGGGGGAGTGCTGGTCTAGGTTGGGCGCGCGGGCTAGCGGGTTGTGACGTGTCCGTGTCAGCCTGAGCGTAAGCTCCGCTGGGCTCACTGTGTTGTTGAGTTCGTTTAAAAAAACCTTTCGCTTTGTTATCGAGCACCAACGTGAATATTTATCTTACAATTAGCGAGGAAGGCCTTTTGGGGGGGGTCATGACCCCCATGACCACCCCCCCCCCCCCTGCGACCGCCCCTGATAACTAGGTGTTGAAGGAAACCCAGTGAACACTTACCGGAAGTAGAGCCGCTGGGGTGTTGGAGAGTCACATTTGTAGAGGTTAGAGCTTTCGGTATGATCCCTTTGTCAACACAAGAGAGACACAACTTCAACAACTTGCCTATATATATATATATACATATACATCATATACATATACATGTACATGTACATATACAAATACATATACATATACACACATATATGTTGTTCTTTAACAAGTTCTTAACCAATTTACCAAGCTATAGTTATGTTAATTATTTTTGCTGCAAGTTATTGTATTAAGTGTAATAAGTAACATACATATATAAGGGTAAGCTGACTGTGTTACATTATTATTTCCTACCTTAACCGCTTTAAGAAAAACATTTTTAGTAATTAAAAAAAATTTATTTGAAGACTTCCCCTCAATTAAGACATTATAGGGAGATTTTAAATTTTTTAAGGATTGGCTGACCTAAAAATAAGATAACGTACACCGACTGATCTTAAACAATGATAAAGAGGAAAGTCATGAAGTTGAGGATGAAGTTGAAATAGTTGAAAGAAAACATCTATTGATGAGTGGATTCAATTAACCATTGACTTAATAGCAGGACTCGAGCAGCATAGCTTTATCACAGAGCGGGTAACCATTCCTGTGTATACATCACGAGCGAGACTTGTTAGAGAAAAACCCAAACATGTGAAGCAAACTAGTTTGTTAGACGTAGTATTCAAGAAAATAACCATGGAGGAAAAGAAAAGCAGAAATCAACAGGGACCATCGAAAATTCAATAGCCTCAACTTCAGCTGCTATGACTAATGGTACTCTATAATTTCCACTGTAACTTTTGAATATTATCTGGAAAAAATAAAAATCTGTCAATATCCGTACTTAAAATTTGCTTTCCTAACTGACAATTTCCGCTACCACTATTTTAATAAGCAGATTTTAAAGTGGCATGTTTCAATCATTAGGTTTATAAGTGCATAAATAAACTGAGATTATGCTGAAACTGTCAGAATTGCCATTCTGAAACCAATATGCGATGCAAACTATGATTTTCTTAGTCATCTTCAGCAATATCCGTTTAATTACAGTTTCAAATCTCGATAGAATACGATATTTACACAGGTGACTATGAAATCAGAATTAAGGCAGCATTTAAGGTACAGACTACCATAAAATAAAACGTGTGTGTACCTAAATTTTTTTTGCTTATTATTTTATTACTAGCATAAGTGCCTATTGAATTTCAATGGGTTTAATGAATTTAAATTTTCATCAATGCAACATGTAAAAATCGCAAGAATAAAATTGTGCACTTTTAACCATGGAATATTTCTATATTATAAGTCTGTTTTAATTAATTAACTAAAATCTCACTGAAATTCCTTGTGAATAAAATAGTACCTTTCTTTCTACTAAAATAGCCATTGTTATTAGTTTTTAATTGATTATAGCATTAGCATTTCAATTTCATTAAATAAGCAGAATTCCGGTTCCAAAAAATTGGTTCAATCTTCAATTGCCTCTGATAATACTTTAAATAGATTTTGGAATATAATGTACCTTAATATCGTTTATCGTCTACTCAGCACTGTTGCCTTCTCATTTTCCGAAACAACCACTTTCGCCAGTTTTAAATGGATTTCGAACTTAGGAGAGAACTTGATTCATTTCAGTTAAAATAACCATAAATTCCAAAGAAAATCCTTTTATAATATGCAATGTTAACCTAGAATTCATTCATTCTGAAAAGTGAATAAAAGTACCATGTAGTACATATATTTCTTTCAACTAAAATAGCCACTCTTAACAGATTTTAATGGATTAATGCATCAGCATTTCAATTTCATGAAATAAGCAGAATTCTGGTAAAAAAAAATTTGTTCAATCTTCAATTGCCTCTGATAATACCTACTTTAAATAGATTTTGGAATAAAATGTACCTTAATATCGTTTAGCATCCGCTCACCACTCTGGATTTCTCAGTTTCCGAAACAACAACTTTCATTAGTTTTAAATTGATTTTTGCTTTGAAATATATGTACTTGAGTCAATTCAGTACAACTTCCACTTTACATATTGTAAATTCCAAAGTAACTCCTTTTATAATAGGCAATGCTAGACTCAAATTAATTCATTCTGTAAAGTGAATAAATAAAGTTCTTTCTTTAAACTATTATAGCCACTGATATTAGATTTAAATGGATTATCAGCCTTAGAACTTACTCTGTATTAAATGAGCACCAAAATTCCTTTTATAAAAACAAATCAAGCCATTAAAAGATCCACTGTTGTTTCTTTGAAAATTGCCCGTGAACAGTTTTAAATGTCCTTTTAATTTTAATTGAATTTTAATTTATATACGTTTCCAAACTTCGGCCATTTTTATGAAATCAATTCAAGGAATAACAATATAAATTCGTAAGCACGTATGGTTTACAAAGGATTTAATTTAAGAATGCTTTTTATTTCCAGTTTTTCTAAAATGACACTGTTGATACTTAAATTTTTTTAGATTTGCGTTAATATACTTATTTTCCACAAAACAAGCCAATCTCTCCCCTTCCTTCCTCTCTCTCTCTCTCGTATTGAAGCACTCAAGGCACGCTTATTCCCAGAAGGATGTATAAAATAACAGTAATTTGAGGTGTAACAATGATAATGGTCGACATAGCAACATCACGTTAAAATGGCGAGATTTCCACAAAATATGGAAATTAAACGTTTAACATGGAATATTTCGAATTGTGGACGAAAAAAGACGAACGGAATAAGAAACTTTATAACCTTTTTTTCGAAATGGTTCAATTCCGAAGGACGTCTGTTAATTTCTTCTAATTTTAGTTTCCAAATGAATAAAAGCCTGCACGTCGAAAAATCGCATTTCACATGTTAAGTAATGGGAAATGGAAATGCCTCTCTTGGAGAGGAACCAAGGAATTTTTTCGCGATTTACATTTGTCATTCTCTGAATAAGTGTTAATCAAGCATCCCTACCAAATTTCGAGATTCTATCATTATTAATTCTCGAGTTATTAGCGTTTGCATAGCGTGACCAATCACCCAACAAAAGACAGCTAATAGGTATTATGTTTATTTTTCGTATCTACTATGCTACAAAACAATATTGTGAAGAGTCTGGTTCGGATTAGCTTAAGGGTTATATAACTCCCGTAATACGGCAAATTCTCTAATGCGGCTCCGGTCATTTCCCGGGCTTGCCGGATTAGAGAGACTGCCACCGGTTGAAAATCCATGGTATAAAACGTTAATACTAATTGAGCTTCACCAAATTTCAATGTAAACGTTATTAGTAATTCAACCTAAGCTAATGTAGATAAAATGAAGATAATGCAGATAAAGGTATTATTTATATAAAGGTTATTTATACGAACTGTTTTTTATATTGTCACACTTTCTAATGTAGCGCATGTTCATCTCATTATATCCAAAACGCCTGCATCCGCACAATCACCAAAACGCAAACCTATTCAATAACTCCAATTTCTCATCCAGGAATAAGCACTTAAATAATAAATGCTTGTCTCAGGGAATTTATTTTCGTTGAATTGCCAATGAAGATGGCTGATTTGTTTTGTGGCTTTGGGGATAATTGAGACAAGTATTTTTAACTGATTTTTCTAGGATATTTCAGCCATAAGATAAGCTCGATAATTCTCTGTTGAACTCCACTTTCTCGTTTAAATTCATTCTCCTAAATTCAGTCGCTGACACTTCCTTTCCTCTGATAGATTAAAGGCAATAGCAAACACGCAATTCGGCAAGAATCGCGATTGTTTGCTTAACAGAAGCAATGTATCAGTGACTGCAGTGCTGCGGCGGTAGCAAAAAAGTGAACTCGCGAATATTTTGTTTTTACTGATTGTGAGTCACCGGAGAGTACATTCAATGCTCAATGGATATAGATATCGACTTTTATAATGAACTTACTGCTAAAATTGCGATAGATAGCTTTGGTGCTATGATGATTTAATCTGCGCTAATAAATTTCGAATCGTTTTAAGCGAAAAGGAACCGAACATCTCTCAAATCTATAACAAAAGAGCATTGCGATTATCGTGGTTCCAACCAGAGACAG
Organism: Uropetala carovei; assembly: GCA_036926305.1. NCBI lineage: Eukaryota > Metazoa > Arthropoda > Insecta > Odonata > Petaluridae > Uropetala > Uropetala carovei. The sequence continues at coordinate 213,715 of JAXCHB010000047.1, read as the reverse complement.
AATTTCTCTGCAAATCTCCATAAAATCTTGCAGGCTGTCATATGCCTTGAGGCATTACATAAAATTCATATTTACAAATTCCATCGCGTCCTTCCCATTGGAATCTGAACAAGGAATTTGTTACGTTTGAAAAGTTTGGTAATTAATTATAGGACTTCGTTTTTCCGCCTTCATTCTATGTCGAAGAAAAATTTCTATTTCATATAAAATCAAACACGTTTTCAACTGGCTTCATCTAGTGTTGATAGATTAAGCAACGCGAAAAATAACATCCTCCAAAAGAAATTTTCGTCCGCCTAATATTTCTAAGACTTTTAGTGGGCGTCCGGCGACCATGACATAGATACTTATGACCCAATTCTCGGCTTTCGTCTAGACACCAATTCCAACATCGCAACGAGATGCCCACTCCCCAAGAAACGACTTTATTTTACGCGGCGACGTTGAAATCTTTGGCTTCCTCCGCATTTTCACTTCTCTTCGATCACAGGAAAAAGCGGTCGACATACAAACATATTCCTGATTATACTTTAAATCTCCAACGAAACCTCCGACTGTAAAATTAACTAATTGTTTATTTAATATAATCGAAATCTTTTTAACGCCGCGATTTCGCAAAACAAATAAGCGCCGAATTCGATACTTCGCAAGCAATTATTAAAAACTAATCTCGCATCGCAATTACAGCAGGTGAATTTCACTTTGATTTCAGCGGAAAATTTCATGATCGGCTTCGTTTTCTGGATGAAGACACAAATGCTGCCATTATCCACTTGTGCTTATTCGTCCAAGTTAATACCGCGAAGAAAGGACACTTCTTCCCAGAAGGAAGGTCGTGGCTTAAGGGTCGATGTTTAGTCGAGGACGAACGATCAGCATGTCGAAATGACCGATTTCGTCGCCTCGCATCGTCAGAAGTAGAAGAACGAAAACGGGTTCCTTGGCACGGCAAAGAGAGAAATGACGTCAGTAGGACCACAGGTCGCTTTCTCATTAATGACCACGTGTGATGCGAACTGTAGTGGCTAAGAGTGGGCAGAAAATGGCGAGCGATGGGGCAGAAGGGGGCGGCGAGGGATGGGAAACTGAAAAGAGGGAGGCAGCAGGGGGCGGAGGTCAATGCGCTCTCGCCGGGTGGTTTCCGTAGATAGGTCAGGACTTCATCATCATCATAGGTAGTCTATCCGTAGACAGGTCCGTGATTATTCATTTACATCATTTACATTTACATCAATACCCTACAAACCGCTAGAATCGTTCGGCAGGGGGTGAAACAGCACCAAGTGAACTCTAATTCCTCTGTTGGACTGTCTTATCGCGTCTGGGAAAAAGGATCTGTAGTATTTCTCTGTTCTAGCGATTGTTTTAACATATTTTCTCCTGTACTCTGATCTAACATTACATTCACTAACACCGATGGGGACGACTATGCCGCGTACGTCTTCAACGAATTCGGAGCTTTCGAATTTTTCAAATAGTTTCCTTTTGTAATCAATTCTTCTACTCTTCAACGTCTGCCATTTCAGATCCCTCAATATCTCTGATACACTCGCATCATACCGATATTCTCCTTTTACAAATCTAGCCGCTCTACGCTGAACCATTTCGACCTCCCTAGTTAGGCCCTCCTCGAAAGGGTCCCAGACGGCGCAACAGTATTCCACGATGGGTCGTATTAGGGAAAAGTATGAGATTTCCTTCACATTCGAGGGGCATCCCCGCAGGACTCTAGAGGAAAGCCCTTGAATTCTGTTTGCCGATGCTATAACGGTTTTTATATGCTCTCTACTAGACAAATTGCTACTGAGAGTTACTCCGAGGTATTTGTAGCTATTGACGTATTTTAGCTTTAGTTCAGATATTTGGTAAGGGTAACGGTTGAAATTCGTGGAGCGCGTGAAGGTCATTGCGGTGCATTTCTTTAGATTCAGATCGAGTTGCCAATCTTTACACCATTTCGTAAAAGCCTGAAGGTCCTTTTGCAAATTCTCCTGATCGTGTATTGTGCTGATTTCTCCATACACAAGTGTGTCATCCGTGAAGAGTCTAACTTTACACTTTATATTATCCGCTAAATCATTTATACAGGGTGTATCAGAATAACCCCGAAATATTTTGTAGGGTTATAGAGGAGACCTAAATAACCATTTTGAGATAGGGAATGAGTGGTCGGAGAAGCCTCTGTTATGCGCCAGAGAGCACTGAAGTCAACGCGTTGAGGTGGTCGTCCACAATGCCAACCCAGATGTTCACAGAGAACTGTTGTTGATGGTGGTGGATGGAAGTCACTTGTGGATTATCATCGGCCCACACATGGCTGTTTCTGCAGTTGTAGAATCCATCCGTGGTAAAACAGGCTTCGTCAGTAAACAAAACATACTACCTGAGAAAACCAGGGACTTCTGCACAACGATGTAATATCCAGTGGGAAAATTCCTGTCTGGGTCCAAAATCATGAGGGCACAAACCCTGAACTCGCTGTAGGTGATAAGGATGAAACTGCTGTTCATGAACGACCCTCCACACAGCATGTGCAATAGCACGGGTACTTGTTGATGGCTGTTCTCTTACTCGCTCCAACACCTCTTCCTCAAACAAGGGAGTTCGGACTGACCTCTTTGCACAGCAGTCTTGTTTTGATGGCTTCACCGATCCTGTCTCCTGCAACCGTTGGAACACTGCTGTGAATGTGGTGTGATGGGGATGCGTTTTGTTTTGGAAATCTTTCCTTGTAAAGCTGCGCAGATCTCCATACACTCCCTTTAGCTTCGCCACACACAAAAACAACGACAGCAAGTTCCGCATTTGTGTACTGAGCCATGCTAACCACTTCAGTTGTAAACGTCAAATGTCAAGTAAGCAACATCAGCTGACTCGGACAACGTCATAGTAGCTACGAGGCCTGAAAGGGGAAGAGGGATGGAGTGTTTGAGAGTTTGTTTGCCTACAGGTATACTTGAGGGTTTGTCTATCTTCTAAGCGCAACCTCGACGTTTGGTGTTCTGTTGTGCATAACGGAGGCATTGCCGACCTCTCATTTCCTATCTCGAAATGTTTTTTTAAATCCCTTCTATAACCCTACAAAATATTTCGGGGTTATTCTGATACACCCTGTACATATATATCAAGAATAAAAGAGGTCCGATTACACTTCCCTGAGGAACGCCGGAAGTCACTTTGACGATGTCTGATGCAACTCCAACGAGAACTACTCTCTGGGTTCTATCGGAAAGAAACGAGGCGATCCAATTTACAAGTTTCTCGTTAATTGAATAAGCCCTTAATTTTTGAACTATTTTCACGTGAGAAACGGTGTCGAAGGCTATCCTAAAGTCTAAAAATAGTGCATCAACTCCTATTCCTTTATCCACTGCTTTCACAATATCTTGTGTCAGTAGAGCTAACTGAGTCTCGCATAACCTGCCTCTCCGGAAACCATGTTTTTTTAAGCGCATCTTTGCTTTCGAGAAATCGCATTATTGAGCTACCGATAATGTGCTCAAAAACCTTACAGAAGATTGACATCAACGATATAGGACGGTAGTTCTCCACTTTTAATTTACTTCCCGTTTTAAGCATTAGTGTAACGTGGGCTGTTTTCCATATCAAAGGAACTACACACTCATCTAAAGATTTTGTGAATACGATCTTAAGGTTCGGAGCTAATTCATTTGCCAACGAGTTTATAATGAATGCAGGTATGGCTTCAGGCCCTGGCGATTTTCTTTTATGGTTCTGACTTAGTAATTTAACGATACCGCTTTCGGATATTTCTATGTCGCTCATATTTGAGTCTATACGAGTAGGGAAATCAATGAAATCACCGCTGTCTATTGTGAAGCAATTTTCGAAGAACTGATTTAACATACTAGCCTTAGTAAAAGAATCGTGTACACTTTCACCGTTGCCTGTACGTAGAAGAGGTACTGTGGACTGACCTCGAATATCTCGCACTTACGACCAAAATTCTTTCTAGTCGTTTTTGAGTGAATCCGAGTGTCGTGGAACGATAGGCCTCAAATACCCTACCCGCTTCGTCTCTTGCAGATTTATGACTATTTCTGTATATTAAGTACTCGTTCGCGTGATACCTACCCACTTCTTTAAGGTGCTTTATACGCGCGTGATGCCGTCTTTGTTTCTTGAGCAAGGCACGGTGTTTCGGTTTCACCCGCCGCAGGTCCTTGCGATCACGAATTGCTTTGGTTGGGACAAACGTTTTTAGCCCTTCGCGAATGATTCGCAAAATTTCCGTCCAACAGTCATCTACGCTGTTACTATTCGCAAAATTGATAAATATCGCTATTTGGTTTATAACATAATTTTTTAGACCTGGGAGATCTGCTTTACTGAAGATATAGACTAATCGCATTGGCTTATATATTGTCGCAGGGGTGTATTTTAAGTCGGCAATTACTATTTTATGATCACCTATGCCGTCGTCGATTTGTAGGTTTCCAGTCGATAGTGGTTGGGTAGAGGCTAGCAGGTCTAATATGTTTCCGTTTCCGTTGTTGTCATATCGCGTAGGCTCGTTGACGATTTGCTCCAGAGAGTTTAGAGTAAACGCTTCAATGAATTCACGACTATTTTTTCCACCACTAACATAGGTTACGGATTTCCAATCGATCGATGGAAGATTAAAGTCTCCTCCAAGAATGATTACTGGATCGTTCTTTCTCCTAGCTATCACCTGCAATGTACGACTGAGTTCTCTAATGTTCTCGACTCCCGAGTCAGGTGGGCGGTAAAATGAGCAAAAAAATAATTTTTTACCATTTCTCGTACGAAGGGAAAACCATATCGTTTCGCAGTGTTCGCTGACGTTAATCTCCTCTAATTGGCTTGATATACTCTTTCTGACGGCGATGAAAACTCCACCTCCGACTCTTTCCCTCCTGTCTTTGCGATACACCACGTAATCTGGTGGGAAAATCTCGTTAGAATTAATGTCGCCCGATAGCCAGCTCTCAGTTCCCAATACAACGTCTGCACGATGGCTTTTAACTAAGTGGCAAAAATCAGCCTGTTTCCTTCGAATGCTTCGTCAGTTCATAATAATAATTTTATTGTGTTTTCTATGGATATTTTCGTTCTGGATTTCCCCGCCACTTGATCTAACAATTTTATTTTTCTACTTCTCACTCTACCGCTAATCTTGGACTCCCTAGGGTTAATGTTGGCGTACTCTTTTCTAACAGATCTATTGGTTTTATCCTCGTCTAACGTAAAAAAAACCCTAGCGTGTTCAGAAACCCTACGCGCTACCGCATCCGCTGCCTCGGCCGTGCTGTGGACACCAGAACCGTTTATGGGTACCCTACATGAGTCCAGCACCGGTCTCAGGTCAACGAAGTCCACTCCATTGCCCCTACAGAAGTGCCACAGCCTACGGTTCAGGCCCACCACACGGCTCCAAACCATAGAACCGCAGTCCGTCCCAGTGACAATGCTGCAGATGGTAAGCCGCACATCAGAACCCGACCTCTCTTGAACACGAGCAACCTCAGCGGCCAAGTTCTTAAAAGAACTTATAACCTGCTCGGAGCCGCGCTTCGAGGCGTCATTGGTCCCAACATGGGTCACCAGCCGCAACAAGGTGCAACCCGTACCCAAAACCGACGCCCTGACCTCCTTCGTCACCTAGGGCACCGTACCTCCTGGTATACACCTGGAGAACACCCTCCGGCGGGCCCGTGACAGTAAAGGCGCCACCACACGGCGGATATTGGAGCTCCCTAACACTAACAGCACCCTCTTTCCCCTCGAGCTCCCCTTGGGCCCGGTCCCTACCGAGGAGACGGGAGCGGGTGCGGGCGAAACGGCTTCGGAGTCGTCCTCCGACAACACCGCAAACCTATTACTAACAGGAAGAGGGTCCACCGAAGTGTTCCCAGTTCCCTGCCTCCGCAGCACCACCCCACGATCCCTCCGAGTGGACACCACTCATCGGGTTTCCCGGCCCGAACACCCTCAGCCCGCGATAAGGAGTGACGGACAACCCCGATCGCTCTACCAATTCATGGTTATCCTTGATTCTCTATATATGTAATCCTATTTTCCGCACTCTTCTTCATGTCTTGATAGCTCTCTTTCCCTTTCAAGTCGTCTACCAGCTGAAACCTTTTCCTACCTCTTTCTCTTTTTCCATCCAGTTTTCCTTCTAGCACTTCTTTAATCATGCACTCTCTCCTCAGGTAATGCCCAATCCAGTTCGCCTACCTCTTTCTGATAGTCTGTATAATCGTTCGCTTCTCTCCTATTCTTCGTAGTACTTCCTCATTTTTCACCCTATCTGTCCATTTTATCTTCAGCATTCTTCTCAATGTCCACATTTCGAAGCTTTCCAAGTATTTAATATCATTTTTCCTTAGCGTCCATGTTTCTGCTCCGTACAAAGCTATACTCCATACATAGCATTTTATCAACTTCTTGCGGATTTCCTCCTTTATATTCCTCGTTAATAGGAGTTTCTTTCTTCTTAATGTGGATTTTGCTTTCGTCATTCTAATCCTGATTTCGTCGGTACATTCTGCTTCTCTCGTTATGATACTTCCAAGGTATTTATAATCTGAAACTAGTTCCAATCGCTTTCTTCCAATACTTAAATTCAAATTTTCTTCTCCTTTACTTGATATTCGCATGACCTTGGATTTTTCTGTATATATTTCCATACCGTATTTTCTACCTGTTATCACTAGTCTATTTATCATTTCTGGATTTCCTTTTCCTTTCTGCTACAAGTACTTGATCATCCGCGTATTTCACTGTTCTTATAATCCTTCCTCCGATTTTGATATCTCCCGTGCCTCCTAACGCTTCCTGCAGTAGCCTCTCTCCATATATATTGAATAGAATCGGCGATAGACAGCAGCCCTCTCTTACTCCTCTACCGATATGTACTCCGTTGGTGTTCGCATTCTCCAATCTGACCATTACAACTTGATTCACATATAAATTCCTGATCAGTCTCCTGTCTTTCCAGTCTACACCTATATCTTTTAATATCCTCATCAGATTGGATGTTAGTGGCGGAAAAAATAGAGAAGCTTGTCGTGCATTAATTGAAGCGTTTACCCTAAACTCGCTAGAGCAAATCGTCAACGGGCCGACGCGATATGACAACAACGGAAACGGAAACATATTAGATCTACTAGTCACGACCCACCCGCTATTGAATAGAAAGCTGCATATCGACGATGGCATAGGTCAGGGGTGGGCAAACTTCTTACGCGGCGGGCCATATAGGGAGTTGTTATTCTTTCGGCGATCGACTAGAAATCGTAACTAAAGTAAAATTCATTACGGTTGCTGTAGACCTTCTAAGGCCATTCCCGGGAATTAGGTACACTGGCGCCACATATAGGTGAAAATTGGACCCACTGCTCGCTGTGCTATACTACAGCCGAAATAAATCTTCCGGTTTGTCAAAATGAAAGTAATAATATATTGCACAAAAATCTAACATAGCACATACAACAGAGAGCACGAATCTTACTTTTCGTCCAAAATGACCAGCACTTTTATCGTTTCTTTCTTTTTTCAACGAAAAAACAACCTATTATCCGTAATTGGAGTACAAGAATAATCTCATTAATGCGAAACAAATTAAACACTGAGAAAATAATTGATACATGGGTAGAAAATTGAATTGCACAGTATTTGGAATTCTATAAGTCAGATATATAATATAAAATTATAGCAACAAAATTCTTCTCAATCATCAGTCTTTCTCATGAACTTATAAATACATCCAGTAATTCACTTCTATGGTGGAGACAAATATTTTTAAGGCCTGTTATGCTGAGCAAGCATATGTAACGACAAAGTATAAACATTCATTTATACTAAATTGCATGCAATATCACATTTCAATTAATCAGCACCTAACATATATTAGTTACAATTACTTTAAAGAAGAGGATTTTTGCATAATAACGGTTTATTTTTCAGAATGTTTGTGGAAATTTTTCAAAGAATCAACTTCATCGAATCCTATTTCTTCGGAACCTATAATAAAAGAAACGATTGACGGTTATTTGTCCTTACTATAAATAAGTTAGACATGAATAAAATTAAGAATTATTTTAATTTTTTTTAGTACTTACAACCATCAATGCGAGAGGTGGAAATGCTTAAAATCTTTGGCCAATTTTCCCATGTATGGAGTCAATTCGGACGTGGTAATGCGAAACACAGCAGCCAAATGCTCGTCAGTTATCTGCGACCTCAACTCCGACTTATTCCTCTTCATCAAAGAAAATATATGTTCGCACGTGCATGTGGATCCAAATAAAGCCAACATTTTCCTTGCGAAATCTTTTAAGTAACAAAATTTTGCATCGTTCAAAGATCTAAAAATGCGAAGAGTCTCTCAGATTTAAATTTTTCTTTCAGAATATTGTCACTCTGTAAGTCTATGATTTCGAATTGAAGATCAGGAGAAACTTTTTCAACATCGGTAGAAAAGGGATTGGAGAACAAATTAATTTCATTTTCTAATACCTTAAAATCTTGAAAACGGCCACAGAACTCTTTGTGTAGATTAGAAAGTACTTTGCTGTATACTTCTGCTATTATTGAATTCACTTCAATCTTTTCTAGAGTGTGGAACTGAACATAATTCCCGTTCTTAACTTGTTTGGAAAACAAAACAGCTTTAATTTAAAACCTTGAATTTCTGAATACATTTCATGAATAATTCTGTTTTTGCCTTGGTGATATACGTTTAGGTTATTTAATTGGTCCATAATATTAGTAAGAAAGCCAAGATCTGTCTTCCATTTTTCATCCTTCAGCTCTGGAAACTCCATCTTTGGTTTTCATTTCCAAAAACATAATTTCTTCCTGCAAGTTCCACACGCCTTTCAGAACTTTGGCTAAGCTCAACCATCGAACATCTGAATGGTATGGGGTATCTTGTTGTCCTGCGCCCACATTTTCTAGCAAAGAGACGAACTGTCGATGATTCAACCCTCTTGCTCGAATGAAATTGACGACTTTTACAACCGTATTCACCACATGATCCATACGAAGAATACTTTTACTTAGTGTCTCCTGATGAATAATGCAATGTAGATGCAGAATATCTCGATCGGGAAATTTTTTCTTCACCCTACGCTTAATTATTTTCAGAAGTCCGAAATTCTTCTCTGTCAAATTAGGTGTCCCATCAGTAGTGACACTGATCAACCTGTTCCACGGCAAATTCAATCTCTAGAGGGATTCTGACACTCTTCCAAAAATATCTTCTCCCCGTGTTGTGTCTTTCATAGACTCCATGGATAACAATTCTTCGGTTACCTCGAAATTTTCATTCATTCCTCTTATAAAATAAGGAACTGTGCTGTCTCTCTTACATCGGTACTATCGTCCAGAGCTAGCGAATACCAGACGAAAGATTTACCTGCTACCTTCAACTGGCCATAAAAGTCGTTATTTATCTCTTCTACACGATGGGCAGTTGTTCTCCTGGGTAAGGTAATATTTTCAAAATTTGTATTTTGATCAGGACACATTATTTCAGCCACATCGACCGTACATTTTTTTAACAAATTCACTGTCTGAAAGCGATTTACTGAACTTCACAACATTATACACCACAGCAAAATTTGCGCGAGTCGCAGATTCTTGCAAGTTATTCCGTGACGTGAAGACGCTTTGTTGTTTTCTCAGTTGTGATAATAAATCGGCGGCCTTTTTCGCTCTTGCATCGAATGATAGATTAGTAAAAAGTCCCTCATGCTAATATGTAAAATGTCGTTTTAAATTGTACTCTTTAAATACGGCAACTGTTTCATGACAAATGAGGCACATTGCTTTTAAGTTAAACTCCGCAAAAAGATATTTCTCCGTCCAAGCCTTTTTTAAAATTCTACCCCCGTTTTCTCCTCTTCTTTTCTTCTGAGTTTTCATTCTGCAAGGATGAAACACATGATTTGCTTTATGATGACAGCGCGTGTACGATACAAGTAGGTACATCAACTAATTTGATACGACCACCTACGCTATTATGAATGTGCTTTTGGGTAGACTCGTAGCACGGCTCACATTTCTAACAAGGACTTCATTAACATTAAGATAAAGTAGCTATTGTGGAGGAGAAAACGTTTTCTAGTGTGTGTGGTAATTACATGCTGTAGGAGAAGTAAACAATGTAAATCTAACGGCTGCCACTCGTCTCGAGCAATATGTACGTACTTATTGACGTGAGAAAGTTACAAAGTTTAAAAGAAGAGATATTTCGACTCTGTTGAGCACATACAGTTTCCTTTTATTTGGCTTGTAAAATTTAATTTTGTTAATTACAGTTTCTTCGTGAAACCGAGAAAAATGGAATTCATTGCAGCCAAACGCCGCTGAAACCTAAGATCAAACTCTTTCTTCGTGTTTCCTGAGGTATGTATTATGAATGTGAGCTTTCGATTACAGGATTATTTTGCATATTGCAAGAAGCAACAAAGGCTTCAAATCAAAGCGGAAAATAATCCTTTAGCAAAAAATGTTTAAGTGGAAATGGCAGACAATATATTTGACATAAGTTTTACCCGATGAAATATTAGTCGAGAATCATCTAAGAAAAATTATTTTATCGAGCAGAAGATTTCTGTGCTTAGTATATAAATTTCAATCTCACAAGATCCTCGCGGGCCACATTAAATGCCCTCGCGGGCCGCATGTAGCCCGTGGGCAACGGTTTGCCCATAACGACATTTATCAATTTTGCGAATAATAACAGCGTAGATGATCCTTGGACGGAAATTTTGCACATCATTCGCGAAGGGCTAAAAACCTTTGTCCCAACCAAGCCAGTTCGTGATCGTGGATGAAACCGAAGCTTCGCGCCTTGCTCAAGAAACAAAGACGGCATCACACGCGCATAAAGCACCTTAAACAAGTTTGTAGGGATCACGCGAACGAATATTTAATAAACAGAAACAGTCGTAAGTGTGCAAGAGACGAAGCGCGTAAGGAATTCGACGCCTACCGATCCACATTGATCGCAGATTCACTCAAAGAATTTTGGCCGTACGTGCGAAAAGTTACGGTGAAAGTGTGCGCGACTTTTATTAAGGCCAGTAATTATCTCAAATTGGTTCTTCGAAAATTGAGTGACGTAGAAATAACCGAAAGCGGTATCGTTAAATTACTAAGTCAGGACCATAAAAGAAAATCGCCAGGGCCTGCATACATTATAAACTCGTTAGCAAACGAATTAGCTCCGTACCTTAAGATCGTATTCACAAAATCTTTAGATGAGTGTGTAGTTCCTTTGATATGGAAAACAGCCCACGTTACACTAATGCTTAAAACGGGAAGTAAATTAAAAGTGGAAAACTACCGTCCTATATCGTTGACGTCAATCTTCTGTAAAGTTTTTGAGCACATTATCGGTAGCTCAATAATGCGATTTCTCGAAAGCAAAGATGCGCTTAATAGAAACATGGTTTCCGGAGAGGCAGGTTATGCGAGACTCAGTTAGCTCTACTGACACAAGATATTGTGAAAGCAGTGGATAAAGGAATAGGAGTTGATGCAGTATTTTTAGACTTTAGGAAAGCCTTCGACGCCGTTTCTCACGTGAAAATAGTTCAAAAATTAAGGGCTTATTCAATTAACGAGAAAATTGTAAATTGGATCACCTCGTTCCTTTCGGATAGAACCCAGAGAGTAGTTCTCGATGGAGTTGCATCAGACGTAGTCAAAGTGACTTCCGGCGTTCCTCAGGGAAGTGTAATCGGACCTCTGTTATTCTTGATATATATAAACGATTTTGCGGATAATATAAAGCAGTGGTTCCCAAACTTTTTCGAGCCACCGCCCTCTCGGTTCCATAAACTCATTCCCAGTGCCCCCCACCCTAACCTATAAAAGTATTATTCAGAATGGCGGGTTGCACGACCCACTGAGGAAGATAATAACTCAATAAAACTCAAAACAGTAACGATTAATTGCACATTTACTCAAAATCCAGTTAAAGCTTTTTATTTTAATTAATTCAACAAATTTAATGAACTTGATCCAGTGATGCCAGCTTTTCAAAGTCTGATGAATCATTTAGCAAGAGTCATAGGACTGCATTTGGTAACTACTTCACTGTTCTGTAAATGCATAATGCGATGGATGGGCTATATGAAGTGATACCAGTTTCCCAATGTCTGGTTTAAAGTCACTTACAATTAGCAGGAGTCTTAAATCACCAGGTTCAGTAATCTGGAGTCGATTTCTTTGCTTGGAGAGAAGTTGGATGACCACACTAAAACCACGTGTCACCAAATATGATGTTGGAAAAGCGACAAGGAGCTTCTTAACCACTGCCGATAGTGCAGGATAGTGATCAGAAATTTCCTTCTGTAACCAAAACTCTTGGTAAGAGTTCCTAAACTTTGGTTTCAGCACAATATCATTTTGCAACTCAATTAGTTCTTCCTCTAATACCCCAACTTCCTCAATATCTGAAAAATGATTTGTCACCCAATCTGGAATTCCCATCAAAAGAAGATCCTCAAATCGCTCAGACATATCTTTATGCAGCATATCCAAATGGTCACAAAAAACTTGCAGATAGTCATCTTGTATCCCACCTTTCTCTTCTAGCTTTGATTTTATTAACTGCAGTAATGACTGTGTGTAATGACTTGTGCAGGCGATCACTGAGGGTTTTTGCATCCAGATGTTGGCGATGAATGACACAGTGAATGGTAAAGACGTTTGGTACTGCTTTTATCAAGTAACACACCCACGGTAGCGACCAGTCATTGATGGTGCTCCATCAAATACAAAAGCAAGTATATTAGTAAGCGGGATTTCCTTGTATTTGAAGAACTGCTCAACAACACGAAATATTGACACCCCTTTAGTATCTGTTTGCAAATAACAACTCTTGAGCTAAACTTTTAATTTTTATAAAGCGCACATAAGCGAGAAGCAAAGATTCACTGCCTGGTAAAGTTGACTCATCCAGCTGTAATGCAAATTCTGTTGTCCTTAGTATGCTGCACAATGTATCTTCCACATTCTCAGCCATTTCATCTATGCGTCTTTGCACTGAAGTGTTGCTTAGAGGAATCGTCTTAATTATATCATGTGGTGACTTATGTGAAACAGTACTCAGAACCTCACTAACTGCTGGTAGGATGAGTCCTTCACCAATTGTATGCGGCTTTCCAGACTTAGCAATCAACAATGAAATTTTGTATGATGCAGGCAAACCATCAGTGTTTTGTTGTGAAGCATTGCAAAAAATTCTTGACAGTATTGGCCGCTTTTGCAATTTGTCACGAGGTGATTGAAAAAATGTTAAGTTATTGTCTGCCTTGTCAGGATGTGCCTTCTTCAAATGTTCAATCAGTCTGGCAGGTTTCATTGCCTCATTAGAAAAGACCTTTTCGCATATTAGGCACATTGGCAGCTGCTTCTTTGTTGGCGCTGGTATAAATCCATACTTCAGATATTCCAAACTATACTGTCAACATTTCTTCTTTGATTTTTCTGCTTCTGCATTCTTACTAACGAAAACATTAGGGCGAAGGAAATTTATAGCATAACAAATTTATATACAGGGTTTATTTAAATTCATCCGACAAACTTCTAGGGCTTGTAGATGGGATCGAGATATTTTCCGAAAATTTAGTCCGAATTGTCTGCGTCGGCTCATTACCGAGATACAGGCCGATGAATGTACCGTTGCCCCTGTAGGGTTTGCAACTGTCTCAGCCTCTCTGTCGCTGCTTGTAGTTGCGTAGTTGGGACTGCTATGCGATGTTCGACGTGACTGCACATCCTGATTTCTCGATCAGTAGCCGGAAGTTATTAGGTTCATTTAATTACATAAGACACTGAGAGGGCAGGATATAAACAGTCGTTACGTCCTAATGTGCAAATAGCATGGGACGGTAAATATCGTTTTCTTCATTGGTAGGAATGAAGTTTCAAAACGTGGCTTAAGATCCCTTACGCAATTGATGGAAGTCCCTTAGTGTACCTCGATGGTGAAAACGGACAAGAGTGGGAAATTTAATCTTGCAAAGGTAACATTGATATGATGATGATCAGGCCTTTCAGCATTAACATGGAAACTACAGCAACTGTTCAAAGTGACGACCACCGACTTTATTGCATAGCCCGCAGCGACGCACCAATGACTGTCGCACTCGCTCGAAATTACCAGGTATGTTGTCGCATTGTCTGGATCCTGGGCAGAAGATCATCTTCTCGCTATACTGAAGTTACGTAGACGAGAGACATGAGATGTTCCCAGACGAAAAAGTCAAGCGGATTTAGCTCTAGTGAGCGAGCAGACCAGGAAACAGGACCATCGCGCCTAATCCACCGCGCAGGGAAAACAGCGTTCAGGTACTCTCGTGCATCCATGCTGACATTTCCTAGGGCCCAAACGTGCATGAACCACATCCTTCGGCGAATGTCTAAGGGCACATCCTCTAGCAATTCTGGCAGTGACTGCTCCAAAAAATCTCTGTAGACCGGTCCCATCAAGCGTACAGGAAGTATGTAGGGCCTATTAAAAAATCATGAACAATACCACACCTGACATTGATGGAAAATCTTTCTGATGATGGCCTTGTTCGACTGCCGCATGCGGGTTTTATTCGGCCCAAACAGGGCTGTTATGGCTGTTGATAATACTCTCTCGAGTGAAGGACGCCTCGTCTGCGTAGAGCACGATGCTGGGGAACCGGGGCTCTGCAGCACAGCGCTGGAAGGACCACTGAGTAAAATCCTGTCGCCTGAGGTAGTCTGCTGGACTCATTGCCTGCATTTTTTGCAGATGATACGGGTGTAGCTTCTACTCATGCACAATCTGCCAAACGGCAGTGTGAGATGCATGCATGGCGTGCCCAACACGGCGCGCGCTGGTTGACGGTTCGTCAACAACCATATCCAAGACCGTTTCCTCAAAGCGCGGACTGCGGACAGTCCTCCTTCGTCTACAATCATGCCTGTTGACCTTCATCGAGCCAGTCTCTCTTAGCCGCCGATTTATGGACGCAAACGTGCTGTGGTGCGGAAGTGGACGATTAGGAATGTGTCCCTGATACAGCCGCTGAGCCTTGCCGCCATTTCCGTCTGCTGCACCGTAAGCAAGGCATATCTGTCATTTCCTCTCACGTATACGCATCCATTGCTGAAGTCTCTCATGCACTAATGGAAACAGACTCACAACAGAGACGTGGTGACACGTGCCAGGCTAACAAGCTACTGATCGAGGAATCAAGGAGTGCAGTTCAATGCGGCCGAATCAGTCATGCTGAACCGCGCATAGCAGTCCCAACTATGCAACTACAAGCAGCGACAGGGGCACTTTATCATACAGAATAGAAGCTATGAAGAAATGGTTGACATTTCACATTAATTACGGGCCGTTTATTCTAAGCAATTTTAAAAACAATTTGATTTTCTAAATAACGGCCGTTACGATTTTTGTCAAGTATCCTATAGTTATTGACGCTGATGTTTATAACGATTCAACATAGTTCGTATTGTTCAAAAGATAACTAAATGACGCATTCGTATATGAGAAAGTTTGTACAGTATATGTTGTGTCCATATTATATTGAAGTTCAACCTTGAAAACCTCCGATCAAAGAGAAATTATTATGTAAATGAAATGTAAAACAACAGTGATGACAAGTACATGACACCATAATCTTTTATAACGAATAATTAGTCTGAAATTTTTATTGTCTTATCCTTTTAAGGCCGCCTATTTTGTACAGTAAAAAGATATTATTTTTGAGTTTTTTTTATTTTTACTTATTTTGATATTTGTTTTAGTCTTCACCTAAAAATATGTGAATCGAGCATATTTGCCAAATTCAGAGTTTTAATCTCGATTCTTTCTTGAGTTATTCGCATTTTTATAGCAAGCTAGGGTTGATGTGTGACAAATAAACAAAAAAATTAATTAATTAATGCGAAGGGAAGTTATGTAAAAGTCTTTAAAAAAGAAAGAAAGAAAGAAAAGCTTCCATATTCACTAATGGACTATGCAGCAATTTACTTACACCATTTACCTTAAATAGAATGTCGTGCCAAACTGTTGAGAAAAGGCAAAAATATGTCTTTTATAAATTACGCGAGAAAATTAATCTCAATTTACTAGATGTTGGATGTTCAGCGCATATTTTGCATAAAGCTATGAAGTCGGGAGCTGAGAGATTATCTTTGAATGTAGAAATGGTCGTGGTAAAAATACTGTCATACTTTTCACCTTCGTACCGAGCGACTGAAAAATGTTAGTTCTCTATTAGATTTGCAGTATGAAAAGTTATTGACCCATTCAAAAATTCGCTGGTTAAGTTTATACAATGCGGTTGATAGAGTATTAAAAATGTTCGAATCACTGAAAGCGTATTTCTTTTCAGAAGGAAAGTCCCCAAAATGTATTGTGAATTTTTTTGAATCACCAGTAAATGAAGCATACTTCCATGCAATGCTTAATAATTTTGGTTTATGTAATAAACAAAATCTAAAAATTGAATGTTCGAAAAATTGCGTAATAGAGGTAATGAATTACGTGCATGAAACGATTGACATGCTTACATTACGCATTAACAAAAAATTTGTTCCTTTGAGTTTTATCGGATAGTAATATTCAGAAGGATGAAATAGAATCATTTAAAGAGGAAATATTTGACATGTACATAACAACCTGTGACAACTAAAAAATGGGTTGGACCTTTATTGCACTTGAAACACGTATATCGAATGGATGCTATTAAAAAGTTCCCCAGTTTGGGTAGAAGTGTAAGGAAGGTGTAAAAATGTTATTGACATGGGCTTTCAAGTTGACGAAAGTTTATTATTTAATCAATTTTGATTGCTTAAAAATTTGATTTCAAAAGAGATGAAAGATAGGAATGATGAGTGGATTAATAGATCTTGCTACGCCCAGTGGTCATATTGTATTTCAAAATTTGAATTTCTAGAGCAGACCTCAGAAATAGAGAAACTAGGTAACTTTCTGTTTGCCATTCCGGTACACAATGGAAATGTGGAAAGAATATTTTCACAAAGAGATATTCAATGGTCTGATGAACGATGAACTTTAATATGACCTGTAAAAGTTTTTATGACATGATTAAAACCAATGAAAATTTGATCAGAAGTACTTTAAAATATGATTGAAAACACCATTTTCACCTAATATGTTTTATTTTAATACTGCTTAATTAATCACGAAATATGTCATTTTACTGTTATTTCAATAAATTATAGTTTATATATTCTTTTGTAAACATATTTATTTGATTTTTAGAATATTCAAGAAAAAAATCAAAATAGCCATTGTCTCGGTTTTTTTTAGAAAATGTCCCGGTTTTTCCCTTTCAAAATTTGTTTCGTCCCGGTTGTTACCAGAAGCATCTAGTCACCCTACTCCGTGAGAATGGACACGCTTTCCCATCTGGCCGACCATGTCCCCCTCTCACGTTTCCGATTTAAAAGACCCCATTTAAAAGCATCGAACTCGTTTCCATGGTATCGGAGTTTCTCATTGTTGACATTTTGAAAAATTCTCGTTTTTTTCTGACAACAAACGAATTTTCAAGCTAATTCGCCAGTTTTGTGCTTCTCTCTCGGAAAATAATCTACTTAGTTCTTTCAGCCGCACAACCGTCTAACAACGGCATATGTTAATCCTTAGTTATTTAATAAAGCGCTGTTATGCGGTTAAATGGCTACGCAACTTGTTTCTTATAGGAAACTTTTTAATTTGAAAGATTAATTATTCCATAATCATTCCATGTGTAAATGTTTAAAGATTTTTCCTGATGCTTTCTCCTTTATATTTACATACCTGCCGAGTCTTCTCACCCATTCCAAATCGACCACTTTCACAGCTGCGTGACGCACGCAGCTATATTACAAGATTTAATATGTACGTATGTAGTAGGTAGGTACATTTATAGTATTAGGGGGAAAAGACAAGATAGCATATATTGTTCATTTCCATTGACAAATTCGCGTGGAAAACTAACACGCATTTTACTACATTATATTGTTGAACTGTTGTTAATCTGCCATTAAAGCGGATTGTTCTTACTTTATTAGTATGCAAATCCTAATATCTTGAGGTATTCTAATTTATGTAAATATCTACGTTAGGATAGCTACCGAATTAAGAAGAAAAGTCAAATTTTTACAACAGATTAAACTCTTCCATTGTCAGTTTTATGGTTTCGTGTTTTTCTATCCGTATAGATATTTTCTATGCAATAAAATATACTTAGAAATAGGCCATGACACGCAGAAATCATAATATTCCATCAATCCTAATCGTAATTAAATGTCAGTGGGACGCTTACAAATGAAACATTTTCTCATATCGCTCAATTTGAATCTTTATTTAAAAGTAGATACATATTATTGTATCTTTATTTAAAAGTACATATTACTGTATGTACTTATATATTCCGTTGGTAGTGAATGAGGGATATTCGATAACGTTTAAAAATTCGATTTCATCATACTTTGCATAATTAGTTTATCGCAGCCACATTTTCGTCATAATTCCACAATGACGTCACGAGGTTATGCCTCTCGAATATGTACATACAAGAAAAGAGCGAAAAAATAATCAGAATAGGAAGACTCGTAAATGAGTTCCTCTGATCCAGAAAGAATAAACGTTGTTTTCCAACATTTGCAGACAGGATTTCACTCTTTAAATTAACACGAATACTTCCATTTTCCTTATTCAGGCGCTAAGGCGCTACAAAGTTGCATATATTAACAGCTTAGGAAACAGGTCCGCCTTTAGACATAACTCGTTTAACGCAAACGATATAGTATACCGGAAGACCTTTGCGCTAAACAAACGGTACGGTAGATAACAAAGTGCATACTTATTAGGGACCGGTTCACTATAGCCCACGTTTTAATTTTTAAAGTTGACAAACAAAATATTACAAATAATAGTTGCAATTTTAAAGCACTTTCTGATTCTAGGTAAATAAACGCGTTTAATATTTGAGCAGCGTTTAAAACTTTGAAACCAACCGGCGTAAAATGTGTCAGAAGAATCGGAACCCTCTTTTCGGTTTAAAAGTTCAGATAGAACCTACGTCATCCTGTAACGTTTGAAAAATGTTCAGTAAAGTTCTAAAAGATTCTAAAATTCTATATAAATAAAGGATTAATTAGGTAATTTTAAACACTGAAAGAATGAGCAGTGGAATTTAACAGTCAAGTTGACTGTCGAAAGGATAACAACAGTTTTACATCAAATTAAAGACGAGAAAATAAATAAAGACTTTTAATAGCTTTCATACACATTAAAAAAAAGAAAAATAAATTGAAAATTGCTTTTAAAGCATTACTGAACAGAGTCGTATTAAAATGAGAAATTCACGAATTATTATTATTTATTTTTTCTCTGGGAAGTTTTCCGGCATTGTGTTTATACAGCGGAGGTAACTCAAGCTGCATAACATTATTTATTTTGATTTTTTTTTTGGTGGTCAGGTGATATTTCCTAAGAATCGTCCTATAGTTGAAGTTATGTGAATAATCACTGATTTTTGTAGTTTTATGTATAATTTGCTATTTAGTTCCAGTATGTTAATGCTGTTGTGAAGACATTTTGGGATGACAGCAATGGATGATAATACTATGGGAGTAATGCTTACTCTGTCTTGGTTCCAAATATATTTGACTACTTCTGCTAGTGTTGTGTATTTTTATATTTTTTCATTGAATTTCTTTTCTAAATTCGGTGTGTTTGGGATTGTTATATCTATCAAATATGTTTTTTTGTCTTTATTTTTATTAGCGTGATGTCTGGTTTGTTATGGGCTATTGTTTTGCCGGTTATAATTTCCCTGTTCCAGTATAATTTAACTTTTTCGTTTTCGAGTACAATTTCCGGTTTGTATTGGTACCATGGCGTGTTGTTTTTTTCTATTAGATTATATTTCTCACTTATTGCATACGTTATCGCGTCTTACTGTATATTCGGTTGGGACTAGTACGCTGCATCCGTTTCTTGTGTGTTCTATTGTCTCTGGTTGGATTTTGCATTTTCTACATTTATCGTCAGATACGGACGGATCTTTTATGATGTGTTCTCCTTATTTTTATTACTTGGTCTTGGATGGCTATATTAAAGCCTTCGGTTTCTACGAATAGTTGACCTGTGGTGAGCCATTTATTTGAACCTTCTGTATTTATGTGGTTTTGTGATAACTGGTACTGGTGTTTTCCATTTAATACCGTAATTTTCCGATTATAATATACAACCTATATAATACGCACCCATGTTTTCACGGGTGAAATGTGAAAAATCTCTTATCACTATGTATAACACGCACCTATTTTTTTGTAAAAGATCAATGTAATATTACTTGACAATGTGTAGTATCGGGACAGTTCTCGCCTTGCCGCCAAATGAGATACGTGTGAGAGAGTTTACAAGAATATCACGATACATTCTGACTCTCCCATTAAAGATCGTTACGCTGTTTAAAAAAGGATTTTGTCTCTATGTCGCCTTTTGTATTAATCTGGTCAGTTGGAATATGAGTTCGCGCTTTGCTGCCGAACTAGATATTTGTGATAAAGTTTACGAAAATATGACGTTACGTTCTGACTCCCGTTAAAGATCGATACAGTGTATAAAAACCTGTCTCAATGTTGCCTTTTGTATTAACCTGGTCGGTTGGAATAACAATTATACTTCGTTGACCTGAGGCCGGTGCTGGACTCATGTAGGGTACCCCTAAACGGTTCTGCTGTCCACTGCACGGCCGAGGCAGCGGATGCGGTAGCGCGTAGAGATTTGAACACGCTAGGGTTTTTTTAGGTTAGACGAGGATAACACCAATATATCTGTTAGAAAAGAGTCCGCCAACATTAACCGTAGGGAGTACAAGAACAGCGGTAGAGTGAGAAGTAGAAAAATAAAATTGTTAGATCAAGTGGCGGGGAAATCCAGAACGAAAATATCCGTATAAACACAATAAAAATTATTATTATGAACTTCCGAAGCATTCGAAAGAAACAGGCTGATTTTTGCCACTTAGTTAAAAGCCATCGTGCAGACGTTGTATTGGGAACTGAGAGCTGGCTATCGGGCGACATTAATTCTAACGAGATTTTCCCACCAGATTACGTGGTGTATCGCAAAGACAGGAGGGAAAGAGTCGGAGGCGGAGTTTTCATTGCCTTCAGAAAGAGTATATCAAGCCAATTAGAGGAGATTAACGTCAGCGAACACTGTGAAACGATATGGTGCTCCCTTCGTACGAGAAATGGTAAAAAATTATTTTTTTGCTCATTTTACCGCCCACCTGACTCGGGAGTCGAGAACATTAGAGAACTCAGTCGTACATTGCAGGTGATAGCTAGGAGAAAGAACGATCCAGTAATCATTCTTGGAGGAGATTTTAATCTTCCATCGATCGATTGGAAATCCGTAGCCTATGTTAGTGGTGGAAAGAATAGAGAAGCTTGTCGTGAATTAATCGAAGCGTTTACTCTAAACTCTCTAGAGCAAATCGTCAACAAGCCGACGCGATATGACAAAAACGGAAACGGAAACATATTAGATCTGCTAGCCACTACCCACCCACTATCGACTAGAAACCTACAAATCGACGACGGCATAGGTGATCATAAAATAGTAACTGCCGACTTCAAATATACCCCTGCGACAATAGATAAGCCAACGCGATTAGTCTATATCTTCAGTAAAGCAGATCTCCCAGGTTTAAAAAGTTATGTTTCAAACCAAAAAGCGACATTTATCAATTTTGCGAATAGTAACAGCGTAGATGACTCTTGGACGGAAATTCTGCGAATCATTCGAGAATGGATAAAAACGTTTGTCCCGACTAAAGCAATTCGTGATCGCAAGGACCCGCGGTGGGTGAAACCGAAACTCCTTGCCTTGCTCAAGAAACAAAGACGGCATCACGCGCGCATAAAGCATCTTAAAGAAGTGGGTAGGGACCACGCGAACGAGTATTTAATATACAGAAATAGTAGTATGTCTGCAAGAGACGGAGCGCGTAAGGAATTTGACGCCTACCGATCCACGACACTCTCGGTTTCACTAAAAAACGACTCGAAAGAATTTTGGTCGTAGGTGCGAGAAATTCGAGGAGGTCAGTCCACAGTACCTCTTCTACGTACAGACAACGGTGAAAGTGTACACGATTCATTTACTCGGTTCTTCGAAAATTGCTTCACAATAGACAGCGGTGATTTCATTGATTTCCGTACTCGTATAGACTCAAATATGAGCGACATAGAAATATCCGAAAGCGGTATCGTTAAATTACTAAGTCAGGTCCATGAAAGAACATCGCCAGGGCCTGAATCCATACCTGAATTTATTATAAACTCGTTAGCAAACGAATTAGCACCGTACCTTAAGATTCTATTCAGAAAATCTTTAGATTAGGGTGATATGGAAAACAGCCCACGTTACACCAATACATAAAACGGGAAGTAAATTAAAAGTGGAGAACTACCGCCCTATATCGTTGACTTCAATCTTCTTTAAGGTTTTTGAGCACATTATCAGTCGCTCAATAATGCGATTTCTCGAAAGCAAAGATGCGGTTAAAAAAACATGGTTTCCGGAGAGGCAGGTTATGCGAGACTCAGTTAGCTCTACTGACACAAGATATTGTGAAAGCAGTGGATAAAGGAATAGGAGTTGATGCAGTATTTTTAGACTTTAGGAAAGCCTTCGACACCGTTTCTCACGTGAAAATAGTTCAAAAATTAAGGGCTTATTCAATTAACGAGAAAATTGTAAACTGGATCGCCTCGTTTCTTTCGGATAGAACCCAGAGGGTAGTCCTCGATGGAGTTGCATCAGACGTCGTCAAAGTGACTTCCGGCGTGCCTCAGGGAATGTAATCGGACCTCTGTTATTCTTGATAGTATATATAAATGATTTAGCGGATAATATAAAGTGTAAAGTTAGACTCTTCGCGGATGACACACTTGTGTATGGAGAAATCAACACAATACACGATTAGGAGAATTTGCTAAAGGACCTTCAGGCTATTACGAAATGGTGTAAAGATTGGCAACTCGATCTGAATATAAAGAAATGCGCGACAATGAACTTCACGCGCTCCACGAATTTCAACCGTTACCCGTACCAAATATCTGAAGTAAAGCTAAAATACATCAATAGCTACAAATACCTAGGAGTAATTCTCAGTAGCAATTTTTCTAGTAGAGTGCATATCAAAACCGTTATAGCATCAGCAAACAGAATTCAAGGGCTTTCCTCTAGAGTCCTGCGGGGATGCCCCTCGAACGTGAAGGAAATCGCATTCTTTTCCCTAATACGACCCATCGTGGAATACTGTTGCGCCGTCTGGAACCCTTTCGAGGAGGGCCTAACTAGAGAGCTCGAAATGTTTCAGCGTAAAGCGGCTAGATTTGTAAAAGGAGAATGTCGGTATGATGCGAGTGTATCAGAGATATTGAGGGATCTGAAATGGCAGACGTTGAAGAGTAGAAGAATTGATTACAAAAGGAAACTATTTGAAAAATTCGAAAGCTCCGAATTCGTTGAAGACGTACGCGGCATAGTCGTCCCCATCGGTGTTAGTGAACGTAATGTTAGATCACAGTGCAGGAGAAAATATCTCGAAATTACCGCTAGAACAGAGTAATACTACAGATCCTTTTTCCCAGACGCGATAAGACAATCCAACAGAGGAATTAGTTAGAGTTCACTTGGTGTTGTGACACCCCCTGCCAAACGCTTCTAGCGGCTTGCAGGGTATTGATGTAAATGTAAATGTAAATGAACAGTTCGATCTTTGCTGCCCAGCGACATCGTTCATACAAGGCGATCGAGGTGTGTAAAATGTTCTCAGCGACGCAATTTATGTAGACGATGAGAGGGAACAAAAGATCGCCGATTAACTGTTTGAGGACAGTGAGGGGAGTCGTAATGAATTCCTAGGCTTTAACAGCTAAAGTAAATAAATAAATATTCTTATTTTTGTTTTTAAAAACAATATTTAAAGGAATGTTATAGAAATGCATTGATAAGTAGGATTTATTTGTAAAAACGTTTGAAAATATAAATTATTTCCGTACTGAAAAAAGTTGTATGCATTTATAACCATATATAATACGCACTCAAACTTTTTTCAACTATTTCGACAAACAAATGCGTATTATAATCGGAAAATTACGGTATTTTATTTCTCCAGGATTTTATATTTTGGTCTTCTGTTGATATATAGATATTTTCATAATGCTGGTTTTGAAGTTTTAGTCCTTGGCTGAATTATCAATTGCAATTATGGCTCTATGTAACTTGCTGTCTTCTCTTGAGTAAAAGTATCGCCTGAGGTTTTGTATTTGTTTGTGGTGCAGGTTCTTGATATCGATGCATCCACGCCCTCCTTCTTTTCTTGGGGGAGTGAATCTCTCTACGGCAGGTGAATGCCAAATTTTTTACGTTATAATTATTAGCGCTCTTGAGGATGAAATACATAATTATTATATGAATTACAATAAATTAAGATAAGAGCGATCGCTTTAAAAAGAAAGTCCAAATCTTACATACAAGGGAGAGAGTGTATTAAAATACAAAGGGAAAACATTATTACAATATTTTACCTCAGCCTAGAATGAAATATGAAATTACTAATTTTTTATTTCTTTACGATTAAAAACAAAAAATCTGGGACCAAGTTTTACCGCATGTTGTAAAAACGTGAACTTATAGAAGCATTCGAATTTCCTCCTTTCAAAGCGATATGGTGATCCAAAGAAAAATGCATTAATATTTTCAGCGTATATCTGTGCCTTTATTGAATCACTTGACTTATGTCTGGTGCAAAACTTTCATATTTTGCGCATATGAGACTTTTTCTATTTCACATCTCCTGAAGGTCTAATTTATCATCTTAGTAAAGCGTAACAGAAACGTTTAGCAGACCCTGTTCCTATTTATTCTAAGGAAGAAAATTTGAAATCCCGAGAAAATCATGTAACATAGACCAATGACAATGAAAACAATCATATTTTCATCGCCGTTGCTTTATGTTTAATATTTTATGGGCCCTGTAGACTATTTGAAAGGGATAGCAGAAAGGTCGGAGTCACTGTATGTGTTGTAATTCGGAAAGGCACTTCGATTTCAAATTTCCCTCCTAAAAAGCTTAAGGCAAGTCGCAGCGCTTATGTTGGTACCTCTCACTCTCCCTTCCTTCCTCCCCCACCCTCTACCTCGCTCGTTTCCTAACTCCGTTGATATGTATAGTGGAATTTCGTTTAGAAAACGCCAATAATCAGCATTTTCACCGCAATGCAGTGATATAACTTTCAATCGTCTTATTTGAAAAAAGTATTGCAATTTTGCAATTATAAATCGGTAATTTCACCACCCGCTGTGAAGGTAGACTACACAGAGCTATGGTCGCGGACTGAGTCGGAGCAAGGAACGCTAATCCTCACTAATGTCGGTCTAACGCGAAGAGCTGGTAGTCTTGCGAAACATGGCCCCGGATCTGCTACATAAACCAAATTTCGTCTCGATGCTATCTGGCTATAGGCAATACATACATATGTATTTGGCACACTGGTAAAAACCCACCTAGGCTCACTCATCGGTAAATTTGTATGAAAGTAATTCGACGCATAGGCTAAGCGTACGTAGGCAATCTTCCTCGGATAAGATTTTCACGTGAACTTGAGATTGCGCGGGTAATAATTTATCCTCCATTTCGACGGTTGTGGAGTACGTTTCCCCATAAAGTCAACAACAGTACTTGTTTATTCGGTAATGTACTTATTTTGGTGATATTATACTGATTTCGACTTCAGGCCCTGAAAAACACCGTGTAATAGGAAACCGCTTTATAGGATACCTTAACCCTATGGGAAATGGGGGTATTGGCCTGTGCATTTAAGTTTTGTTATTAAAACTTCGAATAATATGCTAAATTACGTAACAATATAATAATAAATCTATATATATATATCCCTTCCAACTGCCTCAGTTCACTGCCTCAAAGTCGGCGGAAGGGTGTAAACGGAGGCTAAAGGGCGAAGAACAGTGGTGTCCTCGGACACCGGTAGGTTCAACCATGCTGTGAAGTCTTTCTGCAATATCTCCGGCCAAAGTGAAAGAGGTACTCACCAACCCGCTCTGGGCCAGCGTGGTGTTTTAAGGCCCACAATCCCCCCTTGACATGTACACTCATAAAAACGGCCCTCATTCTCCGGAGGCTGGATTGCCTCTGACCGTGGCAGTGGTCAGGAACAAGGCAGGAAGGCAGAAGGTGCTAAGAATCCCCGGAGGTTAAACGCCCACTGCCACTCTTTCTCATCCTTACCCAATTCCTTTAACCTCAACCTAACTACCTTTAACTGCCGGACTTTGTCCAGTGAAGATAAATTTCAAGAGCTCCAAGAACAACTGGAGAAGATCAAGTGGGACATTTTAGGACTTAGTGAGGTGAGAAGAAACGGTGAAAGCCTATTGGAGTTGAATAGTGGACAAATATTTTATTACAGGGGAACTGACACAGGAAGAACAGCAGGTGTTGGATTCATCATCAACAAAAAATTGAAGAATAATATGGTGGAAATGGAAAGTTCATCCGAGCGGGCAGCTAGACTAGTGCTTCAAATAAATAAAAGATATCAACTTCAAATAGTCCAAGTTTATGCGCCAACGTCATCATCCTCGGATGAGGAAGTGGAAGATTTCTACCAAGAAGTTGGAGAATTGCACGACAAAGGAAGCTGCCATCTAAAAGTGGTCATGGGTGATTTCAATGCCAAGGTAGGAGAACAAAAGGAAGACGACAGCGCAGTTGGAAAATGGGGCTATGGAGACAGAAATGAACGAGGGGACCGACTTGTAGACTTTGCTGAATGTACTAGTCTATATATAATGAACACTTTCTTCAAACAGAATCCCAATAGAAAATGGACATGGAAAGGACCCAATGGTACCAAAAACGAAATTGACTACATAATAGTCAATAAGAAGCAATTGGCAGAAGACTGTTCCATCCTCAACCAGTTTAAATCTGGAAGCGACCATCGCTTGGTAAGATGCAGAATAAAATTCAACTCCAAGTTAGAAAGACAGAAGCTTTTAAAGAAGCCTAAGTCTATTACCAACACGCAGATGCTAAAAGAACGAAAAGAAGAATTTCAGCTCCAACTGAAAAATCGATTCAGTGCACTGGAAGACCAAGAAGTTGAATCCCACTTTATAGAGATACTCAAGGAAACTGCTGAAGAAATAGGAGGAACAGTTAAAACAAAGCCAGAGAAAAAGTTGACTGAAAAAACAAGACCGCTGATGGAAAAACGAAGGAAAATGTTAATTACCTATGATCCTAAAGAAATGATCCATTTTGCAGAACTAAACAAAACTATAAGGAAGTGCATCAAGGAAGATGTGAAAAAATATAATTATGAGCTAATCGAGAAAGCCATAGAAAACAATAGAAGTTACAAGAAAATGAAGCAACATCTCTCGATCGGAAAGAGACAGCTGATGGCCTAGATGCTAGAAGACGGCTCCATGACCCATAGTACAAGAATTTTACACCAAGCTGTATGAGGATCCTCTAGGAAATGAGGAAGTAAATGATGATGCAAACATGCCCACCGAAGAGGTCCCAGGTATCCTTCCAGAAGAGGTGAGACACGCAATCAGAAGTATGAAGAATGCAAAAGCATCTGGAATGGATGGTATCACAGCGGAAGTATTCAAAGCAATAGGTAATCATACGGAAACAATTCTCGCTAAGATTTTTAATTCCTGTCTGAGGAAGAAAAGGATACCAGAAACATGGAACCACGCATGTATTATCCTTCTGCACAAGAAAGGTTCCAAAGAAGACTTGAATAACTACAGACCGATCAGCCTACTCCCAACAGACTACAAAATATTAACCAAAATACTCACTATGCGCCTTCAAAACCATCTTGATGCTGCCCAACCCAGAGAGGAAGCTGGATTTGGCAGTGGGTATAGCACGATGGACCACATCCAAGTCGTGGGAGAGGTAATCAGTCGGACTAACGAGTATGAATTACCTCTATGTATGTGCTTTATCGACTACGAGAAAGCAATCGACTCTGTCCGAACTTCGTCGGTGTTACGTGCACTAAAGAAACAAGGAGTAGAAGAAACGTACATAACCTTGATCAAGAATATCTACGAAAATGCGACAACATCTGTCCAGCTGCATGAAGAGACGAGTGCCTTTAAGGCCGAAAAGGGAGTGAGAAAGGAGATACTATGTCCCCTAAGTTATTTACAGCAGCTCTAGAGGAAGTATTCAAAACGCTAGACTGGGAGGAAAAAGGCATAAAGGTAAATGGAGAATATCTGAGTCACCTGCGCTTTGCAGATGATATCATACTATTGGCAGGGAGCGCAGAAGAGCTCCGTAGAAGAACTGAAGAGCTTGAACAAGCAAGCCGAAAAGCTGGACTTAAGATGAATCTTAATAAAACAAAGGTTATGTACAACTCCTTCACAAATTCTGAGAAGATACATATCAACGGAGCAGAACTCGGAGAAGTAACCAGCTATGTTTACTTAGGTCAACTCATCACTGCTGATGGTTCGCTTCTTGGAGAAATCAACCGGGGAGTGAAGATGGCATGGAGTGCTTTTGGCAAGAATGCGAACATCTTTAAATCAAATATTCCAGTCTTCCTAAAAAGGAGACTGTATGACCAATGTGATCTGCCTGTTCTGACATATGGTTGTGAAACATGGACCATGAATGCAAGAATGATACAGCGCCTGCAAACAACACAGAGGGGCATGGAGAGATGCATGTTAGGGATCACCCGAAGAGACAGCAAGAGGAACGACTGGGTAAGAAAGAAGACGGGAGTCTGTGACGTGATTAGAAGAGTGAAGGTGTTAAAATGGCAGTGGGCGGGCCACATTGCTAGAAGAAATGACCAGCGTTGGACGTCCAGTGTCATCGAATGGATCCCAAGAAACATCAAGAGACCGAAAAGAAGACCGAAAGACAGGTGGGACAGAGAGCTTGTTAAGTTCTTGGGGTTGACAGGGAAAACTGGAAGAGTCTGGGGGAGGCCTTCATCCGTCAGTGGACTGAAAAAGGCTGATGATGATGATGATGATATATATATATATATATATATATATATATAAATGTTAAATAGTTACAATTTTGTTTAATAAATTCGATAAATAGAATGAAATTTGGTGTAATATAGTAATACATGTGTATAAATTACATAAATTTCACCTGGCGCGCATGCTGTAATATAAATCGTTAATAAGAAGAGCAGAAATTGTTCTTCGAAAATCGAGTAAACGTAAAGCCTTGATTCTAGGATACTTTGTCTACACTTTATAGATTGCGAATACGTGGACCAGCGCTCTAGGATACTGCATTATAGGCGTCACGACTGTAATAATTGTTTGCTATACTGCATTAACAATAATAACTTATCTCGCATATCAGCATATTTAAATCCTCAATTTCTTTCTCTCTTCCTATCACATAAAACGCTGTTTACGTAGCTATTTGAGTAGTTTAATTTGATACTCCTTAATAGATTGAACTTTATCATAGAGTACATATTTGTAAAAAAATCGATACAACATACACTGTACAAACTTTCTCATATATGGGTACTAATGCGTCGTTTAGTTATCTTTAGAAAATGAAAATCGTATGAGCCTGTTTTTCGAAAATCCAATTTTTGTTAAATTTGCCCAAGAATAAACTAGCCTTACTTTCATTGATTGAGAAAAATAGAATGCGTAGTATTATTCAAGACGTAAACTCAAGTAACTGTACGGAATTTGAACAATATCGTTACAGCCATTTTCGAGAAAATCGGATTGTTGTTAAAAATGCGTAGAATAAACTACTCTTAATTATTGATCAATGTCAACCATTTCTATGTATACTCTGCTCAGTATGATAAATGCCTAAGTACGAGATTTCATTCATCTTCGTTCTACCGTCTAGGCTCCAGAGCCAGTAACAGACAGACAGACGGCACTGCGAAAACCACTTTTTCGGATTCAGAGACACCTAAAACGTATATTTCCGTAAAAATCTCGAGGTCGATTTTTTTTCGCGAAAACAATACTTTCTCGATACTTCGTATGAGAAAGTAATAATAATAAACATGTTTTTATAGATTGCAAAGTCGTTATTCAAAATTTCAGTAGGGAATATCGTACTGATTTTTCTCATTTATCCAGTGAAAGATTAGATGATATTTGAAACCTGAATGTTAGATTACGTATTACCGTACTTATTCAAATTCAAAACGATTATTTTTCGGAATTTCGATCATATAAAATCGAGTTGTCTTAAATTAGAGTGCCAAGTAAAATTGCGCGTTGAATCGATCCTTTATGCCATGAATGAAACGAGGCAGAAAATACTTTGATGTTTGTCGCAAATTTAGGACTAGAATTTCAATGCATAGCATCGTAATAAGTATTTTGTCTCGTTCATTTAGAATGGAATGCCACAAAGTAAAAAGCCAACATCATCATCCTGTTTTCGCAACGGTTAATAGAATTGTGCCTTTATAAAATCAAACGATGGCGTAATTATCAGTAATGCCACATTCAATGGTGGCAGCCATCGCTTTTCTAGTTTTTCGTGATATCTTGTCATCTCAACTTTAAAATGGCATATCGTGCGGAGATAGAAGGTGCGATAGAATAAGAGGAAGTTGTTAAGGGCGATGGGAAAGTTTCAAGCTGATGCAACTAATAACTGTGAGCCAATAGAAAATTGAAGGTCACTAAGACAGTCAAAACAGGAACTTAAAATGATAAAGCTACACGGAAATCGATAAGTGGTCCAAAATATGGTCATTATCATGATGAAGAAAAACAAGTCCTTTATTTGCGCGTGCTCCGAGACAGAATGGAAATCCAGTTTCGAAAGAAACTATTAAGCAGGGGAAATTGCAAGAGGAGTAAAAATCTCACGACACGATTATTCAACTATTTATTGTTTCTATGAACGCAATTAATGTTCAACGAATACCTTGCGATCATACCTGGAGGTATAGCATAACAAATTATAGTTCTTTACATTGCTGTTAACAACCTTTTTAAAGGTCATTCAAACAAACTAGTTAATACTGGAGGAAAATATGGAATGGAAATAAACAAAGAAAAATCAAAAGTTATGAGGATTTGTAAGAGACAGCAGGACTTGCATATAAGAATTGGAAATAAAATAGTGGAACGTGTGAAAGAATTAAAATATTTAGGAAGTATGATATCGCGAGATGCAAAGTGCACAATTGAGATAAGAATACGGATAGCGATGGCAAAAGCTGCTTTCGATAAGAATAGACTTATGCTGAGGAGCTGAAGGAATTTAAATTTGAGAAAAAAACTGATGGAATGCTACGTATGGAGTACGGCATTATAAGGAGCAGAGAAGTGGACCCTTCGGAAAATAGACGTGAAATATTTGGAAATATTTGAAATGTGGATATGGAAAAGGATGGAAAGGGTTAGCTGGATAGCAGATGGGTAAATGAAATAAACAAGTGCTGCAGAGAGAGTGGAAATAAAATATTACAGGTGTATAAGCAGAGGAAGGAGGCTAATTGGTTAAGACACACACACACACACACACACACACATATATATATATATATATATATATATATATATACTGAGAAGAGATAGTTTGTTGAAGGAAGTAACTGAAGGAAAAAATAGAAGGAAGAGGTAGGAGGGAGGGAGTCAAATTATTGATGAATTAAAAGAAGGAAGAAATTACGAACAATTGAAGAGTACTGCTCAGGATAGAGATGGATAGATGGAGAGGACAGTTTTGTTTGAAATGAAGGACGTGTCCTAGGGCAGAGAATTATAATTAATGAATGAAAGGTTTTATATTCAGAATGGTAATTGACTGGTGAAAACACTCAAACATCACGAAGAAACCTAACTTATCAATATTATGCCAATGGATATGTCCAGAACAAATTGCGAATGAATTTAAGAAGCGCTTTGTCTAATGTCACGTACAGAAGTGATGACGATATTTTTGTTTATGGGTGGACTCGAAAATTTTCAGTCAAATTTGCAAACATTTTAAATGGTTTTAGAAAACTTAGGCCATAAAAACTTTTCTTTTGTCACCAAAATGGGGATCGCTTTAGATTCAAGTTCGTCTTGTAATCTTCTAATAAATATATGAGGATGCATGTCTGTCTGTCTATCTGTCTGTCTATCTATCTGTCTGTCTGTCTGTGGCAGCCATAACTCATCAGAGAATAAAGTTAGGAGCTTGAAAGTTTGACCGCAGCTTCAGGTTAATCATGGGAGTTGCAATGCCGAATATAATTCAAATCGGCCCACGGCGTCGTGACCCCGGAGGTCACGGATCGGTCGATCAACATTTCAGTTTCTTGAGGATATCTCAGCAACCACTGGACCGATTTTGATGAATCCTACACCAATATCAATGTTTTGATGATACACATTTTCTAGCTGAAAATGGACAAAATCAGTAAACTGGGTCGAAAGGTCTTAATGTAATGGTCTGTTCAAATTTTGGTTTTTTGAGTATATCTCAGCAACGAATTGAAATAGGTTTAAAAATATAAATTTTTCATCAGTTCTGTAAAACATAATTTTCGCATTTATGGCATTATTGAAGTATAGAAATTTCCTAACATTCCATATCTTCCATAAAAATTGTTGAATTGTTGTTTAAATTGCTGTTTATTTCATTGAAATATTTGTTGTTTTTAAATGAATTATCTTCTAATCTAACATATAAAGGAGAATATTTGAAAGTTTGTTCGCATTGAATGCTTTTAATACGAGATAAGGAGGGAGAGAGATGGATGGTAGCGGAAGGGGGAGATGGAGAGAGGGACTTAGAGGGAAGGGGTGGAGAGAGGGAGGGGGAGGGTGCGAGATGGAGGGGGAGGGAGGGAAAGGTAGAGAGGGGAGGGAGAAGGAGAAGGGAGGGGGAGAAGGGAAGGAGAGGAGAGGGTGGAAGGGAGGGGGAGGGAGTTTCTACGTTATTTTCCTAAGATTTTCTTCCTTCATTCATCTAAATAGGAAAATGCGGAACGGTTTTCTTCATTTTAGCTTTATTCGACGGGTATAATTGTGTACTATCTTATGCTTGCGATGTTTACATGTTACACGGTCAAAGTTTCAGATTCACTAAATCCGTTGAAATTCAAAGGGCATTCCTGCCAGTAGAGTAAATACTGTACTTCGTAAAAATTGGCAGTGAAAAAATCGAAGGAACTTTTGGTCCACCGTGGGAAATGATAAGTATTACCCAAGCTTGTAAATTCTGAGCACCTCTGTGCTATGTACTACCGCCGCGCCGTGGGCATACATACCTCGGCCTTGCCCCCAGAGAGGACATCGTCGTCCCAAGGACGAGAGGAAGTAAAGCTGAAATGCGAACGACCCTCTCCAAAGTGTCAACCCACGGCCAAAGCCGACTCTCTCTTCGACTACCTACTCGATTTGATTTTCTTTAAAAAAATCGGTAAAACATACATTCTATAAACTTTCTCATATATGGGTACTAATGCGTCGTTTAGTTATATTTAGAAAATGAAAATCGTATGAGCCTGTTTTTAGAACATCCAATTTTTGTTGAAGTTGCCCAAGAATAAACTAGCCTTATATTCATTCATTGAGATAAATAAAATACGTAGTATTATTGCAGATGTATACTCAAGTAACTGTACGAAATTTGATCAAAAGAGTTACAGCCGTTTTCGAGAAAATCAAATTGTTGTTAAAAATGCATAGAATAAACTACTCTTAATTATTCAGCTATGCCAATCATTTCTACATATGTATATCTGCTCAATATGATAAAATGCCTAAGTATGATATTTCATTTATTTTCGCTCTACCGTTTCGGCTCAACCGAGTTACAGACAGACGGCATCGCGAAAAACACTTTTTCGGACTCAAGTACACATACAACGTATATTTCCGTAAAAATCTGGAGGTTGAATTTTTTCGCGATAACAATACTTTCTCAATATACTTCGTACTTGAGAAAGTAAAAACGTATTCGCTCAAGCTATTCGCACCTCCCTATTTCATATTTAAAGAGAATAGCGAAATAAAAATTGATAGTTTTATATACTCATTTTCGAAATGAATGAACATACAATAAAACTCGTTTAATACGAATTTGAGGGGACCGACTCATTCCTTCGTTATAAGCGTGACTACTTTATATACGAGAAATATAATTTTTGGCCTATATATCCCATATAACACGTATATACATACAGTAAAAACTGTGCTATCCGGCTATTTAGAACTGGCCAGCCTTAGATACCGGCAGTTACACAAATACAATTCATTTTGTATTTCTTTTAATTTTTTTATGAATTTTTGTGTGAATAGTATATATGTAATACCATAACTTCCACTTTAAAATTTCTTAAAATATAAGATGTATTTTCTCCGTATACTTCTGTGGCTGCCGAGTAACCATGGCGTTTTTGGTTACGTAAGCCATTTGCATTGTCTAGATGCTTTGGTGTACTTCTACAATTTCCAGTTCTATCGCTTTTTATTATTAAAAAAATTACCCATCCATTGAATATGGCATCAAAATAAATACCTAAAAGCAAGGAACAGGAGAGGAAAGGTTATTTTAACGCTAACACAAAAGCTGGAGCTGATCAAACGAATTGAAAAAGGAAAAAAATAGAGCAGCCATAGCAAAAGAATTCAACATCGGATCTTCCACGCTCTACGATATCAAGGCTCATAAGGCTAAGTTAATGAAATTTGTGTCATCTTCTGAGACGAGTAAATCAATTAATAAACATCATACGCTTCATAAGCCAAAAATGGAGGAACTGGATAAAATATTATATGACTGGTTTTCACAGAAATGTTCAGAAGAATTAAATAATTTCGTCCTTTTCTAATAGAGTAAATAAAGATAAATAAGAAAGATATAATCCAATAAATTCAATTTTGGGAACAGGTTCACTGCCGTAATACCCAAACTTCCCGGATGCCCTAAACTTTTCAATAGTCTTTTTATTTTGCATGTAAGCGTAGCAACGTATTAAATAAGAATGGGTAAATAGTGTCTATATCTAACTAGGTGTGGAAGAATTAAAATGGAAAATGCAAACCCCATGCATAGTTATGTTTGGGGAGTAGGACAGTGAACCTAAGCCCAATTATGTTTGGTTATTGCTAAATTTGCGATGTCAAAATCGAAAAACGCTGCCCTAACCGGATATTTCTCCTAATCGGCTTTCCAAAATAACAGCTTTTGTATTTGCAGAGAGTCGAATTCAATGCCGTACTTACATATGCAAAGAGATGCTTATCAACTTCGCAGCATGTAAAATGTTCGACTGCTATTACATACGATTTTTAAATGGTCAATTAATATTATTATTATGGTCATTAATTTACAAAAACATTTCACATTTTTAATATCAATTTCAAATCAAAGGGAGCGTGGAAATTCGTATGTAAGAAGTAGATGGAGGAATGGGACCTCTACGAACAAGTGCGCGATAAACGGGCGGAAACTATTCATTACTTAACGCTCTGCTCGCCAAAATTCGTTATATATGGGGCATTTTTTACCACGGGGCCAAGCATTTGTTCGTTACAGCCGAGAATTCGTAAAATGCGTGATCGTTACATCCGAGAAATTTGACCAATACCCTCATGGAGAAGTTCAAGGGACCGAGACATTTCTTGGTTATAGCTGAGATTTCGTTTTAGGCGTGATCGTTATAAACGAGTTTTACTGTACTTCTTAACAACTCATTCTGCCACACATATATTATCCAAAGATTCTTGCAAAAATGAAAAATAACAATTCGTAGCAGAGACAACTGTTTTATTTCACTATATATATATATATATATATATATATATATATATATATATATATATATATATAAGGGTAGCAACAAGGTGTTGGAGGAAGCCCAGTGGACACTTACCTAGAATGAAGAGCCGCTGGGGGTGCTGAGGACACACGAAAAACACAAAAGAACAAAAACTACACAAAAATGGAGCTTTCGGGCTGATGCCCTTCTTCAGCGACGGAGAAACATATACTGTTTGAAGTGACACACTGGGGGGATATGGGGAGGGGGGGAGGGGTAATGAGAGAAGTTCGGGGATAGGAGGAGACGGGTTATATATATATATATTAATATATATATATCATCATCATCAGCCTTTTTCAGGCCACTGACGGATGAAGGCCTCCCCCAGACTCTTCCAGTTTTCCCTGTCAACCCCAAGAACTTAACAAGCTCTCTGTCCCACCTGTCTTTCGGTCTTCTTTTCGGTCTCTTGATGTTTCTTGGGATCCATTCGATGACACTGGACGTCCAACGCTGGTCATTTCTTCTAGCAATGTGGCCCGCCCACTGCCATTTTAACACCTTCACTCTTCTAATCACGTCACAGACTCCCGTCTTCTTTCTTACCCAGTCGTTCCTCTTGCTGTCTCTTCGGGTGATCCCTAACATGAATCTCTCCATGCCCCTCTGTGTTGTTTGCAGGCGCTGTATCATTCTGGCATTCATGGTCCATGTTTCACAACCATATGTCAGAACAGGCAGAACACATTGGTCATACAGTCTCCTTTTTAGGAAGACTGGAATATTTGATTTAAAGATGTTCGCATTCTTGCCAAAAGCACTCCATGCCATCTTCACTCCCCGGTTGATTTCTCCAAGAAGCGAACCATCAGCAGTGATGAGTTGACCTAAGTAAACATAGCTGGTTACTTCTCCGAGTTCTGCTCCGTTGATATGTATCTTCTCAGAATTTGTGAAGGAGTTGTACATAACCTTTGTTTTATTAAGATTCATCTTAAGTCCAGCTTTTCGGCTTGCTTGTTCAAGCTCTTCAGTTCTTCTACGGAGCTCTTCTGCGCTCCCTGCCAATAGTATGATATCATCTGCAAAGCGCAGGTGACTCAGATATTCTCCATTTACCTTTATGCCTTTTTCCTCCCAGTCTAGCGTTTTGAATACTTCCTCTAGAGCTGCTGTAAATAACTTAGGGGACATAGTATCTCCTTTCTCACTCCCTTTTCGGCCTTAAAGGCACTCGTCTCTTCATGCAGCTGGACAGATGTTGTCGCATTTTCGTAGATATTCTTGATCAAGGTTATGTACGTTTCTTCTACTCCTTGTTTCTTTAGTGCACGTAACACTGACGAAGTTCGGACAGAGTCATACAACCCAGCGGAATTATCTTTACTGGATCTTCAATTTTCGAAGTACTTGGATCGACATCCAAAACTACAGGAAAAATTTCTCCCAGCGTGTGCGTCCTGCCTTTTCAAAAGAAGAACCTGAATAATTAATTTATATGGTATTGATGTATAATACAAAATAATGTTGCAAATTATTTTGTAGCAATAAAAAGTGTAAGAATTTATTTAAAAAGATTGCTGAATCGCAACTATAAGATAAAAAATATATTCTTATAATCGAGAAAAATAGTACAATTAAAATTTTTACAGTCGTAATAAATTAATAATGGGAATTGTACATTTTTTCAGGATTAAAAAAGATAAAAATAAAAAAAGAAAAATTCCACAACCGGGGCTCGAACCCCGGACGTCTGGGTTACTACCCCAACGCCTTACCAACTCAGCCACGGCCTACTTGGGCTGGCAACGACTTTCACGAGTCTTAACGTGCACGCGGAAATCGGCCGAAATTCAAACTGCGATATCTCGACAACCAAGGCCTATTCACACAAACGGCAAGTTACACGTTAAATCGGAACACATCAGCTATCACCATGTGAAATTTTAACAAAATCCGAGGGTACTAGCCTCCCTACTCTCCTTGTCAGTTGAAGTTACATTAAAAAACAGATGCCGAGCAATTCTGGATGAGAAATTCATTGTGCATAAACTGAACAAGATCGTTAAGTTTTTGAGGTCAAAATTCCAGCAATTAAGGATGATTTCACAACAATAACTTATAGAAACGATAGGCCACGTGCGAGCTTTGTTGGAAGAGTTTAAGGAGATGGAAAACTAGAACAAATCCAGATATAAAATGATGGGAATGATTGATCCGAAGATCCTTATGCGACAGGCATAAGCCTGTTTTCACATTTCCCAAAATCCAAAAATCATTGAAAAATTTGTCGACTTCGACACTCCTGACTGTTATGTATCATTAACCCTTATCCGGGGAAGTTTTTTTTCCGATTCAACCGGGCAACGTGAACCTCTGAATCTCACATTCCTTAAGGTGAAGAAAATTCATCAAGATAATTGAAAAACGATATATTTAGAGAATATTATTTATTTATTGAATACATAAGTTAGACATTACAATATTTGGTTACAAAAATTAGTTCAAATTTTAAGATTGTGCACAACATGTGAATCATTTTCTCACTTTCTTTTACAGTTGAGACAGAAAATTCTTTTTCTGCAGTGTTGGTTGCAAATGTTTTTTGACATTCATGGAAAAATTGTTTTTGCATCTTGCATTTAATTGTTTGGCACGCACAGCAACCTTTTACTTTCTCATATACGAAGTATATAAGTATTGTAATCGCGAAAAAATTCGACCTCGAGATTTCTACGGAAATACACGTTTTAGGTGTCGCCGAGTCCAATTTTCGCAATGCGGTATATATGTATGTCAGTCTGTCTGTCTGTTACTGGCTCTAGAGCATAAACGGTAGAGCGAAATTGAATGAAATCTCGTCCTTAAGCATTTTATCTTACTGATCAGAAGCTGTGAAAAATGCTTGGCATTACTCAATAATTAAGGGAAATTTATTCTACGCATTTTTAAAAACAATTTGATTTCCTCAAACACGGCTCTAACGATTTTGATCAAATTTCGTACAGTTACTGAATATACGTCTGAAATAATACTACATACTTCATTTTTCACAATTAATGAGTGTAAGGCTAGTTTATTCTTGGGCAACATTAACAAAAACTGGATTCTCTATAAACCGGATTATATGATTTTCATTTTCTAAAGATAAATAAACGACGCATTAATATATGATAAAGTTTGTACAATGTCTGTTGTACCGATTTTTTACTTTCTCATACGAAGTATCGAGAAAGTATTGTCGCGAAAAAATTCGACCTCTAGATTTTTACGGAAATATACCTTTTAGGTGTCGCTTAATCTGAAAAATTGGTTTTCGCAAAGCCGTCTGTCTGTCTGTTACTGGCTCTGGAGCCTAGACGGTTGAACGAAAATGAATGAAATCTCGTACATAGGCATTTTATCATACTGCGCAGAGTATATATAGAAATGGTTGACATTGCTCGATAATTATAGTCGATCCCCCTTCGGAAGTCTCTTGGCCTACTTAGAGCAAGTAGCCAATCACGAACGTTTCCACTTCCATCGCCCCTCTCAACTTTCGTGCGGGAGAGCAGATGTCGGTGCGCGCTGCCAGCTCTTGCTCAGCTGATATACTACGCAGTTTCTAAATAAAATACTTCCCATCCTTCTTTTTGATCCACAGCAAGGAAACGGCGGTAGAAACGGCAACGCAGTCCGATGCGATCTCTTCGAGAGCAGGAGTGAGACTGGTTTCCTCCCCACTACCTTCCCAAACAAACAGTCTCCTATTGGCTGCTGCTAACTCGTTTACGCCCAGTTTTCGAGGCCATCAGACTTCCGATGATGGACCGACTATAAGAGTAGTTTATTCTACGCATTTTTAAAAACAATCCCATTTTCTCAAAAACGGCTATAACGATTTTGATCCAATTTCGTACAGTTACTTAAGTATACGTCTGCAGTAATACTACATAGTTCGTATTTCCCAGAAAATGAATATAAGGCTAGTTTATTCTAGGCATCTTTAACAATAATTCGATTTTCTGAAAAACAACAATAAGGATTTTGTTCAAAATTCGTAAAGTTACTTGACGTTACGTCCTCAATAATACAGTATAGTGCATATTTCTCAAAAACTGAATATAAGGCTAGTTTATTATAGGCAACTTTGACAACAATTCGATTTTCTCAAGAACGGCTCTAACGTTTTTGATAAAATTTCGTATCTTTACCTGAGTATACGTCTGAAATAATACTACGTATTTCATTTTTCTCAATGAATGAATATAAGGCTAGTTTATTCTTGGGCAACTTTAACAAAAATTGGATTTTCTAAAAACAGGCTAATACGATTTTCATTTTCTAAAGATAACTAAACGACGCATTAGTACCCATATATGAGAAAGTTTGTACAATGGATGTTGTACCGTTTTTTTACTTTCTCATACGAAGTATCGCGAAAGTATTGTTTTCGCGAAAAAATTCGACCTCGAGATTTTTACGGAAATACACGTTTTAGTTGTCTCTGAATCCGAAAAAGTGGTTTTCGCAGTGCCGTCTGTCTGTCTGTTACTGGCTCTGGAGCCTAGACGGTAGAACGAAGATGAATGAAATCTCGTACTTAGGCATTTATCATACTGAGCAGAGTATACATAGAAATGGTTGAAATTGATCAATAATTAAGAGTAGTTTATTCTACGCATTTTTAACAACAATCCGATTTTCTCGAAAATGGCTCTAACGATATTGTTCAAATTCCGTACAGTTACTTGAGTTTACGTCTTGAATAATACTACGCATTCTATTTTTCTCAATCAATGAAAGTAAGGCTAGTTTATTCTTGGGCAAATTTAACAAAAATTGGATTTTCGAAAAACAGGCTCATACGATTTTCATTTTCTAAAGATATCTAAACGACGAATTAATATATGAGAAAGTTTGTACAATGTATATTGTACCGATTTTTACTTTCTCCATACGAAGTAATGGGAAAGTATTGTGATCACGAAAAAAATCGACTTCGGGATTTCAACGGAAATACACGTTTCTAGGTCCCTAGAACACGTTTGGACTATTTTCGGAATGTCTGTGTGTGTATGTTATTGTGGGCGCTCTCAATCAAGAAGTACCTACCATATCGTTACCAAGCTTCATATATAACACTTTTACATGAGCACAGAGAACGGATTAGTTCTTGGACAATAACGGCTAACAGGAAGTCGAGGTTTATTCGAAACCCGATTCGGTTTTTGCGATATTTCTCCTATGAAACATCGTTATTGTATACACAATTCTATACAAATGTTATAGAGAATGTAAATTGCAACAGTTTTCATTTGAAACAGTTTTCTATGAGAGTTATTGTTTAGGAGTTATTTATAAATAACCGTTTTTTCGGTTACCGTCAAATATCTCCTTAAAAACATCGTTATTTGTAATCTTCGTAAGGACCAAAGTTGGAGAGAATAATATTTCTTCCAAGTTTTGTTTGAACCAAATTTTCGTAGAACTATCCATTTCGGAGATATTTCGCTTTATCTGAATATCAGTATACAGCGCCAGCACCATGTAGCGGTGAATTCTGTAAACATATTCAAAATATACTTCATTTACGACAATAAGGACGGATGTATTCTTCAAAAGATACGAAATAATAATTTTGCCTCATAGTGCTATTCATAATAATTTAAATATCTATACCCCAAATATGGAGAAAGTCATGTGTTGGCCACATCAGATTCTGTATTATGAGTCCGCAGCAGAAATTGGAAAAATAAATGATGTATGCATTTGTCTATTAGATTTAATCATGTATAGAGTATAACCAGAAAGTAAACAAGCTAATATTAACAACATAAACCATCAGCGCTGATGTACTTCTTTCGTCGCTATAGTAAGATTTAATTTACTAAACGTATTTTTGTGAGATTGTTTAAGTTAGCAAGAATGATGAGGTAACCCTGCAAGAAATTTTCAACTCGAATTATGATATTCTGTTCGATTTTCTTGATAATGGCTACTCCTACGATAAAAATGTTTTACAAAATAAATACTCTACTTCACTAGTTCTACAATTTTTATTTGAAAACTTTTCTGATGTGACCAATACTTTACGAGCTATGACGGAAAGTTTATTTTTTATCACAAGTGGTACTGCCGATTGGCTTATGCGATCCATTTATATGATTTTCTTATTATCTTTGATTGCAAGTCCCTAATATCAAATTTCACGAAAGTCCGTTCCGTAGAAGCCGAGAACGAACATGCGGACGGAAAAACAGACAGACAGACCGACGACAATAGGCGCTCACGCTGTAAGCGAAATTCGCCTAAGAAAAATACGACACAACTAATATAGTGGGCAATAACATGAAATCAGCTACCATGTACGTTAAAAGTTTCAACGTAATCTTAAAGAAAATATTGAAATATATTTTTTAAATATCCAAGGTCACTATGAATTTTGGCGGAAAGCAAGGGATCTCCCAATATCTCGAGTTGTACGAAAAGAACTCTAAAGCTTTGCTAGAGGAAAAGGCGCAGAGATTCATTGGAGATGATTACCAGAAAACCACGTACATAACATGGGACATCACCTTAGAAGATATCAGGAATTGTGAGAATGGAAATTTAGCAGAGACCATACTGAAAATGGCCTCCTATATGGCGCCTGATGCTCTATCTACAAAAGAGGTAAATAAATGCTTCATAAACGAAGATGAGAAGATTATAAAGCCATCTTTATCACTTCTTGATGACTACTCAGTCATAATGATTGAGAAAGGCAATATTAGCATTCACAGGCTCGTGCAGAAGATAACGAGAATGAAAGCGATGTCTTAGAAGAAAATGTTATACTTGAGTCTGCTTTGAAGGTTTCATCAGAACTGGTGGTGGGGAACTCTCTATCATTGTGGGGCTACGCAATGAGGTATGTATGTAGGTCTTGTAAAGGAATATTTGTATGTACCAAAAAATATCC
Organism: Uropetala carovei; assembly: GCA_036926305.1. NCBI lineage: Eukaryota > Metazoa > Arthropoda > Insecta > Odonata > Petaluridae > Uropetala > Uropetala carovei. The sequence continues at coordinate 170,901 of JAXCHB010000047.1, read as the reverse complement.
TGAATCATTTCCTGGATAGGCATAGGTATGAAGAAGGCCGTTTATTTCGGGACAAGTTCATCCCAGAAATAAAATTGATGCTTGGTACAACCGATAACATTCTGGTCGAGGCTATGTTTTTACATGCCAATGTGGTGTATGAAGATGGAAAATATCAGAAAGCATTTGAATTTTTTCAAGAAGAGTACAACTGTGTAATGAATAATATAGGACCAGAACACCCAGATACATTAACCAGCATGAGATATATGGCGCGTACGCTCCAAAGCCTGGGTAGATATGAGGAATCAGAGAAAATGCATGAAAGAAAATATTTTTCTCTACAAAATTGGTCCTCACGAAGATGACCAATTACGACGTTTTAAGGAGAAATTTGATGGAAACCGAATAACGGTTAATTTTTATAAATAATTCCTAAACAATAACTGCTATGCAAAATTGTTTGAAATAAAAGATATAGGAAATTACATTTTCTATAAACCTCGTATAAAATTGCATATACAATGATGAAGGTTTAACTGAGAAATACCGCAAAAACTGAATCGGGTTTCGAATAAACCTCGACTTTCGGTTAACTGGTATTGTCCAAAAATTAATCAGTTCTTTGTACCCATACCAAAGTGTTATACTTGAAATTTGGTAGCGATATGGCAAGTCACGTTTTGGGACGCTTACTCTTCTCTCTCTCAGTCGCAAGGATATTTGAAACGCTGGCAATATCGCACGCGAGCAGCCTCAACCGTCAATCCCAAAGTAATTTCGTCCAGACTAGTTTTCCATAGAATACGTTGATCATGACCAGAAATGTCACCAACATGCCCCATTTCGAGATTTGTGAAATGTACATTTTTGTCAATTAGAGTATCATTTATGAAAAGAAGGAACGAATCCGTTGGGTTCTGTACTGTTATACCCGGTGGAAGAATAGCCTTATGTACTCACTGGTCCCTTTATGATGTTGCTTGCATGGATGCGTCCTGTAGTAGGAGGAGGAGCCGATGACCATGTTGTGCCGTCTTTACCGACGTGCTCTTGAGCGGAGAGATACTCTTCAGTGTCTGATCCTTTCAAGACATCGGTTTCTTCAGATGCCTCACTCATATGATCACTTTCGGAGTCCGCTGATATATTTTCTATCTCAATGTCCTCATCTTCCTCATCTGAGCCCCACAGGCTCGCGTTGCCCGGTAGTGTAACTTATCCAGTCATAAATTTATGTTTGGAAATTCAAAACTTCAAGAAACCTTTCCATTGCTGCACATAGTATTAGAGGACGAAAAAATAGAAGTCTAATTTTGGTAGCAATGTATTTTTTCATTTCGTGGAGAAATTAGAGAAAAAATAACATAGTGAGCCTGGAAGGCTCAGCTTGCCTGGTTAAGGGTTAAAAAACGCAAGTTGGAAGGGCAAGCAGCAGCAATCCCCTTATTCAGAAAAAGCCAAAAATCCTGGACTTCGCCATATTCGAAGATACACACGAATAAGTAGAAATTGAAAATGACGAAATCGAGAGGTATATGCGGTTTGGTGTGGGTCAAGTTCAGTGAAATATTCTAATTACCTGGTGGAAAAATCTGGACCAAGAGTTTCCGTGGTTATCGCGAGTGGCCAAACACGTTCTTACTGTACCAGTCACCAGTGAAAGAAATTTTAGTGTCGCAGGGTGCGTTCTGCATGAGCGACGAACCTGCTTAAGCAGCGACACCGTAGATTCGATGCTGTTTCTTCACAGCAAAATGCAGTAACAATGCAGGCTGTTGGCTTGAGGAGAGTAATGCATTTATTTTGGTAAGTAAAGAAAAATGTATGTAATATATTAAAATATTATTGTTTTTTCTTGTGTTTATTGGGTAAAAAATAAAAAATAACGTAATATTCCCTGCAAGCCGATCTTATGAACAATGCATTTTTCTGTTCTTGGTATAAGTCGGGGCCTAATTCGGGCCGTGCAGAACTCTACCGCTCGTTGCGCCCGCCCCTATGGCCGGCTCTGTGCGGACCATTAGTTCCCAAATTGAGAGCCGTGTGTATCTTCAAATGGTGAAGCGACTTTTTCAACACAACAGTAACGAAATATTTTTATTTTTCAGTCTTAAAAAATAGAAGATACAAAAATTGGAGTTTATCGAACAGACAGAATCCGTTTCGAAATTCAAACTCCAATCGATGCTATTTCATGCTGTTCTTTCCTTCCCTCCTCTTCCTCCATTGGTCCATATTTCGGACAAAACGATGTGTTCTTTGCTATCCTTGGTTTATGCTGCCGCTTGCAGTTGACCGGATGATTCCTATTCAGCATGAGTCGTTTTAATTGTACGTTCAGCATCCATACTCCAAAATAAAGGCGTTTTTCTAACGCCTCTGGTACCTATTACAAGACAATATTTCCTCAAACAGTCGGATTATTTTAACTAAAGAATTATCACAGAGTGTCGAATTTTCACACATAAAACCTCATAATATTTTTGAATTCCCATGGTGGAGAGACATTCACTTCTCAGAAGAGTAAGTGTTAGTGATGTACCGGGTACCCGGCCGTATTTTCAGTACCCGGACCCGGCACCGGGCGCTGGGACCCGGTGCCGGGTACTGGGTCCCTCATGAGCAGAAAAGGATAACAATAAACACAAATTAAATGGAACTTAATATTTTACCTTTACTTTTTAGCCTGCAAGAAACATCCAGAGAAAAGATATTTTAATTATAATAAACTTTTAAAAAACCGATTACTCTAACAAAAGTTAAACTGAACCATGAATAACATTTTACATAATATGCATAATTATACTTAACGACCGGTTAACAGTACCAGATTGTAAAATCTTATAAACTTTATAAAAGCTTCTTAAGTAAAGAACGAAATAAAAGTGCAGTCAAAATTTTAATAATTAAATTTCAACAATGGGAGATTATGATGAAGAAACAATAGTTTTTCCGCATTTCGCGGAAGGAGTTTATTCCTCCGCTCTTCGTATATGATTCCCGCCTCGCTAAACATCCTTTCACTGGGGAATGCTGCTTGGAGGTGATGACAAGTAACGTCTGATCAATTTTGACAGTTCAGGAAAGATAGCTAGCTGCATTTTTTGCATACCAAGTTAAAGGATTTTCTTTATGAGGGATGTTAGGACATTTAAGAAAATTTTCAAATTGCCTCTCTTCTTTAGAATAAGACGTATTATCCTCAGCACGAAACTCTTCTTGTTTGCTCTCATTTTCAAACAAAATTTCATTTAAGCAAGCCCACACATCTTGAACCAAATTGGTTCAACCTACCCGGCCGGGTACCCGGATACCCGGCCGAGTAATTTTTCTTTCCTTCCCCGGGTACCCGGTATTTTTTAGTAAGTGTTATTCCTGATGCGCTTGTCATCTGTAAAGGTTCCGATCTGCACCCAATTCGCCCCTCAACCTCGTGCTTACTTTCCGCCAGACTTTCTTGACTACTTTCTATATGCAGTTTTCCCATTTCCCCGTCTGTTATTATTGATCAATCCAGAAGGAAAGGCATAGGTTACGAATTATAATATGGTCGAAAACGGTAGTCAGTAGAAATGTATGTTGTACAGGTATTGCATTTTCTTGCATAATTTAATGCCTTATATTATATGTCAATGTGGTAGGTGTTAGAGGGCAACAGATGTCAGCATTACTCAATGATAAGCCAGTCAGACCTTAGCAAAATAAGCTGTTTTTCTGTTTATATAGTCATTAGCGCATATAAATGGCGGTTTCATTAATTTTTTACACAAATTTTATTTTAATTCAATATTTTTTTATGCATACCCGAGATTTTTGACGGGAATTTTCACTAGGGTAGATAAAATCTTCAATGTAGTCGCAAAATTAAGGCTTCGCTCCTAAAATTCATTAACTGAACAAGTACTATTATTTTTCTGAGCAAAAAGGTCATCATGCATTATTTGGGAGGGGTTTTTTAATTCGTTGTCGGTTATTATTTGTTGCTTTTTAATCCTACGGAATTAACTTTTTATTATGCCACAGAAATCCGAAAGCAGTCTTTGGGTGAATTGCATTCTGAAGGCGTTGATTTTTGTGCTGATGTTGACGAGCCCGAGTCCACCTTCCTTGATCGGGGCATATATGTTGTCTGCCGCCACCCAGTGCTTTCGGTTTTCCCAGACGAAATTGTTGATTTTGCCCTGAAGGTGTGTTATTGATGTCCTGGAGGGTGTGACACATTGCAGCGTGTGCCACATACGTGGCGCTAGGAACTGGTTAGCCACCAGTGTCCTTTCTCTCAGGGACATCGGTCCCACCCTAGGGAGCCACCTATCCACCCCTGTTTTAAGCTTGTCCAGAACAGTCTTCGTGTTCTTATCCCGCACTCTTTCCGTATCGTTTCCGAGCCATATGCCAAGGAAAAAAGCACCCTCGTTCCCCCAGCGAAAGCCCAACGGATCGTCTGATCTATTTTTCCAGCTACCACTCCACAGCCCTTCAGACTTTTCTGCGTTCAGCCGTGCGCCGGATAGTGCTGCGTAATCACTGAAGGCACGTAGGATTTTTGGGAGATCTTCGTCCTTTTCAGCGAAGAGTGTGACATCGTCTGCATACGCCGATACAGTCAGCCTCCTCTCCTGATGTCCTGGTATCGACACCCCTCTTAACCGTTTTTGCATCAAGACCAAAAGTGGCTCAATCAATATGGAGTAGAGCTGTCCCGACAAGGGGCAACCCTGACGTATACCCCGGCGAAAAGGGATGGGAGCGGTCAGGGCGGATGCGATTCTTACAACGCAGTTGGCTCCCTCGTATACCGTTTGTATCATTTTGACAGTGGCAGCACCGAAACCCATTTTCTCCAAAGTTTTGAAGAGGTGATTGTCTGCGACCCTGTCGGAAGCTCCCTGTTGGTCCAGGGACACCACCAATAGTGCTTCCCCGTCTTCATTTTCGCCCTTACGATGTCTCTTAGGAGGGAGATGTTATCGAAAATGGAGCGGCCCGGAACGCAGTAGCTTTGCTCTGGCGATATTACTCTCGGGATCACCGTTGAGATTCTCCTGGAGATGGATTTCGTTATAATTTTATAATCGGTAGTGGTGATGGATATCGGCCTCCAGTTTTTTATATCCGTCCTATCTCCTTTTTTGTGGATGAGAGCGACTACCGCACGTCTCATGGAATGCGGCAGTTGCGCTCGAGAGAAACTGTCATCCACTACCCTCTTAAGGGGTTTCGCGAGTACGCTCCAGAATTTTACATAGAACTCCGTAGTGAGCCCATCTATGCCTGGAGCCTTCCCTCTGTTTAAGGATTTCAAGCTTACGGTCAAGTCTTCAATGCTAATTGGGGCGTCACATCCGTTCCTTCCGGCTCCTCGAGGCGTTGCAAATCGTCGTAGACGCTTCCATCGGCAGCGACAATAGTCTCCTCCGGGTCGAATATCTCCGAGAAGTAACCGTGTAGGTACGTACACAGCTTCTCGGGGGAAGTGGTGGTTTCTCCATCGCACCTGAGCGCCGCTAGCGGTCTCGGGATCGAATGAGTTGCATGTTTGGCTAGATGGGAACATGCGGGAGCGGCTGTGGCCAGCATCTTCTCCCATCCCACCCTCGCGAGGATACTTTCCCCTTCCCTCCCGTACCATTCTCTAATCTCCTTCATCTCGGACGCCATGGTTTCCCCACTCGCCGTGCCCATTTCCGCCACTAGGGTCTCCATTCCGCGTATGGCTTTTTCGTTCTCTTTCCTCTGCCAATTCTGGAATCGAATGGTAGCTTCTTTTATTTCGATCTTTAGTAGATCCCAGGACTGCAAGATGTCAGGCGTCTCGTCGCATGTTCTGGTTAGTGCGGAAATGACGTTAATTATTATCTTCCTATATGAGCAGTTTTCTAGTAGTGAATTTTCAAACCTCCAATAGGGCTTTTTCTTCGTCTGTGGTTTCGGACTGGATAACACTACCCGAACGACTAGATAATCGGAAAAGGAGGGAACCAAACCTACGGAATGCAGAGAGTGAGTCAGCGGAGGGGAGGTGTAGAACCTGTCTAGTCTCGCCATTGAATAGTGCGGTCTGCAGCTCACGAACGTGTAGCCTATCTCTTCCCCGCGGAGTTCATTCCACGTATCCTCCAACCCCTGGCTGGTGACCAGTCTTCTCAAGGCGGCCGCGACCTGTGGGTGTCGCTCAACCCCACCCGAGCGATCTATGGTTAACGACATAGTGGTATTGAAGTCGCCTCCAATTAGGACGTCCGCCGTGGTCCCCGCTGTCGTGAGGTGTCGTTCGATCCTCCCCAGTACGTTTACCGCCCAGATGGGATCTTGTGGCACGTACACGTTGATAAAGCGGCGCTGCGCCGGCGGGGATCCCCATTCTACCAGTAAATCTTGAGCGTATCCTTCCGCAATTATGGAATCGCTAACGATACGCGCATTGGTATCCTTCCTTAAGCCGATCGCCGTGCCAGACTGATGCTGCCTAGGCGGATTAAAATACCACGCGTACTCCTACGAGTCTGTCAGGGGTGACGACGAGGTGTTGGTTTCCTGTAGGAAAATTACGTTAGGGGCCCACCTTTTAAGAAAGAGCTCCAGCTCGATCCACTTTGCCTCGCTTTTGACCGATCGAACGTTCAAGGTGATCACTGAAGTCCCCGCCATGTGGATGGAGAGAGAGTGCGGTTCTGATGAAAGCACAGCCTTCTATTGGGTGCCTGCCACGGCTGAACCCCTCACCAGGCTCACCGCTAGCCTTTGCATCCTTGCCTTGAGGGACCTTTCGTGGAGTATCCTCTTCAGCTTTGATAGTGTGTTAGATAAAGGCGTGAGGTCCTCCGTGAATCTGAGGGCCACCTCTACCGGGTCGTTGTTGCCTTTAACCTCGGCGAGGAAAAGCAGGAGATTGTCCTCACTGATGGGGCAGAAGGATGGATCGTTGTGGTATTCTTTCGAGATCGCTTCTTTGTCTGTTTCTAACAGCCCCCATCTTGTATCTTTGTTAGTTTCGGAGCTATGCCCGATTTCTTTTGCTTCCTTCCTCCCGAGTGATCTATTCTCTTCCTTTTCGCGCGAGTCCATTTCAGATCTCGCGAAGGAGAAGAAGAAGAAGAAGAAGAAGAAAAGGAGTCATCTTCCGAAGAGAGATCCATCCCGGATGCACTTTCCACGCCATCATCCGCAACCTTGCGTTCGGCACCTCCATGAATTACCGCTGTCTCTACGACTGTTGGGTCCACACGGATAGGTGCAGGTGTTGGCACCACGGGCAGGGTTATGGCGGGATCAATTGGAGGAGTCGTGGCCTCACGAGTGGTTTCAGCAACATATTTGGCCTGGGGTTCAGGATTTGGCCGGGGGTTGAAATTGATCTGAGGTTTGGGCTTGGAAATAGGTTCGGGGTTGGAATTAGATTTGGAAGTGGTCTTGGGGTCAGGATTTGACTGAGAAACGGTTATCGAGGAATTGGAGGTGGTGTTCGGAAAAGTATCGGGTGCTAGAAGGGTAGGGCATGCACGAGCTAAATGCCCTTCATTGCCACATCCCCTCCCCCTACCGCTTCGCCCAACGCATACACGTAGTCCACTAGAGGGATCGTTTGGATCGCGGGAATAACGATACCCATTTTCCGCGACGGGCCTTTAGGTGAGGGAACAATTTTCTTTGGAGCGAAGGAGACCGATATTTTAGATTGAGTGTGCCCACCTCTGTCCAGTGTGACATTAATGTCCTCCACGCCCGGTTTACGAGTTATTTGTGGGATCTGGGTTGTCGAAGACTTGCCATAGGAGTCTGAAAGGCGTTCACTCTCCCCTGTAATGAGAGCATTGGCGTAGGAAACCTTTGTGGATGCTTTTTTGGGGGCGGGAGACCTGGTTATCCCCGTTGAGGTCGACGGCACGGGTGAGAGATTTTCCGTGGACGCGACTCGAAGGACCCCATTCTCCCTCCTTAAGGTAGAAAACTGTGTATCATTATCGTTAAAAGTCTGTCTATTTAACATTTCCGCCGACAAGGAGAGACCTCTTCTACTCGAAAGAGCCTTCCTTCCCTCTGGATTGGCAAGAGCGCCAGGAAAGGATAGACCGTCACGAGGAAGTACTTTTCCCATGCCTCGCGTCGTTACCGGCTTCGAGACGCCGCACAGTGGGCTGGCGACCCTGTTTCGGCGCTCAAAAGTCGATTTAACCAACTTCAACCAAAGTAACTCAAAATGGTGTAAAAGTGAAGATAAGAGATCTGTTCATCAGAAATCGGGCATTTTTTTGCCCAGTGGATCGCATTATTCTCGGGCTGAGCTTGGGAAGTTCGTGTATCTGGGTGAAATGTGTCATAGCTGAATTCCAGTGTATTATGCATATGTCATTTTTAGCGACTGACCGGTGTTTTGGGTCATTTCTATTCATGTTATTCTCTACAATAGCTCTTAATGTAGTTGTATGAACCTCCGATTTGAACCCCTGCCGTTTAGTTGTTGCAAACGAGCTCAAGGTGCACACAGATGTCATAAATCTCAAAGTTTAATGTTTACTTGGACATACAAATAAACAACCATCTACAACCGTGTTGTCATGGTATGCACCAATTAATATGAACCCCATACTGCATTTCTGTACAAAATTCAGCTGCCTTTAGTTGCCCCTTCTCGAAAAATCCACCAGTTACAAGCGAGATGTAACGAAAGCTATGAACGCGTTTTTGCACATTTCGGACTCCCGTGTTGGGACGCATGGGGGCTAGGCCCTCTTTTAGGTTTCCGATTGTTAGTAACATATATAGTAAGTGACCGATACCGTACGCCGGACTGGGAAGTAAGAGTACTGAATCGTGCGAGTGTGCAAGTTTCCACTTGCTCCTGACACGGCGGGCGGGGAGGGATGGACGGGCGAGCGAGCGGTGCAATAATGGGTGATATGCATAAAAAGGAGTAATTATTCAGGAGTAACTACTCATGAGCAAGAGCAACATCATCGAGAGAATGCTCACTTCTTTGAGCAATTTCTCATTTTCATATGTATAAAGCGTTTCTGTAGTTGGTGAGTAATTACTCCCAGTTTATCGAGAAGTTACTCTTCCTACGTCACAGCTATGACGACAACGGCGCGCGGCGTGCCGAGAGCCCGACGGCGACTTCCAGCGCAACTTTGTAGTTTTACATGTGCCAAGTGTATAGATTTAAACATTTTAGTTGAAATGAAAATTATTTCTTGGAGTCGTATTTGTTACAATATTATTATTACTAGCTGAGCCCGCGCAAAATTTGCGCGTTTAATTTTGAATTGATTCATAAAAAAATAATAAGTTTGTAAAATAAGTTGATGTTAATAATTCATATTTTACTCTAGCAATGAATTTACGCAGTATAGGATACTTAGATATTTGACTCCCAATGTAAGGTTTGCGTGTTAGAATCTCACTAAGGGAAAGGCAGTGTGCGCATATTTAAAAAAATGTTATCCGTAGGTAATCATAAATCTGTATTTTATAAGTTATGGTAGAGAGTAAATTTTGTGGCACAGTAATTAAATTGAAATGATTAGTAATCGGAAGATTCTTACGCGACAGGCATAAACTGTAGTGATGTGAAATGAGGAAACAGAAGAATAGAACTGTTAAGACCAGGAGTCAAACTGGGTCTTAACACCTCAAAGAAAGCAAATATTGGGAAAAGAAAGATGTGAACTTTCTGTAATTTACAGGAAGTGTCATCCACTTAATCAATCACAAAACATAACTCTTGTAAAAGCGACGCCACAAAAAATAATTTTTTATCCACCTAAGCCAGGCGAAAATATTAAAAAAGTAAGCGCTGAAACAATTGATTGTAGAATAACGTGGAGTATAAAATTACCGGGGTTTAGGAAGAAACCTCCTCACCAAAGCCTTCGTAATGAAATGGCAGAGTCTCACGCGTATTTCCACTGACAGGGTGATTCATGGTCGCTTCAGTCACGAAAACAAAAACATTTGGTATTTCCAAAAGGTTGAATACTCAGATACAGTATTTTAAAAAATAAATATGCTTTTCTACCACAATCTACGATAAACGCGTCCTAGTAACAGAAAATAATCTTACTGAATGTTCTCGAGTTAAATCATTATCTTAATGAATTCATCCATTGTTATATTTATAACAATAAAACTTTAATTAAAGCAAAAATGTAGTGTATAATGATCGTACTAACTTAAGGATTCCATTTTTACGTCAATATGAACGTTTAATCGATGGTAATTGAACAACTGATAAACAGGCAGCTTTGCTCTTACCTTAACGATTAAATCCATGTATTATTCTTGCAATTTCATCCTGCTTACGTTGTCCACGACCTCGAATATGAGCACACTCTTCTTCGTCCTGTAGGAAGTCCATTCCTTCATTCTCCTCAGGCACAAAGTCTTCGTCCAGGAGATGTTTAGCGATGTTATGTAAAACACAGCAACACACAATAATGGAAGGTATTTTTTCAGTGGATAGTCGTACAACACTTTGCAAAATGGGAAAACGTTGTTTAAGTTGTCCAAAACGCCTTTCAATGACGACTCTCTCTTTTGTGATGCAATTATTGTAGGACCTTTGCTCTGGTCATGCACGGAGCCTGGCCATGATGCATCCACACTTGTAAATTTCTCAACTGCGTTGCAAGTAACTGGCGAACCCTTTCCCATTGATAAATTCGTCTCCAAAGATACGTGGCTTTTTGCTTGCAATGTGTGTGCAATCAATAGCCCCGATAGACCCCGGAAATGTGTATCTATCTTGCCAAATACGTTTGGCTTCATTGAATTCTTCCGTGGAACGAGGGAACTTATCCAAACATTCGATTTCACCAGTATTTTGTCCATTACCTCGCTGATTATCCGGGACACAGTTGACTTATGTATGCCAACATCTTCTGCAACCCCAGTTTGAAAACCGGGGTCAGCAACATATTGCAGAAAAACTCGCATTTTTTCACTGCTTGACAATGCACCGCCTCGTGTTTCAGTTATTTCCCCGAGGAAATGGTGGGACATCCATTCCACATTTTGACTGTTATATATGTACAGTGCCCTGAAATCTCTCTCAGCCCTACTCCTGCGATCCTTATAGACCTTCTCTGACCGACCCATCACCATAAACTCCGCCATCGTGCTTCTTCTATAAAGTGGAGTATACTACTGACGTGACTCCAAAAATACTGAGCAATTGCTCCTCCACGTGAGCAAAAGTACGTTTTTATGCATATGAAATTGGAGTGATTACTCCTGAATAAGAGATCCGTGAGCAATTACTTCCTAAAGGAGCAATTGCTTACTCTGTGAGTAATCTCTCAGAGACTTTATTCATACGAAAGCGAGTAATTACTCAGAAAACGCGAGCAAAGAGTAATTGTTCTTTATTATGCATATCACCCAATGGCTGGATAGGGGGACGGTATCGGTCGAGTTGTGACTTTGTGACTATTACTTCATTGCGCGCCATGAAGAACTAGTCACAATTGCGGTTCGGAATGTGCGCCTGCATCTTTCAGAGCGCGTGCACCTTTCGAAGTGCAATATTGCAATGACATCAAGAAGGGAGCTGTTCCTCATCCTCCGAGAACCCAGGTGCGAGAGTGATCTCGAGAAAGTTACAAAGAAGAAGGTGAATAAGACCACATTTCAGCACGGTTTATCAATATTACATGCATGGATTAGAATTTTTGAGTGTTTGCTGCACATTTCCTATAAGTTAGATATCAAACAATCACAGGCAAAGGGCGATGAGGCCAAAGATAGCGTAAAGAAGAAATTCAGAAGAGATTTAGAGATGAGTTAGGTTTAGTTATCGATATGCCTAAGCAGGGAACCGGTTCTTCAAATGATGGAAATACTGCGCGTCGCTTTTTTGAAAACCCTACCCTCACAGCAAATATCACCGGCCTTGACGAAGCGCACGCACTGTCAAGCGGATATGAAGTTAATACAGAAGCGTGCCGGCGAGCTCATGGCCTGCCCAACCCCGATGAGGTAGAGAGACAAGACCCCGCGATAACCCTTCCAACGCCCGGCAAGCCGAGGGCGAGCGATCGGGGAGAAACAAACGAGAGTCGCCCAAGCGAACTCTCGGAGCGAAGCGAAGTAACAAAAACAGCAACAACAGCCAAAGCAGCAATTAACAACAGACAACAAAGCAACAATAACAACCGAGATAACAAAAACCACTCCCTCACCTCGAAAGAACGGAAGAAATCCGCGGACAAACACACGAAATCAGCAGTCAAATGAGCTAATAACAAGCGTCCGTTCACGTCGACGTCCGGTGTGTGTGTGTGAGCGTGCGCGTGCGTGCGTGCGCGCGCGCGCGCGCGTGTGTGTATGTGATTCTGGGCGCTCTAACTCACAACGTACGTGCCATATCGTTACCAAACTTCATATATAACACTTTAGCATGAGCACAAATAACTCATTAGTATTTGGACAATACCGGTTAACCGTAAGTCGAGGTTTATTCGAAACCCGATTCGGTTTTTGCGATATTTCTCCCTTAAAACATCATTATTATATATTCAATACTATACAAATGTTATAGATAATGTAATTTCCTACAACTTTTATTTGAAACAATTTTCCACAGCAGTTATTGTTTAGGAATTATTTAATATAGTAAAAACCGCCGTCTGTTGGTTGGTTGGTTGGTCACGCTATACAAACGCTAATAACTCGAGAATTAATAATGATAGAAACTCGAAATTTGGCAGGGATGCTTGATTAACACTTATTCAGAGAATGACAAATGTAAATAGCGAAAAAATTCCTTGGTTCCTCTCCAAGAGAGGCATTTCCATTTCCCATTACTTAACATGTGAAATGCGATTTTTCGACGTGCAGGCTTTTATTCATTTGGAAACTAAAATTAGAAGAAATTAACAGACGACCTTCGGATTTGAATCATTTCGAAGAAAAGGTTATAAAGTTTCTTATTCCGTTCGTCTTTCTTCGCCCACAATTCGAAATATTCCATGTTAAACATTTAATTTTCATATTTTGTGGAAATCTCGCCATTTGAACGTGATGTTGCTATGTCGACCATTATCATTGTTACACCTCAAATTACTATTATTGTATACATCCTTCTGGGAATAAGCGTGCCTTGAGTGCTTCAATACGAGAGAGAGAGAGAGGAAGGAAGGGGAGAGATTGGCGTGTTTTGTGGAAAATAAGAATAGTAACGTAAATATAAAAAATTTTAATTATCAACAATGTCATTTTAGAAAAATTGGAAATAAAAAGCATTCTTAAATTAAATCCTTTGTAAACCATACGTGCTTACGAATTTATATTGTTATTCCTCGAATTGATTTCATAAAAATGGCCGAAGTTTGGAAACGTGTATAAATTAAAATTCAATTAAAATTAAAAGGATATTTAAAACTGTTCACGGGCAATTTTCAAAGAAACAACAGTGGATCTTTTAATGACTTGATTTGTTTTTATAAAAGGAATTTTGGTGCTCATTTAATACAGAGTAAGTTCTAAGGCTGATAATCCATTTAAATCTAATATCAGTGGCTATAATAGTTTAAAGAAAGAACTTTATTTATTCACTTTACAGAATGAATTAATTTGAGTCTAGCATTGCCTATTATAAAAGGAGTTACTTTGGAATTTACAATATGTAAAGTGGAAGTTGTACTGAATTGACTCAAGTACATATATTTCAAAGCAAAAATCAATTTAAAACTATTGAAAGTTGTTGTTTCGGAAACTGAGAAGTCCAGAGTGGTGAGCGGACGCTAAACTATATTAAGGTACATTTTATTCCAAAATCTATTTAAAGTAGGTATTATCAGAGGCAATTGAAGATTGAACAAATTTTTTTTTACCAGAATTCTGCTTATTTCATGAAATTGAAATGTTGATGCATTATCCATTAAAATCTGTTAAGAGTGGCTATTTTAGTTGAAAGAAATATATGTACTACATGGTACTTTTATTCACTTTTCAGAATGAATGAATTCTAGGTTAACATTGCATATTATAAAAGGATTTTCTTTGGAATTTATGGTTATTTTAACTGAAATGAATCAAGTTCTCTCCTAAGTTCGAAATCCATTTAAAACTGGTGAAAGTGGTTGTTTCGGAAAATGAGAAGGCAAGAGTGCTGAGCAGACGATAAACGATATTGAGGTACATTATATTCCAAAATCTATTTAAAGTATTATCAGAGGCAATTGAAGATTGAACCATTTTTTTGGAACCGGAATTCTGCTTACTTAATGAAATTGAAATTCTAATGCTATAATCAATTAAAAACTAATAACAATGGCTATTTTAGTAGAAAGAAGGTACTATTTTATTCACAAGGAATTTCTGTGAGATTTTAGTTAATGAATTAAAACAGACATAAAACTGAAATATTCAATGGTTAAAACAGTGCACAATTTTATTCTTGCGATTTTTACATGATGCATTGACGTAAATTTAAATTCATTAAACCCGTGAAATTCAACGGGCACTTATGCTAGTTTGTAAATAAATCGGTTATTTCGGTTTCCGTGAAATATCTCCTTAAAAACGTCGTTATTGGTAATCTTCGTGAGCACCAAAGTTGTAGAGAATAATATTTCTTCCAGGTTTTGTTTGAAACAAGTTTTCGTAGAACCGTCCATTTCAGAGATATTTTACTTTTTCTTAATACCAGTATACAGCGCCACCACCATGTAGCGGTGAATTCTGTAAACATATTCAAAATATAGGTAATTTACGGCAGTAAGGACGACTGTATTCTTTTAAGATAGGAAATAATAATTTTGCCTCATAATGCTATTCATAATAATTTAAATGTCTATACCCCAAATGTGGAGAAAGTCATGTGTTGGCCACATCAGCTTTTTCATTGTTAAAATCTTTTTCAAAATTCTCTTTTTTTCTGGCGCCAAACGAATTTTTAAGCTGGTAATTAAGCGATATTTATAAATTGATATTTCTATTTGTGAGTTAGCTCTATTACTCCCGGCTCTGAAAATTTCAGAGATGGCCAACGTATATATTTCTCGGGGCTGAAACCATTCCTCGCAATTCGCCGAAGAAAGAGAGGCAAGTTGAGTAATCGCAGTGGAAGAACAGATTCCCGCCGCCTCTCGTGGCAATTAAATCGCTCACCAAGACAAAAAAAGAAATGGACAATTTTCGGCTTTAAATTTTATTTAATACCTGGTAAAACACTACATAAATATACTGGAAAAATATATTACGCCCTAGAAATCGCTTCGCACAAACGTGTGCCGTTCTGCGCTAGCGGTCACACGAAGTCGACTCACCCCCAACCAATCAACCACCGATGTAATTGATCAGTGGTACCCAAAGGTTAGAAACCATAGTATAACTTGTGAAAAAGTTTTAGATCAAACCTACCAAATCAAAATCGCCAGACAAAATGTCTAATCACCAAACTAAGCGCCATGCGAAACAAAAATAAAAATATCGGCGAAAACACAGTGGAGTCGCAATTTAATATTTCTCGGTGTTTAAGTTTTTCCCGCTTTGGGGATACTTTTTCTGCTCTCCCGACCAATGAAACCACCTAAACAATGCGATATTTCACCCGATTTAGCGTTTTATCTGCATTAAAGGTTTACCTATAACAGTGCTGTCCAAACTTTCCGGCCCGAGGGCTGCATGCCCCATTTGTGCAAACATCGCGGGTCACATAATTCTACCCTCTTCGCGGGCCACATCCAGTCGAAATTAGAGTTTAAGAATAACTTAAAGAAATTATTAATTTAGTTCTGATGAGAGTCGAAATTATCTTATTTGTTTTAAATGCATTTATCTATTACGGAATTAGAGGTTAACACTAAATATATTGGTTTTCAATTTTTATTTTTATGTTACATTATGTCCTTTATGGCCAAACTCATGGCGGGCCGTTTGGAGACACTCGGCAGGCCCGCGGGCCGTACTGTATTAGATAATAGCTCAAAAAAGCCGTTACCGTTATTTCATAGCGATCACATGTAGTAATGCTCTCGGCAAGATTCGAACCGTAACGCGGAGAGTCATTCACTCTTAACAGCCAATATAAAAAGGCCGGATTCCCTTTCAATTTTAAGATATTTGATAATGCGAAAATATAAGTTATCGTCTGAGAGAAGTTATGTTTAAAGGACATTCACCCGCGAGCCTTTCTTTCACGATTAATCGGAGCGAAACTTCGATTTGCGCAATCTTCAGCCTGTTACGTTATTTACTGTTTTAGAAAGCGTAGTGTGCATGGAATATCCTTTCATGCATCATAATTGTTAGGAAAACGTTTAAAGCCAAAATATCAACACTTGCTATGCCTTTGTAATCATTTGAACGCTGGAAAACGTCATAACACAAATTTAGTCAAATAAAAATTCGTGTATTCATCTGTGCTTAGTCGATTGATGAATATCTGTGCAGTGAGAGGAAAACAAAATGAGAATTTATTTATTTATTTATTTCTAATAAAAAGAGAAAGTAAGACATCTGAAACAAACTTCTTGCTGATTCTTATATTGTATTAATAAATATATTCCACAAAACGATCAAAACAGCGGAACATTTTTATCCTTAGTCGCTCTCAAGTCGTCCGTGGCAGTTGCGTGGATAAAAAGTAAATTATCCCAATGTTCAATTACCCTAATCAAATTTTAAATTGCTGCATTGCTCCCTGTTTCCTAACCCTTGCACATAGACATTAAAACACATAATATATCAAAATATTACCCTTACGCTAAGGCACTGTGATTTACCCCACCGTCTCGAAAAAAATTGCATTTCGAAATTCCTTCATCCCATCTTCGCCTTCAAACACTCTCCAAACACCTCCCAATGTTCTTATTTGCGTAAATTCCGACGCTGTGTGCTTCACTCACTTTTTAGAGATCACCGCTCCAAAGTGGAATGGTACTTACGTTCTCAAAGTAATGTTATTTTTATTGGATAGATTGCGGCAAATTTTATTGCCATTTAGAGGACATTACCTAAAGAAGGTTTATAACATTTTTCACGGTTATATATCAAGCGCGCGTTCTTTCTCATTTCTCCTAACGCATCCGATTTTCAAAATTTGGATTTTTTTGTAAATATTGTAAATGAAGTTATTATTTTCATAAATATACCGAATTTGCTGTAATAATTCGCGAACTTTTTTTCTCATAATGCCGTGACTAATTGATTATTAGGGTGCGTGAAATACACGTGATATTACGCTTACCGAACAGTAGCGGAAAATTTTGGACTACTATTCGTATCAAAGATAATTGCGCTTTTTGTTGCCTCGGAAACTAAAATCACGTGTTTATTTTTTAAAATCACATTTGCCCTTTCTTTTATCCAATTACATATCTGGATTTTCGCATATCCGAACCCCCTTTGGGCCCGATTAGTTCTGATAATCGGAGTTCTACTGATTCATTATCAAATCTTACCAATCCATAGCTTTCTATCCTATCTAAAGCCCATAATATGGCATTTTCACAATCGACTGCCGATTCGTCGCACTTTTTCGCAACCTTATTTCGTCGCCTTTCATCGGGCGCTGCCTTTGGCTCGTCTTCCATGTGGCCCTCTCTCAAAAATGAATCCAACGAAGTTGCGGCACGCCATTCACAATTCTTCTTCCTTTGTTATCGTCCGCTTGACTGTGAGAGAGAGGGAGAGAGAGAGAGAGAGAGAGAAAGAGTGAAAGCAGTGAGTCTGCGTGACCGAAATCCTAGATCGACCGACAGAAAAGCAAATAAACAGCGTAACTGGGCCATTCCGTGGGCACATACTATCTCTGCGATTCTCAAATACTGCTTATATCTGTCTCTTTAATGTCGTTTATATAACCTTCACTCTCATATACGTATAGGTATAATAGATATTCTGTCCCTATGGTAAAACGTTATCCTCCAAATATTTTCCTACTTCCCGCACTCTTCTTCACGTCTTCATAGCTCTCTTTTCCTTTCGTCTATCAGCTGAAGCCATATCTTACAGTTTAACACGTCTGTAACCATGCTCTCCTCAGGTAATGCCCAATCCAGTTCGCCTTCCTCTTTCTGATAGTCTGTATAATCGTTCGCTTCTCTCTTATTCTTCGTAGTACTTCCTCGTTTTTCACCCATCTGTCCATCTTATCCTCAGCCTTCTTCTCCATGTCCACATTTCGAAGCTTTCCAAGTATTTAATATCATTTGTCCTTAGCATCTATGTTTCTGTCCCTCACAAAACGGATGATAATTTATTAAATTTTTTCAGATTGTAGGATCTTCTTTTGGAAGCGGATTTTGCTTCACCTATTCTAGTCCTTATTTCATCTGTGCACCTACCATCTTTTTTAATGATTCTTCCAAGATATTTATAGTCTGAAACTTGTTCTGTCACGGACTCGCGAAGATCCACTACCTGACCTCATCATGTCTGCGTGGAATTTGCCGCACCAAATTCCAGTAGTCGTTCCGAGTGCGAACATTCCGCTCCTTGCTCCTCTCATGTCTTGCAGAATTTCCTCTCCTTCTATCTGTGTTATTTGGTGTCGATTACGTGTATATACCTAGAAGGTGTTGTGGCGTGAGTAGTAGATTATCGAACTCTCTAGCGGAGTAGGTCAAAATACACATAATCAGAGAGGTGACTGCACGTAATGACAAACTAGTAAAAGATACCAAAGTTTGGCTGTGACGGACGATACGTAAATAAAAATACTAACGAAAACAAAAGAGCATTCGAAAACCCATCATTTGGTTGCGTGCGAAAGGGTACATCATGTTTTAACTCGAGAATAATTAAATTCGCCTTATTTTCGAAGGTCACTTACTCTAGTTGAAAATAAAATGCAAAGACTATATGGCCACGAGGAGAGGTTGGACGAGGAAAGATCAGTCCTTGGCCGGAAGGCCTCGGAGGATGTGGAGAGTTAACATATTTCAACTGATGGATTAATAAGGTCTTATGGATTAACACACACACACACACACGTTTTCAAACGCGACAACAATGCAGAAATCCACAAAATATGGCGGAACGACGGATTGGCCATCAAACTCCGCATTCTAAGTTTTAGAAATAGGAAATATTTATCAGTAAATGATTAGGATTATTGAGAATAAAAATTGAAAAAATAAAATTTGTGTATTTTTTAAAACTTCTTCTACATGAAAGAGCCAAAAGAAAAAAAATCATTTTTAGGGCATTTCCATTTTGAGATTCCACAAATTTTCTAATTTTGGGAAATTCAATTTTGAGATTTGTTCGAAACGAAAAGTTAATACTAAAGTTTCACGCCTATTTCCCTATTAATTTCCCTGATTTGTATCAAGTGCGCCATAAAACTTCTAAATTAACTTTTGATAGCTAAGGAACCTCAAATATTTAAACCCAAACGATTGGAAAATTTGTGAAAATTGATTTATCTCCAAATGGATTTCAAGAAAATCCTTTGTAGTACATACATTCATAAAAAAGTTATTTTATAAAAATGTTTATTTCATTTTTATAGACAATTTTTACGATTTTTCATAAACCCTCTGGCGTGGTTCATTTAAAATGTTTGCATTTTTTTACGTTAATGATATAATACTTTAGGAGAAACGTATATTTTATTTGTCTAAGCTTCTGTGAAAAAAATCTGATGTGGCCAACACGTGACTTTCTCAATATTTGGGGTATAGATAATTAAAATATTACGAATAGCATTATAAGGCAAAGTTATTATTTCGTCATAAAGGATGCAGTCGCCCTTATTACCGTAAATTATATTTTGAATATGTTTACAGAATTCACCGCTACATGGTTGTGGCGCTGTATACTGGAAATTTAGTAATAAGCAAAATAACTGCCCTATTGGTGTGTATGGTTCTGTCCGTTATTATGGAGCGGTCGTAGTATAACTTGAACTCGTCTGATTCTAATACTGAGGCTGGTTTATACTTATAATAGGGTGATTTAACTTCTATTAATTTACATTTTAATGCCAGACTTCGCAGCCTGGTTATGTCGGTGGAGGTAATCGAACTGAGTCAGACAACTGCAAGCACCTGTTATATGTTGAATTGTTTCAGGTTTATCTTTACATTTTCTACACCTATCGTCCTGCACTTTGGAGTTCTTAACAATATATTTCTGGTAATTCCTTGTATTTATGACCTGGTCCTGGATGGCAGCGATGAATCCCTCGGTTTCAGGGAAGAGTTCCCCTCGTCTGAGCCAGGCGTTCGACGCTTCCTTGTCGACCTCAGGGCTGCTCAGATCATGGGGGTGTCTTCCATGAAGGGCCATGCTCTTCCATAAAGTCATCTTATCTGCTGTAGTAATGATTGCCTCACTGTCCTGAACTATAGTGTCTAATAAATGAAGAGAGGTGTATTTATTATCTGCACTGCAGATTCTTGCATGCAGTGCCGAATCTTCTTTCCTTTGGTGGAAATATGACCGTAAAAGACTGATTTGCTTATTATGAAGGTTTTTGATGTCCACTATTCCCCGTCCCCCTTCCGCTGTAGGTAATGCCATCCTAAGAGCGCTAGAGAGTGGGTGGTGCTTCCTGTGATTCGTTAATTCTACCCTTAGTTTCCTCTGCAAATTCTCTAACTCTGTGTTAGACCATGATATTACTCCAAATGAATATGTTAGTACAGGTATTGCTAGACTATTTATTGCCTGCGTCAGCTTTTTTCTATTGAACTCAGTTTGACAGATTCTTGTAAGCCGGCAGGTAAATTCTCATTTAAGTGATTTCTTTATGGCTGCGTGATCTATTTTCTTAGGCTGTTCAAATCCTAGATATTCATCCATTGGTTGTATCTCACTTTGCTGTGCCGTCTCGAATCCAATCAGTTCTATTGAATTTTTCTTTATATTAATGGTCCTACATTTGCCTAGTCCAAATCTCATATCTATATCTATTGAGAATTGTTCTACTAATTGTACTAGCTGCTGTAGTTTGGCTGGTGATGATGCATAAAGTTTTAAATCGTCCATATATAATAGGTGCGATATCTGGTGGTCTGTCTGACTGACTGTCCGATATCCCAACCTAGCTCGATTCAACAGATTCTATAGAGGGTTTAATGCTAAGCAGAACCAGAGCGGGCTCAGAGAGTCACCCTGGAAAATGCCTCGATTTATTTTAATTTTTGTTTTAATTTCAGTAGAGTTTGGGACCCTATTCACATCAGACACGTTGATAACTGTCCTCCACTGTTTCATTGTATGCTGCAGAAATATAACAAGAACTGGGTGGATTTTATGAATGTTAAGGACCTCTAATAACCATGAGTGGGGGACGGAGTCAAAGGCTTTTTGGTAGTCTATGTAGCAACACGAGAGATTTCTATTTTTTCATTGTACCTCGTTCAAAATGACAGCATCTATTATTAATTGTTCTCTGCATCCTTTCATGCCCTTCCTGCATCCCTTCTGTTCTTCTGTTAGTGTTTGTTTATAGTAAATTAGTGGACTGTATAAAATGTAATCGTGGCGCTGTATTCAAGATCACAGGATCGTTCAACCGAAGTATGCAATGTAATGATGAGCACGTGTTGCTCTTATTTCACACTCTATCCCGTTTGACCTCGATGTGCCGAGACTCGAGGAATAAGAAGCTGTTCAACACAATTAAAGAACTTATGACCTTGCACTCACTTTTAAACAAACTTATGACGGTTTTAACACATAACGGTTTTAACAAGATAGGATTCACAGGATAGGAGCTCGGTAAAACGTGTCCGTCCAGGGTAAGTCTTTTCGAACTGGGTTGTTCATCACGATGGCAGCGCCTGCGGTAATGCAGCCTACCATCACGTTACCGAAAGACACGACACACAATACAAAGTAATACAAAGCAATACAAAGCAATAGTACAGAAAAAAACATCTTTGAATTTTAAACATGCCGCCAACCAAAAAGGGTACGGCCCCTTTTTAAATTACTCAAAACATTGGGTATCCTTTGGAAATGGACATAGTTTTTGGATGGGTCGTTTTATCAGCCCGTTGAGTGTCCTCAAAGTAACAACCCGTATAAGTCCATCACTCCCTGGGTGGGTTGTTTCCACGATGGCACTGCGCCATTGAAGATAGGGTATGTTGTCCTCATTGATGAGCACTAGATCTCCCTCCCGTAGATTTTGGCAAGTCTCCGTCCCCCTGCGACGCTGCTGTAGGGAATGTAGATAATCCCTGGACCAGGATTTCCACAACTGCTGAAGTATTTGCTGCACACATTGCCATCTGCTGAGTCTGTGAGAAACTACGTCACAAAGATCAGGTTCGGGTAATGAGGTTAGAGGTCCACCAATTAGAAAGTGACCAGGAGTAAGGAGGGTAGTCATTCTCTCAAAGGTTAATGAGGCATTTCCCATTGTCCTTCGCAGGTGATATTTCATGGACTTTACCCCTGCGTCCCATATTTCCCCTTGATGTGGAGAACTAGGAGGAATGAAATGCCATTGGCATCCTTCATGAATCGTGAATCCCTGTACCCTTTTAATATGTTGCTCACTATTAAATATGTTGCGAAGTTCCATTAGCTCGCGTTCGGCTCCTACAAAGTTCAGGCCGTTGTCACTGTGAAGATGAGCACACCTTCCTCTTCTCGATATGAATCTGCGAAGTGCTGCGATAAATGCTTCAGTGGATAAATCGCTGACTAACTCTAAATGTCCGAAAGCGGTATCGTCAAATTACTAAGTCAGGTCCACAAAAGAAAATCGCCAGTGCCTGAAGCCATATCTGCATTCATTATAAACTCGTTAGCAAACGAATTAGCTCCGTACCTTAAGCTTTATTTCAGAAAATCTTTAGATGAGGGTGTAGTTCCTTTGATATGGAAAACAGCCCACGTTACACCAATACATAAAACGGGAAGTAAATTAAAAGTGGAGAATTACCGCCCTATATCGTTGACGTCAATCTTCTGTAAGGTTTTTGAGCACATTATCGGTAGCTCAATAATGCGATTTCTCGAAAGCAAAGAAGCGCTTAACAGTAGCCAGCATGGTTTCCGGAGAGGCAGGTCATGCGAGACTCAGTTAGCTCTACTCACACAAGATATTGTGAAAGCAACGGATAAATGAATAGGAGTTGATGCAGTATTTTTAGACTTTAGGAAAGCCTTCGACACCGTTCCTCACGTGAAAATAGTGCAAAAATTAAGGGCTTATTCGATTAACGAGAAAATTGTAAATTGGATCGCCTCGTTTCTTTCCGATAGAAGCCAGAGAGTAGTCCTCGATGGAGTTGCATCAGACGTCGTCAAAGTGGCTTCCAGCGTGCGTCAGGGAAGTGTAATCGGACCCCTGCTATTCTTGATATATATAAATGATTTAGCGGATAATATAAAGTGTAAAGTTAGACTCTTCGCGGATGACACACTTGTGTATGGAGAAATCAACACAATACACGATCAGGAGAATTTGCAAAAGGACCTTCAGGCTATTACGAAATGGTGTAAAGATTGGTAACTCGATCTGAATATAAAGAAATGCGCCGCAATGAACTTCACGCGCTCCACGAATTTCAACCGTTACCCGTACCAAATATCTGAACTGAAGCTAAAATACGTCAATAGCTACAAATACCTAGGAGTAACTCGCAGTAGCAATTTGTCCTGTAGAGAGCATATCAAAACCGTTACAGCATCGGCAAACAGAATTCAAGGGCTTTCCTCTAGAGTCCTGCAGGGATGCCCCTCGAATGTGAAGGAATTCGCATACTTTTCCCTAATACGACCCATCGTGGAATACTGTTGCGCCGTCTGGGACCCTTTCGAGGTGGGCCTAACTAGAGATCTCGAAATGGTTCAGCGTAGAGCGGCTAGATTTGTAAAAGGAGAATATCGCTATGATGCGAGTGTATCAGAGTTATTGAGAGATCTGAAATGGCAGACGTTGAAGAGTAGAAGAATTGAATACAAAAGGAAACTATTTGAAAAATTTGAAAGCTCCGAATTCGTTGAAGACGTACGCGGCATAGTCGTCCCCATAGGTGTTAGTGAACGTAATGTTAGATCACAGTGCAGGAGAAAATATGTCGAAATTACCGCTAGAACATAGAAATACTACCGATCCTTTTTCCCAGACGCGATAAGACAATCTAACAGAGGAATTAGCTAGACTTCACTTGGTGTTGTGACACCCCCTGCCAAACGCTTCTAGCGGCTTGCAGGGTATTGATGTAAATGTAAATGGCTAAACAAATAAAAACTGCTATGTAGGCCTTGACTGTCATTTTGGATTGCCTATTTCCTTGTTTGATGTACACCGGGCCTGCATAGTCAACCCCTGTGTTGAAAAATGGCCGGCTTGGCTGTACTCTGGAAATGGGTAAGTTGCCCATTAGTTGCTGAGCCGTGGCTGCCTTTAATTCAAAACAAGTAATGCATGAATGAATGATTGATTTGACCACCTGTCTTATTCAAGGAATCCAATAAATTTCCCTGAGGGAAGATATAAGCAGCTGAGTGCCAGCATGTAATAAGCGTCGATGCTCATGAGATACTAATAAGGTTGTGATATGATGGTTCGGCGGTAGAATAATTGGGTGCTTCGAATTGAATGCAAGAGTTGATTTGTGGAGTCGTCCTCCTACTCGAAGAATGCCTTGGCCATCCAGAAATGGATTTAGCGATTTCACATGGCTTTGGTTGCATATATTAAAGCCGTTTTGTAATGCAACTAACTCTGAATGATAGATTTCCCTTTGCGCGATTTTGATGAGCCTACATGTGGACTCGTGCAATTCGTGTGTGGTTAATGTGATGGAAGACGCTCTTGGCTTTCTCTTACAACTTGCCATAAACCTAAGGCAATATGCCATTACTCTTAGAAGTTTCTTAAAGCTTGATAAATCATGGATGAATTCCACCTGCTGTTTGCGCGCAATGAGTGTAATTACCCTTTCCATTTCCTCTGGATTAGGTTCTGAGACTGCTCCGTCTGCTGATGATATCCATTTTGAGGTATCCTGTTTCAACCATTTTGGACCCGCCCACCATAAAGAGTTTGTTTTCAAGTTTTCCGCTGGGATTCCTCGGGTTAATAGGTCAGCTGGGTTATCAGCTGATCGCACATGTCTCCAATTTTGAGGCGCGGTGTTTTCTTGTATTTCAAAAACAAGATTGGCAATAAACGTTTTCCACTTAGTTGGGCATCCAGAGATCCACGCTAGTGTCACTGTAGAATCGGTCCAAAAATACATATTATTTATATTTAAATTGAGAATCTGTTCGACCCCTTTTGCCAATCTTGAAAGAAGCTGTTCAACACAATTAAAGAACTTATGACCTTGCACTCACTTTTAAACAAACTTATGGCGGTTTTAACACAACGGTTTTAACAAGATAGGATTCACAGGACAGGAGCTCCGTAAAACGTGTCCGTCCAGGGTAAGAGTCTTTTCGAACTGGGGGTTGTTCATCACGATGGCAGCGCCTGCGGTAATGCAGCTAACCATCACGTGACCGAAAGACACGACACACAATACAAAGCAATAGTACAAAAAGAAACATCTTTGAATTTTAAACAGTTAGTATGTTTTGGCTTTCTAAATGGGCGGTGATTAACTGAGTGATGCATGATGTGAATATTTTATAGATAGATTGTAGACATGTGATTGGCCGATATTTAGACGGATCGCTCGAGGCTTTCCCTTTAGGCAGCAGGTAGGTTTTACCTTCTGTCAGGAATCTGGGCATCCTTTCAAGGCATTGAAAGAATGTGTTGATATTGCGGGTTAAATATGGGTGAAGGCAAGTGAATTTTTTATACCAATAGTTGTGGATATTGTCGCTACCTGTGCTTTTCCAATTGTGTGTGGCGCTAATAACTGACTTTACTAGCTCCATTGTAACTTCAGGTGCTTGCATATTCTGTATGGCTGTTGTGCTCGCTATTTCCCTAGATGTCCAGCTTGTATTGTGTTGGTGAGACACTATTTGACCAGATGGATGATCAAAAGCTCGTTATCTCTCCCACAGTTGGTGAGCCTGTATTTGAGTCAGAGTTACAATAGGGTGAGTTCATTTTAAGTGTCCTATAGAACCTTCTCTCGTCTGTGTTAAACTGATAGTTTTGTTTCCTTCGTCTGCTACATTTCCTATATCTGTTCAGTCTAGTCTTGTAGGCAGCCAGTTTTTGTTTCAATGTATCTATAAATTCCAATATATTCCCATTAGGTGCGTCGTATCTTGTATGAACTTTATATTTTGTTGGATTAGTTTTGCTCTGTTTTTTACTTTCTTGGTGGGATTATCCTTTGTGTACTTTATTAGGCGGGCTATGTCTGCTCTTAAAGTTTCAATTTTGTTTTTTATCCTCCTATGCCACTTGGGTAACTGTACGTCCTTGGTCGGTTTCGGGTTTTCGCTATTTACACTTATTTTGGAGCCGTTGCACTGCACTGCTACCAGTGCAGCACAATATACTGTTACATGTAGGTCTTCAAATGTTTCTATACTCTCTGAGTGCTGGGGTAGGACTATTTCATTCAGCACTTGAACTATTTTAGCTAGCTTTGAAGGCGTGTTTTGTTTGGGCAAATAAGGCCTTTTGGTAGGGTCGGTGTCACTGTATTGTATAAGTGTGGAATTAAACATTAAAGTTATCCTATCTATAAGACCATTGTCATTCCCATCATCCTGTGTGTTTTGCGACTGTTCGGTGTTTGCACTAGGTCTGTTGTAGGCGGCTATTTGTGGGCTTTTGGAGATCATAATGCCGCTGCCATCATTATTATAGAGGCGAAGGTGGATTGGGCGCGGATGAAATGTTTCGTAATTCTGATTCTGATTCATTTTCAATCTGCAACTCTCTGGTAACTTCTACTTTGATTTGTTTTAAAATTTCAGTTGAGATCAAATTATTCCTAACTATAGCACGCCGTTGGTCAGATATTCGTTGAGCGGTAACTTGTACAGATGGATATCGTAGTGTAAACTGCTGATAAAGTTGGTCCCTGTAGCCTGTCATGTCTGTTTCCAGTTTGGTGATTCTGTAGCAGGTACGCATTATAAACATATTCACTTCGATTGCCCATCTCATGCGTACTCTACGTCGGCCCGCTTGAGTGGTCTCGGGCAGAAACCCCTAAGAAACACTTTCAGCGGTTGTATTGAATGGTGGAAGGTTGGGTGGTACTTCATTGTCGGCTGTGGTCCCTTCGGGTATCCCGACCGTGGCCCGCCTGGTCGGCCATTGGCCACCACCGGCTCGCATGCCGTCACCCCCAGCGGTGGCTCCAAGGGTGCCCTGGCGCGCCATGGCGATCCCCAGGCAGCGTCCTTTTCCGAGGCTTTCTCCCAGTTTTCTCCATCATTGATGGGTTTTTGCATTTTATACCTACTGCCAGGTATGATGAACAGCCACCTCTAACATGAGGAACAGACGCTGACCAGGTCACCGCCCACTATGGGAACAGACGTGCCTGGGTTTTGTTTCTGTTTTGGTCCACGGGTGGTATTTTATTTCCCACCTACCCTGCATATCTGCCGGGCATTCCCCTATCCGCCACCTGGGGACGCGCCCGATTGGGAATAGAAAACCCCACACTGGTTATTATTATTATACAGCAAATATAATTATATTATATCAGCTCATTAAAGGCCACTGCGGCTCTTCGGTGATTTCTATTGCGGTACTTATTGCCTCCTGTCGAGGTCCAGGTTGGCCACTCCTGATCTAGATTGTTAGTAAATACATACAAGTAAATTCAAACAAATCGTTGAGAACAATGTGTCCTTTTGACCCCCAACCGGATGAACGAGAGTCACTCTCTTTGTCTTTCATTGAAGTTTGTGGTATTTTTCGTTTTGCTGGGTGATTGCACACAAGAAACTTTGTACCACTTTATTTATTCAAATACAGAATTTCTATCCAATATCTATCACTACCACTGCTCCATAATCACTACTCATTTATTTTGCGGGACAGAACACATCTAACCAGGATGGGAAAAGACCTCGAAACCGGGGAAATCCCGACATGTGGTAAGGCACAAGGGAATTCTTTCTCTCTCTCTCTCCCTCTCTCGCACCAAGCAACGCAAATTGTGCGTTTCATAGCAACTGATTGCTTAAGAAATAGTTTGATTTTCCGCCTGAATTTATGTAAAGTAACGTCGCTAAGTGATACCATAGTTTCCGTTGCTCTGATAACATTTTCTAATTATTGATAGTAATGCGTATGCTACCAAGACTAATTTTAATCCCACATCGATATTTTATTACTCATAGCAACAACTAACAATTTTGTTCACTTATTGTTTTATGAATGTGAAAAGTGATTCTAGGTATTTCTCACTGTGAAAATTGTGTTTAAAAACTATTCGCGAGTGTCATTGCCGATAATTATTATTATCGAGATCAATCATATTTATCACTCTGCGTTGAGAAAGTCGTGTTCTGGACAACTTTTATTTTCTTATTTATTGATAAATATGTCATTATAACTTCTTGGCTAAATTATTTTATTCTTTGCTAACCAAAGGGGCGGCAAATCTTCTGCTGACTTGGAGATCCAGCTCAGCACACGTGCACGGATTGGACAGAAGTGTGAGCTAGTCGATGGATATCAGGATGGAGATATTAGTATAATATCGAAGGGATCGCCTCCTCAAGGTATGATTGAAAGGCAAGCAATCTTTATGGCGTCTTTCGAGTTGGATGAAAGCACGAGGTGTTTGTTTCCTCGCAGATTTTCATCTTCATCCGCATTACAAGGTCATTCGGCAGTGCGTGGCTTGTTTATTGCGTAACCAAGGAGTTTCCTTCTTCCGTTGCTCCATCCATGTCACAGATGTTATCCTTATTCGTTTAGTAACTTTCAAGATGAAACCTTCTCTCGCTACATCCATGTCTCAATTTCGCCCATAAAGTCGTTTGTCTGTCTTTCCTTTAAGATTATTATTTTACTCAAATGGAAAGATTTTCTTATATGCATTGATAGTACTACGGATTAACGAGAAGCAAGATCTCAGTTAAAACGAAATTCAGTAGCTGTAATAGAATAATTATAAACTAGAAAATTATTTTCATTTTTAAATAGAATAATTTCACAGTGTTATTTAAATTGATTATATTTCAGCGAGAAGACGTGCAAAATATTTATTTTGTATAATTTCGCGAAATACATCATTAAAAGAATAATAAAATTTATTATGCTTTCTAACCGCAGACCTTCACAAGCTAAAGTCATTTATAACACGCCTCACTTCATGTGTTTACGAGTGTTTTCATTCGTCCCGCCACGATTCAATTAAAACGACAATAGGTACGTAGCAAAATAAAAACAAATAATTATACATTATTACTGAAATAATAAACAATATATTTTGTATTTACCCATATATGCCGATAATACGATATATAATTACATTAAAAACAAATCAGGTAATATTGACTCACAAGTAAACCCATCAGTTTCCTTAAATCATTCTCCAACTGTATTTTCGACAGGATGTGGCCCGCGAAGAGGTCAGAAGTGGACTATGTGGCCCGCTATCAGCGCATAAATGTGCTATGTGGCCCTCGAGCCGACATGTTTTGGCACCACTGCGATAGGATGTAATAGAGCTCGCCTTGTGTTTAGGAGCGCTAAGTTAAGAATCTCCTTACAGTGAAACGGCGATGATGAAGGCTGTTTTGTAGCCTAAAAGCGCCTGCGGTTTTTCCAACCTTTTTTCTTTTCTATGAAAATGAAATAAAGTTACGGCTTGATGGATTCATTTTATTGAATAATATGATATCAATGAAAATTACTCGCTTTCACAAAGATTGTGACGAACATTTTCAAAACGTTCCAATGAAACTTCAAATATCACATGGCTATGTGATTTTTTCTCGTGTATACCTTATATATAGAAAGTTAAGGAGAATCATTTACATTAAACATTAACGCTATATTATAAAGTGTATGCAAGTAAGGCCTTTTAAATTGAGTCGTGAGAAATCCTATATATAATTTCTGAAGTGTCCGTCTATCCGTCCGTCCCCCCCTCTATTTCGAAAACCGTTTGCCGTAGAGATTTGTACAGGCCAGGAGGTCCCTATAAAACTATTCTCAATTTCCTAAAGTCCCGGGTTCGATTCCAGGAGATAATTATATTTTCCCATAAGTTTACACGGGATTTTCGAGTTTTCAGAGTGCAAGGTTTTTTTCTTTCATCCGTTAAAATACGTAAATATGGACCGATTTTCTCCGTTTTTGATTTATTCGACGGCTAAAACTCTAAATTATCTTATTCTTTCGATGATTATACCCTACGCGGTCGAAATTTTCGAAATTTTGCCGATTTTTTGTTCTCCTTCGGGACGTTGCCAAGTCGACCTTAATTGTTGCCTCTGATTCAATTACCATCGATTAAACGTTCATATTGACGTAAAAATGGAATCCTTAAGTTAGTACGATCATTATACACTACATTTTTGCTTTAATTAAAGTTTTATTGTTATAAATATAACAATGGATGAATTCATTAAGATAATGATTTAACTCGAGAACATTCAGTAAGATTATTTTCTGTTACTAGGACGCGTTTATCGTAGATTGTGGTAGAAAAGCATATTTATTTTTTAAAATACTGTATCTGAGTATTCAACCTTTTGGAAATACCAAATGTTTTTGTTTTCGTGACTGAAGCGACCATGAATCACCCTGTCAGTGGAAATACGCGTGAGACTCTGCCATTTCATTACGAAGGCTTTGGTGAGGAGGTTTCTTCCTAAACCCCGGTAATTTTATACTCCACGTTATTCTACAATCAATTGTTTCAGCGCTTACTTTTTTAATATTTTCGCCTGGCTTAGGTGGATAAAAAATTATTTTTTGTGGCGTCGCTTTTACAAGAGTTATGTTTTGTGATTGATTAAGTGGATGACACTTCCTGTAAATTACAGAAAGTTCACATCTTTCTTTTCCCAATATTTGCTTTCTTTGAGGTGTTAAGACCCAGTTTGACTCCTGGTCTTAACAGTTCTATTCTTCTGTTTCCTCATTTCACATCACTACAGTTTATGCCTGTCGCGTAAGAATCTTCCGATTACTAATCATTTCAATTTAATTACTGTGCCACATCAATTTACTCTCTACCATAACTTATAAAATACAGATTTATGATTACCTACGGATAACATTTTTTTAAATATGCGCACACTGCCTTTCCCTCAGTGAGATTCTAACACGCAAACCTTACATTGGGAGTCAAATATCTAAGTATCCTATACTGCGTAAATTCATTGCTAGAGTAAAATATGAATTATTAACATCAACTTATTTTACAAACTTATTATTTTTTTATGAATCAATTCAAAATTAAACGCGCAAATTTTGCGCGGGCTCAGCTAGTAATAACATAATTATCACAAATCTTGACATTTAAAATAAAGGTTATGTCATTTGGTTCCGCTTATAAATGGACCGCCATAGATAATCTCCCATTTATGACACATTTATTTAAGATTTTTATTAACATTTTTATTAACACTAAAATTGTTTTAATTCGATTTTACGACAGGATAGATATTAAAGTCAGTAAAACCGAATTGTCCAACAGGCAAGTACGTTTTTATCGAATATTAGCGTGCTTAAAAAAATTGGAAAACGTATACTGAATACGCGTATATAAAAAATAGCTCACAGTCTTGTACTGAAAAGAGTCTTTTTCAGGGCATTCGGAGAAATCTAATCACATCAGGTTTTTGAAAAAATATGACAGGAATATGAGAAAGTTTGCGAATGAAATGGAATATATCAAAGCAATTATAATGAAGTATGAAGAATAAAAATCGGTCCAACATAGCTACAGTGCTGTGAAAATTAACGCAACACCTCATGGCGTTCGACAGCGGTCACTGCGGAAACTATTTGTAGCGAAGACTCTTCTGCTAAAATGACAACACTGAGCAGGCAGAAGTAGGGGGTAGGGGTCTTCTGAGGAATGGGGAAATGCACGGCTGTAAGAGCTAGAGGGATTTTGTGGCAGAGCTCGGAACGAAACGGAATGGAACTCTTCGAAACGAACGGAAACGAATTTTGTCCGATCACCATATCAGAAGTATCGGAAAATCGTTAAAAAATACTATATATATCGGAATGAATCCTTTACAAAAAGTCGATTCAATCCTTCCTCTCCTCGCATGATGGCTCTATCTATTGAGCGCGACTTCGCCAAAGACTGATTTTTCCTTATCATCGAGATGACGCAAATGGATAAAAATCTTTTTATTATTCTAACTGTTCAATCTATTCACTTTTTTATTCCTTCCTCAGCTGTAGTAGGTATGGAGGAATCCACAGTAATTTTCTCAAATACGTAAGTGTAAGCAGGCGTTCGCAATCGTCGTACGCATTTTAGAAATATTTTATCCTAGGCGCGCAAATTCTCGGAATTTTTGCGGTCGAACCCGGGACGCCGGGGTGAGAACTCGTAACGGTTTTAAGTTGATTTCTACGTTGTTCGCTTACCCAAAACATTTCAGCTCCCTATTCCCTACGGTAGTGGTTCCCAACCTGGGTGCCGTGAAGTGTTCTGAAGGGTGCCGCAAAATATATGCTGTTTTCCCATTTTTAGCCTCATTTTGCATCGACGGCTTTCAAAAATGCAAACCAGAGTTAAGTCGACCTTCATTTCGTCGCAAAGGCACTTCGAAATGAAAGCAGATATGGAGATTGGGGTTAGGGGTTCAACTTCACCACGATTATTACTGATGGTGGATAGGGAGGGGTGCCGCCAAATTCTGAAAAGTCACTTAAGGGTGCCGCGACTCTTAAAAGTTTGGGAAACACTGCCCTACGGTATAGACCAGGGGTCGGCAACCTGCGGTTCCTGAGCCGAAAGTGGCTCTTTAAGAATTTGCGTGCGGCTCCCAGCAGCAACTCTCCCTGATAAAACCTCCAAGAAAGAAATTGGCTTCGTAAATTATTTTAATAGAAATTGCAGAAAACTAAAAACGTATGGACGCATTCTGTAGAATAAACTTTTGGTTTACAGAGATGATTCGAAAAAGTAAAACAACAGCAAGGTGAAGGAGGTGAGAATTCCCCCCCCCCCCCCTTGTCAGTGACTGCGGCTCTTCTTATATTGCGTTTTATACATAAATTGAAAAAGTGGCTCTTCTTAGGAAAAAGGTTGCCGATCCCTGGTATAGACGGTAGGAAGCTTTAAGTATTTTCCCATGCGTTCTTATAGCAAACATTTCGGACAATCTGGGATCGAACCGAGAGCACCTAAGTATGCTTTCTCTACGATTCACGGTATCAATATATCTACAGAACCTAAGAGAGTGAAGTGGAGCCCAGTGACGCTCCCTCCGCCTCCTTCATTCCTATTGGCTCTGGCATGGTCACGTTTTGGGACTCTTTCTCTTTCCCCTCTTCCTCAGTCTAAAGGTATTTGAAAAGCACTATTGACACACTGAAACATGGCAGGTGGAGGAGAGAAGGCAGGGGAGGGGGGTTGGAAAGGCAAATGCTTCGATTAACGAGTAAACAGAAGAGAATCAAATTGACTGAACACCTACGAAGAAATAAATTTTGTAAATAATACGTGGTGCGTCAAAGTCTTAAAGAACGCAGCGATAGCGCTCGTATACAGAAGGAGCCAACACAATGTTTCATTTTACTCGTGAATCGAAGCATTTGCCCTCCCTCCTCCACCTATCATGTTTCAGTGTTAGCTGGCCCAATGTTTAAAGTCATCGAAATTCTAGCTAACGAAACGACGTTTGGTAGGGTAGTAGATATGGCGCCCTCTACCGTGAATCGTAGAGAAAGCTTACTGAGGTGCTCTCGGTTCGATACTTAAAAGCTTCCTACCGTATATACCAAGGGTGGGCAAACCGTGGTCCGCGGGCCATATGTGGCCCTCGAGAGCATTTGACGTAGCCCGCGAAGCTTTGGTGAAAAAGCAATCTGTAAAATTTACCTCAATTTTATATCTATATCTATATCTATAGTTCACCCTGCAAGCCACCGCAATGGTGTGTGGCAGGGGGTGCAATAGCACCAAGGTAAAGCGCATAATAATGTATAGTATCATTCTACGTCGGCTGATTTCCTTTCGTAACTTCTGTTCTGCTCAGCTATCGTTCTAGGGAAAAACGAGCCTTTATACCTCTCAGTCCTACAGGCTATCTCTCTTATTTTACGAGGATGGTCCGTTCTACCAATATAAGTTGGCGCTCTTATTATTTCTTCGACATCGCTGGAGAATATATGCGTTCTAAATCTTTCGAGAAGTTTTAACCTAGAGCGTGATCGGCGTTCAGCTAGTGATTCCCATCCTAAGTCCTGTATCAAGGCTGTAACACTATTGTTTCTATCGTAACAATTTTTGACGAATCTAGCGGCTTTTCGCTGCACTCTTTCTAACTCTGAGATTGATCCTTTCACGTACGGATCCCATATGCTCGACGCGTACTCTAATAGCGGTCTTACTAACGAGAAGTAACATGTCTCTTTGACTTTTTCCTCACTTTTACCTACTATGCGTTTGATGAATCCTAGTTTCTGTTTAGCCTTCCCGCATATATTTCGTATGTGCATATCCCACGAGAGGTTGCTTGTTAAAGTAACGCCTAAGTATTTGACGGAATCGGCTAGTTTTAGCTGGACGCCTTCAACAGTGTAATTAGTCGTGTCAATGTTTTTGTTTCCCCAGAATCTCATAAAGGAACACTTTCCTAAGTTCAATTCTAACTGCCACTCTTTACACCACTCGAGAATTGCATTTAAGTCGTCAGAAAGTAATAATTGATCATTAGGACTGTTAATCTCTCTGTAAACTACTGTATCATCCGCGAATAACTTGATTTTACTTTTAATAACCTTATCTAAGTCGTTTATGTATAAAAGGAATAGTAGGGGGCCGATTACACTTCCCTGTGGAACGCCTGAGGCTACGCTGACTGAATCTGATTTAAATCCATCTATAACTACTATTTGTTCACGCTCATTAAGAAAGTCCCTGATCCACTCGATTATCTTTCGATTTATTCCACAGTCATTTAATTTCTTCACTAACTTACTGTGCGGGACTTTATCGAAAGCCTTCTTGAAGTCGAGGAAAACAGCATCTAACTGAGTCTTACGGTCTCCTGATCTTAGTATATCGTGAACGAACAGAGCAAGCTGTGTTTCACAAGATCTCGTCTTCCTGAAGCCATGCTGATATTTACTTAGCAAGTTCTGACTATCTAAGAAGTCCATCACGGAGCTAGCGATAATGTGCTCGAGAACCTTGCAAGATAGGGAGGTAAGCGAAATTGGCCTGTAATTTTCTCTGTCGTCTTTTTTCCCACCTTTGTGTAACGGCGTTATAAAGGCTAATTTCCATTCCTTAGGTACAACGCCATGACTAAGTGACTTATTGAAAACTATTTCGAGATAAGGTGCTATTTCCAGTGCTAACTCTTTGAATACTCTAGCTGGTATCTCTTCTGGACCCGGAGATTTATTTGACTTGGTATTTTTAAGCTGTTGAGCTATACCTTTCGCTAATATGACTATATCGTTCATTTTTTCCTTGCCTGGTTCGGGCGCCACGACCTTCGCTCTCACGTCTTCGGTAGTAAATACGCTCTGAAAAAATAAGTTTAACAAATTTCCTTTATCTGTGCTATCGCTAACTACCTCTCCTTGGTCGTTTATTAACGGGGGTACGGTTGGGCGTCGACCTTGAACTTCTCTAACATATGACCAAAAGCATTTGGGATTTTCACTTAGATGTTCACTAAGAGTCTTTTTCTTGAAGTCTGTTAGTGCTTTGCGCATAACCTTTTTGGTCTTAGTCCGACAATCTCTGTACTTAAGTGAAATTGAAATTACTTCCTCCGGTGACTTACAGTTATTGATGCGTTTAAATTTCGAGTGAAGCTTTCTTTGGTGTCTGAGGGCGCATCTAACCTGCCGATTATACCACCTTGGTTCCCCATTATCGCTAATAAATTTACTTGGTATATACGTATTAATACCAATTCTAATTTCTGATAGAAATGCTTTCCAAGTTTCCTCAACGTTTTTTGTGCTTGTCGATTTGCTGAAATCGTCGTAATCCTTGATGAGTTTCTCTTTGAAATCCTCAAAGTTGGCATTTTTATACATGTACACTTTCCGCTTAGGCTTGCGATATTTTGCGACAGTTATATCCAAAAGTACTCGAACTGATTGGTGATCACTGATTCCTTCTTCAACAGTTACTTCGGAAACACGCTCGGGGATGTTAACTGCTAGTAAGTCTAATATATTGTTCGCTCTCGTAGGTTTTCTGACTACCTGGATGAGGGAATGTTTATTGAATATGTCTATTAGCGCTTCGCATGACTCGCGATTCCTACCGGATGGTATGAAGCTACAACTCTGCCAATTTATCGAGGGTAGATTGAAGTCTCCTCCTACTATGATAATGCTTTTACTATTCTTCTTCATTAGTGAATTTATTTGAGCCTCTAGATCGTATATTTCTTCTGCGTTTGAAGCTGGCGGCCTATAATATGCACATACATGAATGTTTCCCAAACCTTCACTGTTTATAGTACACCAAGTACTTTCAATATTGTTTACAGCAAACTTAACCGGAGAACTTATTACTGTATTATTCACTGCTATAAACACCCCTCCACCGCTCCTATTTGTCCTATCTCGTCTGTGAATAGTATATCGTAAGGGGAAAATTTCACGGTCGTGAATATCCGAGGTTAGCCAACTCTCTGTGCCTATTACTATATCTGCCTCTGTTTGTTCTAGTAAATTCTGAAGTTCCGCAGCCTTATTCCTGATACTCCGGCAATTTAGAGTTAAAATTTTTAGAGTGTCACTTATGTGTCGCTTCGGAATTATTTCAGAGATTTGGAGGGTGCATCCCTCATTTCCAATAGCGGCTTTATTACTGATAGTATTATTATCGCATGGTTTATTGTGCCCTAAAGCCGACCTACATATTGATCTACGGTCAGAGTTAATAAATTTATTATGATAATTAGCGCAAGTCTTTAATTTCCCCGTATATGACCTGCTCACTAACCTACTCTCTAATCTAAAAAAACTCTACTATGCTCGTATATCCTACCACCTACCCTCTGTGCTGCCTCGGCGGTATAGTGAACTCCCGAGCGGTTAAGGGGTACCTTGCACGATTCGAGAACCGGCCCGAGGTCCACGAAATCTACTCCCATGCCCCCACAGAACTTTCATAGTCTCCGGTTCAAGCCGATCACTCGACTCCAAACCGTCGAACCCCGGTCGGTCCGCGGGACCATGCTGCATACGGTCAGACGCATGTCGATCCCCATGACCCGTCGAAGTCGGTGTACTTCGGAGCATAGATCCCTGAAGGAATCCAATATCTCCTCAGAACCCAGATCCTGCGCGTCATTGGTGCCCACATGCGCCACTATCCGCAGCTTGGAGCATCCCGTGCCACTTGCCGCCGCCCGAACCGCCTTCGTCACCTGAGGTACTGTTCCGCCTGGAATACACCAGGAGAACACCCGCTCATCACCCTCCCGGCGAGCCCTTTCCCTCACGGGTGCCACCAAACGCCGGACGTTTGAACTACCTATTAGGACGATTCCCTCCCTCCCAGCCCGACTTCCCCTAGGTGCAGCGTCCCTCGAGGCGGAGGGAGCGGATACGGCCACAGAATTCGTCGTGCTATCCTCCGAGAGCACTTCGAATCTGTTTTTGACGGAGATAGGGTCACCTTCCACCTTCCCATCTCCCCGCCATGACCGCCCTACTCCCCCGCGACCTCGGGTAGCCACCTTCCAACCGTCGGGTTTCGGACATGAAGCCATCCCTTCCGGGTTAGTGTCGACCACGGCTCTCTCTTCGACAACCCAGCCAGCATTCGCTCTCGAGCTGGCCCGAGGTACCACCTTGGTACGACAAGGCGTCTCAGAGGTCCCCGCATCTTCACTCCCCTTCCGAGCAGCATCCAAATCCGCAACCTTAGAGAGGAGCTTCGCCACCATCCTCTCAAGTTCTGTGATGCGCGCTTGGAGCAGCTCACATTCAACAGAGCTTTTGAAAAGAGCAACAGAAGACCTATGGGAAGCCATACCTAACTAATTGTGAGATTAATGAATTTGATTTATATGTGTATTTGAGAGCTATATAGGAAATAGGAGCGCGAGGATTAGAAAAGGATTACTTTTTGTTGCGAGAAAGCGACTTGGGACTGTCTACGGTGAAAAGAGTTACTTGGCCTGACAATGAGACGAGTTAAACGTCAACTCCGGTAGAAAAGGGGGATGAGTTTGGCGATAAGAGGACTGAGCTAGGTGAACCGCGCGGTAGGGGTCTTACTTAATGAAAAACAAACAACCTATGGGTCTTGCCTGAAAGCCTTGAGTCAAGGTCAACTACAAGAATAGGAAGTGAAAGGAGGGTGCTGAACTACACAAGTAATAATATAATACTTTTGCTTTACTAAATTTTATGCACGGGAATAAAATATGTTAGTTAAACTAAATATTACATCTACGAGAACGAAAATAAACTCGTGAATGTTAAATAAAATAACTTATCCCTAAAGTAGGTGTTAGTAGAGCTTAAGCCCTTAACACCTAAACACTTAAAAGGTAAAGAAAAAAAAACGGTGTATCAGAACTTTAGGATAGTAGAGCTAATAAAACAATAAAGATCGTGTATAAAATTCAGAAGGTAAAAAACGAAACTTGAGTCACGAAAGTGAATAAACAGCACTACATATAATAAGTAAAAAACGAAGTTGAAACTGAATTAGCCTTAAATTAACGAAACGAAAACTTAAGTTACGAAAGTGAATAAACAGCACTACATATAATAAGTAAAAAAAAACGAAGTGAAACTGAATTTGCCTTGAATTAACGAAGCAAAAACTAAGGTCACGAAAGTGAATAAACAGCACTACATATAATATATAAACAACAAAGTTGAAACTAAATTAGCCTTAAATTAACCAGGTTAGTTAAATATTAGATAATAATATGAAAGTATCTATTTAAATATGGTAATGTGAGATATTATAAGTAGGAGCACTAAGAATAAACTACATATAAAGACGTGGACTCCGGATATTCACGGAATAAGGATTACAATTAAGACGAATAATCTAAGACATGCAAAATAATAATAATAATAATAAAACTAAATTATAATATAACTAAAGGTACTTAAACTATAGCTACAGCAAGCCAAAGACAGCTATACTACGGGATACGGCAGGTAACAGCGCAGCTGCGGGAGCAAAAGAGAAAGGAATTTTATATTACTTTTGATAAAATTATGACAATAAAGCCTTTAGTTTTGAAAATTTAGCCCTACAGTCCTTGATTGTGCTTGTTTTTCACTTATGTATGATGCCTAAGAATCTAAGCAACTTCCTATTTAAACCTCGCCTAAGCATTGGCATCTTTCAACGTGGCCCGCCGAAGAATTCGCAAACACCGATGCGGCCCGCCATGCAGAAAAGTTGGCCCACCCTTGATCTATACCGTAGGGAATAGGGAGCTGAAACGTTTTGGGTAAGCGAACAACGTAGAAATCAACTTAAAACCGTTACGAGTTCTCACCCCGGCGTCCCGGGTTCGACCGCAAAAATTCCGAGAATTTGCGCGCCTAGGATAAAATATTTCTAAAATGCGTACGACGATTGCGAACGCCTGCTTAGACTTACGTATTTGAGAAAATTACTGTGGATTCCTCCATACCTACTACCGCTGAGGAAAGAATAAAAAAGTGAATAGATTGAACAGTTAGAATAATAAAAAGATTTTTATCCATTTGCGTCATCTCGATGATAAGGAAAAATCAGTCTTTGGCGAAGTCGCGCTCAATAGATAGAGCCAACATGCGAGGAGAGGAAGGATTGAATCGACTTTTTGTAAAGAATTCATTCCGATATATATATATATATATATATATATATATATATATATATATATATAGTATTTTTTAACGATTTTCCGATACTTCTGATATGGTGATCGGACAAAATTCGTTTCCGTTCGTTTCGAAGAGTTCCATTCCGTTTCGAAGAGTTCCATTCCGTTTCGTTCCGAGCTCTGCCACAAAATCCCTCTAGCTCTTACAGCCGTGCATTTCCCCATTCCTCAGAAGACCCCTACCCCCTACTTCTGCCTGCTCAGTGTTGTCATTTTAGCAGAAGAGTCTTCGCTACAAATAGTTTCCGCAGTGACCGCTGTCGAACGCTATGAGGTGTTGCGTTAATTTGGCCAGCACTGTACATTGTACAAACTTTCTCATATACTAATGCGTCGTTTAGTTATCTTTAAAAAATGAAAATCATATCAGCCGGTTTTTAGAAAATCCAATTTTTGTTAAAGTTGCCCAAGAATAAACCAGCTTTATATTCATTCGTTGAGAAAAATGAAATACGTAGTATTATTGCAGACGTATACTCAAGTAACTGTACGAAATTTGATCAAAATCGTTGCAGCCGTTAGAGCCGTTTTTCAGAAAATCAAATTGTTTTTAAAAATGCGCATAATAAACTTCCCTTAATTATTGAGCAATGTCAAGCATTTTTTCACAGCTTCTGCTCATTATGATAAAATGCCTAAGTACGAGATTTCATTCATTTTCGCTCTACCGTTTAGGTTCTCGAGCCAGTAACAGTCAGACAGACGGCATTGCGAAAACCACGTTTTCAGATTCAGCGACACCTAAAACAAATATTTCCGTAAAAATCTCGAGGTCGAATTTTTTCGCGATAACAATACTTTCTCAATATACTTCGTATATGAGAAAATAAAAAAACGATTAATTCAACAAAACAAAGCCATTTGGAATCAAGGTTTACATCGATAAATAGATATTCGCATGGAAACAATTTCCTACGTTAATAATTATTGCCACTTCAAATACCAATCATCGTATTAGCAAAAAAAGATTAAACCAATCCACTGAACACTATAAAAACAATTTTAATAATCTTTTTCATCAACACAGAGTCATTCTAACACTCATTTCCGGTACTAATATACTATACTACCACTTCAAATACGGATTAATAATAAAAAATCCGCCAATTTATAATCAAGTTTAAATGCGAAATGGTATATTCAGCCATTTTACCGATAATAAGATCAATCTACATCAGTTATATCGTTTAAAAACTCTCGATATCCGAAGAATTACGACAGAACTCGTTCTTAAAACGAAACGAACGCTTTAACAACCAAGAGAAAAACTTCAATTTTCCTCTCAGCGGACTAAAATATTACTCGATCTCGAAGTAAATAACTGAAGGACGCCATCGCTATTACATAAGCACTTCGTGTGGTATAATCGAAGTTGTTAAACTACCGTGTGGCGGAGCTCTAACCAAACTCAATTTAACTCAGTAATGAGAACGATGAAAAGAACAAGCGAGCAACAACTACCAAGTCATTGGGCAGATGCTTGGTCACAAGATCTTTAATCCTTTCACTACTGATGAGATGTATGAATTCCACCAGATCTGTGGTTTTGTAGGCGCGGCATCCCTTTCAAAGAAAGAACAGAATTTTGCGGAACCCCAACTTGGAACAGTTTTATATTAAAACATGTCATGTTAGCTTGTAATTGACATTGTCATAAAACTGATAAAATCATTTTTTTTTCTGATCCTAGACGCATTTATACGCTAATTCGATCGGGATTCGGATTCTGTCTTCAATAAAAATAAACGCTGTTCTTTCCTGCATAGAACCATCAAAGTCTCAAGTTCATGCCATTAATCTAAGTAATTTTAAAATTCAAATTAAAAATAAGCTGCACTCATCCCTATTATACAAATGGAGAAAATGAAAAAAGAAAATATTTTTTAAAATTAGAAAGGTTAATCAAATAGGTACAAAAACCTAATAACACTATTTATCTCTTTATTCCGAATAAAATGACACCGTTCTCTTGTTCCTAAGTGCTATAGTTGTTGAGTTATAAAAAACATACCCACATACATACAAACACTTTTCTTTATAGGTTACTAGCTGAAACGCCCGGCTTCGCTCGGGAAAGAGTGGCAAACGATTTTTATTGCTCGGGTCAATCGTTCCCCATTCCTTAATTACGCATGCGATGCTTACATTAACATTTACTATTTTATGTATTGTATATTGTCAAGCTTTACCATTAATATAATTACGCATTAACGTCTTACTTAATATTCACATGGATAGATGCTGTGAAGCCTTTAAAGCAGCAATAAAATTATGTGGATTATGTCAATACTATTAGCCAAAACGTAAACAATAAACAACATCTTGGTTACAGAACAAATGTAAGTAGATGTATCGATATATGTTGCGATAAATCTTTCAGTGTTTATGGTAAAAGATAACAATGTTCTAATATTCCTTTAAAATCATTTTACTCAATTTAAAAGTATTCATAGACTATATTTAGGCATATCTTGGCGTTAGCTATTCTTCCTCTACGGCGTGGATTTTCCTTGCATTACGTGTATATCTCCCTTTGAAGAGGACAACAATTAATAAATTTAGCTTTGTTGCCGCCTGGAAAATGGTCGTCTAAAGCGATAAATTTTGCGCTTAAAGGAAAATTTCGAGCGATTTAGCACGTAAAACGACAAAACATGAACAGAATTAAAATATTCAGTCTTTCGCGCGTAAAATAATCCACTTCCCGTGATCGTAAGTTAATATTTAGGTATATTTATATCCACATCAGTGAAGGGCTGCATGGCATTTTGGGGTTCCTCTACACAATTTCTCAAGCATTATTATGGAAATAGTATTTTGTTGACCCCATGGGGTATAAGAGACCCCACGGTCTGCAAACCTAGGCCAAGTTCTTCCTTTGGTCAGTAGGATGGCCCATGAAACTTTTGAATTCGATAGCTTCAACGGTGTAAAAACGTATAAAGCATACACACACATACATTCTAAAATATTTATAAGATCTATAGATAGTCTGTCATGCGAGGAAATTTAATGTCACCGCCAAATAAGGATGACCGAAAAAATAAAGAGTTGAGTGTGATGCCATAGTCCGACAATATTTTGAAATAATTAATCCATCTCTCATAAAGGGTCGCCGGTTCGAACCTTGTCGAGAGCACGGTCGCATCATTGTCGATATATTATTTATTATGAAGTACCGTTAAAAAGCTGTTCGTGATCTTGTCAAAAATTAAAAAATCTGATGTGGCCAACACATGACTTTCTCCATATTTGGGGTATAGATATTTAAATTATTATGAATAGCATTATGAGGCAAAATTACCATTTCGTATCGTAAAAGAATACAATCGTCCTTATTGCCGTAAATTACGTATATTTTGAATATGTTTAAAGAATTCACCGCTACATGGTGGCGGCGCTGTATACTGGTATTGAGAAAAAGCAAAATATCTCCGAAATGGATGGTTC
This sequence comes from Uropetala carovei, assembly GCA_036926305.1. Classification (NCBI taxonomy): domain Eukaryota; kingdom Metazoa; phylum Arthropoda; class Insecta; order Odonata; family Petaluridae; genus Uropetala; species Uropetala carovei. Next base: position 127,596 of record JAXCHB010000047.1, on the reverse strand, counting down.
TACGAAAATTTGATTCAAACGAAACCAGGAAGAAATATTATTCTCCACAACTTTGGTACTCACGAAGATTACCAATAATGACGTTTTTAAGTAGTTATTTGACGGAAACCGAAAAAACCGATTACTTATAAATAATTCCTGAACAATAACAACAATAGAAAATAGTTTCAAAAGAAAGTTGTGGGAAATTACATTCTCTATAACTTTTGTATAGAATTGTAAATACAATAATTATGTTTTAACGAAGAAAGATTGCAAAAACCAAATCGGGTTCCGAATAAACCTTGACTTCCAGTTACCCGTTATTGTCCGAAAACTAAGCAATTCTTTGTGCTCATGTTAAAGTGTTATATATGAAGTTTGGTAACGATATGGCACGTACATTTTGAGTTAGAGCGCCCACAATCACATACACACACGCGCACAAACACACACACGCACACACAGACGTCATTCCGAAAATAGTCTAAACGTGTTCTAGGGACCTCAAAACGTGTATTTACGTTGAAATCTCGAAGTCGATTTTTTTCGTGAACACAATACTTTCTCATTACTACGTATTGAGAAAGTAAAAGCTATGATTCGTTTGAAGGGACCGAATTATGAAAATATTTACAGAAACAAAACTTCGAATTCGCCGAATTCACTTCATTCGAGAATCCTAATATTCTGCTCCAGGAAATGTTTTCCGGAATACCTTCGTCCGGAATCGTCACCGAAAACTCAGACTGTCAAAATTCCCGACCACGGAAGGAGCCCCAAAACATACGATTCAAGCGTTCATTTAAGGAATATGACTTCTATGACCTTTTTCCATCTTAACTTTCGTCCACGTTCTCCATCATTTTCATTTGTGGCCCACGTGTTTTAAGATTTCATTATTTTTGCAGTATCTCTTTATTCTGTTTTCAAAATACAATCTTTAATACTTTAAACCGTCAAGTTTCCACATCGTTTTTCGTTCCGCGACTTTCTGAGAGGTTCCAACTTTGTGTCTAAACCTACTTTGCTTCCGTTTCAGTTTTTGTGAGCCCCGCTTTCATTTTTCTCTTTCCTCTCGTATTTTTGTTATATGTTTATCTTAGTATCTAGTCACGCTATCGCAATGGGTGCCCCGAATCGCCTTAAAATGTTGGCCAACTACTACTACTGCAAGTGCTTACTTTACGCAAGATTATACATTCGATCCTATAAAAATCACTAAAACTTCCAAAATTCTCTCATCTGTCACCTTCATTTATGGGATAAACCGCTCTCTGAGAAAGCACTAATCCATTATGTATGAGAGTAGACTCCGCATTCATTGAGACTAAGCGAATATTCAATGACAGAGCTCTCTGAGGCGTAAGTTTGGGGAAAGCTCTTATGTGGAGACAAAAAGTGGAGTCAGTTGGCAACATCCCCAGTCGCTGTGAGACGCTTTGTTTGAATGTTTATCGCGTTTCTTAGTTACAAGGAAGCGCATTACACACTATTTTTCTTTCGCGGATCACTTGAAAGTTGCTGAAAGTCTCGGCGGACCATATCGTTATTGCCATTTGTTTGATCATTTATTGATTTTATTTTCTAATACACCTGTTACAAAAATAAATATAACTCCTTAACCGTAAAAGGCAAAATGAGGAAGATAAAAGGTGGGCAGGAAAAGAAAAAAAATGTGATGTGGCCAACACATGACTTTCTCCATATTTGGAGTATGGATATTTAAATTTTTATTAATAGCATTATGAGGCAAAATTATTTCCTATCGTAAAAGAATACAGTCGTCCTTATTACCGTAAATTAGATATATTTTGAATGTTTACAGAATTCACCGCTAGATGGTGTTAGCGCTGTATACTTTAAATTTAAAAAAATCAAAATATCTCCGAAATAGATGGTTCTACGAAAATTTGTTTCAAACAAAACCTGGAAGGAATATTATTTTCTACAACTTTGGTCCTCACGAAGATGACCAATTACGACGTTTTTAAGGAGATATTTGACGGAAAAGCCGATTATTTAGAAATAATTCCTAAACAATAACTGCTATGGAAAATTGTTTCAAATGAAACTTGTTGGAAATTACATTCTCTGTAACCTTTGCATAGAATTGTAGGTACTTTTCTATTAACGGGAACCCCAAATTCTCTACGCTTATTGTTAATGTTTATGTTGTGTAGTTATTTACAAATACAAGAATGACTTAGATAAGATCATTTATTATATTATGACTGATTGGCCTACAACTTTGGTCCTCACGAAGATTACAAATGATGTTGTTAACAAGATATTGGCCGGAAACCGAGACACCGATTGTTTATAAATAATTCATAAACAATAAATGCCACGGACAATTGTTTCAAATAAAGGTTGTAGAAAATTACATTCTCTATAACATTTGCGTAGAATTGTATACACAATAATGATGTTTTAACGGGGAAATATCGCAAAAACTGAATAGAGTTTCGAATAAACCTCGACTTCCGGTTAACCGTTATCGTCCAAAAACTAATCAGTTCTTTTTACTTAGTTTTTGGACAATTACGGTTAACCGGAAGGCGAGGTTTATTCGAAACCCAATTCGGTTTTTGCGACATTTCTTCGTTAAAACATCATTATTGTAAATACAGTACTATACAAATATTATAGATAATGTAAATTCCTACAACTTTCATTTGAAACAATTTTCTATTGTATTAGTTGTTTAGGAGTTATTTATAAATAACCGGTTTTTCGGTTTTCTCCTTAAAAACATCGTTATTGGTAATCTTCGTGAGAACCAAAGTTGTAGAGAGGAATATTTCTTCCATGTTTTGTTTGAAACAAATTTTCGTAGAATCATCCATTTCGGAGTTATTTTGCTCCTTACTTTCTCCATACGAAGTAATGGGAAAGTATTGTGATCACGAAAAAAATCGACTTCGAGATTTCAACGGAAATACACGTTTTGAGTTTCCTAGAACACGTTTAGACTATTTTCAGAATGATGTCTGTGTGGATGTATATGATTGTGGGCGCTCTAACTCAAAAAATACTTGTCATATTAATACCAAATTTCATATATAACACATTAGCATGGGAAAAAAGAACTGATAAGTTTTTAGACGATAACGGTTAACCAGAAGTCGAGGTTTATCCGAAACCCGATTCGGTTCTTGCGATATTTCTCCGTTAAAACATAATTATTGTATTTACAATAATATAAAAAAATTATAGAGAAGGTAATTTCCTACAACTTTCGTTTCAAATAATTTTCTATTGTAGTTATTGTTTAAGAGTTATTTATAAATAACCGCTTTTTCGGTTTTCTCCTTAAAAACATCGTTATTAGTAATCTTCGTGAGGACCAAAGTTGTAGAGAATAATATTTCTTCCATGTTTTGTTTGAATCAAATTTTCGTAGAACCATCCCTTTCGGAGATATTTTGCTTTTTCTTAATTTCCAGTATACAGCGCCAGCACCATGTAGCGGTGAATTCTGTAAACATATTCAAAATATACCTAATTTACGGCGATATTTACGATACGAAATAATAATTTTGCCTCATAATACTATTAATAAAATTTAAATATCCATACTCCAAATATGGAGAAAGTCATGTGCTGGCCACATCAGATTTTTTTAAACTGTAATATGCCCTGAGAGAATGCTGATTTGAAAAACTACAGTCAGTGATGGAATATCGGTAGAGGTACTTAAAGTCTTGGAACCGAAAGGACTAAAAGTGATTACGAAACTAATTAACAAGATTTACGACTCGGGAGAGTGGCCTCAGGAATTCCTAGAAATAACAATGATCCCGCTAAAGAAGAAGCCAAAGGCAATGCAGTGTAAAGACTACAGAACTATAAGCCTACTGTCACACACTTCGAAGATCATCACGAGGATTCTTAATAAAAGGCTAGAGAAAAAGACCGAAGAAATGTTAGGGGAAGATCAATTCGGCTTCAGAAAAGGACGAGGAACCAGAGATGCTATCGGTGTAGTGAGATTCATATCAGAAAGGGCAATAGAGTACAGTCAAGATTGCTGCGTAAGTTTCGTCGACTGGCAGAAGGCCTTTGATAGAGTAAATTTCCTACTTCTTACATATACATTAATATCCTGCAAGCCGCCAGAATCAGGGGGGTCACAGCACCAATGAACTCTAATGCTCTGTTGGACGGTCTTATCGCGTCTGGGAGAAAAGACTTGCAGAATTTCTGGTTCTAGCAATTGTTTTGACATTTTCTCCTACGATCTGATCTAACATTATGTTCACTAACACTAATTGGTACAACTATGCCGCGTACGTATTCAACGAAATCGGAGCTTTAAAACTTTTCATATAGTTTCCTTTTGTACTCATTTCTTCTACTCTTCAACGTCTGCCATTTCAGGTCCCGCATTATCTCTGATACACTCACATCATACCGATATTCTCCTTTTACAAATCTAGCCGCTCTACGCTGAACCATTTCGAGCTCTCTAGTTAGGCCCTCCTCGAAAGGGTCCCAGACGGCGCTAGCATATTCCACGACGGGTCGTATTAGGGAAAAGTATGCGATTTCCTTCACATTCGAGGGGCATCCCCGCAGGGCCCTAGAGGAAAGCCCTTGAACCCTTAGACAATTTGCTACTGAGTGTGACTCCTAGGTATTTGTAGCTATTGACGTATTTTAGCTTTAATCCAGGTATTTCGTACTGGTAACGAATGAAATTCATGGTACGCGTGAAATTTACTGCGGCGCATTTCTCTATATTCAGGTCGAGCTGCCAATCTTTACACCACTTCGTAATACCTGAAGGTCCTTTTGCAAAGTCTCCTGGTCGTATATTATGTTGATTTCACCATACACCATACCTTTGCACTTTATAATCAGTGGTTCCCAAAGTGGGCGGTACCGCCCCTGGTGGGCGGTGGGCTTACCTAGGGGGGCGCTAAGAGGCAAGGGGGCGGCAGGGGGCCGCTGGCGGCCGGCCCCTCCCGAGTGCGTTGATCACTTGTCTCCGATTGTTCAGGTTAGTGCCTTGCTTCGTATTTAAAGTTTTACTGCTCTTACCCCTTTCAAGTCTATTTCCTTTGCTCGCTTTTGTTTGTATTGTACTAAATTTTACTGAATACAAAACAGCTGTTAACTGTTTAAAACGATTATTCAACGTAAACGAAACGTATGAAAACAATACAACAATAGGATATCGCGTAAGAATATACAAATATCTTATCTCTTCTTGCTTCCAAAGCCAAAAGTGAACTGAACTGACTTCTTTGCGCTCCTTATTATATCTTGTGGCTTCTTTTGAGCTCGCTGGAACGTTCTGGAAGTCTATCTTTTTCGTCATGATGCTCTTTGCAGGCCGGGTTTCTTCGAGAAATGTCTATAGAGTTCGGTGCTCCAGTACATGCAACAATGACTCATACTACTATCTTGATAAACAGTTGACGACCTTGTATTCAACTACCGCATATTCAGTACAGTGGGTACAGTATTTACGACTGTGAATGGTCACATGATAGTCAATTATTGGTAATAACTATTGATTTTCTTATAAATTAGTTACCGTACATCTGTGGTGGGTGAAAATTTGTGCAGGTTTCGTAAGTAGTTATACAGGGTGTATTTAATTCAACCGACAAACTTCTAGGGCTTGCAGGTGGGTTCGAGATATGCTCCGAAACATTAGTCCGAATTGTCTGCGTCGCCGCATTACCGAGATACATGCCGATGAATGTACCGTTGTCCCTGTAGGGTTTACAACCGTCTCAGTGCCCCTGCCACTGCTTGTAGTTGCATAGTTGGGACTGCTATGCGCGGTTCAGCATGACTGATTCGGCCGCATTGAACTGCACTCCTTGATTCCTCGATCAGTAGCTTGTTAGCCTGGCACGTGTCACCACGTCTCTGTTGTGAGTCTGTTTCCATTAGTGCATGAGAGACTTCAGCAATGGATGCGTATACGTGAGAGGAAATGACAGATATGCCTTGCTTACGGTGCAGCAGACGGAAATGGCGGCAAGGCTCAGCGGCTGTATCAGGGACACATTCCTAATCGTCCACTTCCGCACCACAGCACGTTTGCGTCCATAAATCGGCGGCTAAGAGAGACTGGCTCGATGAAGGTCAACAGGCATGATTGTAGACGAAGGAGGACTGTCCGCAGTCCGCGCTTTGAGGAAACGGTCTTGGATATGGTTGTTGACGAACCGTCAACCAGCGCGCGCCGTGTTGGGCACGCCATGCATGCATCTCACACTGCCGTTTGGCAGATTGTGCATGAGTAGAAGCTACACCCGTATCATCTGCAAAAAATGCAGGCAATGAGTCCAGCAGACTACCTCAGGCGACAGGATTTTACTCAGTGGTCCTTCCAGCGCTGTGCTGCAGAGCCCCGGTTCCCCAGCATCGTGCTCTACGCAGACGAGGCGTCCTTCACTCGAGAGAGTATTATCAACAGCCATAACAGCCCTGTTTGGGCCGAATAAAACCCGCATGCGGCAGTCGAACAAGGCCATCATCAGAAAGATTTTCCATCAATGTCAGGTGTGGTATTGTTCATGATTTTTTAATAGGCCCTACATACTTCCTGTACGCTTGATGGGACCGGTCTACAGAGATTTTTTGGAGCAGTCACTGCCAGAATTGCTAGAGGATGTGCCCTTAGACATTCGCCGAAGGATGTGGTTCATGCACGTTTGGGCCCTAGGAAATGTCAGCATGGATGCACGAGAGTACCTGAACGCTGTTTTCCCTGCGCGGTGGATTAGGCGCGATGGTCCTGTTTCCTGGTCTGCTCGCTCACTAGAGCTAAATCCGCTTGACTTTTTCGTCTGGGAACATCTCATGTCTCTCGTCTACGTAACTTCAGTATAGCGAGAAGATGATCTTCTGCCCAGGATCCAGACAATGCGACAACATACCTGGTAATTTCGAGCGAGTGCGACAGTCATTGGTGCGTCGCTGCGGGCTATGCAATAAAGTCGGTGGTCGTCACTTTGAACAGTTGCTGTAGTTTCCATGTTAATGCTGAAAGGCCTGATCATCATCATATCAATGTTACCTTTGCAAGATTAAATTTCCCACTCTTGTCCGTTTTCACCATCGAGGTACACTAAGGGACTTCCATCAATTGCGTAAGGGATCTTAAGCCACGTTTTGAAACTTCATTCCTACCAATGAAGAAAACGATATTTACCGTCCCATGCTATTTGCACATTAGGACGTAACGACTGTTTATATCCTGCCCTCTCAGTGTCTTATGTAATTAAATGAACCTAATAACTTCCGGCTACTGATCGAGAAATCAGGATGTGCAGTCACGTCGAACATCGCATAGCAGTCCCAACTACGCAACTACAAGCAGCGACAGAGAGGCTGAGACAGTTGCAAACCCTACAGGGGCAACGGTACATTCATCGGCCTGTATCTCGGTAATGAGCCGACGCAGACAATTCGGACTAAATTTTCGGAAAATATCTCGATCCCATCTACAAGCCCTAGAAGTTTGTCGGATGAATTTAAATAAACCCTGTATATAAATTTGTTATGCTATAAATTTCCTTCGCCCTAATGTTTTCGTTAGTAAGAATGCAGAAGCAGAAAAATCAAAGAAGAAATGTTGACAGTATAGTTTGGAATATCTGAAGTATGGATTTATACCAGCGCCAACAAAGAAGCAGCTGCCAATGTGCCTAATATGCGAAAAGGTCTTTTCTAATGAGGCAATGAAACCTGCCAGACTGATTGAACATTTGAAGAAGGCACATCCTGACAAGGCAGACAATAACTTAACATTTTTTCAATCACCTCGTGACAAATTGCAAAAGCGGCCAATACTGTCAAGAATTTTTTGCAATGCTTCACAACAAAACACTGATGGTTTGCCTGCATCATACAAAATTTCATTGTTGATTGCTAAGTCTGGAAAGCCGCATACAATTGGTGAAGGACTCATCCTACCAGCAGTTAGTGAGGTTCTGAGTACTGTTTCACATAAGTCACCACATGATATAATTAAGACGATTCCTCTAAGCAACACTTCAGTGCAAAGACGCATAGATGAAATGGCTGAGAATGTGGAAGATACATTGTGCAGCATACTAAGGACAACAGAATTTGCATTACAGCTGGATGAGTCAACTTTACCAGGCAGTGAATCTTTGCTTCTCGCTTATGTGCGCTTTATAAAAATTAAAAGTTTAGCTCAAGAGTTGTTATTTGCAAACAGATACTAAAGGGGTGTCAATATTTCGTGTTGTTGAGCAGTTCTTCAAATACAAGGAAATCCCGCTTACTAATATACTTGCTTTTGTATTTGATGGAGCACCATCAATGACTGGTCGCTACCGTGGGTGTGTTACTTGATAAAAGCAGTACCAAACGTCTTTACCATTCACTGTGTCATTCATCGCCAACATCTGGATGCAAAAACCCTCAGTGATCGCCTGCACAAGTCATTACACACAGTCATTACTGCAGTTAATAAAATCAAAGCTAGAAGAGAAAGGTGGGATACAAGATGACTATCTGCAAGTTTTTTGTGACCATTTGGATATGCTGCATAAAGATATGTCTGAGCGATTTGAGGATCTTCTTTTGATGGGAATTCCAGATTGGGTGACAAATCATTTTTCAGATATTGAGGAAGTTGGGGTATTAGAGGAAGAACTAATTGAGTTGCAAAATGATATTGTGCTGAAACCAAAGTTTAGGAACTCTTACCAAGAGTTTTGGTTACAGAAGGAAATTTCTGATCACTATCCTGCACTATCGGCAGTGGTTAAGAAGCTCCTTGTCGCTTTTCCAAAATCATATTTGGTGACACGTGGTTTTAGTGTGGTCATCCAACTTCTCTCCAAGCAAAGAAATCGACTCCAGATTACTGAACCTGGTGATTTAAGACTCCTGCTAATTGTAAGTGACTTTAAACCAGACATTGGGAAACTGGTATCACTTCATATAGCCCATCCATCGCATTATGCATTTACAGAACAGTGAAGTAGTTACCAAATGCAGTCCTATGACTCTTGCTAAATGATTCATCAGACTTTGAAAAGCTGGCATCACTGGATCAAGTTCATTAAATTTGTTGAATTAATTAAAATAAAAAGCTTTAACTGGATTTTGAGTAAATGTGCAATTAATCGTTACTGTTTTGAGTTTTATTGAGTTATTATCTTCCTCAGTGGGTCGTGCAACCCGCCATTCTGAATAATACTTTTATAGGTTAGGGTGGGGGGCACTGGGAATGAGTTTATGGAACCGAGAGGGCGGTGGCTCGAAAAAGTTTGGGAACCACTGCTTTATATTATCCGCAAAATCGTTTATATATATCAAGAATAACAGAGGTCCGATTACACTTCCCTGAGGAACGCCGGAAGTCACTTTGACTACGTCTGATGCAACTCCATCGAGAACTACTCTCTGGGTTCTATCCGAAAGGAACGAGGTGATCCAATTTACAATTTTCTCGTTAATTGAATAAGCCCTTAATTTTTGAACTATTTTCACGTGAGAAACGGCGTCGAAGGCTTTCCTAAAGTCTAAAAATACTGCATCAACTCCTATTCCTTTATCCACTGCTTTCACAATATCTTGTGTCAGTAGAGCTAACTGAGTCTCGCATAACCTGCCTCTCCGGAAACCATGTTTCTATTAAGCGCATCTTTGCTTTCGAGAAATCGCATTATTGAGCTACCGATAATGTGCTCAAAAACTTTACAGAAGATTGACGTCAACGATATAGGACGGTAGTTTTCCACTTTTAATTTACTTCCCGTTTTAAGCATTAGTGTAACGTGGGCTGTTTTCCATATCAAAGGAACTACACACTCATCTAAAGATTTTGTGAATACGATCTTAAGGTACGGAGCTAATTCGTTTGCTAACGAGTTTATAATGTATGCAGGCCCTGGCGATTTTCTTTTATGGTCCTGACTTAGTAATTTAACGATACCGCTTTCGGTTATTTCTACGTCACTCAATTTTCGAAGAACCAATTTGAGATAATTACTGGCCTTAATAAAAGTCGCGCACACTTTCACCGTAACTTTTCGCACGTACGGCCAAAATTCTTTGAGTGAATCTGCGATCAATGTGGATCGGTAGGCGTCGAATTCCTTACGCGCTTCGTCTCTTGCACACTTACGACTGTTTCTGTTTATTAAATATTCGTTCGCGTGATCCCTACAAACTTGTTTAAGGTGCTTTATGCGCGTGTGATGCCGTCTTTGTTTCTTGAGCAAGGCGCGAAGCTTCGGTTTCATCCACGATCACGAACTGGCTTGGTTGGGACAAAGGTTTTTAGCCCTTCGCGAATGATGTGCAAAATTTCCGTCCAAGGATCATCTACGCTGTTATTATTCGCAAAATTGATAAATGTCGTTATGGGCAAACCGTTGCCCACGGGCTACATGCGGCCCGCGAGGGCATTTAATGTGGCCCGCGAGGATCTTGTGAGATTGAAATTTATATACTAAGCACAGAAATCTTCTGCTCGATAAAATAATTTTTCTTAGATGATTCTCGACTAATATTTCATCGGGTAAAACTTATGTCAAATATATTGTCTGCCATTTCCACTTAAACATTTTTTGCTAAAGGATTATTTTCCGCTTTGATTTGAAGCCTTTGTTGCTTCTTGCAATATGCAAAATAATCCTGTAATCGAAAGCTCACATTCATAATACATACCTCAGGAAACACGAAGAAAGAGTTTGATCTTAGGTTTCAGCGGCGTTTGGCTGCAATGAATTCCATTTTTCTCGGTTTCACGAAGAAACTGTAATTAACAAAATTAAATTTTACAAGCCAAATAAAAGGAAACTGTATGTGCTCAACAGAGTCGAAATATCTCTTCTTTTAAACTTTGTAACTTTCTCACGTCAATAAGTACGTACATATTGCTCGAGACGAGTGGCAGCCGTTAGATTTACATTGTTTACTTCTCCTACAGCATGTAATTACCACACACACTAGAAAACGTTTTCTCCTCCACAATAGCTACTTTATCTTAATGTTAATGAAGTCCTTGTTAGAAATGTGAGCCGTGCTACGAGTCTACCCAAAAGCACATTCATAATAGCGTAGGTGGTCGTATCAAATTAGTTGATGTACCTACTTGTATCGTACACGCGCTGTCATCATAAAGCAAATCATGTGTTTCATCCTTGCAGAATGAAAACTCAGAAGAAAAGAAGAGGAGAAAACGGGGGTAGAATTTTAAAAAAGGCTTGGACGGAGAAATATCTTTTTGCGGAGTTTAACTTAAAAGCAATGTGCCTCATTTGTCATGAAACAGTTGCCGTATTTAAAGAGTACAATTTAAAACGACATTTTACATATTAGCATGAGGGACTTTTTACTAATCTATCATTCGATGCAAGAGCGAAAAAGGCCGCCGATTTATTATCACAACTGAGAAAACAACAAAGCGTCTTCACGTCACGGAATAACTTGCAAGAATCTGCGACTCGCGCAAATTTTGCTGTGGTGTATAATGTTGTGAAGTTCAGTAAATCGCTTTCAGACAGTGAATTTGTTAAAAAAATGTACGGTCGATGTGGCTGAAATAATGTGTCCTGATCAAAATACAAATTTTGAAAATATTACCTTACCCAGGAGAACAACTGCCCATCGTGTAGAAGAGATAAATAACGACTTTTATGGCCAGTTGAAGGTAGCAGGTAAATCTTTCGTCTGGTATTCGCTAGCTCTGGACGATAGTACCGATGTAAGAGAGACAGCACAGTTCCTTATTTTATAAGAGGAATGAATGAAAATTTCGAGGTAACCGAAGAATTGTTATCCATGGAGTCTATGAAAGACACAACACGGGGAGAAGATATTTTTGGAAGAGTGTCAGAATCCCTCTAGAGATTGAATTTGCCGTGGAACAGGTTGATCAGTGTCACTACTGATGGGACACCTAATTTGACAGAGAAGAATTTCGGACTTCTGAAAATAATTAAGCGTAGGGTGAAGAAAAAATTTCCCGATCGAGATATTCTGCATCTACATTGCATTATTCATCAGGAGACACTAAGTAAAAGTATTCTTCGTATGGATCATGTGGTGAATACGGTTGTAAAAGTCGTCAATTTCATTCGAGCAAGAGGGTTGAATCATCGACAGTTCGTCTCTTTGCTAGAAAATGTGGGCGCAGGACAACAAGATACCCCATACCATTCAGATGTTCGATGGTTGAGCTTAGCCAAAGTTCTGAAAGGCGTGTGGAACTTGCAGGAAGAAATTATGTTTTTGGAAATGAAAACCAAAGATGGAGTTTCCAGAGCTGAAGGATGAAAAATGGAAGACAGATCTTGGCTTTCTTACTAATATTATGGACCAATTAAATAACCTAAACGTATATCACCAAGGCAAAAACAGAATTATTCATGAAATGTATTCAGAAATTCAAGGTTTTAAATTAAAGCTGTTTTGTTTTCCAAACAAGTTAAGAACGGGAATTATGTTCAGTTCCACACTCTAGAAAAGATTGAAGTGAATTCAATAATAGCAGAAGTATACAGCAAAGTTCTTTCTAATCTACACAAAGAGTTCTGTGGCCGTTTTCAAGATTTTAAGGTATTAGAAAATGAAATTAATTTGTTCTCCAATCCCTTTTCTACCGATGTTGAAAAAGTTTCTCCTGATCTTCAATTCGAAATCATAGACTTACAGAGTGACAATATTCTGAAAGAAAAATTTAAATCTGAGAGACTCTTCGCATTTTTAGATCTTTGAACGATGCAAAATTTTGTTACTTAAAAGAATTCGCAAGGAAAATGTTGGCTTTATTTGGATCCACATGCACGTGCGAACATATATTTTCTTTGATGAAGAGGAATAAGTCGGAGTTGAGGTCGCAGATAACTGACGAGCATTTGGCTGCTGTGTTTCGCATTACCACGTCCGAATTGACTCCATACATGGGAAAATTGGCCAAAGATTTTAAGCATTTCCACCTCTCGCATTGATGGTTGTAAGTACTAAAAAAAATTAAAATAATTCTTAATTTTATTCATGTCTAACTTATTTATAGTAAGGACAAATAACCGTCAATCGTTTCTTTTATTATAGGTTCCGAAGAAATAGGATTCGATGAAGTTGATTCTTTGAAAAATTTCCACAAACATTCTGAAAAATAAACCGTTATTATGCAAAAATCCTCTTCTTTAAAGTAATTGTAACTAATATATGTTAGGTGCTGATTAATTGAAATGTGATATTGCATGCAATTTAGTATAAATGAATGTTTATACTTTGTCGTTACATATGCTTGCTCAGCATAACAGGCCTTAAAAATATTTGTCTCCACCATAGAAGTGAATTACTGGATGTATTTATAAGTTCATGAGAAAGACTGATGATTGAGAAGAATTTTGTTGCTATAATTTACTATTATATATCTGACTTATAGAATTCCAAATACTGTGCAATTCAATTTTCTACCTATGTATCAATTATTTTCTCAGTGTTTAATTTGTTTCGCATTAATGAGATTATTCTTGTACTCCAATTACGGATAATAGGTTGTTTTTTCGTTGAAAAAAGAAAGAAACGATAAAAGTGCTGGTCATTTTGGACGAAAAGTAAGATTCGTGCTCTCTGTTGTATGTGCTATGTTAGATTTTTGTGCAATATATTATTACTTTCATTTTGACAAACCGGAAGATTTATTTCGGCTGTAGTATAGCACAGCGAGCAGTGGGTCCAATTTTCACCTATATGTGGCGCCAGTGTACCTAATTCCCGGGAATGGCCTTAGAAGGTCTACAGCAACCGTAATGAATTTTACTTTAGTTACGATTTCTAGTCGCTCGCCGAAAGAATAACAACTCCCTATTTGGCCCGCGGCGTAAGAAGTTTGCCCACCCCTGGATTAGGCTCTAGAGCCGCGAATAGACGGACAGAGAGACGGCATTGCTAAAACCACTTTTTCGGACTCAGCTACACCTTAAACGCATATTTCCATAAAATTCTGGATGTCGAATTTTTTCGCGATAATAATATTTTCTCAATATACTTCGTATATAAGAAAGTAGAAATGTGTTTTGCTATTAACTTTGTATTCAGACTCCATTTATTCCAGCTTATGGAATGAGACGGGAGAATAAAGAAAGCCGCCCATAACTAAAAAGGTTTTCAATCTTTTTGAATCTAGCTTCCATGTATCAATTGCCTTTTCAACTTTTCAATCCTAAACCGCACGTCGTGCACATAGTAGTCCTGGATTTGACTCCTACGTATTTTCTCCATTTGAACAACACGGGCAGAGCTGAAACGAAGCGTGCAAACCTTTTTTCTTTAGCATATTAACATATCTTTAAAATGAGATTTTGACGCGGAATTTACACAGTTATGCCAATAAAACTAATGAAATTAATTTCCATATCGAATAAATTCAAATCGTATTCGAAAAAAGCAAAAACTGCGCATAAATACTGTTTTCGTGATTTTTACGCATTTATTCAACGCATCGCCATGGCAACTGCAATTGTTAAAGTCTATTGTTGGCTCGATCATAATGCGTAAGAAATGTACAAAAATTGTGAAAAAATCGTATTAAAACAATTTTTGGAGATTTTCGAATAAAACTTGAATTTCTACAATATGGAAATTAATCTTTATAATTTTCTCCGAATGACTGCGCAAGTTTCGCATCAAAATCGTATTTTTGAGATATTTTAAAGTCTTAACGAAATAATATCTGCACGTAAAAAAGTCGATGTATAACTATTATCTTTTGACTATTGTTACTTTCTGGAACATTCGATTATTTGGATTTTATGTTTATTTTTTCCGTGCATGTAAAAGCCAGTGTAATCAATTTTTATTTTATTTTTATACAATACTTAATTCACGCATACCCCTCATATTTGAGGGGTTTGCATTTCGACTTGTGTGAGCCACAGACCACGAGATTCGTGCTAAACCAACCAACTCTCTTAGGAAAACAACCCGGACCTTGAGACCGATTTGTTTTCTCCAAAGGGTGGTCAAGGACCGACTACCTAATGTGACGCGATATTTGAATGACCAAGGTCAAGCGGGATGAGTCGCGACCTCTCTTTCGCCTTATCGTCAGCAAATAATTTCCATGACAACTGAAAAGCGATCGCCCGTGTCGGCTCAGGTCTCACATAGAGCGAAACAGGAAATGATGACTAAGGAATTTTATTTCGAAATGGAGGACACCGTTAATAAATTGTCCGCGTTGAAGAAATATTCTTGGCGTATAAGACGTAACTGCAAGTCGTTTCGCCGAAAAGAACCGTATTTTTCGGTTTCCATCGATAGAATCACGAGAATAGATCAATGCTAATTTTTTCCAATTTACTACCACCATACGGAAATTTAAAACTCTGCCGTTCTTGTTTGTAAGAAGTCTATTCCTTTATTTGCAATGCTGTGATAAAATTTTAAGTAACACGTAGGTTGTTCAAAATGTATTGAGACAGTTTTAATCAGGATAGTCGTATTGGTAACAAATTGCGAATCTGTGTATAACGAGTTAAAATAACTTAGGGTAGCGATAGTTCTTAGCAATTGCGCATCCACAAATTTACTTTTGGGGAGTGGCAGATAGTAATAGGTGTTGTTTCAGAAGGAGATTACCCTCTTGTTTTTATTTGATAATTCTCTATAACAATACATAAATATCGCTATAAAATAGAAAATATATTGATTTTTAAGTTCAAGTTCAAATGAAAGCGAAATGATTTGCGATATTTGGAGGGGAGGGGAAAATTCAGACATCGAGGAAAGTGCAGGCGATGGGCAGGAGGATCTTCATCTTCACCAAACAAAGTTCTGATAAACTCACTCTGTTTAATCTAACAAGTGATATATCGCCTATTTGGTCTCTTCGACCACATGCTGACGCTTTATCAATTTCAACTGTTAGTGCACACTCGATCTTAAAGAATGATTTGGGAATGAGACAGTTAGGTTGACGTTTGGTTCCCCCAGGCTCTTGACGCCAGATCAAGAGCAGTACCGCGTCAATGTACAAACTGTGCTAAGAACAGGAAGAACGTTTTGAATACGTCGAAAACGAATTTCTTCATAACATCATAACTTCGATGAATCTTGGAGATTTCATCAGGACCCGATGAAGAAATAACATAACGGCCAATGGAAAACACTCATTTCTCCGAACGTCAAAGAAGGAAAACCCCGAAAAGTGATGGAAAGGCTATTGAGATCATTACTTTCGAGTATCAGCATACAGCGACAGCCACAACGTTCCACTGCCAGTGGACTTTTCTACTAAATGTTCTACGGACGATGCTACAGAATTTTGGCAGAAAACGACCGACAAAGCACAAAACAGAAATATTCCTTAACCATGACAACGGGCGCCCGCAAGTGTCAAATGCTTTTTCCGATTCTTTTTGAGAAAATGGAATTAATGTTTTTACTGCATCCATCCGACATCCAGGATTTAGCACCTTGTTATTTTTGCTGCAGCTAAGGAAAGGTCTCATTGTCAGACGAAAGAGTTTAGAATTGTGGTTTTCTAAAAAGTCTTAGAAGCGATTCCGAACGTGTTGTCAGAAAATGGTTTGGACCACGTGTTAAGGACATTTCACTCCAGGATGATGCTCACTTTGAAAAAGAACACGTTGATTTATAAGATAAAATGTATACTTTTGGTAAAGCATCCGTATTACTAACCAGGCAATGAGGGACATGCAGGACCCTTAAAAAAACATACCTAAAATTTGGACGCATTAGCCATTGCGGTGCTTAGTTGAGCCAAATTAACAGATGAAAATGCTTCGGCGGGCGGCATTAGGGTCCACATCGGAAGTTATGTGAGAGAATGCGAAGGTTTCTATAAGTCAAAATTGAAATTAATATTATTTTATCGTTTAATCTTCACAAGAAAAGGTTTTCCGAGCCTAATTTTAACCAAAAAATACAAAATTTTCTGTGTTACATTTCATGGTTTGTTTTCGTAATGATATCGCGGGCCGTATAAAGTGCTCCCGCGGTCCTGATGTGGCCCGCAGGCCGTATTTCCCCCCCCCCCCTCCCCCTTCTCTGAGCGCTCAAGATATCGAGAATGCAAGTGGCACTAAATTTAATTCTTGCAGACATACTTTTAGTAGAAAAATTGTATAAAATATTATAAAAAGATATTTATTCCAGTAATGTTACATAGAAAAATTAATGTGACAATTAAAATTTAATAAATGGAACATTCAAAAATATCAATATCCATATTTTTCTGTCGAATGGATTTGTTTTATTAATTTAGGATTGTTGCACGGGTCGTTATAAAAGTCCTCGCAAGATCTAATGCTAAATTTTAACACCTTCAATGTTGTTTTTTCTGATGTCCATATTTTATTCACTAGTGAAAACCCCCCTTTCAGTCGGTGCATTCGTCTCTGGCAAACGCAGCACATATTACAGAGTTTTTAGAACATTTTGGTAAGGAACATGTTTAAATTGAAAACGACTGAATATTTCTACCCATTTAGAGTATCTCTCCAAAGGTTTTATATTCCATTCTTTTATTTTCTCTGGCGTTGCATAACTTTTTACGAAATATGTTTCATCAAATAAATCAATTTCATTTATTGAATTGTTTTTAGTTACAAATTCCAAAGTATGTTGGATATCTTGCCACGAAGGAGTTTTCGTAAGACTAATCCAGCTGAACTTCTTTATAACATTAAATTCGTCGGTATATATATATACATATATATATATATATATATATATATATATATATATATATCATCAACATCATACGTAGTCTGTCCGTTGACAGGTCCGTGATTATTCTACATTTACATTTACATCAATACCCTGCAAGCCGCTGGAAGCGTTTGGCAGGGGGTGTCACAACACCAAGTGAAGTCTAGCTAATTCCTCTGTTGGATTGTCTTATCGCGTCTGGGAAAAAGGATCGGTAGTATTTCTCTGTTCTAGCGATAATTTCGAAATATTTTCTCCAGTACTCTGATCTAACATTACGTTCAGTAACACCGATGGGGACGACTATGCCGCGTACGTCTTCAACGAATGCGGAGCTTTCGAATTTTTCAAATAGTTTCCTTTTGTATTCAATTCTTCTACTCTTCAACGTCTGCCATTTCAGATCTCTCAATAACTCTGATACACTCGCATCATACCGATATTCTCCTTTAACAAATCTAGCCGCTCTACGCTGAACCATTACGAGCTCTCTAGTTAGGCCCTCCTCGAAAGGGTCCCAGACGGCACAACAGTATTCCACGATGGGTCGTATTAGGGAAAAGTATGCGATTTCCTTCACACTCGAGGGGCATCCCCGCAGGACTCTAGAGGAAAGCCCTTGAATTCTGTTAAACGATGCTATAACGGTTTTGATATGCTCTCTAGTAGACATTTTTACATTTTTTTAACATTTACATGATACCCTGCAAATCATCAGACTGGTGGGTAGCAGGGGGTGCAGCACACCAAAACCTACCTAATAACGTCTCTCGTGGGAATAACTCTCCTGATATGATCCCGTATGGTCCTTGGAAAAAACGAGCTCTGATATCGCTCGGTCCTACAGTCGATCTCTCGTATTTTATTCTCGTGATCGTCCCTGCCCATGTACGTAGGTGCCTCTAATATTCCTGAGACCTCCTCTAAGAGAACTTCCGACCTAAATTACCACGGAAGCCTTAACCTAGCGCTAATTCTGCGATCCTCTAGCGATATGCAATTCAACTCCTTCAAGAGTGATGTGACGCTTAATTTTTGCTCATATTTTTGCTTTACGAATCTGGCTGCTCTGCGTTGGATTCTTTCTAACTCAAGTATCCGTCCCTTTTCGTACGGATCCCATATGCTGGAAGCGTATTCGACCTGAGATCTGACAAATGATAAATAACACGTTTCTCGTACCTGTTCTGTGCTACTTCTTACTATTCTGCCTACGAAGTCCAATTCCTTATTAGCTGCGCCTACGATCCTTCGAATATGCATATTCCATGATAGATCACGACAAATATTTAACGTACTCTGCAGATTGGATATTCAATCTGTCAATTCTGTACTCCGAGTCTAATTCATTATTCTTACTCTTCCAGAAACTCGATAGGGAACATTTGCTGTGATTAACTTCGATTTTCCAATCTTGACACCATGCTGAAAGGGCGTCTAAATCTTCCTGGAGCGATTTTTGGTCATCCTGACTCGTTTTCTCCTTATATAAACCGGTGTCATCTGCGAAAAGTCTTATTTTGCAGCGAACTACCGAGCAGATATCGTTTATATATATCAGGAATAGTAGTGGGCCTATGACACTTCCCTGTGGATCACCTGATGCGACTTTTACCGGGTATGAAGATTTCCCATCAATAACTACTATCTGTTTTCTGGCTGAGAGGAAGTCTTTTACCCAACTCACGATATTAAGGTTTAAGCCGTACTTTCCTAGTTTTCCTATTAATTTATTATGGGGTACTTTGTCAAACGCTTTTTTACAATCAATGAAAATGGCATCAACCTGATTGTTTTTCTCTCCGCATTGCAACAAATCGTTTACGAACAGGGCGAGCTGCGTTTCGCATGACCTACCTTTCCGAAACCCGTGTTGGTTTTTGCTTAGTGAAGAACGACCATCTAAATAACGCAGAACAGAGCTAACGATTATATGTTCTAGAATCTTACACGATAATGACGTCAAGGAAATAGGTCTATAATTTTCGGGGTTCTCTTTATCACCGCCTTTTTGGATGGGCGTTACGTATGCTAGCTTCCAGTCTTTTGGAACGGTACCATGTGCAACGGAGCTTTCGAATATTGTTTTCAAGTAAGGTGCGATACCGAGGCTAGCTCTTTCAACACACGCGCGGGTATGCCCTCCGGCCCGGGAGACTTATTTTGCTTAATCGACTCTAGCTGGTGCGCGATACCTGTTTCCGAGAATATCAAATCTTCCATCGAATTTCCCTCATCATTCAAAGCTGGTTCCTCAAATTCGTTGCTCACTGCAGTAAACGCTTTCTGAAAGTGTTCATTTAACAAGTTCGCTTTTTCAGCGCTATCATGTACTACATCACCTGCCTCCGTTCTCAATGACGCTATGGTGGGGCCTCTACCATGAACCTCTCTAACGTACGACCAAAATGCTTTCGGATTTTCTTTCAAATTACTATGCAGAACTTTCTTTTTGTAATCATTAAATGCTTCTCGCATTGTTACTCTAGCTCTTGACCGCGCCTCTCTGTATTGTTGCCGTATCATTGACCTCTGTTCCTCTGTGACTTTTGAAGAATTACTATTTAAGCGAGCCTGAAGTTTTCTTTGCCGTCTAAGAGCGCATCTAACTTTCTGGTTGTACCATCTTGGTTCTGCACCATCACGTTTAAGTTTATGTGGAATGAATTTATCCGTACCCTCTCGCATCATATCCCTGAACACGCACCATAATTCCTCTGTACTAGCGTCGAAAGATGCCTCGCAGAAATTAGAGAATTGTGTCTGTAAAAAAGACCTAAATTTCGAGAAATCGCCTTTGGCCTACTTATATACGCGTCTTCTAGCCTTAACCTGTTTCTCCACTTTTAGCTTAAATTCCACGTACACGGCATTATGATCGCTTATTCCTTCCTCTATGGAAAGCTTGTTCATACGCTCGGGGTAGTTCGTTACGAGTAAATCTAATATATTGTTTTCCACTACCGATTAATGACACCGAAATAGAAAGTGTTTGGTGTGGAGTTAGAGGAAGCGATTACACTATAGCAAATATATGCGCATTTTATAGGCCTCCCAATGCAAGTTTAGAAATTATTCATAATCTCGAGAAACAAGTAGCAACGCTAATATCGAAAAATAAAGAGAGGGCTATTATAATAGGAGGAGATTTCAACTTACCTTCAGTAGACTGGAATCATAATTGCTTTGATCCCGGTGGTAGAGAGCGTGAATCATGCGAAGCACTTATAGAAACCTTCGTTAAACACTCGTTGTGTCAGCTAGAAAGATGTCCCACGAGATCGAACAATATATTAGATTTACTCGTAACGAATTACCCCGAGCGTATGAACAAGCTTTCCATAGAGGAAGGAATAAGCGATCATAATGCTGTGTACGTAGAATTTAAGCTAAAAGTGGAGAAACAGGTTAAGGCTAGAAGACGCGTATATATGTACGCCAAAGGCGATTTCTCGAAATTTAGGTCTTTTTTACAGACACAATTCCCTTATTTCTGCGGGGCATCTATCGACGCTAGTACAGAGGAATTATGGTGCGTGTTCAGGGATATGATGCGAGAGGGTACGGATAAATTTATTCCACATAAACTTAAACGTGATGGTGCGGAACCAAGATGGTACAACCAGAAAGTTAGATGCGCTCTTAGACGGCAAAGAAAACTTCACGCTCGCTTAAATAGTAATTCTTCAAAAGTCACAGAGGAACAGAGGTCAATGATACGGCAACAATACAGAGAGGCGCGGTCAAGAGCTAGAGTAACAATGCGAGAAGCATTTAATGATTACAAAAAGAAAGTTCTGCATAGTAATTTGAAAGAAAATCCGAAAGCATTTTGGTCGTACGTTAGAGAGGTTCATGGTAGAGGCCCCACCATAGCGTCTTTGAGAACGGAGGCAGGTGATGTAGTACATGACAGCGCGGAAAAAGCGAACTTGTTAAATGAACACTTTCAGAAAGCGTTTACTTCAGTGAGCAACGAATTTGAGGAACCAGCTTTGAATGATGAGGGAAATTCGATGGAAGATATGATATTCTCGGAAACAGGTATCGCGCACCAGCTAGAGTCTATTAAGCTAAATAAGTCTCCCGGGCCGGAGGGCATACCCGCGCGTGTGTTGAAAGAGCTAGCCTCGGTAATCGCACCTTACTTGAAAATAATATTCGAAAAATCCGTTGCACATGGTACCGTTCCAAAAGACTGGAAGCTAGCATACGTAACGCCCATCCACAAAGGCGGTGATAAAGAGAACCCCGAAAATTATAGACCGATTTCCTTGACGTCATTATCGTGTAAGATTCTAGAACATATAATTGTTAGCTCTGTTCTGCGTTATTTAGACGGTCGTTCTTCACTAAGCAAAAACCAACACGGGTTTCGGAAAGGTAGATCATGCGAAACGCAGCTCGCCCTGTTCGTAAACGAATTGTTACAATGCGGAGAGAAAAACACTCAGGTTGATGCCATTTTCATTGATTTTAAAAAAGCGTTTGACAAAGTACCCCATAATAAATTAATAGGAAAACTAGGAAAGTACGGCATAAACCCTAATATCGTGAGTTGGGTAAAAGACTTCCTCTCAGACAGAAAACAGATAGTAGTTATTGATGGGAAATCTTCATACCCGGTAAAAGTCGCATCAGGTGTTCCACAGGGAAGTGTCATAGGCCCACTACTATTCCTGATATATATAAACGATATCTGCTCGGTAGTTCGCTGCAAAATAAGACTTTTCGCAGATGACACCGTTTTATATAAGGAGATAAAGAGTCAGGATGACCAAAAATCGCTCCAGGAAGATTTAAACGCCCTTTCAGCATGGTGTCAAGATTGGAAAATCGAAGTTAATCACAGCAAATGTTCCCTATTGAGTTTCTGGAAGAGTAAGAACAATGAATTAGACTCGGAGTACAGAATTGATAGATTGAATATCCAATCTGCAGAGTACGTTAAATATTTAGGAGTCACCATTTGTCGTGATCTATCGTGGAATATGCATATTCGAAGGATCGTAGGCGCAGCTAATAAGAAATTGGGCTTCGTAGGCAGAATAGTAAGAAGTAGCACAGAACAGGTACGAGAAACGTGTTATTTATCATTGGTCAGATCTCAGGTCGAATACGCTTCCAGCATATGGGATCCGTACGAAAAGGGACAAATACTTGAGTTAGAAAGAATCCAACGCAGAGCAGCCAGATTCGTAAAGCAAAAATATGAGCAAAAACTAAGCGTCACATCACTCTTGAAGGAGTTGAATTGGATATCGCTAGAGGATCGCAGAATTAGCGCTAGGTTAAGGCTTCTGGAGAAATTTAGGTCGGAAGTTCTCTTAGAGGAGGTCTCAGGAATATTAGAGGCACCTACGTACATGGGCAGGCACGATCACGAGAATAAAATACGAGAGATCGACTGTAGGACCGAGCGATATCAGAGCTCGTTTTTCCCAAGGACCATACGGGATCATAACAGGAGAGTGATTCCCACGAGGGACGTTATTAGGTAGGTTTCGGTGTGCTGCACCCCCTGCCACCCACCAGTCTGGTGATTTGCAGGGTATCATGTAGATGTAGATGTAGATGTAGATCTCGTGGGACATCTTACTAGCTGACACGCCGAGTGTTTAACGAAGGTTTCCATAAGTGCTTCGCATGATTCACGCTCTCTACCACCGGGATCAAAGCAATTACGATTCCAGTCTATTGAAGGTAAGTTGAAGTCTCCTCCAATTATGATGGCCCTCTCTTTATTTTTCTATATCGTTTGCTAACGAGTTTATAATGAATGCAGGTATGGATTCAGACCCTGGCGATTTTCTTTTGTGGACCTGACTTAGTAATTTGACGATACCGCTTTCGGATATTTCTATGTCGCTCATATTTGAGTCTATACGAGAAGGGAAATCAATGAAATCACCGCTGTCTATAGAGAAGCAATTTTCGAAGAACCGGTTTAACATACTAGCCTTAGTAAATGAATCGTGTACACTTTCACCGTTGTCTGTATGTAGAAGAGGTACTCTGGACTGACCTCCTCGCATTTCTCGCACCTACGACCAAAATTCTTTCGAGTCGTTTTTGAGTGAATCCGAGAGTGTCGTGGATCGGTAGGCGTCAAACGCCTTACGCGCTTCGTCTCTTGCAAATTTACGACTATTTCTGTATATTAAATACTCGTTTTCGTGGTCCCTACCCACTTCTTTAAGGTGCTTTATACGCGCGTGATGCCGTCTTTGTTTCTTGAGCAAGGCGAGGAGTTTCGGTTTCACCCACCGCGGGTCTTTGCGATCACGAATTGCTTTGGTTGGGACAAACGTTTTTGCCCTTCTCGAATGATTCGCAGAATTTCCGTCCAAGAGTCATCTACGCTGTTACTATTCGCAAAATTGATAAATGTCGCTTTTTGGTATGTAACATAATTTTTAAACCTGGGAGATCTGCTTTACTGATGATATAGACTAATCGCGTTGGCTTATCTATTGTCGCAGGGGTGTATTTGAAGTCGGCTGTTACTATTTTATGATCACCTATGCCGTCGTCGATTTGTAGGTTTCTAGTCGATAGTGGGTGGGTAGTGGCTAGCAGATCTAATATGTTTCCGTTTCCGTTGTTGTCATATCGCGTCGGCTCGTTGACGATTTGCTCTAGAGAGTTTAGAGTAAACGCTTCGACTAATTCACGACAAGCTTCTCTATTTTTTCCACCACTAACATAGGCTACGGATTTCCAATCGATCGATGGAAGATTAAAGTCTCCTCCAAGAATGATTACTGGATCGTTCTTTCTCCTAGCTATCACCTGCAATGTACGACTGAGTTCTCTAATGTTCTCGACTCCCGAGTCAGGTGGGCGGTAAAACGAGCAAAAAAATTATTTTTTACCATTTCTCGTACGAAGGGAGCACCTTATCGTTTCGCAGTGTTCGCTGACGTTAATCTCCCCTAATTGGCTCGATATACTCTTTCTGACGGCGAGGAAAACTCCGCCTCCGACTCTTTCCCTCCTGTATTTGCGATACACCACGTAATCTGGTGGGAAAATCTCGTTAGAATTAATGTCGCCCGATAGCCAGCTCTCCGTTCCCAATACAACGTCTGCACGATGGCTTTTAACTAAGTGGCAAAAATCAGCCTGTTTCCTTCGAATGCTTCGGCAGTTCATAATAATAATTTTTATTGTGTTTATACGAATATTTTCGTTCTGGATTTCCCCGCCACTTGATCTAACAATTTTATTTTTCTACTTCTCACTCTACCGCTGTTCTTGTACTCCCTACGGTTAATGTTGGCGGACTCTTTTCTAACAGATATATTGGTGTTATCCTCGTCTAACCTAAAAAAACCCTAGCGAGTTCAAAAACCCTACGCGCTACCGCATCCGCTGCCTCGGCCGTGTAGTGACACCAGAACCGTTTAGAGGTACCCTACATGAGTCCAGCACCGGCCTAAGGTCAACGAAGTCCACTCCTTTGCCCCTACAGAAGTCCCACGGCCTACGGTTCAAGCCCACCACACGGCTCCAAACCATAGAACCGCAGTCCGTCCGAGGGACAATGCTGCAGATGGTAAGCAGCACATCAGAACCCGACTCCTCTCGGACAGGAGCAACCTCAGCGGCCAAGTTCTTAAAAGAACTTAAAACCTCCTCGGAGCCGCGCTTCGAGGCGTCATTGGTCCCAACATGGGCCACCACCCGTAACGAGGAGCTACCCGTGCCCAAAAACGACGCCCTGACCTCCTTCGTCACCTGGGGCACCGTACCTCCTGGTATACACCTGGAGAACACCCGCTCATTAACACCCTCCCGGCGGGCCCGTGACAGTAAAGGCGCCACCACACGCCGGACATTGGAGCTCCCTAACACTAACAGCCCCCTCTTTCCCCACGAGCTCCCCTTGGGCCCGGTCCCCACCGAGGAGAAGGGAGCGGGTTCGGGTGCAACGGCTTCGGAGTCGTCCTCCGACAACACCGCAAACCTATTACGAACAGGAAGAGGGTCCACCGTGGTGTTCCCTGCTCCCTGCCTCCGCAGCACCACCCCCGATCCCCCCGAGTGGACACCACTCTCCACTCATCGGGTTTCCCAACCCGAACACCCTCAGCCCGCGATAAGGAGTGACGGACATCCCCGATCGCTCTACCGGCTTACGCACCCAGGCTACCCCGAGCCGTCAATTTGGCGCGGTTTGCTTTCAGGGATGACCCCGCACCCCTCACACGCACCAAAGCCGCCTCGGACTTTTCCACTCTCTGAAGGATGTCCGCTACCACCCTCTCAAGCTCCGTGACTCGAGACCTCATGGCCTCCAAACCAGCGTCGCGCAAAAAGGAGGAAACGGTAGTCCTTGGGGTAGCCATCCTAAACTAAACTAATCTGAACTAGCTAAATGTTTTTAAAATATAACTTAAAATACTGGGCTAACTTATTCGTCGGCTGACTTAAGCGCTGTAATCTAGGGTTATCGCAGGTAAAAAGTGAAAGGGAGGGGGTGATTCATTACACAAACAACGTTAGTATCGACCTGCAAGCCTTGAGTCAAGGTCGACTACAAGGATAGGGAGTGAATTGAGGGTTCTGAAATACACAAATAAAAATATAAAACCTTTGCTTTACTCCTATTTAGTATCGACCTGCAAGCCTTGAGTCAAGGTCGACTACAAGGATAGGGAGTGAATTGAGGGTTCTGAAATACACAAATAAAAATATAAAACCTTTGCTTTACTCCTATTTTCCGAAGTTTTCTTCACGTCTTGATAGCTCTCTTTCCCTTTCAAGTCGTCTACTAGCTGAAACCTTTTCCTACCTCTTTCTCCATCCAGTTTTCCTTCTAGCCCTTCTTTAATCATGCACTCTCTCCTCAGGTAATGCCCAATCCAGTTCGCCTTCCTCTTTCTGACATCTGTATAATCGTTCGCTTCTCTCCTATTCTTCGTAGTACTTCCTCATTTTCCACCCTATCTGTCCATTTTATCTTCAGCATTCTTCTCCAGGTCCACATTTCGAAGCTTTCCAAGTATTTAATATCATTTTTCCTTAGCGTCCATGTTTCTGCCCCATACAAAGCTATACTCCATACATAGCATTTTATCAACCTCTGGCGGATTTCCTGCTTTATATTTCCCTTTAACAGGAGTTTTTTCTTCTGAAAGCGGCTTTTGCTTTTGTTATTCTAGTCCTGATTTCATCTGCACATTTTGCTTCTCTCGTTATGATATATATATATATATATATACCGACCAACTGTACCACCCGCAACGTCATCTACTTACTAACCTTTACCCAATGCCCTTTTACGTCGGACTCACCAGCAATTCCCTCAACATTCGCATGAACGGCCATCGCAACAGCGTTAGGCTTAAACGACAGCTACCCGTGGCCGTGCATGCGAATAACCACAATCTCAGTTTCAATGTTTGTTTCACGGTGAGGGCCATCCGCGCCCTCCCGGACGACGCTTCCGCCCCCCAACTCCGTCAATGGGAACTGGCCCATATCCAAATCTTAAACTCTTTCTCTCCTCCTGGTCTAAATATCCGTTAATATTTCCTTCTTTCCAACCTCTCTTTCCCCTCTCCCCCTTCTGCTTCCTCCAATCGCCGACCTTTCCACACTCCCTTCCCTTCCACCCCCACACCTTCACCCCAGTGTCACTTCCATATCAGTTATGTCTCTCTTGTGCTGACGAAGGGATGATCCCGAATTTTCCAATAACTTCCACAAATATGTTTCTCCAACACCCCAGCGGCTCTACTTCCGGTAAGTGTTCACTGGGTTTCCTTCAACACCTATTTGCCCTAAATATTCTTACTTACCTTTCCTCTTCCGTAGTATATATATATATATGTCAGAAAACACTACACCACTCTCCAACTTCCTCCTCGGGGAGGCACACCCGAAAATAACACAACACGTCCAAGGGACTCCAACTTTATTTAAACCCGAATTACACCAGCATTCTGCCCTCCAGCAGAAGCTCTTCCACGAGCCAACACACGGCCCACACACCACGAGTCCCGACACACACTCTTCTCTCTCGCGTCACGTGATCTCCCAGTACTCTCCTTCACCGTCCTGCCTCTGGCAGCACTTCCCGGGGCGGTCGTCCTCGCTTGCGTAACATATATATATATATAATAAGGTAGCAACAAGGTGTTGGAGGAAGCCCAGTGGACACTTACCTAGATTGAAGAGCCGCTGGGGGTGCTGAGGACACAGGAATAACACAAAGAACAAAAACGACACAAAAATGGAGCTTTCGAGATGACGCCCTTCTTCAGCGGCTTAAGCACCTTCCTTCTCCCCTCCCACCCAACACCATTTTGGCTACCATTGAAGTCTGCTCCCTCTATACCAATATTCCCCATGATGACGGACTTTCTGCCCTCAGAAAACTACTTGACACAAGACCTGACAAAAACCCTCCTCCCATTTCCTATTGCACTTGGCAGAAATGGTGCTCGAAAAGAACAACTTCTCTTTCGGAGGGCACCATTATCTCCAAATTAAGGGTACAGCAATGGGCACTCGAATGGCGCCCTCCTATGCCAATTGCTACCTAGGGGAATGGGAGACTCATTTCCTCAACACACCTCTCAAACCACTATTGTGGCTGAGATTCATTGACGACATCTTTTTCATCTGGACCAATGGAC
The DNA here is from genome assembly GCA_036926305.1 of Uropetala carovei. Lineage (NCBI taxonomy): Eukaryota > Metazoa > Arthropoda > Insecta > Odonata > Petaluridae > Uropetala > Uropetala carovei. The sequence continues at coordinate 99,277 of JAXCHB010000047.1, read as the reverse complement.
CTGAGTCCCTCCAATCCTTTTTGTTACGCCTCTCCTCTCACCCCACGCTTTCCTTCACCTACCATACCTCCACCACTAACATTACCTTTCTGGACGTCGACCTTTCCATCCAAGACGGAAAAATCCGCACCGGCGTCCACATTAAACCCACTAATAGCCTTCAATACCTCCACTTTGAAAGCTGCCATCCGCTACACACCTAAACCTCGATTCCATATGCCCTAACCCGCCGAGGATGTAGGATTTGCTCAGACAGGAGGTCTCTCTCAATATATTACTCCATCCTCGAAGATGCCCTTCTAAAACGCGGTTACCCACCGGGCCTGATCCGTGACCAGATCCGGAGGGCAATCACACCGGTAACCACTAAACACCACCCTCAAACTCCTCCTATTCCCGATTTTACCCCTTCCCTTACCCTTAACACCCTCTTTCACCCCGGGATCCACGAGGTCCTCAAGGAAATCCTTCATGCTGCCCACCCAATTCTTACTTCCACCTCCCACCAATCCCCCTTTAATTCCCCCATTCTTTCCTTCCGCCGGCCTTCCAATTTGGGAAATATCCTGTGGAAGAAAGAACTACCCACTCCCAACACTCCATCCGCTGCAGGATCTCAACCCTGCGGCAAACCCCGTTGTCTCACATGCCCCATCCACCCACCCTCATTTTCATTCACCAGCCCCGCCAACAACATCACCTACCCCATCCCTTCCAGAAGTAATAGCACTACGAGGAACGTCATTTACCACCTCACCTGCACACTCTGTCCTGCTTTTTATGTTGACCTCACCAGTAATCCCCTCAACATTAGAATTAATGGCCACCGGAGCAGCGTACATACTAACCCTCCCCTTCCGGTGGCTTCTCACGCCAATTTACACCAGGCCACCTTTAATAATTGCTTTACTGTAAGGATTATCCGCGCCCTACCGGATGATACCCCCGCCCCCCTACTTCGACAGTGGGAGTTAGCCTGCATCTTTCTCCTTGGCTCTTTCTCCCCACCTGGTCTTAACCCCGAACCCGCTCCCTTCTCCTCGGTGGGGACCGGGCCCAAGGGGAGCTCGGGGGGAAAGAGGGGCTGTTAGTGTTAGGGAGCTCCAATGTCCGGCGTGTGGTGGCGCCTTTACTGTCACGGGCCCGCCGGGAGGGTGTTAATGAGCGGGTGTTCTCCAGGTGTATACCAGGAGGTACGGTGCCCCAGGTGACGAAGGAGGTCAGGGCGTCGTTTTTGGGCACGGGTAGCTCCTCGTTGCGGGTGGTGGCCCATGTTGGGACCAATGACGCCTCGAAGCGCGGCTCCGAGGAGGTTTTAAGTTCTTTTAAGAACTTGGCCGCTGAGGTTGCACGTGTCCGAGAGGAGTCGGGTTCTGATGTGCGGCTTATTATCTGCAGCATTGTCCCTCGGACGGACTGCGGATCTATGGTTTGGAGCCGGGTGGTGGGCTTGAACCGTAGGCTGTGGGACTTCTGTGGGGGCAATGGAGTGGACTTCGTTGACCTGAGGCCGGTGCTGGACTCATGTAGGGTACCCCTAAACGGTTCTGGTGTCCACTACACGGCCGAGGCAGCGGATGATTTTTGCCACTTAGTTAAAAGCCATCTTGCAGACGTAGTATTGGGAACTGAGAGCTGGCTATCGGGCGACATTAATTCTAACGAGATTTTCCCACCAGATTACGTGGTGTATCGCAAATACAGGAGGGAAAGAGTCGGAGGCGGAGTTTTCCTCGCCGTCAGAAAGAGTATATCGAGCCAATTAGGGGAGATTAACGTCAGCGAACACTGCGAAACGATAAGGTGCTCCCTTCGTACGAGAAATGGTAAAAAATAATTTTTTTGCTCGTTTTACCGCCCACCTGACTCGGGAGTCGAGAACATTAGAGAACTCAGTCGTACATTGCAGGTGATAGCTAGGAGAAAGAACGATCCAGTAATCATTCTTGGAGGAGACTTTAATCTTCCATCGATCGATTGGAAATCCGTAGCCTATGTTAGTGGTGGAAAAAATAGAGAAGCTTGTCGTGAATTAGTCGAAGCGTTTACTCTAAACTCTCTAGAGCAAATCGTCAACGAGCCGACGCGATATGACAACAACGGAAACGGAAACATATTAGATCTGCTAGCCACTACCCACCCACTATCGACTAGAAACCTACAAATCGACGACGGCATAGGTGATCATAAAATAGTAACAGCCGACTTCAAATACACCCCTGCGACAATAGATAAGCCAACGCGATTAGTCTATATCATCAGTAAAGCAGATCTCCCAGGTTTAAAAATTATGTTACATACCAAAAAGCGACATTTATCAATTTTGCGAATAGTAACAGCGTAGATGACTCTTGGACGGAAATTCTGCGAATCATTCGAGAAGGGCAAAAACGTTTGTCCCAACCAAAGCAATTCGTGATCGCAAAGACCAGCGGTGGGTGAAACCGAAACTCCGTGCCTTGCTCAAGAAACAAAGACGGCATCACGCGCACATAAAGCACCTTAAAGAAGTTGGTAGGGACCACGCAAACGAGTATTTAAAATACAGAAATAGTCGTAAATCTGCAAGAGACGACGCGCGTAAGGAATTTGACGCCTACCGAACCACGACACTCTCGGATTCACTCAAAAACGACTCGAAAGAATTTTGGTCGTACGTGCGAGAAATGCGAGGAGGTCAGTCCACAGTACCTCTTCTACGTACAGACAACGGTGAAAGTGTACACGATTCATTTACTAAGGCTAGTATGTTAAATCGGTTCTTTGAAAATTGCTTCACAATAGACAGCGGTGATTTCATTGATTTCCCTACTCTTATAGTCTCAAATATGAGCGACATAGAAATATCCGAAAGCGGTATCGTCAAATTACTAAGTCAGGTCCGCAAAAGAAAATCGCCAGGGCCTGAAGCCATACCTGCATTCATTATAAACTCGTTAGCAAACGAATTAGGTCCGTACCTTAAGCTTCTATTCAGAAAATCTTTAGATGAGGGTGTAGTTCCTTTGATATGGAAAACAACCCACCTTACACCAATACATAAAACGGGAAGTAAATTAAAAGTGGAAAACTACCGCCCTATATCGTTGCGTGAATCTTCTCTAAGGCATTTGAGCACATTATCGGTAGTTCAATAATGCGATTTCTCGAAAGCAAAGCAGCGCTTAACAGTAGCCAGCATGGTTTCAGGAGAGGCAGGTCATGCGAGACCCAGTTAGCTCTACTCACACAAGATATTGTGAAAGCAACGGATAAAGGAATAGGAGTTGACGCAGTATTTTTAGACTTTAGGAAAACCTTCGACACCGTTTCTCACGTGAAAATAGTGCAAAAATTAAAGGCTTATTCAATTAACGAGAAAATTGTAAATTGGATCGCCTCGTTTCTTTCCGATAGAACCCAGAGAGTAGTCCTCGATGGAGTTGCATCAGACGTCGTCAAAGTGACTTCCGGCGTGCCTCAAGGAAGTGTAATCGGACCTCTGTTATTCTTGATAGTATATATAAATGATTTAGCGGATAATATAAAGTGTAAAGTTAGACTCTTCGCGGATGACACACTTGTGTATGGAGAAATCAACACAATACACGATCAGGAGAATTTGCAAAAGGACCTTCAGGCTATTACGAAATGGTGTAAAGATTGGCAACTCGATCTGAATATAAAGAAATGCGCCGCAATGAACTTCACGCGCTCCACGAATTTCAACCGTTACCCGTACAAAATATCTGAACTAAAGCTAAAATACGTCAATAGCTACAAATACCTAGGAGAAATTCTCAGTAGCAATTTGTCTAGTAGAGAGCATATCAAAACCGTTATAGCATCGGCAAACAGAATTCAAGGGCTTTCCTCTAGAGTCCTGCGGTGATGCCCCTCGAATGTGAAGGAAATCGCATACTTTTCCCTAATACGACCCATCGTGGAATACTGTTGCGCTGTCTGGGACCCTTTTGAGGAGGGCCTAACTAGAGAGCTCGAAATGGTTCAGCGTAGAGCGGCTAGATTTGTAAAATGAGAATATCGGTATGACGCGAGTGTATCAGAGTTATTGAGAGATCTGAAATGGCAGTCGTTGAGGAGTAGAAGAATTGAATACAAAAGGAAACTATTTGAAAAATTTGAAAGTTCCGAATTCGTTGAAGACGTACGCGGCATAGTCGTCCCCATCGGTGTTAGTGAACGTAATGTTAGATCACAGTGCAGGAGAAAATATCTCGAAATTACCGCTAGAATAGAGAAATACTACAGATCCTTTTTCCCAGACGCGATAAGACAATCCAACAGAGGAATTAGCTAGACTTCACTTGGTGTTGTGACACCCCCTGCCAAACGCTTCTGGCGGCTTGCAGGGTATTTATGTAAATGTAAATAATATATTAAACAGCTTGTTAAGTTCTTGGGGCAAATTGGAGAAGGGAGGCAGTTGTCAGGTAAAACTGGACGAGTCTGGGGGAGGCCTTCATCCGTCAGTGAATTGAAAAAGGCTGATGATGATGATGATATATTTTAAATGCCCCAAGTTGTTTCTATAAAAAATCTGAACTTGACAAATAAACCAATTCCTAATTATGTAACCATTGTCTTCTAAACTTTCAAGGTCATGCCTAATAATTTTGGGAATATACTCATTTTCCAACCTGCCACAAACTTTCATTTTCAAGTCAGGAATTTGTTGTACAACATAAAAAATCGTTACTTTACTTCCTTCGATTTTCTTTGTTGTACATAAACATCTCCTTCTTTTCGGTGGTATTTCCTAATGAAAAAGGGTTTTTTAATGTGAAAGTTTTTAAAACAAGAAAAAATGAAAAGGAGAGGAGGGGCTTCAAATTTAAAAAAATTTAAAAATGAGGATTCGTCGTTTCCCTTACTTACATGGAGCGAGCTCGCTTGTCTTGGCTGGTCTCTTCGGTGGCTCTTCTCACTTAAAAAAACCTTTTTTATTTTCACAAATATTCACCGCTGAAACAGGATAAATTCTCGTTATATAAACGTGCAACGTGTGCGAGATGTCAAAAACAACTGACTCAAGTTCGTAAACGATGCTTTGGTATTTAAATCAGGTAAGATTACCGGAATATTTCGCCCAGGTCAGGAGATCGATCAAGTTTTGGTCTCCGATAGACTGATCGCACCACTATACACCACATTTAAAGAAATAAACGGGAGATTACAATTCGCGAAGATCAACTCTTGCGCTTAGCATCTCATTGTCAGAGCAAAAACTGCGTGTGTCCAACCTTAAACTCCGTTTGATTTATCTTTTTGCATGCTGGACATCAATAAGTAGACTTGTGATTCGCATCTGTCTCGAAAGCAGACTGGTGATCGAGAGGGCGTGGCCCTCATCGCCTGAGATAATGTTTTATTTCAAAAGTATACACTGTCATTTGAACTTGCCAGGCTAATCTCGAGCGACGGCGACAAACCTCTGAGCTCGCCTATGATATTCGCTCAACTTTCAAGAGTGTTTGATTCTGAAAATGAGGGGCAAGCGGGACAAATTGTAAAAATGCAGGACATTTTCCAGGACTCATCATCATTCAGGAAGTGCATCATGCATGCATCGAAATCCGGGACTGTACCGCCTAATCCGGGACAGTTGGCTGCTTTAACTTTTGGTATAAGTAAAAGTGTCATTACTTTTTCACCATTTCTCGTATTTTGCATAACAAAGCAAGCATGCTGTGGGTAAGCTGAATTACGTAAGTAATTGGGATAACAACATTCGTCATGTGCTATGATGCGCCAAGCTTACGTGCCAGCGGATAGAATTGAACTTCATTGAATATTTCTATACTAGTGTAATGCCCGTTGAAATACCAACGGAAGAATTACAGATAGATAGATTATTATTTTCATTTTAAATAATTAATATTACACTTTTACATATGAAATATTTTGCCATATACAACATTTCTAGTGAATATTCTGTTGACGGGCTATCTTTAGTTAAACTTAAAATAGTTGCCTCTCTTTCCCTCCCTCTCCCCCTCCCTTCTTGTCACACCCTCTCTCTCCCTCCCTCCTCTCTCCCCCTCCCCCCCATCTTACACCCTCTCTCTCCCTCTCCCCTTCTCATTTCTCCCCCTCCCCCCTCTCCCCTTCCCCTCTTTCCCCCTCTACTTCCCTCCCTCTCGCTCCCCCCTCTACCTCTCCCCCCCCCCCTCTCGTATTAAAAGCATTCAAAGCACGTTTATATCCATATAGCGTAATTGCCCGTCAATATGACGGGATATCTTTAGTTAACCTTACCTCCCTCTCTCTCCCTCCCTCCCTCCCCTTCTCTCTCACTCCCTCTCTCCCCCTCCGTTACAATCCCTCTCTCTCCCTTACTATCTCGTATTAAAAGCATTCAGAGCACTCTTACACCCATAAGGATTGATACAACAATCGGATTTTGAGGTCTGACAATATAATTAGTCACCATGGCAACATTCCGTTAAAATGGCAAGATTTCCATAAAATATGTAAATTAAACGTTTAACATGGGATATTTCGAACTGTGGGCGAAGAAAGATAAACAGAATAAGAAACCTAATAATTATTTCTTCAAAATGGTTCAAATCCAAAGGTCGTAGGTTAATTCCTTCTAATTTTAATTTCCAAATGCATAAAAGCCTGCACGTCGAAAAATCGCGTTTTACACGTTAAGTAATGGGAAATGGAAATGCCTCCATTGGAGTCGAACCAAGGAATTTTTAAATTAGTCATCACCTGAAAAAGTGTTAATCAAGCATCCCTGCCAAATTTCGAGTTTCTATCTTCATTACTTCTCGAGTTATTAGCGTTTAAGTTAGCGTTATAGACAGAGACAAGTTAGCGTTATAGACAGAGAATTGCTTTTTATTATATAGATTACTTAATTCAAATTCTCGAGCTCTCTGTATAATGCACTTCTATTGACTGACACCGCCAGAACAGCAGTATGGTGGACTTTTAGTCTTACAATTAGAAATATATCTCACGAAGAGACGACGTGGATAGCACGCAATAGCTCCTGGAACACGCACTTGTGATCTTGGCGGATCCCTCACACATTTTCATCAAGTCCGTCTTTGCTTATAAAAATATTTCAAAATCTCCGACGTTAAAAGAAAGAAATGTGCTAATGCAATCACTCTGCCTATCCGTCCGTAGAGACTCCATCGTTTTAAGAGGTATTAATTGGAAAATTCTTTTTGTATTAGATACTTCTAATCTATGAATTTGTCGCCGATTGAATTTTCTCCGTAGTTCATTTATTTTCCGCTGACTGGTTTCGAAGTCGGAAAATTACAATTCTGAAATAGAATTGTATTACTCAAGCTAGAGGTGTGAAGTTGTCATGAATAGAAAGATCTAGAGTGGATCCACATCCCAACAGCAAGGATTGCCTCCTCCTCCAAAACCAGAAACTTGAAATTTTTAACAAGATGTGCTTCCAACTCCTGCTTTGGCAATAGTACCTTACTTTTTGTTTAATCATAGCACGGGTTTTCAACAAAAATGATTTTAAAATATTTACAAGCAGGCCAACACGCTTATCCACATATTAGTTTTTAAAAAGATAAAATCAAGTCAAATGAATACTGCAAATAGAAAGCGACGTACAGAATAGCCGAAGCAATGGAATTTTCCCACGTTGACGTGAATTCTCTCTCTGGTTCTTTACTCTCTCCCTACCTCCCTTTCTTTCTCCCTCTCTCCCTCTCTCTCTCTCCACTTCCCCCTCTCTCTCTCGTTCTCCCTCTCTCTCTCAATCTTTCTGTTACTCCTATTTCAATTTGATCCGACCATTAAGATAAAATTAAAATATAAAAAGATATATATTGGGCTGTTTTAGACGTCACTTTGTGGACTTTCATATAAAATATTTTAAAACAACATTTGTAAAAACATTTATTGAAAGGCCGTACAAAATCAATTAGGAAAATAGAAATGACTGCCCAGGTGTAGCCTCACGTCAGGTTCGGAGCTGTTAGTTCAGATCAGTACCGGACGATGACTCCGCGAGTCGATATCAAAGCAATCATTTTTATTTTAGTATTGGAATTTGTAATTTTAATAAATCTCATTTTAGAAATTCTTTCTTTAACTAGTGAGTAAATCTCGTGAAATTCAGAGAAACCATGTGAAAGTCATACTCCTTAATAGGACCTTAACGTGGCGCCCGAATCTTATTGTGTGCATTTCTGTGGTCAATTCCACTTTTAGTTTACTAATTCTACTTCCAAGAAAAATAACTATTTCAAAAAGGAAATATAAACAGTCAATCTTAAACAGGTATCGTGGATATTCTCCGTCTGCAGATTTGCTACACATTTTCTCTCAAATAGAGTAGAAAATGATTCAGCCTTTTCTGAGGAGGAACAAATTATAAATCGATTATTCATCGAAAGAGCGGCGGTGGTGCGTTAGTTATGTTTCGGTTTGTTTTTAATGCGCGATTTTCAAGTCGTCTACATATCAATACGCCAAAGTTGTTAAGTTGTTAGTTTGATCGGTAGATTAGCAATCGCCGAATATATATATATATATATATATATATATATATATATATATATATATATATATATATATATACTAGTTAATCTGTGCTTGCATTCTGCAAGCATTTTTGAAGTTAAGCATATTTACAGTTTAAAATTATTCCCAATGAATTTTCTATAAAATCATATAAGTGTATCAAATTTTAACTTTGTAGATCATTTAGAAGTGCATTATAATTCTATTCGTCGCATAGGACAATTATTTGGCAAAACAGTCACTAGGATTTCGAATTTTAACGATATTGGATTTCGGCTTTCTGTTGTAATTAAAAAGCCATAATTCAGCCAAGTTTCATGTATCTCATTACGAATTGCAGTATCATTTTCACACTGGCATGGGTAATATATAGGGCAAAACTGCCCTCAAAATTTGGAATTTTTGGAGTGTTTCATTTTATATTCGGTTGCTATAAATTTTTTATAACCAGGCCAAATCTCAAGTCTCTACGTCATATGGAACTGCCTCATAATTTTTCTACATCTACATCTACATGATACCCTGCAAATCACCAGATTGGTAGGTGGCAGGGGGTGCAGCACACCAAAACCTACCTAATAACGTCCCTCGTGGGAATCACTCTCCTATTATGATCCCGTATGGTCCTTGGAAAAAACGAGCTCTGATATCGCTTGGTCCTACAGTTGATCTCTCGTATTTTATTCTCGTGATCGTCCCTGCCCATGTACCTAGCTGCCTCTAATATTCCTGAGACCTCCTCTAAGAGAACTTCCGACCTAAATTTCTCCAGAAGCCTTAACCTAGCGCTAATTCTGCGATCCTCTAGCGATATCCAATTCAACTCCTTCAAGAGTGATGTGACGCTTAATTTTTGCTCATATTTTTGCTTAACGAATCTGGCTGCTCTGCGTTGGATTCTTTCTAACTCAAGTATCTGTCCCTTTTCGTACGGATCCCATATGATGGAAGCGTATTCGACCTGAGATCTGACCAATGATAAATAACACGTTTCTCGTACCTGTTCTGTGCTACTTCTTACTATTCTGCCTACGAAGCCCAATTTCTTATTAGCTGCGCCTACGATCCTTCGAATATGCATATTCCACGATAGATCACGACAAATGGTGACTCCTAAATATTTAACGTACTCTGCAGATTGGTTATTCAATCTGTCAATTCTGTACTCCGAGTCTAATTCATTGTTCTTACTCTTCCAGAAACTCGATAGGGAACATTTGCTGTGATTAACTTCGATTTTCCAATGTTGACACCATGCTGAAAGGGCGTTTATATCTTCCTGGAGCGATTTTTGGTCATCCTGACTCGTTTTCTCCTTATATAAAACGGTGTCATCTGCGAAAAGTCTTATTTTGCAGCGAACTACCGAGCAGATATCGTTTAAATATATCAGGAATAGTAGTGGGCCTATGACACTTCCCTGTGGAACACCTGATGCGACTTTAACCGGGTATGAAGATTTCCCATCAATAACTACTATCTGTTTTCTGTTGGAGAGGAAGTCTTTTACCCAACTCACGATATTAGGGTTTATGCCGTACTTTCCTAGTTTCCTATTAATTTATTATGGGGTACTTTGTCAAACGCTTTTTTAAAATCAATGAAAATGGCATCAACCTGATTGTTTTTCTCTCCGCATTGCAACAAATCGTTTACGAACAGGGCGAGCTGCGTTTCGCATGACCTACCTTTCCGAAACCCGTGTTGGTTTTTGCTTAGTGAAGAACGACCATCTAAATAACGCAGAACATAGCTAACGATTATATGTTCTAGAATCTTACACGATAATGACGTCAAGGATATCGGTCTATAATTTTAGGGGTTCTCTTTGTGGATGGGCGTTACGTATGCTAGCTTCCAGTCTTTTGGAACCGTACCATGTGCAACGGATTTTTCGAATATTATTATTTTTGTTCTCGTATGGAGCATAACTGGGGCAAAACAGCCCAAAAAATAGGGATTATTACAATATATGAATTCCTTCATTAGGCACAGTTTAACATTAAAGGCATTAAAATATATGCCTCTGATTCCCATTAAAAGCTTACCCATATGAAAGCATTAAGCCTGTTGCTAGGAAGCCTATTGTTAGAGCAAGAAAAATTACCACTTTTTTGCGATAAAAACTATAAATTTACGCTAATTCTACTCGGATTTGAATTGTGTCTTCAATAATAAGAAACTATAATTAATATCCTATCCGATTGTATAAGCCTCGAGTTCGTATCTTGACGGGAAGTAATTTTAAAATGATAATATAAAAACCTCTACACCAATTTCCATGTTTTCTTATGGGAAAAAAATGGGGCAAAAAGGGGCCAAAATTGCCCCCAAAAATGGAATTTCACCAGTTTCGGATTTTTTCCTTTGGTTGTGTCCAAAAACTTATACTCCTACCAAAGTTCAAGTTTCTAGCACATCTGGAAGTGCCTCATAATGTTGTATCCTCCTATATCTATAATATATAGATGCTTCTTACACATGATATATATATATATATATCATATCTATAATATATAGATGCTTCTTACACATGATATATATGTGGATACAAAATTATGAGACACTTCCAGATGTGCTAGAAACTTGAAATCTGGTAGGATTATATGTTTTTGGTCAAAACCGAAGGAAAAAATCCGAAACTGGGGAAATTCCTATTTTGGGGGGCTATTTTGGCCCCTTTTTGCCCCATTTTTTGCCCATAAGAAAACGTAAATTGGTGTAGAGGTTTATATATTTGCATTTTAAATTACTTCCCGTCAAGATACGAACGCGAGACTTTAACTGTCGGATAGGATACAAATTGTATTTTCTTATTTTTGAAGAAAGAATTCAAATCCGAGTAGAATTAGCGTAAATTTATAGTTTTTATCGGAAAAAAGTGGTAATTTTTCTGGGTCTACAATAGGCTTCCTAGGCAACGGGCTTAATCCTTTCATATGGGTAAGCTTTTAATGGGAATAAGAGGCTTATATTTTAATGCCATTAATGTTAAATTGTGCCTAATGAAGGAAATCCGATATTTATATAATTCTCATTTCTGGAGCTTTTTTGCCTCAGTATTGTTCCATACGAGAAAAAAATGATGAGGCAGCTCCATATAACCTAGAGACTTGAAATTTTGCACAAATATATAAATTTCGTTGCAACCGAAAATAAAATAATATATTGGAACAATTCCAATTTTTAGGGGCGAACATTTTGCGGTTTAGGTATTTCTATATGGGCTACAATGCTGAATTTTTTCTAATGTTAGAATTTACCAAATAACGAAAACGGGAATATATACATTTGAAAATTTTTATTCGTTCGGCCGTAAAAATTTCTTAAATATTAAAAAATTTGACTAATGTTTATGTACTTTCTGGAGGTGCAGGAAGATGAAAATTTTAACCTAGTGAGGGAATGATGCTCCAGTAGTAACTAACATTAAAATTTTTAGAAAGGTTTATTATTGTGGCTGTTAAAAATTCATAAAATTTATACAATTAAATTCATATAAATGCAATTCTAGAGGTGCTACAGCGATGATATTTTGCACAAATATGAGGTATTCAAAACGGATGATGAGAACCAACAAAATGTTTATAATTATACATTTTAGGGGTTGTTTTTACCCCAAAATTATCGAAAAAATACATGTAATTAGATGCACAGGTGCAAAATTATGCTTTTGAAAATTAATTGTCGGCTTTTATTCTTTACAGTAAGGTGAGAGAAAATGCTTGCAGAATGCAAGCACACATTCACTAGTACATATATATATATATATATATATATATATATATATATATATATATATATATATATATATATATACTAGTTAATGTGTGCTTGCATTCTGCAAGCATTTTTAAAGTTCAGCATTTTTACAATTTCAAATTATTCCCAATCAATTTTGTACAAAATCATATAACCATATCAAATTTTAACTTTGTAGCTCATTTAGAAGTGCATTATAATTTTATTCGTCGCATAGGATAATTTTGTGGCAAAACATTTGAATTTTTACAGTATCGGATTCCTTCTCTCTGTTGTTAGTGAAAACCCATAATACTGCCATATTTCATGCTTCTATCTCATTAAGAATTGCCGTATAATTTTCACACTCGCATGGGATGGAAATGGGGCAAAACCACCCCTTGCTTTGCAGCCGAAATCACATTATCTGGTTTTTCCTAACGTTGTTGCGGCTATTGGAGGTAACAGAGGTAATTAGTATTTCAAAATGCTTGTCCATGAATTATTTTCGGTCATAAGACGAGCTCGATAATTCTCTCTTGAATTTCTTAAGAAATGGTTTTTAATTGGCTGAACACTTACCGTCTATGAGTAGCACTCGAGTTTTCGACGACTCGAGTCTAACAATAAGTGCAAGCGTATTTTCGAAGAAACGTCTCCCTGGCGTTTGTTCATCCCCGCATCCTCCTTGCCGCCATCTCCATCGAACGGTTTCCGAGAGTCCCCAATCCCTGAAGCATTTCCGGCGGTCGTATATGCAAATTGCAAACCAAACGATATCCAAAGAAAGAACATAACATCGCATGTGATGGAAACATCACCATGACAATCACAACATATCTGGAAAAATGACGTGGATGCTACAATCGGATAATTGTGATTTCGTCACGGCGGACTTGAGGGTGAAGTAATCGATCGCTTTCTAAGCACCTTGAGGGGCGATACTGGGAGATGTTGATAGGAAGGAATAGGGCTGCCCTCTAGGAAGGGGGTGGGGGCAGTCGGTGGATAAATAATAAAATAGGAACATAATAATAACAAATAATCGAAATAAACAGTCTTTAATTAGTGCGAGTTGGTTCTTAAAGGCAGTCAGAGGTGACACGGACGAACGCCCTTTCCTCGAGGTGGGGTTCGAACTCCCATACCAGCGTTACATCGGCACTCTCTCCAGGACAGGGGCGAGAGAGGAGAGGGGGGAGAGTGGGGTGAGTGGGGAGGGGGGGTAAGGAGAGGGGGAGAGTGGGGGGGGGATAAGGAGAGGGGGAGGGCGGAAGGAGGAGCAGTGAAAGTGAGATCGCTTGTCTCCCTCACCAGTCGCACCCCGCCGTCCGCAGAGGAGGAATCAACGTCCCCCTTCGCTCTTACACGCTGCGCTGCACTTGCCGCCATTCGCGGGAGCGACTCCGAGAAAGCCGTACTCCGCTGTTCTCCGATCGCTTGGTGAGTGTGTCCATCGGGTGCCATATGGCACCAGAGAGAGAGAGAGAAGATTAATCGGTTGCTGCTGCTTATTTCGATATCTTCGTCGATAAAATTTGCTCGTTTCGATTTCCAATGGTTGGTCGACATGGAGGTGTTTGTATCTCTACTGCAGCAGCGAATCGAGAAATCGGAAACGTCTGATATCGAACAAACTCTCAAGCGCAAAGGGACCGCTTTTCTTGGTGTTTTGATCGACCTGTCGGGGCAGCGATCCGAGTAAACGAATGATTTTTTGCTCGATAAATTATCAGGCTCCAATATTTCTTTGTGTTAGGAAAACTGCAAGTTTTTTCCGTATACGAAACGGGCTTCGTCATAGGCTACTCAGAATCTGAAATCGGTGAAAAACAAATTCTTTATCGCTCTTAGATATACCTACCTATTTATCAATTGTATTCCACCAATACTTAATTTTCTATTTCATTTTTATCACTTTTTTAAGTGTGTCTTGACTTTGGCGTCTCTTCAGTTGCTTAAATTGAAATTATGACGAAATATAGAGAGCTAAAATATGAAGGGTAGATTTCTGTATATCTGCCATTTGTGTTTCTTTAGGTTTCAGTTTTAAAAAGATAAAGGCGGTCGGATAGGGGCTCATTCGTTTATTTAATATCTCCGAATGTGTAAAAGATGGAAAGCTAAAAATTTGAGCATATATTTATGTCACAAAAGAGGCCCTAGTGACCGAATATGAGGCATTAGGTAAATTTACGCATGAAACGGGTGTTCGAAGTCGAAATCTCCTCGGAACAACGAAATGGAAAGTTGAAAAAAAGATTTTATGCGTGAGCGGATTAGGCTGGACAAAAATGTGAACTTTGAAAAGGGAAAAATGTTGGACTTAAACAGGAATCAAACCCAGTTCTTCCACTTGCCACTTACGTGCTTTAACCAACTAAGCTGCCAAGACAATTTAAACCGGGTATTAAGTTAATAGGATAAATCTTCATAGTTAATATACGAAACACAGAATATGACTGAATTTAATATTAGAAGAAAGATTTTATACATGTTCGTTTGTACTTGCTGATGATTCGTCTGAAAATGCGTGATATTGTTGCATTTCGATTCCATAATCCAAAGGTATAATTTGCGTGTGACTTTACACGATTACTCGTCTGCAGGGCTATCACATTTTGACAAACGTCATCAATGCTCGTTAAAATCGGGAAATGATTTCTCTCGGACTCAAGGCTACTTCCGATGGCTTTGACGCTAAAAGGGAAGGAAATGGCTCGTTAATTGTTCGTTAAATTCCTTTATTTATTATGAGATCATTTTATGAAATTAGAGAGAAGCGAGATCAGACTGGAAACATACGGAGAACGTTGGCGCGTTTTATGGACGCTATAAAAAGCCGCGAACACAATAAATGTCGCTTGCATTTCCACGACTATTAATACTTGGAAAGACGATACATCCTAGGAATATTTCACCGGCAAAATATTTTTCAGGTGGGTAGATCATTCGTACGATTCCAGTGGCAAATATTTCAATAATACACACGTATGTATACCGTCCGCTGCTGGATTTGGCGTTCTTCAATCTTCGGGACTTCGAAATGAAAGCACCACAGACGAGGCGAATGCTGTTAGTTTTTCGATAGCATTGGATGGTCGGATGAGGTTTCCGACAGCTGTATAAGAAAACTCTTCCGTAAGAATCACCAGTGCTTCTGACAGGGCGTGAATCAGTTATTACCGCGACCAAAATTTGCGAGCAGTTTAACGATCGAGTACTAATCAGCCTTTTGGAGGGTTTTCGGAATTCAGCGAGACCTAGATAAATATGTAATACCAAAATAACGGGTTTGAAGTGGGCGGATATTCATTCTTCGAAATAAGTTCGCCTTTTATTCAAGTATTTCGTTAAAATGACTGTGTACGTACCCTTTTTATGGAAGGTCGCAGTGAAGAATGCGCGGGACGGTGCGTGTCCTTGAATGCAAATAACGTGGCTGCGACGATGAAATGTCGCTGTTTAGTCGCTCCTCTAAGTAATTGGCCATCCATTAGTTACAGGAGCGGCTTCGTCTGCCCTATGCGGCCCTCTAGAGTGCAACATTCGGAATTCTCTCGTATTTATTGGGATATTACTCTCATCCGTGGAATTTTGTCGAAAGTTTGCTAACCCAGATGACTATTTAACATTTAAAATTTCTCCAACTTTGAGCATCGTCAATAAGTAGCATTCATTTCTCCGATAACTAATCTCATAATATTAAAATGTTAAAGAAAAATTATCCTGCATTAAAACACGTTAAAAATTATACTATATTAAGGTACACCTCCGAAGTTTACGGTACACCATTTTGTAATCTTCTTAATATAATAAAAGATCTGTCTGTCCGCGTGTCCGGATATATTAGTCCCGTCTATCTTTCACACTATTTTAGTACACTTCCAAATGGAATTTAGAGCTGAAACTTTCAATACGCTTAAATCCCAACACATCGTGGCATAGAAAAATAAAATATTCTGGAAAAAGTCCCGAGTTCGACTCCAGGATACGGTAATATTTTCCTATAATTTTACACGGGATTTTCAATTTTTCAAGGTGTAAGGATTTTTTCCTTAATTCATCTCAATACTTAAATATGGACAGATTTTCTTTGTTTTTTTCCTTATTCGATATTTAAAATTGTATACTATTTTACTTTTGTAACGTTTACATGTTAAACAGTCAAGACTTTAAGAAAGGCGCATTATTTTTAGAAATATTGTGAATTTTTCATATTCTACCCGGGTGTTGACAAGGCGAACCTCATTGTTGTCTCCGATTCAATTAGCGTCAATTAAGCCTTCAAATAAACGCCCCTTTAGCATGGTGTCAAGATTGGAAAATCGAAGTTAATCACAGCAAATGTTCCCTATCGAGTTTCTGGAAGAGTAAGAACAATGAATTAGACCCGGAGTACAGTATTGATAGATTGAATATCCAATCTGCAGAGTACGTTAAATATTTAGGAGTCACCATTTGTCGTGATCTATCGTGGAATATGCATATTCGAAGGATCGTAGGCGCAGCTAATAAGAAATTGGGCTTCGTAGGCAGAATAGTAAGAAGTAGCACAGAACAGGTACGAGAAACGTGTTATTTATCATTGGTCAGATCTCAGGTCGAATACGCTTCCAGCATATGGGTTCCGTACGAAAAGGGACAGATACTTGAGTTAGAAAGAATCCAACGCAGAGCAGCCAGATTCGTAAAGCAAAAATATGAGCAAAAATCAAGCGTCACTTCACTCTTGAAGGAGTTGAATTGGATATCGCTAGAGGATCGCAGAATTAGCGCTAGGTTAAGGCTTCTGGGGAAATTTAGGTCGGATGTTCTCTTAGAGGAGGTCTCAGGAATATTAGAGGCACCTACGTACATGGGCAGGCACGATCACGAGAATAAAATACGTGAGATCGACTGTAGGACCGAGCGATATCGGAGCTCGTTTTCCCCAAGGACCATACGGGATCATAACAGGAGAGTGATTCCCACGAGGGACGTTATTAGGTAGGTTTTGGTGTGCTGCACCCCCTGCCACCCACCAATCTGGTGATTTGCAGGGTATCATGTAGATGTAGATGTAGAAATAGACGAACAAATAGCGTTATTCGCTTCGAACTTTTGTTTAGGCATCGAATTATTATACATAGCAACATAAATAGTTACTGATAATTATTTATGACAATAAACTGCCTGTGGAAAGTGTTTATAACGATTGACCAAATAAATCGAATCTTCCTTAATCAATTGAATACTGGAGTCTTACCGTATTTGTAAGTAAAATTATTATATTGTACATTT
This sequence comes from Uropetala carovei, assembly GCA_036926305.1. Taxonomy (NCBI): domain Eukaryota; kingdom Metazoa; phylum Arthropoda; class Insecta; order Odonata; family Petaluridae; genus Uropetala; species Uropetala carovei. The sequence continues at coordinate 81,742 of JAXCHB010000047.1, read as the reverse complement.
TTAGCGTTTAATAACGCAATGAGACCCACGCATCTGGTTACCAGAGTCAGTGCTGCCTTTTCAAGGATTTATTAATTATAAGCCTGTTGTGTAATATCATTAGGTGATTATGGGTTAGTAATAAATGAAAAATGTAACATATTGCGAAGTACAAAAAATATACAATTATTGTGTTAGTAATAATTCGTAGGTAAAAAAATGAAACAAATGGCATTGATTGTTACATGAGAAAAATAAAGGGCACATTTCAATAATCAGAAACATTTATAAAAAACTAAAAAATATAAAACTTCGCGATTAATTACCGTGTATGGTTAATTTCCTCTCTAAGATGACTTTTAAACATGCAGATTTCTGACTGACTTGGCAAAGTTCAGGAGTACTATTACAGTTTTTGTGGACAAATATGTGCCGAATACTACACACAGGAATGTAGGACATCAAGTGATGTTAAGGAATGTGTGTTATTTGCATTCATTCATATACTTACACCCATTTCTTGACTAAGTAAAGGCATGTTTTGAATTCTATGGAATCCTATAACTTTAAATCGTGCCTGCTGGCACAATCGGCCGGGTGATAATACTATAATTTAATAACATTTGCGACGATTTTCGTCTATAAATTACTTAAAAATTATACATTTAATTTTGTTTCTATTGAAGCGGATCTTTTCCTCTTTTCAGGAGGGCAGCAGAAATATTCTCTTACGCTGACAGCAACAGCGGAATTTGTTTAATACCATTTTCACAATGTATTAACGTTGCTATTATTTGTTCTTAATAACACACGTACATTTACCGAAATCATTTTTTTAAATTCACGCTTTCGATTTAAATCGTTATGTAATTTTTGGTTCTATATTTAAAGTGCTGGTGGACATATACCTTCTTTCATTATTAAGAAAAGCATTCTGAATTACCGAAACAATCGCGTGAATTCAAATGGCCCTCCCTCCTCTTCCCAATCTCTTCCCTCCCTCTCTTCCTATCATCTCTTTCTCCTTCTCTATCACTCTCCCCCCCCCCTCCTCCCTCCCCCCTCCCTCCTCCCCTCACCCTCGATTTCCGAGGACAATTAAAATTGTCACTTGACTGGACACACAAACACTGGGAACTTTTTTTTTTAATTCCATGCATTTAAATAAATATTCAGACACGCGTGAGAAGGAAAGGCATTCGTACGTTAGTACTAAATTCTACCGATCGCGGCGCACTTCGTTTTGATAGGAGTTTCACTTTCATTCTCCTTAAAGGTGTAATGTGTTGAAAGAGGCACACCCGGATGGCGCCCCACTGAAGAGATATTTCAACTCCTTACAGGGAGCATTTTCCCTTAATAGAATAATCTAAAATGTTAATTACTTCGCAATCTGCCGATGAATTTCGCGGCCATAAAACCTCTATTTTCGACGGGTTTCGCAGATCTTAGTTCAAACTGATGTCAAGTAAATTAATAATTGTGATAAGTACTTTTAATCGAGAAAATATGTCTCAAATTGGTGTATTTTACTCACACAGTGAAAAAATATATTCTACATATTACATGCCGTCTGCCTGACTGTTCGCGGATCTAGAGCCTAAACGGTAAAGCGAAAATAAATTAAATCTCGTTATCATACAAAATAGAAACTATGAAGAAATGGTTGACATTTCACAATAATTAAGGGCAGTTTATTCTAGGTAACTTTAACAACAATTTCATTTTCTCAAAAACGACTATAAAGATTTTGATCAAATTTCGTACAGTTAATAGAGTTTATGAATGCAATAATACGCATACGTCATATTCCTCAAAAAGTGAATATAAGGCTAATTTATTCTTGGGCAAATCGATCAACAATTGGATTTTCGTAAAACAGCTCATATGATTTTCATCAAATTTCTTATGGTTATTTAAGTTGATGTTATAATGATTCTATATATTTCATATTTTTCAAAAGATAACTAAACGCATTAGTATATGAGAAAGTTTGTACATTGTATATTGTACCAATTTTTTTATCGAATCTCAACCTTGAAAAGCTACATTATCACGTAAGAAGCAGTAATGAAAAGAATATGACATCATAACATTTTATAAAGAATAAATAGTCTGAAATTTTCCTTGTTTTATCCTTTTAAGGCCGCCTATTTTATAAAGCAAAAGGATTTTATTTTTGAATGTATTGTTATGCAACTGTGGCCTTGGGTTTAATTCAAGGGAACCGCAACGTCAGCTATTTGTGAAGTTTCGAAACGTTTCATCAATTGTTGTGACGAATTCATTTTCAGCTTAGAAAGTCGTACACTATGATTACTCGTAATTACTTCTTTGCCGGAAATTATTATAACATTTGATTTCATCCGAATGAGATGTAATCGCGCTTCAGATTTTGCTAAAACGGAGTTTCCTTGTACTAAAACCAACGATGAAATAATTTCTTGCCATTGATTTTCCGTAATTTGCCATTTTGTATTTAGTATAAGTAAATTTCAAAACCTTTAGATTCTTCCACATTTAAAGTTTATTTAAGTGGATCAAATATTATCTGTTATAACTATATCCAACTGTTATATTCATTTCTTCTTCGAAGGAAATTAAACAGTGTTTAAGCTGTTATTGGGATAAAAACACGAAAGGTCGTTCAATTTTATCGGCGATGCCGTGTTTCGCAATTTTCTTATTCCCCCGGATATCAGAGGTTTAACACCGGTGTTCACTTCCTAGAGTGAATGCGCCGCAAAAGCACTGCGCCTTGAACCTTTCCAAGTACATAATTTTTTTTTGTACATACATAGATTTTGCCGAGGGACCTCACCTCACCTTCCCCTCCTACGCCCGCGTTCTGCGCTCATTCATCCCCTCCACTTACGCACGGGTGCTCTCCACCATCCGCCCACGCCCACGCACGCAAACATTCACGCGTCCAAGGATGAGGAAACTGAAATGGTTGCGTCAGACGATGGTGTCCATGACCCCTTAGGGCAGTCCTCGCGCGTCAAAGGTGAGTGGGAAGCCTTCGAGAACCGAACCAAGATCCTCCTATACATAAATAGAGCCTTCAGAATGAAACACGGCTTAGCGCACGTCGGTGATTCAAAACATCGCTTCTTTAGTACGGTTGATGCATTTCATAATAAAGTGCTTGATAGTAGATTAATTTAATTGCTGGAAAACTCGCAACCTAACATCTTTAATTGAATACCTATAATCCGAAGCGTAAAATTGATGTATTACCCAAATTTTGAGGCATATATGAAACAATTTCCCCGTCACAAAGGTTTTCGATATTCATGCAATACTTGGGCAGAAAACGACGTTAATATTAGTTTGGGGAATTATACCCGTTTTATTTAATGGCATTTTATAAAAATCCATGTGGAATTTTAAATTTAAATTACCCTTGGATGTTATGTCTTACCGTACCGATACGTGTGCTTTCGGATTACACTTCAAAGAATGCCATTATAACGGTATAACGACGTCGTGTAAATAGCTATCAAAAGGAATGTTGCTAAGCGATGATTGCTCTATGAAACGGTACCTAACCTTTCTTATTCCGTCGCATTTCCCACTCAACGGCACAACTGATCTTTTGTTGGGAAAGGTTAAGGTTGCTAAGGAAAGAGCAATTCGACGAAATGCTTTCATCAGAGAAGTAAAGAAAATGCATATTGCGAAAGCTATGATTGTGTCTACATTGGAATTCAGTAATTACATTTTCCGCTTGCGAATATATCAAAGAATTATGAGAGGATGATTTTTAGGTAGTCAAACCAAAGGCACGCATTCACTTATTAGCCTTATTTATATAATTTAGTCTAAAAACACTTTCCCTACTTGAATTCTACGCTTTTCTCGGGATATGGTCATAAGCTATGATTGCTAATGAATTTAACCACGACGCTTTTACAGGTTATGTTAGGCCTATGCAACTTATGCCACTCGTGTCGAAAAGAAGACGATTTTTAATTGCGAACGAGAAAAGATTCGATCTAATTTCGCCGATAAGGAATTGTTTCGAGGGTCGCCAAAGCTAAATAAAGCGTCAAATCTGAAATACAATCACCTGTACGGGAGGTTTGGTGCAACCGTTTGGACTTTACTGTAATTCTACAGTCCTTTCTTATTCTCTATCAAAATGTGGCACTGAGTCATCAAAGGGTGCAACCTGATGTTGCACTTTTCTCACTCCTTTCTAAAGAAGAGTTTATGTTTGAAAGAAAAAGTTAAGAATAAAGTAAAATATCGACGAGATGCCTTACTCTCCAAATATTTAGTGAAAAGCATCCATTATAGCCGAATGTTACATGAATACCTACTACGAACATAAATATATTTAAAATCACTTTATCTACTATAAAAGCTTTCTACCTCCATAACGCTCATGGATGGAGGGGAGGTAAATGCGCGCGCATCCTGTCAGGAAGAGAGAGAGAGATAGATAAAGAGAGAGAGAGAGTAATGAATGAGAATTGTGTCAGGGTGACCTATTAAGAGATTTGTAGAATAAGAAGTTGTTTTTTGTTGATCACAATGCAAATGTAATACAGAGTGGCTATTATTTCCGCCTTCCGTTGCTCGTTCTTCGTACGTCACTTGTTTCTCCTTTCCTTTTGTTCGCTTTATTTACTCTTTCGTTCCCAGCATTTTCTTAAAAATCTAATTTTTTAAATAAATATTTCGAGGACAGCCATACGCCAGTGCAACAATGCGTGCATTCTTTCCAGTAAAAATTATCGTAGGCAATGGAAATTATTTTCATTTATTGCATTTCTTGGATACGAATTTGTTTAATTCGTCCGTTGCTTTGACGACACTGTTCATAAAACACAGTTGTGATTGGAGCACAGCATCTGTTTTGAAGGACTCTTTGCGGGCAAGGCGTAAAAGTCCAAGTAAAATCTCCTCTCTCGCTTCCTGAAGCCGCTCTGGGAGCTATTGTTTTATTCAAAGAATATTCGTTGGATCCATACATAGTATGTACGGAAATTGCTGCCATGCAATTAACATTCGCGAAACCTTCAGAGTGAGCTGGGTCGGCAGTTTCAGATCTCAGCTCAACATTGTCTTTAAAAGCCTGCGTCGTATTTGTGACTTCGACTTGACTTCTCCCGTTTTATAAGCTATTTAAGTAATGTAGATGACTTCTACATCTTCTCAAGTTACAGCTATTTTTGTCGTTGGAACGAGCACATTCCATTTACTGGTATATTCCATAGGAACACTCCGCTTCTATCGATAAGAAATTCCAAGTCCAATAACCACCCATGACTCCAAAAGTTTGATTATTTCCGGTGGAAGATGCTGAAATCGAAGTAACGCTTTATCTTTGCCATTTCGCTTGTAATTTTGCGTTAAAGAAACCGCACTGCGCGCCGATTTCACCCAAAGGTGTTTAGAGTCTGTAGTAGCACGGGTATAATTCGCTATTTCCATAAATTTCCAAAATGAAGCACCTTAGAGCAGCAGTTGCCAGCCTTTTGCCTCTTGCGTCCCACCTACCACATTTTCAAGAAACCCTGGTCCCACCATGATAATATATAAAGAAAAACCTCACTTTTCCTAATAAATGCATTTCTACGTTTATAAGCATACAGGTAGCACGTTAATAATTGGTAGACACAAAGGAAAAGGTCGATATAAAAAATATTTACTTTGTAATTCCGCAAAAATTTATTTATTTTTTAAATCAATTTTTGTGGAATTACCAAGTAAATCTTTTTTTATTTCGACAATATGAAAAAATTCCAACAAGTTACGTCTGAGACTGTTAACTACGTATATTAAGGAGAAGGTGCCAGAAAGTATAACCGATTGGGATGTCAAAATGTCTTCAGCCGGCGGCTCTGGTCCCACCTAGACTGCTTTCAAGTCCCACCAGCGGGACGGACGCGTCCCACCCACCGGTTGAGAAACACTGCCTTAGAGCAAAGTACCAGCTGATGAATATTAAAGTGGTAACTTAAAGCATTTGAAAAAACAGCATCTTCCGTACGGAAGCTATTAAATTCACTACTAATCATTGATGGTCCACCATCTGTTGTTGTAGCTGAGAATATATCTTATTTTACGAAGTAACCTTTAAAGTCAATCCTTTTAAATATATTTAATTCAGCCAACATTTTCAGGCATAACTTTAAATCCATCAGTAAATATGTGCTCTGAAAACTGAACATTTATCTATGAAATAGCAAAGCTGGCTGAACAATTTCACCATCTTCAAATCTATTTTTCTTTAATGCCATTTTAAACGATGGAACTGTTGAGAGTTCAAGGCAATTCTAATTCCTTTAAATTTAGTATTCCTTTTAGTGTTGTTTTTAAAAGGATATCCAATCATATTTCTCGTGAACTGCAACTAAATGTCGCTCTATGTTGCATTACTTTCTCACAGAAATAGTTTAGTCTTCAGATATTGTGAAAACATACCGTTCTTCCTATTCTCCATGAAATTTGCACTTATATGTTCTCTCATTCTTTTGTAATGTCCTGTGCGAACACATTTTCCTTCCTGAGTGGAGAAAAACAAAATTTTAACTTTATTTAAAAGAGCAAAAATAGATTTTCACACAAGTGCAAAAATAACCAAGTAAAACATGTAAGAAGTGAAAATAGCTAATGGCAGAAATTCCATAATAAGCATGCAACCTTGAATCCTAGTGCTAGAAGTTCAATGTTACTTAACAATTTTCTATACGGATGACACCATCTCTGTTCATCGCTCAAAAACATTAAGCAAAGCGGACAATTCAAAACGTATAATATGATTGTGAGCCAATTAACATAGCTTTGCGAGTCCAACTTCAATAGCTCGCGAGCTATGCGTTTGAGATGGCTGCAGTATAGATAGTAACGATGTTCCGCAGAGGAAGAGAAATCAGCAAAAAAATAATAAGCAATGATATAATAATTTTTTATATATAATTTTATATAGCTAATGCCTTTATATACAGTAAAACTCGTTTATAACGATCACGCCTAAAACGAAATCTCGGCTATAACGAAGAAATGTCTCGGTCCCTTGAACTTCTCCATAAGGGCATTGGTTAAATTTCTCGGATGTAACGAACACGCATTTTACGAATTCTCGGCTGTAACGAACAAATGCTTGGCCCCGTGGTAAAAAATGCCCCATATATAACGAATTTTGGCGAGCAGAGCGATAAGTAATGAATAGTTTCCGCCCGTTTACCGCGCACTTGTTCGTAGAGGTCCCCTTCCTCCATCTACCCCTTCCATACGAATTTCCACGTTCCCTTTGATTTGAAATTGATATTAAAAATGTGAAATGTTTATGTGAATTAATGACCATAATAATAATAGTAATTGGCCATTTAAAAAATCATATGTAATAGCAGTCGAACATTTTACATGCCGCGAAGTTGATAAGCATCTCTTTGCATATGTAAATACGGTATTGAAGTCGACTCACTGCAAATACAGTAAAAGTTGTGTTATTCGGCTATCTTGGGGATTGTGGAAAGCCGATTAGGAGAAATATCCGGTTAGGTGAGCGTTTTTCGATTTTGACATCGCAAATTTAGCAATAACCAAAGAAAATTGGGCTTAGGTTCACTATCCTACTCCCCAAACATAACTATGCATGGGATTTGCATTTTCCATTTTAATTCTTCCACACCTAGTTAGATATAGACACTATTTACCCATTCTTATTTAATACGTTGCTACGCTTACATGCAAAACAAAAAGACTATTGAAAAGTTTAGGGTGTCCGGAAAGTTTGGGGAGTACGGCAGTGAACCTGTTCCCAAAATTGAATTTATTGGATTATATCTTTCTTATTTATCTTTATTTACTCTATTAGAAAAGGACGAAATTATTTAATTCTTCTGAACATTTCAGTTCCTACATTTTTGGCTTATAAAGCGTATGATGTTTATAAATTGATTTACTCGTCTCAGAAGATGACACAAATTTCATTAATTTAGTCTTATGAGCCTTGATATCGTAGAGCGTGGAAGATCCGATGTTGAATTCTTTTGGCTGCTCTATTTTTTTCCTTTTTCAATTCGTTTGATCAGCTCCAGCTTTTGTGTTAGCGGTAAAACGACCTTTTCTCTGCTGTTCCTTGCTTTTAGGTATTTATTTTGATGCCGTATTCAATGGATGGGTAATTTTTTAAATAATAAAAAGCGATAGAACTGGAAATTGTAGAAGTACACCAAAACATCTAGACAATGCAAATGGCTTACGTAACCAAAAACGCCATGCTTATCCGGCAGCCACAGAAGTATACGGAGTAAATACGTAATATATACATCTTATATTTTAAGAAATTTTAAAGTGGAAGTTGTGGTATTACACATATACTATTCACACAAAAATTCATAAAAAAAGAAAAAGAAATACAAAATGAATTGTATTTGTGTAATTGCCGGTATCTAAGGCTGGTCGGTTCTAAATAGCCGGATAGCACAGCTTTTACTGTGTGTATACGTGTTATATGGGATGTATAGGCCAAAAACCATGTTTCTCGTAAATAACGTAGTCACGCTTATAACGAAGCAATGAGTCGGTCCCCTCAAATTCGTAATAAACGAGTTTTACTGTACATTAAAGAAATTTTATTTACATTAACTTAGGTTACAATATTTATGTACAGTTTGGCGAATCTCGAAGTCTTTTTAGTTCTGCCAAAGTACTTTGGTTATATATTTGTAATTTGTTCAATTAAGCCTGGATTTCGATGGCCGCGGGTGAAGATTCAGGAAATGCTTCTCGTTTTCCCTTAAGTGCAAGGTCGTAATTTTGATAAATCAGCAACAGTGGGGTTTCCCCTGGCGACGAATGATTTTCACATTTAAAAAATAAAATTTTCGTGTTGGTTAAAAATAATCAAATTTCATCAAGGACGTTAGTAACATTGATTTTCATTCTTTTAGGCATTCTTCAGTTTGAGTCATAAGTTTGTACGATTACATAGTTTCTGTACTTTCACTGTGCAAATAAAAACCGATTCCAACGTTATTCTAATGGAGGAATTAAACTCCGAACTTCGGCCGATATATTACACGGTGAGAAGCCTCTTTAGGTGCCGGTGTGGCAGGTAAGGTGTACTCTAGGCAAGACAGACTCTAGAGAGTACGCCTTACCTAGGTACCATGTACTCTACAGCAGTGTTTTTCAAACTTTTTCTATCGCGACCCAGTCGAAGGGAAGGCAATATGGATAAAAATACTTTCTTAACTCTGTTTTCATTAACTCTCGTTAAAAAGTAACCAATACTAAATATTGGCATTTATATAATAAGGGCATTTATTTCCTTGTAATTATTGGCGTATTTCAGCAGTTTATGCATCGAGTGCTCAGATTTTCCTCATGAACCTCGCGAACCAGTAATGGGTCGCGACCCGCACTTTGGAAAACACTGCTGTATAGTACATATATATATATATATAGTATATTTATGGAAAATCACAGCATAGACCCTGAAGCATTTTCTTACTAACATTTTGGATTCAAATAAAATTGGATGATTGAATGATTAGAACATGAATAATTAATGATTGGAATTGCTCAACTGATAATGTTACTTTTAAAATAGGTAAGAAAAATACTTTCATTCCAAACATATAGGCTAAATCATGCAATCAAATTTAAATGACTTTTAAATTCTCTGGTATATAAATGATGGTATGCGGAAGATTCAGCGCTATCAATGAATGTACAGTGAACCATCGGTATATCGGACCTCGATAGAACGGACTTCGGATATAACGGATAGATTTTCCAACTGCTACTTTCTCCCAAATTTCCACCAGGGTCGGGAAAAATCTAAATTTTCGAAAAAGTATCCCAAGATCGATTCCTTGGAATAATTCCGTTTCAAATAAGATATATGCGAAAATCAATTTTCATTTCGCAACTCCGAAATTAAACAATTTTCGAGCGATTTAGAATTAAATGCGAAATATTTTCACATGGATAAAAAACTTGACTCATTTCTTCGTAGGATGGTATACACTTCGCGTAGATAGCTTAATTCTGTCACCTTCAAAAAAGCTAATAAAAAGTCCTGCACTGTGAATTCGGGGCATTCACATGATATTCAAATGGAAAACAAAAATAAAGATTTCAACCTTTCACCCAGAATATTTCGGTGTGAAAAATAGCCCATTCGACTAGTTTAAGCAGCAGGATAGTTTATGCAAAAGTGTAGGTTATCGCGAAGTATAACTTTATACGGAACAAACACACTCTTCAAAACATTTATGCAGAGATATGTGAAAATATTGATTTAAAGTGATAGAGTCCATGTTACCTGGCAGAGTACGTTTTACGTGGCGTATTGTTTGGGCAAGGTGGACTCTAGAGTCCACCCTGCCTGCAGTTACCGTGGACTCTAGAGCAGTGCTTCTCAGACTTTTTGTTTTGGCGGACCGGCAAATTTTTTTTGTTCCAGGGACCGGCAGAGAAAATAATACTGTTACAATAAATATTAGAATAAACAGTTTTACTAAATAAAGTAGGATGAAAATGTTGATTATTTATTTTCTAATTTGAAAGATGAGTCTGCTTATTTTTTGCCAGCTTACCCAGTCGTGGTTCGATGGAAGACAGTACCACGCTTAATGGAGGATGAATATTCAGACTATTTCTGTACTTGTTCTTAATAACACGCATGGTTGAAAAGCCAATCTCGCACAGGTATGTTGAAGGAAATGGGAGAAGAGTCTTCAGAGAAATCTCAGCAAGCTCTGGGTATTCTGCTTTCACTTTTATCCAAAAGGAAGCTAGTGAGTTTGTAGTCTCAAAAATCATCTTCAAACCTTCATCAGCAGCCAGCTCCAACAATTTATCCTCCATAGAGACAGTTAATTCATCTTTCAATGGGATAGATGTATTTCGGATCCATTCATTCCCTTTCCGTGGATCTTCTTCTGTAGGAAAGTAAAACTCAAAACGTTCTGCCAAATTCCTCAAGTGTTCACTGATAACGTTTCTTAGAGATGTAATTCTTCAGTTGCATCGGAGATGACTGTTGCTAAATTGTGAAACGTCATAGAAATCTCTTGAAACTCGACTATTCCATGCTTCTGGCTTTCGTTTCTGTCCATCGATCTTGTCAGCCATCGTAAAGCATGAAGCCATCCTTCCCTGCATGGAGGTGTTGAGATCATTCATGACGGCAAAGATGTCAGCCAAATAAGCCAGCTTGGCTATCCAATCCACATCTCTGAATAACTGGGACCAATTTGCTTTTTTGTCTTGGAAAAACAGGACAAGCTCGTTTCGTAACTCAAATACTCTTGACAAAACTTTTTCCCTCGATAACCAACGTACATCGGCATGCAACAGGAGCTGTTTATGATCAGCTCCCATAGCATCACATAATGCAGAGAATAGTCTCGAATTTAAAGAATTCGCATTTACATTGTTAGCAATCTTCACAACTTCGTTGAGCAACACTATGTAGTTCCAGTGACAATTTTTTTGTTACAAGACTTTCTCGGTGAAGAAAGCAATGCGTCGACTTTCAATTTGGTGCAAGCGCCTTAATCTGGGTAACAACTCCTGAATGTCGTCCTGTCTTTGCGGCAGCGCCATCAGAACATACGCTTACACAGAATTTGAAGTCCAACCCACATTTATAAACGATGTAGTCCTTCAAAGTTTTGAAAATTTCAGAACTAGTTGTTTTTGTCGGTAGTAAAGCAGAAAAAAGAACTCTTCCTTCAAATCACCATTAAATTCAAAGCGCACATACACCATCAGAATAGCCGCATTTGAAACGCCTGTACACTCATCAAGCTGTAAAGAGAAGTACTTTGCTAATTTAATCTGTTCTATGAGCTGATCTTCCATATCTTGGGACATCTAAAATTCGTCTAGCTATAGTGTCATTTGAAAGTGGCACCTGACTCACTTTCTTTGCAGCCTGCTCGCCCAGCATTTCCATGCAGACGTCATTAATACAGCCTTTCACTAACGTCTCACCAATTGTGTATGGATTTTGTTCTTAACAACTCGAACTTTATAAGAAGCTCGCATAGCACTTATATTTATGTGTGACACTTTGAAGAGATGTTTCTGATGGCATTTCAGATTGGCATGCTTTCTTTCAAAGAACTCTTTCGGCTTTGAACTCATTTCTCTATGTTTTGTATTTAAATGCCTCTTGAGTTGTGACGGTTTCACTGCGTCGTTAGACAACATATCTTCACAAATAACACACACTGCGGTTTTGGAATTCCACTATCATCATAGGCTACAAAACCGAAATTAATGTATGATGAGTCATACTTCCGAGTCAAGCTAGCACGAATTCTTTTCGTTGACAAAACTTCAGTTCCATTTTCATCATCTTCATTTGATGAAGAATTGCTTGCGCGTTCCCCAACCGCATGTCTCCGCTTAGTAAACATGTCCAATGTACCTTACTTCGCCAGCTGTATATAGGGGATAAAAATAATTTTTTATAAATCTATACTTCAAGTAAATAATTAATTTCTGATATTAGGATGAAAACCGAATAAATTCAGTAGGAACTTCGGGACTCTAATAGTATTGAAAATGGACATTAGCGTCAATGCCAAAGCATGTTTTCTAAAACTGTCACAAAAAATCATTCGGCAATTCATCAGATCATATGAGCGCAAACAGACACGCACGCACATACGAACGTAAGCACTCAGATATGATATTAATAATGGAATAAACCTTCCTTCTTACAATATATCAAATAGAGTTTAAAAGCAAGATATGAGTATTTCAGTAACAACTTAAATGTGTATTTAATAAAAAACACTTGAGTAGCATTGCTCTAGGGTACAAGATGCCGGTAGAGTCCACCATACCTCCTACACCGGTCTGATTGTATCTATACATATACTAGCAGCCCGTTGCAGCTACGCTTGCAAATAATCTAAGTAGTTCAACCCTAGGTTAGATCTTCTTTGTTCCCTATTCATTTGACGTGTTTCCCCATTTCTTTGTCTTTCTTGTACTCTCCGCTCCTCATCTTCACGGGCAATCCCATGAGCTTCCGCATCTCTTTCTCTCTCTTTCCTACAATACTCTTTCTTTGATCTCTGGCTCCTCTTCCTTTCTCTGGCAGCTGTAGCTGGGCTAATTGCTCTCCTTTTCACTGGTCTACCCCTTGGCATTTTAAAATTTTCTGCGATTTTACAGCAATATATTAGAGCAATTACGTGATCACAATGTCACAGAGTTACTCAATGCTAGTTTAATATCGCGGTATATTCAAAGGGGAAAATTTTTTAATTCTACCTTACCTTAGTTCCAATGATTATCGCTGCACCCTTATTGACGGGTCTACGACAATTCGTCGCAGTTAATTCGTCGCTCGTCAATTCGTCGCAAGACAACTCGTCGCACGCCAATTCGTCGCACGACAATTCGTCGCATGACAAACTCGTCGCGCGTCAATTCGTCGCAGGACTAACTCGTCGCACGTAAATTCATCGCAGGACGAACTCGTCGCGCATTGCCCCATAAGGAAAGCCCGTATATCGGTGTAGGGGTTTTTAAGTTTGCTTTTTAAAATTATTTCCCGTCAAGTTCCGAATTCGTGATTTAAATTATCGTAAGGATTTAGCGTTAATTATTAGTTATTATCGAAAGAAGTTGAATCAAAACCAGTGTTCAATCATGGACAACGTTGCCTATTCACGAGTTTCAGGCTTACAAAACATAAAAGTAAACATTTCAGAAAGGCGTAATTACACAAGAAATGGAGCTGGATTTGACAAAAGTGATACGATAGGAAATCAAATTATCGTTATATTTGAATGCAATACACTTGGAAGCGGATTGTTTACAAACAAATTTGATTAATTATTAAGAAAATCTTAGTGAAAAAGTATTCTTTATAGGTGGTTTTCAGTTTTTCGTAGAAGGAAGTGTATTTGTATATTCTGCATACGCCCTAGAATTGGCAGCGAAACTAGAGTGACAAAATCCGTTGAATTTCAACGGGCACTTACACTTCTTTAAACATAAAACGTCATATCTCGGCTTCTATTAATCCAATAGGGACAATTGTTTTTATTATGCCTCTCGAGACATTGATTATAACAACTGCAGAAATCAAAAACACATATTATCAGTCAAACGCCTTTGAAAAATTAATAACTTTAGTCATAAAACCTTCCGCTATCTGCGTTTTTATTTCTCTTTAAACATGAAATGTCATATCTCGGCTTCTACTAATCCAATAGGAACAATTTTTTTATTATATCTCATGATAGATTGATTATAAAAAAGGCAGATATCAAAAACATATTTTATTACTCAAACGCCTTTGAAAAACGAACAACCCTTCTTATTCACCGAAATTTTTGCTTGGGACATGAAAAAGCCAGCCTACGGAAACCTTTTTCCCTAATTGAGTTAGTGATATATTAAGCGAGGAAAATGTGCATAAATGTTTATATTTACTTTTGGAAAAAACAACAATCAAATATCATTTGTAGTTCTCATGATATGGGTTTATAAACAAAAGCACGGTCTACTCCGGCCGAGAAATTGACCGAAGCGATATTTTCACGTTGTGCCTACTTAACTTTCTTTAAACCGAGGCTGTCTAAAGCCATCCAACATATTTTGTGTAACCCGATTTATAATTCAACTAATAAAAGCCGAGCCTTATTAATTTTAATTTTTCACTAGAAAATAATGCAAAGTTATAATAATAAATAAGTATTCGCAATTTGATGCATACTTTTGATAATATTATAATGATACTAGCGGATGTGCCCGTTGAATTCCAACTTCGACCGTGTAATATGTAAACATCGCAAGAATAAGATAGTGCACAGTCTTAACCGTCGAATAAAGCTAAAATGAAGAAAATCGGTCCATATTTAGGTATTTTGATGATTGAAGGAACAAAATCTTGCACCGTGAAAAATCTTAAATTACGTGTAAACTTATGGGAAAATAATTAATTTACATTTACCTTTACATCAATACCCTGCAAGCCGCTACAAGCGTTTGGCAGGGGGTGTCACAACACCAAGTGAACTCTAACTAATTCCTCTGTTGGATTATCTTATCGCGTCTGGGAAAAAGGATCGGTAGTATTTCTCTGTTCTAGCGGTAATTTCGAGATATTTTCTCCTGCACTGTGATCTAACATTACGTTCACTAACACCGATGGGGACGACTATGCCGCGTATGTCTTCAACGAATTCGGAGCTTTCGAATTTTTTGTAATCAATTATTCTACTCTTCAACGTCTGCCATTTCAGATCCCTCAATATCTCTGATACACTCGCATCATAGCGATATTCTCCTTTTACAAATCTAGCCGCTCTACGCTGAACCATTTCGACCTCCCTAGTTAGGCCCTCCTCGAAAGGGTCCCAGACGGCGCAACAGTATTCCACGATGGGTCGTATTAGGGAAAAGTATGAGATTTCCTTCACATTCGAGGGGCATCCCCGCAGGACTCTAGAGGAAAGCCCTTGAATTCTGTTTGCCGATGCTATAACGGTTTTGATATGCTCTCTACTAGACAAATTGCTACTGAGAATTACTCCTAGGTATTTGTAGCTATTGACGTATTTTAGCTTTAGTTCAGATATTTGGTACGGGTAACGGTTGAAATTCGTGGAGCGCGTGAAGTTCATTGCGGCGCATTTCTTTATATTCAGATCGAGTTACCAATCTTTACACCATTTCGTAATAGCCTGAAGGTCCTTTTGCAAATTCTCCTGATCGTGTATTGTGTTGATTTCTCCATACACAAGTGTGTCATCCGCGAAGAGTCTAACTTTACACTTTATATTATCCGCTAAATCATTTATATATATCAAGAATAACAGAGGTCCGATTACACTTCCCTGAGGCACGCCAGAAGTCACTTTGACGAGGTCTGATGCTACTCCATCGATAGATCGAGGAAGAGACTCGACACGTTCTTAATTCTCTTATTTACAGCAGGAAACTTGAACTTCACTTGTAAACTATATACTGCAAGATACATAAATTATGTAAATAACAATTATAGTGATTATAAAATAAATTTTATTGTGATTTGTCTTACCACTTCTGAGTTAAGGTTCCGCGAGAAAAAATATTTTAATACTAGTGTATTGCCCGCTGAAATATCAACGGAAGAATTATAGATAGATTGATTATTAATATTTGCATTTAAAATAATAGCACTGTATATCATATGAAATATTTCGTCATATACTATATTTCTAGTGAATGTTCTGTTGTCGTTGCCTTTGGTTTTTATTTTCGGCTATAAAATTCTGATATTCTTCTCCCACCTTATTCTCGTCAATGCTACATATAATTGTCGGTGTGCAAAGACAGGGAAATAATTATATGTATACATATATAACGTAGGGAAAATTATTAAATTTCGTGCACTACATGTTATGATTGTTTTAAAATTGTACTCTGTACTCGAATCCTCAACATTGTTCTCCGTCTTTATGTAAATAAAACTCAAATGATCTAAATTAAAAACTAACTAATTAATCAATCAGCGGAATAATTTCTTTCAAAACTATCTGAACAAAAACAAATCATCAATTTATTTCAACATTGTAAACTGTAAACACACCAAACTTACCTAAATATTATCTTTCAAATGCTTTAGTTTGCTTAAAAAGTATAATTTTCAGTGAAGAATTTATCGAAGAAAAATTGATTTGAAATCTATTTGCGTACTAATACAGACGATGTATTAAAAGTGAGGATTATAAAACAATTACCACAAAATATTACTACTTTTATTCTAAACAAATCGAAATAAAATATTATAATTACCGATACGTAAATCAAACTCCGATGAAACGTTATAACAATGAAACTCGGTCGTAATGTAAACAATAAAGTACCGATTTAGGCCACTACTAATTAATCAATCAGCGCAATAATTTCTAGATGCTATATCAATGTGAGGAATTAGGTAAATAAATGTGCCACTCAAATATTAACAACTACCAAAAATATATTGTGATAGAATGCGTTCAGTATTAGCTAACTGAAAAAACATTTTCAAGTGGTCTAATTAAATTTCGCTGTCAGCCTTCTTGCGTTCCTTACAGAACAACGTTTTTATATTATAAGATAAGGGTTCCGTGGCTGCAAATAGTTTGCGATGCTACTGAAGCAGTCATTGCCTATTGCAGTGGTGCCCAACCTGCGGCCCGGGAAGGATTTAGTGAATGGTAAAGGTTTGGTCATTTAGGATTAGTCAGTGCGTCCATTAAAGAGGATTGACATTTTCCCGTAAGATAATAAGTAAAAGTCGATTGCTTGACGCGCAAAATTTTATTCTTTTGCATATTCATATTTCTTAAAATGAATATACGAACTCGGGATAAAAACATACATTAATCTGAAAGAATCAACTTCATATTTTTAAAAGAAATAAATCGCATCAAAGGCGATTTCGGGTAAAATGTAGTATTTAATCATGAAAAAATGTATATCTATCTCTAGTCTATCTATAGTCTATAGGTATCTAAAATGAAAAGTGTTTGTATGTATGTATGTTTTTCTATAAATCAGCAATTACAGCACATAGAAGCAAGAAGACGGTATCATTTTAACCGGAATAAAGGGTTAAGTGGTGTAGGCAGATTTGATTGATCATTCTAATTTTTTAAAAATATTTTCTTTTTTCATTTCCTCCATTTGAATAACATGGGGATGAGTGCAGCTTATTTTTCATTTGAATTTTAATATTATTTAGAAACATAGTTCAACCTTGAGACTTAAATAGCTCAGAATACGAATTCTGCTCGAATAAACGTCAAAATACATTTGGAATCAGAAAAATACGTGATTTTATTAGTTTTATGATAATACCAATTATAAGCAACCATTACAACTGCCATTGCCAACGGATCTGAATCCAATGCATTGAAAATGGGAAAACATTAAACGTAGGTAATATCGTTTTTTAATTTTGCTTTGTTTACATGACAACCAAATATATGTTGATTTCTTGAATTATTACTAATAAAAGGTTTCTAATGATAATATTGTCCCATACGACGGAAAAAATTATAAGACACTTTCAGTTGAGCTTGAAATTTGTAACGGTTATATGTTTTTAGATAAAACCGATTGGAAAATTACGAAATTGTCAAAATTCAACATTTTAAAAATGCTTGCAGTGCAGGTATTAATAATAAATGGTTTGATGACATTTTCCTGTGGCATACAGTTCTCCATAAGCAAACAGTTTTTAAAACTGCGACAGTAACGTAAATAATTAGATGTAGATTATCCACACCCTTGAAGATGTCGTCACCACACTTCGCAAAGATCTATAACTTAAGCCTGCGGGTAACATAGGCTATATGACGATAAAACAATTTGGGGGCAGGGGGTGCTTGATTCATTAATTATTTTCCCATAAGTTTACACGTAATTTTAGATTTTTCACGGTGCAAGATTTTGTTCCTTCAATCATCAAAATACCTAAATATGGACCGATTTTCTTCATTTTAGCTTTATTCGACGGTTAAAACTGTGCACTATCTTATTCTTGAGATGTTTACATATTACACGGTCGAAGTTGGAATTCAACGGGCACATCCGCTAGTATCATTATAATATTATCAAAAGTATGCATCAAATTGCGAATACTTATTTATTATTATAACTTTGCATTATTTTTCAAGTGAAAAATTAAAATTAATAAGGCTCGGCTTTTATTAGTTGAATTATAAATCGGGTTCCACAGAATATGTTGGATGGATGGATGAGTTTGTCATGCGACGAAATGTCGTGCGACGAATTGGCGTGCGACGAATTGGCGTGCGACGAGTTGTCTTGCGACGAATTGACGCGCCACGAATTGACGCTCGACGAATTGACCGCGACGAATTGACGGTATACCCTTATAGACGAACTCACAAACAGTTGCTTTCCTTCAAGTGTCTATCAACGACTGCTTTTAACTTCTTACAGGACCTACTATAAGGGCGACGTCAATGCAAGCGTTTATTTGGATTATCAATGAAGAGAAGAAAACAATATCGCTTTTCTTACACCTATTTGAAGGTTTAATTGGCCTTAAATGAATCGGAGGCAACAATGACAGTCTCCTTGGCAACGCCCGGAATGAGTACGAAAAATCCGCAAAATTTCGAAAAATAATGCGTATTTCTGAAAAATTCGACCGCTTAACGTGTAAACATTGCAAGAATAAGATAGTATAGAGCTTTAGCCGTCGAATAAAGCAAAAAAAGAAGAAAATCGGTCCAAATTTACGTATTTTAATGAACGAAGGAAGACAATCTGCACTTTGAAAAATCGAAAATCCCGTGTATACTTATGGGAAAATATAATTGTCTCCTGGATTCGAACCCGGGACACTTTAGCAAAAGAAAATATATTTTCCAGTTACCTCATAACCAGTAGAAATTAAACGCCGTTTACCGCATATCTTTTCGACGAATGGTTCTCGAGGTATACGCTGATATAATTACGCGAGGCTTCATACGCACTGACGGACGGACGGACGCAGGTTCACTACGCGCATAATATATAATATGTGTATATATATATATACATATAGTGTAAGTACTAAGTTGACTAGTTGGCACCCTATCCCTTTATTCCCCTATTGATAGGCCATTTTCTGTCGTTTGCTATTTCCGACATTCCTCTCTACCCCACTCTCCTACTTCCTTCAGTTGATTGTGAGACTGCACCTATGCATGGGAATGCAAGTCAGCAATGGACTCGTGTGACACAGAGTGCGGTGAAGGAGACTAGCGAGCTGACAACGAGTGTGTAAAGATGGCTAAGTAAAAAGCTATAACTATCTTATCCTGGCGTTCCTTCAACGTTCCCTTCTTATACCTCGAGAACCCAGTTAAATCGTAATGTTCTTGAGTCTAGCTGAATAAAGGGACTAACAATAGTATTTATATTTATTTATTTATACCGGAGCGAACTTAATATAAAAGTTAGTAATAAAGAGGAAATGTAATGTTGAGCTAGATGAAATTGCGAGATATCGATCTGCGTCCCTCGCCGTCTGTCATTTACTCCATCGCCGTCCGGAAAATGCACCTAAAAATCGTCGAGACCCATAGTTCATATCGGTCTAGTTCCCACCGCTTCCTAGTATGTCTCCACGAGTTTTCCATAAAGCGGCCGAAGGAAAGTAGGAGTCGCGCGTTGAAATCTCCGAGAGCGGAAAGATGGAACGAGCGAAAGCTGAGAGAATACACTTTCAAGATTAAAACATTCTTCTCATTCGAGATACGCGCGCTTAAAAGAGCGAGTCGTTCGTTACATAAAGAGTTGCATAAGTGTAATTTGGTAAAGGAACATTCGTTATCCTGAGAATAAAATTATAAGCTAAGTAACTTTACTTGAAGTAACTTAAATTTAAGAATGGAGGTATAAGATAAACAACTTCCAGATTATATTAAAAATACAAGACAACTGCATATTATTTAACGGGGTTTCATGCCTACATGTAATGCATGTAAATTTTGAATCGGCGTAAATAATTTGGAGAATGAGCACCACAATGACTTAATACTGTTGCTTTTTAGTTATTAAATCAATAGTGTCAATGAATGTTTTCTTTGTGTGTTCGCAATATTCCGTCATAGTAAATTTGTACCATGCTAATAAACATTTCTCTGTCTTTCTGCATTCTCGGAACCTCAATTTCCGTGGGTTTCTTCCTCTTAAACATTTTATACATCTCTTCATCCATTTAACGTGATCTTTGAATGCAAAAATAAAGCCTGGCATTTACAGTTTTTATAATATGAGCAGTGCACGTGATCTACAAATTGTCAATAAAGATAACGTAATGTCTTATTCAACTTACTGACACTATTGAGACAACGCGGTCTCTTATTTTTCCGCACCATTTGTAAATAAAAATATTAATAATTCATTATTAGTCATTCCAGCTTTAGCAGCACATATTGGCTTCGGTCTGTCCGTTCTTCTATCTGGATGCAAGACAGTAAATTAGAAAATGTGATGATTTGCATAACATAATAACTTTAAATACTCTATCACAGGAAACGTGCTTATTTGTAATTCAACTTACACTTGCCTATCCTGTTGAAATCATTTGCGACGCATGTAATGTTTGTAGTTATTCAATTCTACATAAATCTTAACTAAAATACATACTAAATATTGGAATGTTTATTTTCCTATTTTAATATTAGTTTTAATATCACTATTATTACAGTGAAGATGCATTTAATTTAATTAGAAAATTACGTATGTTAATAAATAAGTTCTTCAAAGTTTCCTAAAAATATTTTAAGGTCGGAGCGAAAAAAATCGGTTAGAACCGGTTTACTGATGATTGTCGGAGCGAAACCGGAACCGAACCGAAATTATGTGTTTTGAGTAAACCAGAACGAAAACCGGAGCGAAAAAAATTACGGTTCGATGCCCTGGATCGTACACTAGACATTCGCGTTCATTATCGGTGCCATCATTTTGATTGCCAAATCAATGTACCGTTCATTATTTTTTTTGCCATATAAGCTATTTCTTGGGTCTAAATAGAATATCCAAGGTTTCCGCAAGTAGTCCAAAGGGTTGAAATATTGCAAAGAGGCCTCGAAATGTCATAAGAAAAATTGAAAGTGATTAAAGAGTTTGAGGTTGGTAAGAAGGCTGCTTATTTTCTAAATATGCTTTAGGTGTAGGCATCGCCATCTATGCTCCTTTCGCGCTATCATTCCTCAACCTTAATTAACCTAAATACTTGTACTTTCGTGGCCGATTTATAATATTGCGCCTATTGGGAAAAACAAATCGTTGTTTGCTATCCTTCGCAGTTTTCGGAAACAAATAAACGATGACCAAATAAGGGCTTATATATTTACAACAACCGTGGATACAGAAAGGGAGGAAATTAAAGCCAGCATCAAAGATACCTTGAATAAGGAGATTAGGAAACAAAAGAACAAAATCAGAAAACCATGGATCACTAAGGAAATGCTGGAGAAAATGGACGAGAGAAGAAAATGGAAAAATGTTAACAGTGAAGAAGGTAGACCCAATTATAGAAGCATAAACAATGAGTTGAGATGGGTAAAAGATAAAACTAGGGAAATTTGGTGAAAAGAAGAATGTGAGGAAATACAACATATTGAGAAGTTAGGACGGTACGATATGATGTACGCTAGAGCAGGCCTGGGCATACTTTTGCATGGCAAGATCTACCTTCGTATTTTCCAGAGCTAGAAGATCTACTTACTTATATAATAGACAGAGGTGATTTCATTGATTTCCCTTCTCGTATAGACTCAAATATGAGCGACATAGAAATATCCGATAGCGGTATCGTTAAATTACTAAGTCAGGTCCATAAAACAAAATCGCCAGGGCCTGAAGCCATAACTGCATTCATTATAAACTCGTTAGGAAACGAATTAGCTCCGTACCTTAAGATCGTACTCAAAAAAACTTTAGATGAGGGTGTAGTTCCTTTGATATGTAAAACAGCCCACGTTACACCAATACATAAAACGGGAAGTAAATTAACAGTGGAGAACTACCGCCCTATATCGTTGACGTCAATCTTCTGTAAGGTTTTTGAGCATATTATCGGTAGCTCAATAATGCGATTTCTCGAAAGCAAAGAAGCGCATAATAGAAACCAGCATGGTTTCCGGAGAGGCAGGTCATGCGAGACTCAGTTAGCTCTACTCAAACAAGATATTGTGAAAGCAGCGGATAAAGGAATAGTAGTTGATGCAGTATTTTTAGACTTCAAGAAAGCCATCGACACCGTTTCTCACGTGCAAATAGTTCAAAAATTAAGGGCTTATTCAATTAACGAGAAAATTGTAAATTGGATGGCCTCGTTTCTTTCCGATAGAACCCAGAGAGTACCCCTCGATGGAGTTGCATCAGACGTCGTCAAAGTGACTTCCGGCGTGCCTCAGGGAAGTGTAATCGGACCACTGTTATTCTTGATATATATAGAAATAATTTAGCGGATAGCACAAAGTGTAAAGTTAGACTCTTCGCGGATGAAACACTTGTGTATGGAGAGATCAACACAATACACGATCAGGAGAATTTGCAAAAGGACCTTCAGGCTATTATGAAATGGTGTAAATATTGGCAACATCACGCGCTCCACGAATTTCAAGCGCTACCCGTACCAAGTATCTGAACTAAAGCTAAAATACGTTAATAGCTACAAATACCTAGGAGTAACTGTCAGTAGCAATTTGTCTAGTAGAGAGCATATCAAAACCGTTATATCATCGGCAAACAGAATTCAAGGGCTTTCCTCTAGAGTCCTGCGGGGATGCCCCTCGAATGTGAAGGAAATCGCATACTATTCCCTAATACGACCCATCGTGGAATACTTTTGTATTCTGGGACCCTTTCGAGGAGGGCCTAACTAGAGAGCTCGAAATGGTTCAGCGTAGAGCGGCTAGATTTGTAAAAGGAGAATATCGCTATGATGCGAGTGTATCAGAGATATTGAGGGATCTGAAATGGCAGACGTTGAAGAGTAGAATAATTGATTACAAAAAATTCGAAAGCTCCGAATTCGTTGAAGACGTACGCGGCATAGTCGTCCCCATCGGTGTTAGTGAACGTAATGTTCGATCAGAGTACAGGAGAAAATATGTCGAAACAATCGCTAGAACAGAGAAATACTACACATCCTTTTTCCCAGACGCGATAATACAGTCCTACAGAGGAACTAGTTAGAGTTCACTTGGTGTTGTGACACCCCCTGCCAAACGCTTCTAGCGGCTTGCAGGGTATTGATGTAAATGTAAATATTAATTTATATATTAGTTTTCTCGGTAGTGATCTTGTCAAAAGAATATAAAAGCTGTTTGTTTTAATTTTAGTACCTATACGTGACATACATAAACTCATACATACATTTTTTTTATTAAATTAGGACAGCTATACAGGTATGTAGCCTTGTCAGACATCGACGTTTGTCGACAAGACACTATACAATTTAGTTAAGTCATAATAGTAATATAAGCACAATTGAAACAAATTCAGATTTTATAGCTTTGACTCGTCTGGCACCTTGCGATATATGGCTAACTGCATGCAGAATACTTTGTTCTTGACGCTGCCGCCATATGGTGTCGCTCTAGCGCACTGAGACACGCTCTGCTTCGACTATCTTTCGCGATCTACCGAAATGTGATCACGATCCACCGGTCGATCGCGATCACCGTTTTGCCCACCCCTGTGCTAGAGCACTGGAGTTAGAAGATAAGAAGCCTAATGGGATTCGTGGTAAAGGAATTAATAATACAGATGGGAAAATAGTCGCAGAACCAAAGGATGTAGCACAGGTATGGGAAGAATACATTAAGGAACCATACAAAAAGAAGACAGGATCAGTTCAAATAGAACTGGAAAATGAGGATAACATTCAAGAAGACAACTTGGGACCAAGGATTATGAAAAGCGAAGTAGAAAAGGCGATACAGCAACTAAAGAAAGGAAAAGCCACAGGCAGTGATGGAATACCGGCAGAGGTACTTAAAGTCATGGGATCGGAAGGACTAAAAGTGATTACGAAACTAATTAACAAGATTTACGACTCGGCAGAGGGGCCTCAGGATTTCTTACAATTAGATGTAAAATGATCCCTCTATAGAAGACTCCACAGGCAATGCAGTGTAAAGACTACAGAACGATAAGCCTACTGTCACACACTTCGAAGATCATCACGAGGATTTAATACTATAATAGCCCAGGTCTGCTGGTTGGTTGGTCACGCTTTCACGATGGCCGATATAGAGCGTTTCAACAAACTTCCCGAATAGGTAGAAGATTAAAATTTGGCAAGGATGCTTGATTAACGTATTTTAAGATAATATCTAAAATAAACATTCAAAAAAGTCCTGGGTTCGACTCCAAGGAAAACATTTTCATTTTCCGTAAGGTAACGCAAAAATCAGTTTTTTGATGTGCAGGCTTTTATTGTTTTGGAAATCAAAATTTGAAGGAATTAACCTTCGATCTTCGGATCTGAACCATTTTGAAGAAAAAATTAAAAAGTTTCTTATTCTGTTCATCTTTTTCCGCATACAATTCGAAATCGCTCATGTTATACGTTTTATTCACATATTTTGTGGAAATATTGCAATTTTAACGGAAAGTTGCCTTGGCTACCAATTATATTGTTAGACCTCAAAATCCTATTGTTGTATCAATCCTTATGGGTGTATAAGCGTGCTTTGTATGCTTTTAATACGAGAGAGGGGGGGAGGAGAGAGAGGTAGAGGGGGGAGCAAGAGGGAGGGGGGGAGAGGGAAGTAGAGGGGGGGGAGAAGAGAGAGGGGGAGGTAGATAGAGGGTGGGAAAGGGAGAGAGGGTGTGAAAGGGGGAGGGGAGGGAAAGAGAGGCAACTATTTTAAGTTTAACAGAATATTCACTAGATATGTTGTATATGACAAAATATTTCATATGTGAAAGTGGGATACTAATTATTTTAAATGAAAGTAATAATAATCTATCTATCTATAGTTCTTCCGTTGATATTTCAACGGGCATTACACTAGTCTACTATAATATATTTTGAAGCGTGTGTTTGTTGGTTTGTGTGTCTGTGTATTTGTTGGTTTGTGTGTTTGTTCATGGAACTCCTCCTAAACGATAAAAGCCAAAATAACCAAATTTGGTACGATTCTTCCCTACATCCTAACATAGTGAATTGCCAAGGTTTGGTCAACCGGGATTAATCAGTGCTGCCAATATAGGGGATTAACATTTATCCATAAGATAACACATATCAATCCATTTCCTCACTTGCAAGGTATTCTTCCTTCAGGCATGACAATACGTAAATATGGACCGATTTTTTTCGGTTTTGCTTTATTCGACGAATAAAGCTCTATACTGTCTTATTCCGGAGAAGTTTACATGTTATACCGTCGAAGTTTTCAGAAATACGCTATTTGTTTCGAAATTTTGTTGATTTTTCGTACCACTCCCGGGCGTTGCCAAGGCGGCCGTCATTGTTACCTCCGATTCAGTTAGCTTCAATGAAACTTATAAATAGACGAAAGTTTAGCGTTATTCGATTCGCACTTTTGTTTAAGCAACGAAACGATCGATGTTTATGGATAGCAACGTAAATAGATACTGATTATTATTCAGGAAGCATTTATTGATGAAAGTAATTGAACCTTCTTTCGTCTATTGAATACAGGAATCTAACATTTTTTGTAAGTAAAATCTTTATACTCTACATTATAATGTTTATTAACGTAAATAAGCTCACGTATCTTGTGTACATTTACCAGTCAGTGTTCAGTCATTGACAACTGTACGTTGCTTTTTCAAGATATAAAAGTAAATATTTCAGCGAGGCATAATTACACAAGAAATGAAGCTGGATTTGGCAAAAGTAATATGATAGGAAATAAAATTATCGTTATATTTGAATGCAATAGGCTCGGAAACGGATTGATACAAGCAAATATGATTAACTGTTAAGAAAATGTTATTGTAATTTAAAAAGTATCTAATATACATTTTAAAGAGTTTGTATGTTATGCTTCACAAATTCGTTGAAATTCAACGGGAAATGCTGCTAGTTCTTAATAAAAGGCTAGAGAAAAAGGCCGATGAAATGCTAGCGGAAGATCAATTCGGCTTCAGAAAAGGACGAGGAACCAGAGATGCTATCGGTGTAGGGAGAATCATATCAGAAAGGGCAATAGAGTACAGTCAAGATTGCTGCGTATGTTTCGTCGACTGGCAGAAGGCCTTTGATAGAGTAAATTGGGTACTGCTGATGAGGATATTAAAGGATATAGGTGTAGACTGGAAAGACAGGAGACTGATCAGGAATCTATATGTGAATCAAGTTGTAAAGGTCAGGATGGAGAATACGGACACCAGCGGAGTACATATCGGTAGAGGAGTAAGACAGAGCTGCTGTCTATAGCCGATTCTATTCGATATATATGGAGAGAGACTAATGCAGGAATCGTCAGAAGGCACGGGAGATTTCAAAATCGGAGGAAGAATTATAAGAACAGTGAAATACGCGGATGATCAAGTACTTCTATCAAGAAAGGAAAAGGAACTCCAGAAAATGATAAATAGACTAGTGATAACAGGTAGAAAATACGATATGGAAATAAATACAGAAAAAACCAAGGTCATGCGAATATCAAGTAAAGAAGAAGAAAATTTGAATTTAAGTATTGGAAGAAAGCGATTGGAACTAGTTTCAGATTATAAATACCTTGGAAGTATCATAACGAGAGAAGCAGAATGTGCCGACGAAATCAGGACTAGAATAACGAAAGCAAAATCCACATTCAGAAGAAAGAAACTCCTACTAACGGGAATATAAAGGAGGAAATCCGCAAGAAGTTGATAAAATGCTATGTATGGATTATAGCTTTGTATGGGACAGAAACATCGACGTTACGGAAAAATGATATAAAATACTTGGAAAGCTTCGAAATGTGGACATGAAGAAGAATGCTGAAGATAAAATGGACAGATAGGGTGAAAAATGAGGAAGTACTACGAAGAATAGGAGAGAAGCGAACGATTATACAGACTATCAGAAAGAGGTAGGCGAACTGGATTGGGCATTACCTGAGGAGAGAGTGCATGATTAAAGAAGTGCTAGAAGGAAAACTGGATGGAAAAAGAGAAAGAGGTAGGAAAAGGTTTCAGCTGGTAGACGACTTGAAAGGGAAAGAGAGCTATCAAGACATAAAGAAGAGTGCGGAAAACAGGAGTAGTATATGGAGAACCAAATTAACCATGAATAATCACGGACCTCTCTACGGACGGACTACCTATGATGATGATATTTAACCCTACAATGGTAACAGGGGTGATGCGCCACCCCATATAAAAATATTTTTTCAGGTAAAACAGCGGTTCGGCCGTTCAGCTATTCTCCCAGCATAGTGATGTTAATCAGGGTGCCTGTCAGCTCGGCGGTAGTCACATCGCTTATGTGTTTTCTGAAGGCGGTTGAGGTGCATTGTCACCCCTGTTACCTTTCGCGTTAGTGAAAAATAGTTACTAACCTTTTTTAAAATCTTTATTTTTTATTTTAATTATGGCTAGCCTGCGAATTAGTGATCCGAACTTTGTGGACTTTGTTTCCTCAATTTTGAATGAAGAATCAGATTGTAGTGGTGAAGATGAAACTTCTGCTGATGAAGAAGACAATATTGAACTTCATTCTGACCAAGAATAAGAACTTCTGACAGACTCTTCTGACACGGAGTGTTTTCTGCAAACAGGTAAATCAGTGAGATGAAAGAACGGGTATGTCTGATCAACTGTCCCTCCAGCCAGGACTAAGACAGCGGCTCGTAATACTGTGCTGATTCGTCACCCAAAAAAACTGTTCGAAGTATTACATCTGAAAAAGATGCATTTCTCCAAATTATTGACCCATGATTGACCTTGTTGTGAAGTACACGAATCAAAAGATTCATAGGCGAAGTGGGTAAAACAGATGCCTTCTTGCTCTCATTGGTCTCTTGCACACATCCGGTAGTCAGAAGGATAGCCACCTTAACACATCGGAGATGTGGTCTTCTTATGGAGCTTCGGTTTACAGGTGCATTATGAGTAAGATGAGATTCAAATTTCTCATTATGTGCCTGAGGTTTGATGATAAAGAAAACCGAAATCGCGAGGACAAATTTTCGCGAATTCGTGAATTTTGGACATTATTTATATCACATTGTCGTGCAGCCTATGAACCGCATGCATATGTGACCATTGACGAGCAGTTGTTAGGCTTCCGTGGGAAATGTCCCTTCCCGGTTTATATTGCTTCTAAACCTGACAAGTACGCGATAAAAATTGTGACATTGTGTGATGCTGGTACCTATTATATGTTGAATGCGATTCCCTACATCGGGAAGGAAGAACGCAAAACTACAGGCAGTCTGCCTACCTACTACGTGAAAACCCTTTCGGAACCCATCCATGGAAGTGGACGTAACATCACGTGTGACAACTGGTTCACATCCATCCCATTAGCAGAAACAATGCTGAACGATCATAACCTAACAATTGTTGTCACTCTCCGTAAGAACAAAAAAGAAATTCCTCAATCTTTCCTACCCAACGGAAAGAAACCGGTTCTCTCGTCACAGTTCGTATTTGACCGTAAAAAAATGCCCAAAGAAGGGCAAGTCTGTGCTTTTGTTATCCACGATGCACTATGAGCCGGAGGTAAAACAAATGACGAAGAAACCCGAGGTTTTTTATTGACTTCTACAACTCCGCTAAAGGTGAAGAGGACACGTTTGACAAGATGGTTCACGCCAATTCCGTTTCCAGAGGCACTCGCCGTTGGCGTTTACGGATGTTCTACGGAATTCTTGACCAAGCTGCGATCAACGCCATGGTACTATTCATTAGCGTAAAGAAACCAGCAAAGTTTACAAGAAGATAGTTCCTAAAAAATGTGGGACTTCAGCTTGCCATACCTTACATGGAGGAACGTCTCAAAAAGAACCTGCCAAGAGAACTTATCTCGAACAGAAATCAGTCCTTGGGATTGAAAATCAAGATCAACCGGCTGAACGTCCTGCTAAGGACGAGAAGGTCAAAGAGCGTGTTCAAAGTGGGATGTGACAATGTGAAGTGACCACAGAGGAGAGGTTTGCACTAACTGTGTTAGAAACTGAATATACCAACCTAAAAATAATAATTTTTATTTGAGGTTAAAAGTAATTCTTGAGTAGGAACTTTAATTATTATTTTCTTATTCTGTATTTTATTTTGCATTTTTTTTACAATAAACAGCTATGGGGTGAGCAGTCACCCCATGTTACCAATGAAAGGTGTATAATTTGTTTTACCGTCGTAGGATTAAGCAGTTTATTCTCACACAGAAATGGCGTTACTATTGATTTATAGCACAGAGGGGGCGTAAACATCAATATCGTATGTTGCGGATGGGGTATCGTATGTTAATAATACCGTACTTATGGGAAACACGTGCTTCGAATATCGTCGATTCGATCATCGTTTCCTATTCAACAAGGGAGGGTTGTTAGTGATAGGTGGCTCTAATGTCCGGCGTGTGATGGCGCCTTTGCTATCAAGGGCCCGCCGGGAGGGAGTGGTGGAGCGGGTGTTATCCAGGTGTACACCAGGAGGTACGGTGCCCCAGGTGACGAAGGTGGTTCGGGAAGAGGTCGTTGGCATGGGCTGCTCTAGTCTGCGGGTGATGGCGCATGTTGGCACCAATGACGCCTCGAAGCGCGGCTCCGAGAAGATCTTGAGTTCCTTTAGGGACTTAAACTCCAAGGACGGTCGTGTCCGCGAGGAGTCTGGGGTTGATGTGCGTTTAATCATCTGCAGCATTTCCCGCGGATTGACTGTGGCTCTGAGGTTTGGAGTAGGGTGGATGGGCTAAACCGAAGGCTATGGTCTTTCTGTAGGGACATGGGGGTGGATTTCGTTGACCGTCCGATTCTCGGATCGTGTGGGGCACCCCTAAATAGCTCGGGGGTTCATTACACGCCGGGGGCATCCTAGGGTGTAGCGCGTAGGATCCTTGAGCATAGTAGGGCTTTTTTAGGCTAGAGAGCAGGGTAGAGTGTAGGCGTCTTAGGGGAATGGGTGTTATTGAGAGGATAACA
This sequence comes from Uropetala carovei, assembly GCA_036926305.1. NCBI lineage: Eukaryota > Metazoa > Arthropoda > Insecta > Odonata > Petaluridae > Uropetala > Uropetala carovei. Next base: position 51,167 of record JAXCHB010000047.1, on the reverse strand, counting down.
GAGAACAATATAAAGAGAAATCCGGCCAATACCGCAAATAAATTAGACTTACCGAGCGATGAAGGCGCTGACATCCGTGATGTCAATAGCGTTAACGTTTGGGATTTCGATAAAAATGGTGAAATAAAACGCTATCAGAAAGAAAATGCTATATCAACCAATTGGCGGAATAATGGTATGAAGAACGCATGTATTCCTAAAGAGATTACGAATGGTAAGGCTGAGGTTTAACTGAGAAGCGATAGTGAGAAATTAAATGTCGTCGTATTGAACTGCCGCAGCGTCCGAAAGAAAATTGCCGATTTTGAGCATATTATTCGTAGTCTAGAAGCCGATGTCGTGATCAGTACAGAGAGTTGGCTCACTGACGAGATTGCAGGTCAGGAGGTATTCCCTCAAGACTATAGAATTTTTTGAAAGGATGGTAGTATCCGAACGGGAGGTGGAGTATTTATAGCAGTCAGCAAGGCATACGAAACTTTTCCACTACCGATTAATGACGCCGAAATAGAAAGTATTTGGTGTGGAGTTAGAGGAAGCGATTACACTATAGCAAATATATGCGCATTTTATAGGCCTCCCAATGCAAGTTTAGAAATGATTCATAATCTCGAGAAACAAGCAGCAACGCTAACATCGAAAAATAAAGAGAGGGCCATTGTAGTAGGAGTAGACTTCAAATTACCTTCAATAGACTGGAATCATAATTGCTTTGATCCCGGTGGTAGAGAGCGTGAATCATGCGAAGCACTTATAGAAACCTTCGTTAAACACTCGTTGTGTCAGCTAGTAAGATATCCCACGAGATCGAATAATATATTAGCTTTACTCGTAACGAATTATCCTGAGCGTATGAACAAACTTTCCAGAGAGGAAGGAATAAGCGATCATAATGCTGTGTACGTAGAATTTAAGCTAAAAGTGGAGAAACAGCTTAAGGCTAGAAGACGCGTATATATGTACGCCAAAGGCGATTTCTCGAAATTTAGGTCATTTTTACAGACACAATTCCCTAATTTCTGCGAGGCATCTATCGACGCTAGTACAGAGGAATTATGGTGCGTGTTCAGGGATATGATGCGAGAGGGTACGGATAAATTCATTCCACATAAACTTAAACGTGATGGTGCGGAACCAAGATGGTAAACCAGAAAGTTAGATGCACTCTTAGATGGCAAAGAAAACTTCACGCTCACTTAAATACCGATTCTTCAAAAGTCACAGGAACAGAGGTCAATGATACGGCATCAATACAGAGAGGCGCGGTCAAGAGCTAGAGTAACAATGCGAGAAGCATTTAATGATTACAAAAAGAAAGTTCTGCATAGTAACTTGAAAGAAAATCCGAAAGCATTTTGGTCGTACGTTAGAGAGGTTCATGGTAGAGGCCCCACCATAGCGTCATTGAAAACGGAGGCAGATGATGTAGTACATGATAGCGCGGAAAAAGCAAACTTGTTAAATGAACACTTTCAGAAAGCGTTTACTTCAGTGAGCAACGAATTTGAGGAATCGGCTTTGAATGATGAGGGAAATTAGATGGAAGATGTGATATTCTCTGAAACAGGTATCGCGCACCAGCTAGAGTCGATTAAGAAAAATAAGTCTCCCGGGCCGGAGGGCATACCGTGCGTGTGTTGAAAGAGCTAGCCTCGGTAATCGCACCTTACTTGAAAATAAAATTCGAAAAATCAGTTGCACTTGGTACCGTTCCTAAAGACTGGAAGCTAGCATACGTAAAGGCCCATACACACGTCAGTGAATGGCCGGACGGCGGCCTCAAGGCGGCCTGAACGGATGAAATCCGGACGAACAACCGACGTGTGTACACTCGCTGGCGGCCTTACGGCCGCCTTCGGGCCGCCGGATAGAACCTCTGGATGGATAGTATTATTCCATCCGGACCTCGTCCGGCCAAATCTTGCGCATGCGCAGTAGACCTGTCAACCCCCTCTCCTAGCTACACATGCTCTCAGAGAACACGTGGATTTCGGTGATGCATGGTAGTTTCGTATTGTTGTTCACGTTTCCCTTTTGTGAAGATCGCTCCGGTACTTTTTTGTACTATAAAGCAGTGGTGCACAACCTTTCACATTTCACATTTTTTCCGAGTCCGCGGGCCGCATTATGAAAAAAATTACATCGAATTCGTAAATTTAAGGAAAATCTTAATTAAAACTTATTTTATTACATTTTATGGGATTTACGTGGGACATCATCACTCACAACATTGTCAGTCTTCCATTGAAAGTAACGAATTGTTACTGTTTATAATAAACTTCTTTTAGTAATCTGACTTATTTCGAGAGATTTACTTCAATTATTTCTCGGTGTATTGTGACATTTCTCGGAATAATTAGTATTATTAATATTAGCCGATGTCGGCATTTTCGCCTTGTCATAATGACCCCTATGTTATTGACGATTCCTATAATAACTTGCAAGTCCAAATCAGTCATTTAAATAAAAATCTCAAAAGTTGAAAAACTATACCCTAACCCTAATATTTAGGATGATCGTTTTTCGGAAAAATTTCCCACCCCGTTATCCGCTAAACTATTTGTTGAGAGGAAATCCTACCACAGGCCGCCTTGAGGCCGCCCGAAGGAAACGGCCTCCCGTGTGTCCGGCCATTAACTGACGTGTGTATGGACCTTAACGCCCATCCACGAAGGCGGTGATAGAGAGAACCCCGAAAATTATAGACCGATTTCCTTGATGTCATTATCATGTAAGATTCTAGAACATATAATCGTTAGCTCTGTTTTGCGTTATTTAGATGGTCGTCCGTCGCTAAGCAAAAACCAACACGGGTTTCGGAAAGGTACGTCATGCGAAACGCAGCTCGCCCTGTTCGTAAACGATTTGTTACAATGCGGAGAGAAAAACACTCAGGTTGATGCCATTTTCATCGATTTTAAAAAAGCGTTTGACAAAGTACCCCATAATAAATTAAAAGGAAAACTAGGAAAGCACGGCATAAACCCTAATATCGTGAGTTGGGTAAAAGACTTCCTCTCCAACGGAAAACAGATAGTAGTTATTGATGGGAAATCTTCATACGCGGTAAAAGTCGCATCAGGTGTTCCACAGGGAAGTGTCATAGGCCCACTACTATTCCTGATATATATAAACGATATCTGCTTGGTAGTTCGCTGCAAAATAAGACTTTTCGCAGATGACACGGTTTCATATAAGGAGATAATGGGCCAGAATGACCAGAAGAACCAGGAAGAATTAAACGCCCTTACAGCATGGTGTCAAGATTGAAAAATCGACATTAATTACAGCAAATTGTGCCCTGCAATGAATTAGACTCGGAGTACAGAATTGATAGATTGAATATCCAATCTGCGGAGTATGTTAAATATTGAGGAGTCACCATTTGTCGTGATCTATCGTTGAATATGCATATTCGAAGGATCGTGGGCGCAGTTAATAAGAAATTGGGCTTCGTAGGCAGAATAGTAAGAAGTAGCACAACATTTCTCTACCTGGCTGCTGGAGAGAGCGGACGTGCCTTTCACTTCCTTCAGTGGAGCCCAACGGAGACTTACGAGCGACCATTGTAGCAGTAGCATTAGAGTAGAAGTAGACGTACTGTTAAGTAGAACTAACTTTTCTTTTATATTACTTGTTAACCTTTCCTATAGCTTATTAACTTATAGTAGTAGTTATCTTAACTAATAGCCTCATTGTCATTTTTTTTTAATCGTAATACTTATTAGTCGTATACCGTAGTTTAGTAATTTTTCTAACACCATTTGCGCATTGCTTTTTTTACACCGATATTTATATCGTAATTGTTGTTATTTTCTTCTCCTAAATTTCTGATAATAAGTGCTTAAGCTCTACTAACACCTACTATAGGGATAAGTTATTTTATTTAACATTCACTAGTATTATTTTCTTTCTCGTATATGTAATATTTAGTTTTAACTAACAGATATCATTCCCGTGCATAAAATTTAGTAAAGCAAAGACTTTATATTTCTACTTGTGTATTTCGGAACCCTCCTTTCACTTCCTATTCTTATGGTCGACCTTGACTCAAGGCTTGCAGGTCGATACTAACGTTGTTTGTGTAGTGAATCACCCCCTCCCTTTCACCTTTTACCTGCGTTAAGCCTAAATTACAGCGCTTGTCAGCCAACGAATAAGTTAGCCCAGTATTTTAAGTTATATTTAAAAAACATTTAGCTAGTTCAGATTAGTTTAGAGTTTAGGATGGCTACCCCAAGGACTCCCGTTTCCTCCTTTTTGCGCGATGCTGGTTTGGAGGCCATGAGGTCTCGAATCACGGAGCTTGAGAGGGTGGTTGCGGACCTCCTTCAGAGGGTGGAAAAGTCCGAGGCGGCTTTGGTGCGTGTGAGGGGTGCGGGGTCATCCCTGAAAGCAAACCGCGCCAAATTGGCGGCTCGGGTTAGCCTGGGTGCGGAAGCCGGTAGAGCGATCGGGGTTGTCCGTCACTCCTTATCGCGGGCTGAGGGTGTTCGGGCCGGGAAACCCGATGAGTGGAGAGTGGTGTCCACTCGGGGGGATCGTGGGGTGGTGCTGCGGAGGCAGGGAGCTGGGAACACCTCGGTGGACCCTCTTCCTGTTCGTAATAGGTTTGCGGTGATGTCGGAGGACGACTCCGAAGCCGTTGCGCCCGCACCCGCTCCCGTCTCCTCGGAGAGGCCGGGCCCAAGGGGAGCTCGGGGGGGAAAGAGGGGGCTGTTAGTGTTAGGGAGCTCCAATGTCCGGCGTGTGGTGGCGCCTTTACTGTCACGGGCCCGCCGGGAGGGTGTTCATGAGCGGGTGTTCTCCAGGTGTATACCAGGAGGTACGGTGCCCCAGGTGACGAAGGAGGTCAGGGCGTCGGTTTTGGGCACGGGTTGCTCCTCGTTGCGGGTGGTGGCCCATGTTGGGACCAATGACGCCTCGAAGCGCGGCTCCGAGGAGGTTTTAAGTTCTTTTAAGAACTTGGCCGCTGAGGTTGCTCCTGTCCGAGAGGAGTCGGGTTCTGATGTGCGGCTTACTATCTGCAGCATTGTCCCTCGGACGGACTGCGGGTCTATGGTTTGGAGCCGTGTGGTGGGCTTGAACCGTAGGCTGTGGGACTTCTGTAGGGGCAATGGAGTGGACTTCGTTGACCTGAGGCCGGTGCTGGACTCATGTAGGGTACCCCTAAACGGTTCTGGTGTCCACTACACGGCCGAGGCAGCGGATGCGGTAGCGCGTAGGGTTTTTGAATACGCTAGGGTTTTTTTAGGTTAGATGAGGATAACACAAATATATCTGTTAGAAAAGAGTCCGCCAACATTAAACGTAGGGAGTCCAAGAATAGCGGTAGAGTGAGAAGTAGAAAAATAAAATTGTTAGATCAAGTGGCGGGGAAATCCAGAACGAAAATATCCGTAGAAAACACAATAAAAATTATTATTATGAACTGCCGAAGCATTCGAAGGAAACAGGCCGATTTTTGCCACTTAGTTAAAAGCCATCGTGCAGACGTTGTATTGGGAACTGAGAGCTGGCTATCGGGCGACATTAATTCTAACGAGATTTTCCCACAGATTACGTGGTGTATCGCAAAGACAGGAGGGAAAGAGTCGGAGGCGGAGTTTTCATCGCCGTCAGAAAGAGTATATCAAGCCAATTAGAGGAGATTAACGTCAGCGAACACTGCGAAACGATATGGTGCTCCCTTCGTACGAGAAATGGTAAAAAATTATTTTTTTGCTCATTTTACCGCCCACCTGACTCGGGAGTCTAGAACATTAGAGAACTCAGTCGTACATTGCAGGTGATAGCTAGGAGAAAGAACGATCCAGTAATCATTCTTGGAGGAGACTTTGATCTTCCATCGATCGATTGGAAATCCGTAACCTATGTTAGTGGTGGAAAGAACAGAGAAGCTTGTCGTGAATTAATTGAAGCATTCACTCTAAACTCGCTAGAGCAAATCGTCAACGAGCCGACGCGATATGACAACAACGGAAACGGATACATATTAGATCTGCTAGCCAATACCCACCCACTATCGACTAGAAACCTACAAATCGACGACGGCATAGGTGATCATAAAGTAGTAACTGCCGACTGCAAATATACCCCTGCGACAATATATAAGCCAACGCGATTAGTCTATATCTTCAGTAAAGCAGATCTCCCAGGCTTAAAAAATTATGTTACAAACCAAATAGCGACATTTATCAATTTTGCGAATAGTAACAGCGTAGATGACTCTTGGACGGAAATTTTGCGAATCATTCGAGAAGGGCTAAAAACGTTTGTCCCAACTAAAGCAATTCGTGATCGCAATGACCAGCGGTGGGTGAAACCGAAAATCCGTGCCTTGCTCAAGAAACAAAGACGGCATCACGCGCGCATAAAGCACCTTAAAGAAGTTGATAGGGACCACGCAAACGAGTATTTAATATACAGAAATATTCGTAAATCTGCAAGAGACGAAGCGCGTAAGGAATTTGACGTCTACCGATCCACGACACTGTCGGACTCACTCAAAAACGACTCGAAAGAATTTTGGTCGTACGTGCGAGAAATGCGAGGAGGTCAGTCCACAGTACCTCTTCTACGTACAGACAACGGTGAAAGTGTACACGATTCATTTACTAAGGCTAGTATGTTAAATCGGTTCTTTGAAAATTGCTTCACAATAGACAGCGGTGATTTCATTGATTTCCCTACTCGTATAGACTCATATATGAGCGACATAGAAATATCCGAAAGCGGTATCGTCAAATTACTAAGTCAGGTCCACAAAAGAAAATCGCCAGGGCCTGAAGCCATACCTGCATTCATTATAAACTCGTTAGGAAACGAATTAGCTCCGTACCTTAAGCTTCTATTCAGAAAATCTTTAGATGAGGGTGTAATTCCTTTGATATGGAAAACAGCCCACGTTACACCAATACATAAAACGGGAAGTAAATTAAAGGTGGAAAACTACCGCCCTATATCGTTGACGTCAATCTTCTGTAAGGTTTTTGAGCACATTATCGGTAGCTCAATAATGCGATTTCTCGAAAGCAAGGGAGCGCTTAACAGTAGCCAGCATGGTTTCAGGAGAGGCAGGTCATGCGAGACCCAGTTAGCTCTACTCACACAAGATATTGTGAAAGCAACGGATAAAGGAATAGGAGTTGATGCAGTATTTTTAGACTTTAGGAAAGCCTTCGACACCGTTTCTCACGTGAAAATAGTGCAAAAATTAAGGGCCTATTCAATTTACGAGAAAATTGTAAATTGGATCGCCTCGATTCTTTCCGATAGAACCCAGAGAGTAGTCCTCGATGGAGTTGCATCAGACGTCGTCAAAGTGACTTCCGGCGTGCCTCAGGGAAGTGTAATCGGACCTTTGTTATTCTTGATATATATAAATGATTTAGCGGATAATATAAAGTGTAAAGTTAGACTCTTCGCGGATGACACACTTGTGTATGGAGAAATCAACACATTACACGATCAGGAGAATTTGCAAAAGGACCTTCAGGCTATTACGAAATTGTGTAAAGATTGGCAACTCGATCTGAATATAAAGAAATGCGCCGCAATGAACTTCACGCGCTCCACGAATTTCAACCGTTACCCGTACCAAATATCCGAACTAAAGCTAAAATATTTCAATAGCTACAAATACCTAGGAGTAATTCTCAGTAGCAATTTGTCTAGTAGAGAGCATATCAAATCCGTTATAGCATCGACAAACAGAATTCAAGGGCTTTCCTCCAGAGTCCTGCGGGGATGCCCCTCGAATGTGAAGGAAATCGCATACTTTTCCCTAATACGACCCATCGTGGAATACTGTTGCGCCGTCTGGGACCCTTTCGAGGAGGGCCTAACTAGAGAGCTCGAAATGGTTCAGCGTAGAGCGGCTAGATTTGTAAAAGGAGAATATCGGTATGATGCGAGTGTATCAGAGTTATTGAGAGATCTGAAATGGCAGACGTTGAAGAGTAGAAGAATTGAATACAAGAGGAAACTATTTGAAAAATTTGTAAGTTCCGAATTCGTTGAAGACGTACGCGGCATAGTCGTCCCCATCGGTGTTAGTGAACGTAATGTTAGATCACAGTGCAGGAGAAAATATCTCGAAATTACCGCTAGAACAGAGAAATACTACCGATCCTTTTTCCCAGACGCGATAAGTCAATCCAACAGAGGAATTAGCTAGACTTCACTTGGTGTTGTGACACCCCCTGCCAAACGCTTCTAGCGGCTTGCAGGGTATTGATGTAAAGGTAAATGTAAAATCCATTTTCCCAGACACGATAAGACAGTCCAACAGAGGAATTACTTAAGAGTTCATTTGGTGTTGTGACACCCCCTGCCAAACGCTTTTGGCGGCTTGCAGGGTATTGATGTAAATGTAAATGTAAACAGGTACGAGAAACGTGTTATTTATCATTGGTCAGGTGTCAGGTCAAATACGCTTCCAGCATATGGGATCCGTACGAAAAGGGACAAATACTTGAGTTAGAAAGAATTCAACGCATAGCAGCCAGATCGTAAAGCAAAACTATGTGCAAAAATTAAGCCTCACATCACTTGATATATATAAATGATTTAGCGGATAATATAAAGTGTAAAGTTAGACTCTTCGCGGATGACACACTTGTGTATGGAGATATCAACACAATACACGATCAGGGGAATTTGCAAAAGGACCTTCAGGCTATTACGAAATTGTGTAAAGATTCGTAACTCGATCTGAATATAAAGAAATGCGCCGCAATGAACTTCACGCGCTCCACGAATTTCAACCGTTACCCGTACCAAATATCTGAACTAAAGCTAAAATATGTCAATAGCTACAAATACCTTGGAGTAACTCTCAGTAGCAATTTGTCTAGTAGAGAGCATATAAAAACCGTTATAGCATCGGCAAACAGAATTCAAGGGCTTTCCTCTAGAGTCCTGCGGGGATGCCCCTCGAATGTGATGGAAATTGCACACTTTTCCCTAATCCGACCCGTAGTGGAATACTGTTGCGCCGGGTCGGACCCTTTCGAGGAGGGCCTAACTAGGGAGCTCGAAATGGTTCAGCGTAGAGCGGCTAGATTTGTAAAATGAGAATATCGGTATGATGCGAGTGTATCAGAGTTATTGAGAGATCTGAATTGGCAGACGTTGAAGAGTAGAAGAATTGAATACAAAAGGAAACTATTTGAAAAATTTGAAAGTTCCGAATTCGTTGAAGACGTACGCGGCATAGTCGTCCCCATCGGTGTTAGTGAACGTAATGTTCGATCACAGTGCAGGAGAAAATATGTCGAAACAATCGCTAGAAAAGTGAAATACTACAGATCCTTTTTCCCAGACGCGATAAGACAGTCCAACAGAGGAATTAGGTAGACTTCACTTGGTGTTGTGACACCCCCTGACAAACGCTCCTGTGGCTTCCATGGTATTGATGTAAATGTAAATGCACTCTTGAGGGAGTTGAATTGGATATCGCTAGAGGATCGCAGAATTAGCGCTAGGTTAAGGCTTCTGGAGAAATTTAGGTCGGATGTTCTCTTAGAGGAGGTCTCAGGAATATTAGAGGCACCTACGTACATGGGCAGGCACGATCAGGAGAATAAAATACGAGAGATCGACTGTAGGACCGAGCGATATCAGAGCTCGTTTTTCCCAAGGACCATACGGGATCATAACAGGAGAGTGATTCCCACGAGGGACGTTATTAGGTAGGTTTTGGTGTGCTGCACCCCCTGCCACCCACCAGTCTGTTTATTTGCTGGGTATCATGTAGATATAGATGTAGAATGAAGATTAACGACTCATCCTTGGAGCTGTGGATGGTTTTTTGTCTATTTATCTCGGCACAGAAATCTCAGAATTTTGGTCTTTCCTATAACTTTCACCATGATGCAAAACGTCCTATTTTGCTGATACAAGATAAAATTTTCAGAATTATGACGAATAAATTTCAAAATATTGCCGTTAATACTATATCGCTTTACGCAATCCGCCGTTGGACACATTTTGTATACTAATGTCGATTATTTTTCCCTCCCATTTTGTTGCGTCACTCCGAAAGAGTTTCAAATCTTAGTCGCTCGTCAAGAACTTTCCTTTTCACTCGAGAATTCTTTCGGTTCGAGGTCTCCACTCTCTCTTTCTCCTCCCCCTCCCTCTCTCTCTCTGTCTTTCTATCGCGTAACGGCATTTCACTGAAGAAACGACTCTTCTTCGCTCCTTCCAAACAAACATCGCCCCCTCTTTTCAACTAATCCTCTCCTAAAAAGAGTTTCTTAAAACGCGAATATCGAGCAACCGAATATTCGATAATTCAATCTCCCTAAGCAGGTAAAAAGTTTCTCTCCAATGCCGAAAAATGTGCGATTATTAATTAAAGCTACCGAGCAAACAATTCCGCAAGTATTGAAAAAATACTAGTTTTTTCATTTATTCTCGACGTTCAAGAACATTTATAAAATGTACTTGTCTCAGACGTCTCCAATAGGCGCCACAATTATTTATTGAATAAAACCATATGCGCGTTTCGGCTACAAATCAGCCATCTTCAGTGGTGATTCACCGAAATTTGTATATCTACTTTGGGTAAATTCCCATTGAAAACGGCTGCTTCGTTGCTGAAATGCGCATTTATTTTAGGCGCGTTTCGCTTCTAGCATGAGTGCCTGTTATCGTCGGTCTGTCCACCTGTCTGTCCGCCCGTCCGCATGTTCGTTCTAGGCTTCTACTGAACGGATATTCGTGAAATTTTACATTAAGGACTTACAGTCAAAGGCAATAAGAAAATTGCATAAATGAATCACGTAAGTCAATCAGAGGTACCACCTTACAAGTGACAAAAATGAACTTTCCGTCATGACTCGTAAAGTATTGATCATATCAAAGTTGTTTTCAAATAAAACTCGTAGAACAAGTAGAGTATTTCTTTTCCTGTACAGTTTTATCATAGGAGAAGCCGTTATCAAGAAAAACAAACAAGAATGTCTTAACTCGAGTTGAACTTTGAAAATTCTTGTATGGTTACTTCATCGTTGTTGCTAACATAAACAATCTCGCAAAAATACATTTGAACGTTTTTCAATTCGAGAACTTGCTACCAAACAGGATGCGAGTTGTAATTTCGGAATATCAGAAGAGTTTCTCATGTGTATATGATTTTTCTATGAAATTTCTAAAATGCGTTTCTTCAAAGTATCACACGGTCAAAGAAACGCGCAGTGGGTTGAAGGTCGCATCTTAACCGGAAGGAACAGTTGCGTGGCGAACAGCTGAGAAACACGAGCTCTCTTTGAATTTCACTTCGACTGTTTGTTTTCCGTCGAAAATAAAAATTGACTCAATTGAACGCGTTAATTTAAGCCTTCCGTCATGAACCAGTGATTTGGTCAACACTAAATAACTCGTATTTTTATGACTTTTAAATAGAATTAAACGATCGGAATCTGTTACTTATTGAGCCCCATTTCCGTAATATTATTTTCTAAACTTGAGAGAAGCGATCATAATAACAACGTTGTGTACTCGTATTTTTTAGAATTTTAGCACGGAAATTTTGAATTCTTTTAAATGTTGTTTACTTTTATCGCAGCTTAATGTCATTTTCACGCACCCACCAGATTCTCAGACGCGACCACAACGCTAAGGGTGGTGGTGTGCTTCTTGCATTTAAATCGATTTTTCCCGCTAAACGCCGCTTGGACTTAGAAACAAATTGTGAAATTATTTGGTGTGAAGTTTGTGTTGGTACCCCCAAACGTTATGCTAAAAAAAAACTCTTTGTGTGATGTTTCTATCGTCCCCCATCTAGTGATCTTTCAGTGGTTGAAAATTGTTTATCGTCTGTTTTAAATGTTTTACCAGTTATCCCTGTTGTGCTTTTTGGTGACTTTCAACCTCTCCATTCTCTGGGAAAATCCAATGTGTGGCTCTCCTAAATTTGTTGTGGATGATTATTTTATTGAGAACATTATATCTGGTCTCCGTTTGTATCAAATCAATCTTCACCCTACCCGCGATATGGCAACATTGGACTACATTGTTTCCTCTGTTTCTGTCTCCGAACGCCATCACTCCGGGTCGGAATATTTTCGAAAGTGACCACGACTCCCTAGACGCGGTTCTCAGAATTCCAGATACTAAAAAGCCCTGTGCTGACCCCCTCCCCCCTCGCGAGCCTTTCCCGCTTGGTCGAAGGTTCGTTGGGATGACGTCAACCGCTGTTTAAACCTTATTCCGTGGTGTCTGCTGAGCACTCTTCCACCTGACGAGGCAGTTAGTTTCTTCTACGGCCTCATTGATGGTGTGATAAAGGACTTTGTTCCCTTTGTAACTACTAAGTCTAAAAAGTTCCCATTTTGGTACAAAATTGTTACTATTCACTACTTGAAAACCATAAGGGATCATAATAGGAGAGTGATTCCCACGAGGGACGTTATTAGGTAGGTTTTGGTGCGCTGCACCCCCTGCCACCCACCAGTCTGGTGATTTGGAGTAAGTTAAATATTTAGGAGTCACCATTTGTCGTGATCTATCGTGGAATATACATATTCGAAGGATCGTAGCAGCTGTTAATAAGAAATTAAGCTTCGTAGGCAGAATAGTAAGAAGTAATACAGAACAGGTACGAGAAACGTGCTATATATCATTGGTCAGATCTCAGGTCGAATACGCTTCCAGCATATGGGATCCGTACGAAAAGGGACAGATACTTGAGTTAGAAAGAATCCAACGCAGAGCAGCTAGATTCGTAAAGCAAAAATATGAGCAAAAATTAAGCGTCACATCACTCTTGAAGGAGTTGAATTGGATATCGCTAGAGGATAGTAGAATTAGCGCTAGGTTAAGGCTTCTGGAGAAATTTAGCTCGGATGTTCTCTTACATTTACATTTACATAAATACCCTGCAAGCCGCAAAAGCGTTTGGCAGGGGGTGTCACAACACCAAGTGAAGTCTAGCTAATTCCTCTGTTGGATTGTCTTATCGCGTCTGGGAAAAAAGATCGGTAGTATTTCTCTGTTCTAGCGGTAATTTCAAGATATTTTCTCCTGCACTGTGAGCTAACATTACGTTCACTAACACCGATGGGGACGACTATGCCGCGTACGTCTTCAACGAATTCGGAACTTACAAATTTTTCAAATAGTTTCCTCTTGTATTCAATTCTTCTACTCTTCAACGTCTGCCATTTCAGATCTCTCAATAACTCTGATACACTCGCATCATACCGATATTCTCCTTTTACAAATCTAGCCGCTCTACGCTGAACCATTTCGAGCTCTCTAGTTAGGCCCTCCTCGAAAGGGTCCCAGACGGCGCAACAGTATTCCACGATGGGTCGTATTAGGGAAAAGTATGCGATTTCCTTCACATTCGAGGGGCATCCCCGCAGGACTCTGGAGGAAAGCCCTTGAATTCTGTTTGTCGATGCTATAACGGATTTGATATGCTCTCTACTAGACAAATTGCTACTGAGAATTACTCCTAGGTATTTGTAGCTATTGAAATATTTTAGCTTTAGTTCGGATATTTGGTACGGGTAACGGTTGAAATTCGTGGAGCGCGTGAAGTTCATTGCGGCGCATTTCTTTATATTCAGATCGAGTTGCCAATCTTTACACAATTTCGTAATAGCCTGAAGGTCCTTTTGCAAATTCTCCTGATCGTGTATTGTGTTGATTTCTCCATACACAAGTGTGTCATCCGCGAAGAGTCTAACTTTTCACTTTATATTATCCGCTAAATCATTTATATATATCAAGAATAACAAAGGTCCGATTACACTTCCCTGAGGCACGCCGGAAGTCACTTTGACGACGTCTGATGCAACTCCATCGAGGACTACTCTCTGGGTTCTATCGGAAAGAAACGAGGCGATCCAATTTACAATTTTCTCGTTAATTCAATAAGCCCTTAATTTTTGCACTATATTCACGTGAGAAACGGTGTCGAAGGCTTCCTAAAGTCTAAAAATACTGCATCAACTCCTATTCCTTTATCCGTTGCTTTCACAATATCTTGTGTGAGTAGAGCTAACTGAGTATCGCATGACCTGCCTCTCCGGAAACCATGCTGGCTACTGTTAAGCGCTTCTTTGCTTTCGAGAAATCGCATTATTGAGCTACCGATAATGTGCTCAAAAACCTTACAGAAGATTGACATCAACGATATAGGGCGGTAGTTTTCCACTTTTAATTTACTTCCCGTTTTATGTATTGTTGTAACGTGGGTTGTTTTCCATATCAAAGGAACTACACCCTCATCTAAAGATTTTCTGAATAGAAGCTTAAGGTACGGAGCTAATTCGTTTGCTAACGAGTTTATAATGAATGCAGGTATGGCTTCAGGCCCTGGCGATTTTCTTTTGCGGACCTGACTTAGAAATTTGACGTTACCGCTTTCGGATATTTCTATGTCGCTCATATTTGAGTCTATACGAGTAGGGAAATCAATGAAATCACCGCTGTCTATTGTGAAGCAATTTTCAAAGAACCGATTTAACATACTAGCCTTAGTAAATGAATCGTGTACACTTTCACCGTTGTCGGTACGTAGAATTCTCTACCTGGCTGTTGAAGAGAGTGGACGTGCCTTTCACTTCCTTCAGTGGAGCCCAACGGACTTACGAGCGACCATTGTAGCAGTAGCTTTAGAGTAGAAGTAGGCGTACTGTTAAGTAGAACTAACTTTTCTGTTATTTTACTTGTTAACCTTTCTTATAGCTTATTTACTTATAGTAGTAGTTATCTTAACTAATAACCTCCGTGTCATTTTTTAAAATCGTAATACTTATTAGTCGTATACCGTAGTGTAGTAATTTTCTAACACTCCATTTGCGCATTGCTTTTGTACACCGATATTTATATCGTAATTGTTGTTATTTTCTTCTCTCTATAAACGTAACTTCTTCCTTTTATTAGAATTGTACGGTGTTTGTGTGCTAACCTGTGTTTTATTAACGTTGCTTCCTGCTTACTAACGTTGTCTGTAGTATCTGAGTAATTTTTTTCCGTAACTCATAGTTTACAAATCTGCACGTTGATTGTCTACTAACCATCTTGTGTGCGAAGTATCGTTGTTTGCGTTGTGACTAACTTTCACTTTCTACCTGCGCTTGACCCTTGATCCCTTCACTCGAGCACTCCAGGAATAACTTCCCCGCGTATATTAAGCGTTAGGCTAGTCTATTACATACGATATTTAAGAGCTTATAGAAACCCGTAATTGGAAAAGATAGGATGACTCCCCTTAGGCCCTCTGTTTCTCTCTTCAAGAGTGCTGCTGATTGCGAGTCCTTGCGGGCCCGGGTCGCGGAGCTTGAGAAGTTAGTTGCGGAGCTCCGCTCTAGGGTGGAAGGTTGCGAGGAGTCTTGTGTCCGGGTGGGACACGTGAGGCGCTCCTCGAGATCCCTCCGCGCCGGGATGGCGGCTCGGTTTCGCCCAAGTGCTAACGCCGGCTGGGTGATCGAGGAGTCTTGCGCGGTCTCTCCACGGGTAGGGACGACTCCCTCCATAAATCCTGATGAGTGGAGGGTGGCTACACGTGGTAGTCGTGGGGTGGTGCTGCGGAAGCAGGTGGTATGTGAACCTACCCCTGTTAGCAACAGGTTTGCGGTGCTGTCGGAAGATAGCTCAACGAACTCTGTGACTGTACCTACTCCACCTAAGAGAAGTCGGGTTGGGAAGGGAGGGCTGTTAGTGATAGGTAGTTCTAATGTCCGGCGTGTGATGGCGCCTTTGCTATCAAGGGCCCGCCGGGAGGGAGTGGTGGAGCGGGTGTTCTCCAGGTGTATACCAGGAGGTACGGTGCCCCAGGTGACGAAGGTGGTTCGGGAAGAGGTCGTTGGCACGGGCTGCTCTAGTCTGCGGGTGGTGGCGCATGTTGGCACCAATGACGCTTCGAAGCGCGGCTCCGAGGAGATCTTGAGTTCCTTTAGGGACTTAAACTCCGAGGTCGGCCGTGTCCGAGAGGAGTCTGGGGTTAATGTGCATTTAACCATCTGCAGCATTGTCCCACGGATTGACTGTGGCTCTGAGGTTTGTAATAGGGTGGAGGGGCTAAACCGAAGGCTATGGTCTTTCTGTAGGGACATGGGGGTGGATTTCGTTGACCTTCGTCCGATTCTCGGATCGTGTGGGGCACCCCTAAATGGCTCGGGGGTTCATTACACGCAGGAGGCATCCCAGGGTGTAGCGCGTAGGATCCTTGATCATAGTAGGGCTTTTTTAGGCTAGAGAGCAGGGTAGAGTGTAGGCGTCCTAGGGGAATGGGTGTAATTGAGAGGGTAACAGAGAACAATATTACGAGAAATCCGGCCAATACCGCAAATAAATTACAGTTACCAAGCGATGAAGGCGCTGACATCCGTGATGTCAATAGTGTTAACGTTAGGGATTTCGATAAAAAAGGTGAAATAAAACGCGATAAGAAAGAAAATGCTATATAAACCAATTGGCGGAATAATAGTATGAAGAACGCATGTATTCCTAAAACTATTACCAATGGTAAGGTTGAGGTTTATCTGAGAAGCGATAGTGAGAAATTAAATGTCGTCGTATTGAACTGCCGCAGCATCCGTAAGAAAATTGCCGATTTTGAGCATATTATTCGGAGTCTAGAAGCCGATGTCGTGATCGGTACAGAGAGTTGGCTCACTGACGAGATTGCAAGTCAGGAGGTATTCCCTCAAGACTATAGAATTTTTAGAAAGGACCGTAGTATCCGGACGGGAGGTGGAGTATTTATAGCAGTCAGCAAGGCATACGAAAGTTTTCCACTACCGATTAATGACGCCGAAATAGAAAGTGTTTGGTGTGGAGTTAGAGGAAGCGATTACACTATAGCAAATATATGCGCATTTTATAGGCCTCCCAATACAAGTTTAGAAATCATTCATAATCTCGAGAAACAAGTAGCAACGCTAATATCGAAAAATAAAGAGAGGGCCATTATAATAGGAGGAGACTTCAACTTACCTTCAGTAGACTGGAATCATAATTGCTTTGATCCCGGTGGTAGAGAGCGTGAATCCTGCGAAGCACTTATAGAAACCTTCGTTAAACACTCGTTGTGTCAGCTAGTAAGATGTCCCACGAGATCGAACAATATATTAGATTTACTCGTAACGAACTACCCCGAGCGTATGAACAAGCTATCCATAGAGGAACGAATAAGCGATCATAATGCTGTGTACGTAGAATTTAAGCTAAAAGTGGAGAAACAGGTTAAGGCTAGAAGACGCGTATATATGTACGCCAAAGGCGATTTCTCGAAATTTAGGTCATTTTTACAGACACAATTCCCTAATTTCTGCGAGGCATCTATCGACGCTAGTACAGAGGAATTATGGTGCGTGTTCAGGGATATGATGCGAGAGGGTACGGATAAATTCATTCCACATAAAGCTAAACGTGATGGTGCGGAACCAAGATGGTACAACCAGAAAGTTAGATGCGCTCTTAGACGGCAAAGAAAACTTCACGCTCGCTTAAATACCAATTCTTCAAAAGTCACAGAGGAACAGAGGTCAATGATACGGCATCAATACAGAGAGGCGCGGTCAAGAGCTAGAGTATCAATGCGAGAAGCATTTAATGATTACAAAAAGAAAGTTTTGCATAATAATTTGAAAGAAAATCCGAAAGCATTTTGGTCGTACGTTAGGGAGGTTCATGGTAGAAGTCCCACCATAGCGTCATTGAGAACGGAGGCAGGTGATGTAGTACACGATAGCCGGGTAAATGCAAACTTGTTAAATGAACACTTTCAGAAAGCGTTTACTTCGGTGAGCAACGAGTTTGAGGAACCAGATTCGAATGATAAGGGAAATTCGATGGAAGATTTGATATTCTCCGAAACAGGTATCGCGCACCAGCTAGAGTCAATTAAGGAAAATAAGTCTCCCGGGCCGGAGGGCATACCCGCGCGGGTGTTGAAGGAGCTAGCCTCGGTAATCGCACCTTACTTGAAAATAATATTCGAAAAATCCGTTGCACATGGTACCGTTCCAAAATACTGGAAGCTAGCATACGTAACGCCCATCCACAAAGGCGGTGATAAAGAGAACCCCGAAAATTATAGACCGATTTCCTTGACGTCATTATCGTGTAAGATTCTAGAACATATAATCGTTAGCTCTGTTCTGCGTTATTTAGATGGTCTTTCTTCGCTAAGCAAAAACCAACACGGGTTTCGGAAAGGTTGGTCATGCGAAACGCAGCTCGCCCTGTTCGTAAACGATTTGTTACAATGCGGAGAGAAAAACACTCAGGTTGATGCCATTTTCATTGATTTTAAAAAAGCGTTTGACAAAGTACCCCATAATAAATTAATAGGAAAACTAGGAAAGTACGGCATAAACCCTAATATCGTGAGTTGGGTAAAAGACTTCCTCTCAGACAGAAAACAGATAGTAGTTATTGATGGGTGGGTAGTGGCTAGCAAATCTAATATGTTTCCGTTTCCGTTCTTGTCATATCGCGTCGGCTCGTTGACGATTTGCTCTAGCGAGTTTAGAGTGAATGCTTCAATTAATTCACGACAAGCTTCTCTATTTTTTCCACCACTAACATAGGTTACGGATTTCCAATCGATCAATGGAAGATTAAAGTCTCCTCCAAGAATGATTACTGGATCGTTCTTTCTCCTAGCTATCACCTGCAATGTACGACTGAGTTCTCTAATGTTCTCGACTCCCGAGTCAGGTGGGCGGTAAAATGATCAAAAAAATTATTTTTTACCATTTCTCGTACGAAGGGAGCACCATATCGTTTCACAGTGTTCGCTGACGTTAATCTCCTCTAATTGGCTTGATATACTCTTCCTGACGGCGATGAAAACTCCGCCTCCGACTCTTTCCCTCCTGTCTTTGCGATACACCACGTAATCTGTGGGAAAATCTCGTTTCACTTCACGGAGCTTGCTGCAAGATTACAGCTCCAAGGAAGCCATTGATTTTTGACATTATTGTTCTGTTCATTTTATGTGACGTTCCATATGTTCAGTATTTCACAAGTTTTTAATTATAAGCAAATAATTTGACAAACCAGCACATGTTTGAGTTATTTAAATAAAGACTTGTTTCTTGCATGTTTTGTGTATTTAATATTGTCCCAAAAATATTGGATTGGACAAGTAACATTAAAAATTTAATATTTTTTAAAATAACTGGCACTGTTATGTAGTGTTCAAGAAAAGGCATTAGTATTAGTTCATTTATAGTAAATATCACTGACTATTGACGTTTCCATGGTAGTGTCGCGGGTAATATTAGGGTGGTCCTCGAAAGACAAAATTCCAAATGTTGGGGTGCTGAACGCTAATTTTGTTCTTTGTGTGGAGCATGTAACGTGTGCGAAAGAGGGGCTCGATAGTTCAATATTTGATAGGCGCGAAACTCGATCTAAAATGGCAAAATTCGGTGAAAAACCACAAGCGCCGCACTGACTGGTCAGTTGTGCGGCGATTGATTCGCATTTCTTTCTTTCTGTCATACGGAATGATAAATGAAACCGAAAATACACCGAAAGTTCGTTATGCGATCGATACTAGCGACAAGAGCGTTATTTTGACAGAGCAGCGTCCGCCCGCGCCGCTGCGCCAGCCGCCCAGCCTGAACGGCAGCGCTGAGGGCGCTGTTGTTCCTAAGCCGCATCCTACTGGCGACTGATACCGTGCACGCATGTTTAATTTCACTGTCATCAAGTCATCCTGTTTTATTTTCTGTTATCATGTGATATCTCACTCTTCTTTTAACAATCGCACTTATATTTATGTGTAGGTAAAATCCACACTAGAAGGCAAGGAAGAGAGCATCATTGCATTTGCAAAGGAGCAGCTTGAGCACATTAAACCGCGGGACGACTACAAAGAATTCTTGGAGCTGTCGATCATTTTTCTCGGCGGTACTCAATCCCATGGTTCCCACTTCAGGTATCCTGGCGCTCTCCATCACGCCAGGTGGATGTCAAAGGCACTTTATTCTACATCTACATCTACGTGATACCCAGCAAATCACCAGACTGGTGGCTGGGAGGGGGTGCTGCACACCAAAACCTACCTAATAACGTCCCTCGTGGGAATCACTCTCATGTTATGATCCCCTATGGTCCTTGGAAATAACGAGCTCTGATATCGCTCGGTCCTACAGTCGATCTCACGAATTTTATTCTCGTGATCGTGCCTGCCCACGTACGTAGGTGCCTCTAATATTCATGATACTTCCTCTAAGAGAACATCCGACCTAAATTTCTCCAGAAGCCTTAACATAGCGCTAATTCAGCGATCCTCTAGCGATATCCAATTCAACTCCTTCAAGAGTGATGTGACGATTAATTTTTGCTCATATTTTTGCTTTACGAATCTAGCTGCTCTGCGTTGGATTCTTTCTAACTCAAGTATCTGTCCCTTTTCAAGCGGATCCCATATGCTGGAAGCGTATTCGACCTGACACCTGACCAATGATAAATAACACGTTTCTCGAACCTGTTCTGTGCTACTTCTTATTATTCTGCATACGAAGCCCAATTTCTTATTAACTGCGCCTACGATCCTTCGAATATGCATATTCTACGATAGATCACGACAAATGGTGACTCCTAAATATTTAACGTACTCTGCAGATTGGATATTCAATCTGGCAATTCTGTACTCCGAGTCTAATTCATTGTTCATACTCTTCCAGAAACTCGATAGGGAACATTTACTGTGATTAACTTCGATTTTCCAATCTTGACACCATGCTGAAAGGGCGTTTAAATCTTCCTGGAGCGATTTTTGGTCATCCTGACTCGTTATCTCATTATATAAAACGGTGTCATCTGTGAAATGTCTTATTCTGCAGCGAACTACCGAGCAGATATCGTTTATATATATCAGCAATACTAGTGGGCCTATGACACTTCCCTGTGGAACACCTGATGCGACTTTTACCGGGTATGAAGATTTCCCATCAATAACTACTATCTGTTTTCTGTCTGAGAGGAAGTCTTTTACCCAACTCACGATATTAGGGTTTATGCCGTGCTTTCCTAGTTTTCCTTTTAATTTATTATGGGGTACTTTGTCAAACGCTTTTTTAAAATCGATGAAAATGGCATCAACCTGAGTGTTTTTCTCTCCGCATTGTAACAAATCGTTTACGAACAGGGCGAGCTGCGTTTCGCATGACGTACCTTTCCGAAACCCGTGTTGGTTTTTGCTTAGCGACGGACGACCATCTAAATAACGCAAAACAGAGCTAACGATTATATGTTCTAGAATCTTACATGATAATGACATCAAGGAAATCGGTCTATAATTTTCGGGGTTCTCTTTATCACCGCCCTCGTGGATGGGCGTTACGTATGCTAGCTTCCAGTCTTTAGGAACGTCTCAAGTGCAACTGATTTTTCGAATTTTATTTTCAACTAAGGTGCGGTTACCGAGGCTAGCTCTTTCAACACACGCACGGGTATGCCCTCCGGTCCGGAAGGCTTATTTTCCTTAATCGACTCTAGCTGGTGCGCGATACCTGTTTCAGAGAATATCAAATCTTCCATCGAATTTCCCTCATCATTCAAACCGAAGTTAACGTTTTCTGGAAGTGTTCATTTAACAAGTTCGCTTTTTCCGCGCTATCGTGTACTACATCACCTGCCTCCGTTCTCAATGACGATATGGTGGGGCCTCTACCATGAACCTCCCTAACGTACGACCAAAATGCTTTCGGATTTTCTTTCAAATTATTATGCAAAACTTTGCGATCACGAACGATCACGGATTGCTTTGGTTGAGACAAACGTTTTAATTCCTTCGCGAATGATTCGCAAAATTTCCGTCCAACAGTCTTCTACGCTGTTACTATTCGCAAAATTGATAAATGTCGCTATTTGGTTTGTAACATAATTATTTAAACCTGGGAGATCTGCTTTACTGAAGATATAGACTAATCGCGTTGGCTTATCTATTGTCGCAGGGGTGTATTTGAAGTCGGCAATTACTACTTTATGATCACCTATGCCGTCGTCGATTTGTAGGTTTCTAGTCGATAGTGGGTGGGTAGTGGCTAGCAGATCTAATATGTTTCCGTTTCCGTTGTTGTCATATCGCGTCGGCTCGTTGACGATTTGCTCTAGAGAGTTTAGTGTAAACGCTTCAATTAATTCACGAAAAGATTCTCTATTCTTTCCACCACTAACATAGGTTACGGATTTACAATCGATCGATGGGAGATTAAAGTCTCCTCCAAGAATGATTACTGGATCGTTCTTTCTCCTAGCTATCACCTGCAATGTACGACTGAGTTCTCTAATGTTCTCGACTCCCGAGTCAGGTGGGCGGTAAAATGAGCAATAAAATAATTTTTTACCAATTCTCGTACAAAGAGAGCACCATATCATTTCGCAGTGTTCGCTGACGTTAATCTCCTCTAATTGGCTTGATATACTCTTCCTGACGGCGATGAAAACTCCGCCTCCGACTCTTTCCCTCCTGCCTTTGCGATATACCACGTAATCTGGTGGGAAAATCTTGTTAGAATTAATGTCACCCGATAGCCAGCGCTCAGTTCCCAGTATAACGTCTGCACGATGGCTTTTAACTAAGTGGCAACAATCAGCCTGTTTCCTTCGAATGCTTCGGCAGTTCATAATAATAATTTTTATTGTGTTTTCTACGGGTATTTTCGTTCTGAATTCCCCCGCCAAACTGCTCGCCGTGTACACAGTAGTCCTGGGCTTGATTCCAGGAGCATATCTTTTCTCAATTTGAGAGCTGAAACTAAGCGAGAGAGCCTTTATTCTTTATTATTTTAAAATATCTTAAAAATGAGATATAGACGCGGTTTTTTACAGTTTGCCGAAAAATATATAAAATGAATTTTCATATCGTAGAAATTCAAATATCATTTGAAAAAATCAGAAAATTAGGTTTAATTACTATTTTTCGTGATTTTACTCATTTATTCAATTAATCGTGATAAAATTGTGATAAAATCGTGTTATAACATCATTTTATATGTCCATGAGTGTTATTACTTTATGGAACATTCGATTATGTGAATTTTATATTATTTTTTTACGTTTTAGTGCACATAAAAGTTGGTGTCATTAATTTTTATTTTATTTTAACGTAATTCACGCCTACCCGTCATATTTGATGAGAAATTACGCTAGTCTTTTATAATAATAGACAAGTTTTTGTTGGTTGGTCGGTCGGTGATCTTATAAAAATGCGATTAACTAGATAAAGAAAAGATTTAGAAACTCTAAATATGGTAGGTATGCTCAATATCCATATTTTAACGTGATGGCAAAAAATCTCTAAAAAAGTCTTGGGTTCGACTCCAAGGAAGGCATTTCCATTTCCTCTAGGATAACACGTAAAACTCATCTCTTTTATAAGATATTTTAAAATAATAAAGAATAAAAGACTCTCGCTTCGTTTCAGCTCTCAAATGGAGAAAAGATATGCTCCTGGAGTCAAGCCCTGATTTTTGTATTTATTGAGGTCAAAATCATATCATAATTAATTAGTTATTTTGGTTCCTCGATTCGCTTAAAGTTGGAGGTAGCTATAGTATAGGGCACACTTTTCTACATGTAGTGCCGCATCGGCGGTTGAGAACACTTCGGTTAGCGTTTGGATCGTAATTACCTAGAGATTCTCAAGTATCATTTAAGTGAAAATCTAGTCTAAATAAGGATTTTATGGTTATAACTTCAAAATTATATGAAATATATTAATAATTTGAACAAAAACTAAGAAAATACGTACTTAATTACACGGGTCCCTTATTCATCATAGCCGCCCTGTAAAAATGCTCTCGGTGACCGCATACAGCTCGCGGATCTTAATTTTTCCACCAATGATCTTACGGCTATTATTTACGGAATTATTATTAACGGAACATTTTTCTCGAAAAAACTCCATGTTGCCCAGGCAAGCACTGATGGGAAATTTTTATTGTCTTTATGATTTTCTTTTTGGAGCAATAGCGAATATCTCCGCGTAATTATCCTGGTGGAGCTGGCATCCTATATATTAAGACCACCGCTGACAACGGGACTGTGAGACACAGTTACTTCTAAAATTTAATTGATGCGTTTCTATCAAAATCAATTTACACTCACGTAGGGTCATTTATATCACATTTTGATAAAGTTGTAATTCTTTTCTGATCTTTCTCGTTGAATAAACTCGCGTATGAAAAAATTGGCACTTAAGATACTTTACAATTTATAAGTAGCCAAAACATCCTATAGTATACATTTACAATAAATATGAAGCATACGTGAATACTTTGGCAATTATATTAAGTAAAATAAGTACATTTATTGTAGTCCAAAGCTATGATGCGAATGCTGGCAGGGTCTGAAAGCGACTAAAAAGTGCCAATGAATTCTACAAATTCAACGATTGAGCTTAAGCTGCTAGATTAAAATGAAGCAGAATGGTGGGAAGGCACTGAGTATGTTAGCAATGCAAGTGTTGGCACAGAGTTTTGATCTAAAAACAAACATATAGTGAGTCTCACAAACCCAAAAGCAGCTCAGCCGGGTTATCAGATATGAACACAGCGGCGTAGGAGTAAAACATAATTACCGCCGAAAAAATAGGGCCTTCGCTATGGAACAAGACAGAAAGGGTTGTCGGGGCATCTCGTCCTCAAGGGTCCACCTTCGAAAATCATTCCGTCCTGTCATACATTCCATTTTCTTTAAAGTTTATCTCAATTTGACTCTCCACTCCGTCATCTCATTCCTCTGAACACCAAGCCCAACCCTCTCCACTTATCCCATTTAAATATCTGCATATGTACGTGTTAATGTGTACTTCTATGTAATTTCGTGTATAGCTGCATTTTTTAAAGACGTATCTCTCGATTTCCCCAAAACACTTGGCTCGTAGCCGGGGCGACGGGGCGCGCCCCTTTCTCAACATCACGCAGTCCGCGGAGCGAATCCGTAATGTCGACGTGTGCGGAATTGAGGAGCACCAAAAACGAGAAGGGAGAGAGGAAGGATTAGATGGGCAGAAGATATTGGGCGAGTTGCATAAGAAACGCCACACGCGATTCCAACGAAACAATGAAGTGTAGGTGCTGCAATGATTTTCCCTTTTTTGACTGATGCGTCGCCAAGCATTTCCACCGGCCTTTTGATATATTTCAGCATTCGTTTCACTTCTTTACATATTTATCCTAACACGTTACGTAATATATTCTTTTGAGCGAAGAGAACATTTACTGTTAAAGCGGAACAAAAACGAATTCATCTTGATTTGTGGATACCTTTTGGAATGACTTAAGAAGTTTGAGAGGATAGAAGGGGAAAGAGAAAGCGAAGGAGAAAAAGAAAATAGGTCGGGAGAACGGACGAAGGATGGACGTAAGTACCGGTGGATGAATTACTTTTCGATATACCACCTTCGTATAAATGCCACCGAATTTTCATTTCAATCTGTGGATGGAGATGTGAAAATGAAACTTTTTCCTCTTTCTACACACGCTATATGTACTTTAAAATCTTATCAGTCTCCTTTTTTCTGCCTACTCTTGAGTACTATCCATTAAAGCATGTTATCGCGGTGATCGCCATGGCACCGGATTAACCATTGGGGATTTTCTTCGCCGAGAAAATGAAAGCCTGATATCTTGTTCGAAATTACGCGACAGGTGTTTTACTCAACAAGAAGCAATTTGAAAAAATCTTGCATCAGGTACCTCCAATAGACACAAAACTTTATTAAATAAAAACAGATTAACACTTCTGCTACAAAGCGGACGTCTTCAGTGGTAATTCAGCGAAAAAGAACTAGCAGTTCCTTATTCAGAAAACTTTTAGGGTGAATAGTGCAGTGTTAGAATACCTAGCTGGTAAGTGGAATACCCGGATTCGCGTCCAAGTCATTGCAATATTTTTCTCCCGATTCAAAAATAGAAGTTTAATTGCAATGGAAGAAATGTATTCGGACGATTTCGGAAGACTCATCTAAGTCCAACGCGATCGCCGCTTTACTCTAAACTCGTTAGAGCAAATCGTCAACGAGTAGACGTTATATGATCACAACGGAAACGGAAACATATTAGATCTGCTAGCCACTACCCACCCACTATCGACCAGAAACCTAGAAATCGACGACGGGATAGTTGATCATAAAATAGTTATTGCCGACTTCAAATACACCCCCGCGACATTGGATAAGCCAACGCGATTACTCTATATCTTCAGTAAAGCAGATATCCCAGGTATAAAAAATTATGCTACAAACCAAATAGCGACATTTATCAATTTTGCCAATAGTAAATTGGATTCACTCAAAAACGACTCGAAAGAATTTTGGTCGTAAGTGGGAGAAATTCGAGGAGGTCAGTCCACAGCACCTCTTCTACGTACAGAAAACGTTGAAAGTGTACACGATTATTTTACCAACGCTAGTATGTTCAATCAGTTCCCCGAAAATTGCTTCACAATCGACAGCGTGATTTCAGTGATTTCCCTAATCCTATAGACTCAAATATGAGCGACATAGAAATATCCGAAAGCGATATAGTTAAATTACTAAGTCAAGTCCATAAAAGAAAATCGCCAGGGCCTGAAGCCATACCTGCATTCATTATAAACTCGTTAGCAAACGAATTAGCTCCGTACCTTAAGCTTCTATTCAGAAAATCTTTAGATCAGGGTGTAGTTCCTTTGATATGGAAAACAACCCACGTTACACCAATACATAAAACGGAACGTAAATTAAACGTGGAGAACTACCGCCCTATATCGTTGACGTCAATCTTCTGTAAGGTTTTTGAGCACATTATCGGTAGCTCAATAATGCGATTTCTCGAAAGCAAAGATGCTCCTAATAGAAACCAGCATGGTTTCCGGAGAGGCAGGTCATGCGAGAATCAGTTAGCTCTACTCACACAAAATATTGCAAAAGCAGCGGATAAAGGAATAGAAGTTGATGTAGTATTTTCAGGCTTTAGGAAAGCCTTCGACACCGTTTCTCACGTGAAAATAGTTCAAAAATTAAGGGCTTATTCAATTAACGAGAAAACTGTAAATTGGATCGCCTCGTTTCTTTCCGATAGAACCCAGAGAGTACCCCTCGATGGAGTTGCATCAGACGTAGTCAAAGTGACTTCCGGCGTGCCTCAGGGAAGTGTAATCGGACCTCTGTTATTCTTGATATATATATATATATATATATATATATATATATATATATAAATGATTTAGCGGATAATATAAAGTGTAGAATATTCGTGGATGACACACTTGTGTATGGAGAAATCAACACAATACACGATCAGGAGAATTTGCAAAAGGACCTTCAGGCTATTACGAAATGGTGTAAAAATTGGCAACTCGACCTGAATATAAGGAAATGCGCCGCAATGAACTTCACGCGCTCCATCAATTTCAGCCGTTACCCGTACCAAAATATCTGAACTAAAGCTAAAATACGTCAATACCTACAAATACCTAGGAGTAATTCTCAGTAGCAATTTGTCTAGTAGAGAGCATATCAAAACCCTTATAGCATCGGCAAACAGAATTCAAGGGCTTTCCTCTAGAGTCCTGCGGGGATGCCCCTCGAATGTGAAGGAAATCGCATACTTTTCCCTAATACGACCCATCGTGGAATACTGTTGCGCCGTCTGGGACCCTGTCGAGGTGGGCCTAACTAGGGAGCTCGAAATGGTTCAGCGTAGAGCGGCTACATTTGTAAAAGGAGAATATCGGTATGATGCGAGTGTATCAGAGATATTGAGGGGTCTTAAATGGCAGACTTTGAAAAGTAGAAGAATTGAATACAAAAGGAAACTATTTGAAAAATTCGAAAGCTCCGAATTCGTTGAAGACGTACGCGGCATAGTCGTCCCCATCGGTGTTAGTGTACGTAATGTTGGATCAGAGTACAGGAGAAAATATGTCGAAACAATCGCTAGAACAGTGAAATACTACAGATCCTTTTTCCCAGACGCGATAAGACAGTACAACAGAGGAATTAGTTAGAGTTCACTTGGTGTTGTGACACCCCCTGCCAAACGCTCCTGCAGCTTGCATGGTATTGATGTAAATGTAAATGTAAAATGTAAATTTCAAATTGAAAAGTTGAATAGTCAAGTGAATTCTTAAAGTTTGATCAAAAAAGTTTGAAAACCTTTTTATTTATGAGTGGTTTTCCTTTCCTCCCTTCTAGCGCCATATAGCAATCTTCCACACCGTCTCGCGAATAACCGATTTCAATACAATCCCGTCCCAAAACTCTTAAGAGATTGGTATTCCTGGGAGTCATGATTAGATTTGCGCGTAAACATCCTATTATTTATCGTAGAATTCCGTTAAAAAGACGCTCTTGATCAGCGAATTCACCCGAATATGATGCTTGAGCCACAATCGCACTAAGTTAACAACATAAAATAGTTAAAATTTATTGCAAAAGACGTGGTCGGCTAGTGCCCCCCTGCTGCGAGGGTAGATATACCTATACTCGGATTTGGTGATTGGACTCGAGGTATGGGCCTCTAACCCGAGTTATTGGCGATCGAGGGGTCTGCATCGCGGTCAGTTTTTGAGGTGGTCCCAGTTAATCGACACACGCCCACAAATATCCTCAAAAATTTAAACAAGTTAGGAAAATGTACAATGTAACACAAATGCAATGGAGTATTAGAAAGAAATTATATACCTGTACGTAAGAGAAATGGCTTTCTAAAGTTCTTTTCTTCATCATAAATAATCCAGTTAATTCCTATTTAAAAATAATGCATACATACTTAAGGAAATTAAACGTTTGTTTGTGAGATTGTTTATGTTAGCAATAATGAAGAAGTAACCATGCAAGAAAATTTGAAAGTACTACTCGAATTAAGACATATTTGTTTGATTTTCTCGATAACGGCTACTCCTACGATGAAAATGTATAGAAAAATAAATATTCCACTTTACTAGTTCTACAACTTTTATGTGAAATATATTTGGATATGTGCAATATTTTACGAGTTATGACGAAAGTTGTATTTTTTGTCACCATTAAAGTGGTACCCCTGCTTGGCGTACGTGATTCATTTTTGCGATTTTCTTATTACCTTTGGTAGTAAGTTCTTCCCGGTCCTGTTGGTGTAATGGTTAACGCTTTGGACGTGGGATGCTAAGTTCCGGGGTTCGAAACCGTCGCTTAGTTAATAAATTTTCATTCTCTACCTGGCTGTTGAAGAGAGTGGAGGTGCCTTTCACTTCCTTCAGTGGAGCCCAACGGACTTACAAGTGACCATTGTAGCAGTAGCATTAGAGTAGAAGTAGACGTACTGTTAAGTAAAAGTAACTTTTCTTTTATATTACTTGTTAACTTTTCTTACAGCTTATTTACTTATAGTAGTAGTTATCTTAACTAATAACCTCCTTGTCTTTTTTTAATCGTAATACTTATTATCTCAGTCTCAGTCGAACATTGCAGGTGATAGCTAGGAGAAAGAATGATCCAGTAATCATTCATGGAGGAGACTAATCTTCCATCGATCGATTGGAAATCCGTAACCTATGTTAGTGGTGGAAAAAATAGAGAAGCTTGTCGTGAATTAAATGAAGCGTTTACTCTAAACTCTCTAGAGCAAATCGTCAACGAGCCGACGCGATATGACAACAACGGAAACGGAAACATATTAGATCTGCTAGCCACTACCCACCCACTATCGACTAGAAACCTACAATCGACGACGGCATAGGTGATCATAAAATAGTAATTGCCGACTTCAAATACACCCCTGGGACAATATATAAGCCAACGCGATTAGTCTATATCTTCAGTAAAGCAGATCTCCCAGGTTTCAAAAATTATGTTACAAACCAAATAGCGACATTTATCAATTTTGCGAATAGTAACAGCGTAGATGACTCTTGGACGGAAATTCTGCGAATCATTCGAGAAGGGCTAAAAACGTTTGTCCCAACTAAAGCAATTCGTGATCGCAAGGACCCGCGGTGGGTGAAACCGAAACTCCGTGCCTTGCTCAAGAAACAAAGATGGCATCACGCGCGCATAAAGTATCTTAAAGAAGTTGGTAGGGACCACGCGAACGAGTATTTAATATACAGAAATAGTCGTAAATCTGCAAGAGACGAAGCGCGTAATGAATTTGACGCCTACCGATCCACGACACTCTCGGACAAATTGTGCCCTGTTGAGTTTCTGGAAGACATTTACATTTACATAAATACCCTGCAAGCCGCTAGAAGCGTTTGGCAGGGGGTGTCACAACACCAAGTGAAGTCTAGCTAATTCCTCTGTTGGAATGTCTTATCGCGTCTGGGAAAAAGGATCGGTAGTATTTCTCTGTTCTAGCGGTAAATTCAAGATATTTTCTCTTGCACTGTGATCTAACATTACGTTCACTAACACCGATGGGGACGACTATGCCGCGTACGTCTTCAACGAATTCGGAACTTTCAAATTTTTCAAATAGTTTCCTCTTGTATTCAATTCTTCTACTCTTCAACGTCTGCCATTTCAGATCTCTCAATAACTCTGATACACTCGCATCATACCGATATTCTCCTTTTACAAATCTAGCCGCTCTACGCTGAACCATTTCGAGCTCTCGTTAGGCCCTCCTCGAAGGGGTCCCAGACGGCGCAACAGTATTCCACGATGGGTAGTATTAGGGAAAAGTAAGAGCAATGAATTAGACTCGGAGTACAGAATTGATAGATTGAATATCCAATCTGCGGAGCACGTCAAATATTGAGGAGTCACCATTTGTCGTGATCTATCGTTGAATATGCATATTCGAATAATCGTGGGCGCAGTTAATAAGAAGTAGCACAGAACAGGTACGAGAAACGTGTTATTTATCATTGGTCAGATCTCAGGTCGAATACGCTTCCAGCATATGGGATCCGTACGAAAAGGGACAAATACTTGAGTTAGAAAGAATCCAACGCAGAGCAGCCAGATTCGTAAAGCAAAAATATGAGCAAAAATTAAGCGTCACATCACTCTTGAAGGAGTTGAATTGGATATCGCTAGAGGATCACAGAATTAGCGCTAGGTTAAGGCTTCTGGAGAAATTTAGGTCGGAAGTTCTCTTAGAGGAGGTCTCAGGAATATTAGAGGCACCTACGTACATGGGCAGGCACGATCACGAGAATAAAATACGAGAGATCGACTGTAGGACCGAGCGATACCAGAGCTCGTTTTTTCCAAGGACCATACGGGATTATAATAGGAGAGTGATTCCCACGAGGGACGTTATTAGGTAGGTTTTGGTGTGCAGCACCCCCTGCCACCCACCAGTCTGGTGATTTGCAGGGTATCATGTAGATGTAGATAGAAAGGGACCCCAATCATCCGACTAAAACCGTTTGCATTTGTGTAATCTATCTTATTCCGGGAAGAATGAAACTTTTTTAAACGACGTTCCGACTCAAAATGTCTACTTTTTCTCTTTCTGCTTCGTCGCATGTTTTAGATTTGTCGTAAGCGCGTATCGCGTACTTTCTAATAGAATCTAACGCTAGTTAACGTTGGGAAAAGTGGGGCGCACGTCGTCTCATTTTCTTTTACTGACATTATGTCACGTGTTTTAGAAGTTTAATTCCGATAACGATGACCTTGCTTTCTCTAAGGTACGATTTTGGAGGAAGAGAAATCTTCACGAGTAGAACTTTAAGCGCTTGCTTAATTTCTTCACACATCTCATTGATATTCAAGGTGACGTGGGTTACACCTAATATATATTAGCTGCGCAATATATCTATACAGTTAAGACATTGGTATCCTCTTTAATTCTAAACGTATCTAATATTTTTTAACGGGTAATATGATAGTCTATCAGATGTGAAACGAGAGAAGGATAAAGGGGTAGATGACGAACATTAATAGCATTCGGCGCGGCGGCACTTTATGCCGAACACATTGATTCGTGCCGATAGTTCGTCAAACGTTATTGAGATGGAAGCATTTTTGTAATTCGGTTTAACAGTTTTGGGATTTATATATATACGTACCTTTCGTTGATTTGTCCACGGAAAATAAATCCGAAAAAACATATCATAAAAAGATATAAGGAAATATATTCCCAATTGCTTTATGGTACATAGAAACAGCAGATTACATAAACGTAAATATGTTTAAAATTTCCACGAATTTCATTTATGTACCTGTAGTATGTTTCGCGGTTAAGGAAACTGGGATATTTCTCCAGGGGGCAAAAAAGTAATCTTCGGGAAGAAAATTCCTCATGGTCACCAAATGTGTCGCGATATGCGTGCGTTCGGAATAGTGCAAACTTTGAATTGTCATCGCGTGACGCCGATGTATGAATGAGGTGAGTCAACAGAGAAAAGATGGAGGTGGAGAGGGGAGAAAAGGATGGGGGAGCGAGGAAATGGGACGAAAGGAAGGGGAAAGTGGCGAAAGGGATTGGGAGGGGAGGGGAAAGGGGTGAGAGGGAGGGGAGGGGAAATGGGTAAGAGGGAGGGGAGGGGAAATGGGTGAGAGGGAGGGGAGGGGAAAGGGGTGGGAAACTTTCAATTGACCATATCGCACACAGCTTATGGAATATTAAGAAAGAATTGCGACTGCTAAAATTTCAAAAATCTGTTAAGGGAGGTAGTTTAAGTGAACCAATTTTTAAAATCAAGATTGCTTTAGATAAAACCATTATTCACTCGAAAGACATTCTGCTAAATTTTCGGTTAATAATATTTTCTCTTTTAAAACATCATTTTTTCTAGGTATATTATAGGTACATTTTAGGAGAGCTCCAATTTTTAGAAATAAGATTGTTCTCAATGAAAAACATGCATTTTTCGTAAAGATATCATGTAATTACATCCATTTCCATACAAACATTGAGATAAGAATTATATAGCGAAATGGCGTTGTTTATACTATTTTATTTATGTTGCAAGAGCACATAGAATTCGTCGCTGTATAAGTATTCTAGAAAATAACTCATTGCTCGCCACATTGGCATGGATTGCGATTTTCTGCATGGAGATGTTACCAAAACAAGAAAACATCTTTTATTTACGGAAAATTCACCGTTCATAACATACTGACATCGCATCGATTAATATTCCTCTGTTTCAGTCAAATTTCGCAAAAATGCTCCTTCGCTTTTCTATCTATCTCTCTCAAAATGTTTCTTCGTCAGCTTCATTATCTCTGCACGTTGCCATGTTTAATCACTATTCCATCTCCACTACTATATTCCTTAGGTCACCTGCGTCTTAGATGACCAACAACTTTCCTTTTCCTGCGTTCGTGCGCATCTCTCCCCTCCATTTCCTCCCCCCCCCTCCTTCTCTCCCCTCCTCCCCTCACCTCCTTCCCTACCCTCATTTCCCCAACCAAAATTTCAATTTGACGCAACTCCCGTCTGTGACCGGGAGATATCAACGCTGGACTCTCAACCAAATCCGTTGCAATCCAACGCCTCAAAAGCACTCCCAGTTTCTAAGGTAAGGCTGAGGTTAATCTGAGAAGCGATAGTGAGAAATTAAATGTCGTCGTATTGAACTGCCGCAGCGTCCGAAAGAAAATTGCCGATTTTGAGCATATTATTCGTAGTCTAGAAGCCGATGTCGTGATCAGTACAGAGAGTTGGCTCACTGACGAGATTGCAAGTCAGGAGGTATTCCCTCAAGACTATAGAATTTTTTGAAAGGATGGTAGTATCCGAACGGGAGGTGGAATATTTATAGCAGTCAGCAAGGCATACGAAACTTTTCCACTACCGATTAATGACGCCGAAATAGAAAGTATTTGGTGTGGAGTTAGAGGAAGCGATTACACTATAGCAAATATATGCGCATTTTATAGGCCTCCCAATGCAAGTTTAGAAATGATTCATAATCTCGAGAAACAAGCAGCAACGCTAATATCGAAAAATAAAGAGAGGGCCATTGTAGTAGGAGTAGACTTCAACTTACCTTCAATAGACTGGAATCATAATTGCTTTGATCCCGGTGGTAGAGAGCGTGAATCCTGCGAAGCACTTATAGAAACCTTCGTTAAACACTCGTTGTGTCAGCTAGTAAGATGTCCCACGAGATCGAATAATATATTAGCTTTACTCGTAACGTATGAACAAGCTTTCCATAGGGGAAGGAATAAGCGATCATAATGCTGTGTACGTAGAATTTAAGCTAAAAGTGGAGAAGCAGGTCAAGGCTAAAAGACGCGTAGATATGTACGCCAAAGGCGATTTCTCGAAATTTAGGTCTTTTTTACAGACACAATTCCCTAATTTCTGCGGGACATCTATCGACGCTAGTACAGAGGAATTATGGTGCGTGTTCAGGGATATGATGCGAGAGGGTACGGATAAATTCATTCCACATAAACTTAAACGTGATGGTGCGGAACCAAGATGGTAAACCAGAAAGTTAGATGCACTCTTAGATGGCAAAGAAAACTTCACGCTCACTTAAATACCGATTCTTCAAAAGTCACAGGAACAGAGGTCAATGATACGGCATCAATACAGAGAGGCGCGGTCAAGAGCTAGAGTAACAATGCGAGAAGCATTTAATGATTACAAAAAGAAAGTTCTGCATAGTAACTTGAAAGAAAATCCGAAAGCATTTTGGTCGTACGTTAGAGAGGTTCATGGTAGAGGCCCCACCATAGCGTCATTGAAAACGGAGGCAGATGATGTAGTACATGATAGCGCGGAAAAAGCAAACTTGTTAAACGAACACTTTCAGAAAGCGTTTACTTCAGTGAGCAACGAATTTGAGGAACCGGCTTTGAATGATGAGGGAAATTAGATGGAAGATTTGATATTCTCTGAAACAGGTATCGCGCACCAGCTAGAGTCGATTAAGGAAAATAAGTCTCCCGGACCGGAAGGCATACCCGCGCGTGTGTTGAAAGAGCTAGCCTCGGTAATCGCACCTTACTTGAAAATAATATTCGAAAATTCCGTTGCACATGGTACCGTTCCGAAAGACTGGAAACTAGCATACGTAACGCCCATCCACAAAGGCGGTGATAGAGAGAACCCCGAAAATTATAGACCGATTTCCGTGACGTCATTATCATGTAAGATTCTAGAACATATAATTGTTAGCTCTGTTCTGCGTTATTAAATGGATTCTCTTCGCTAAGGAAAAACTAACACGGGTTTCGGAAAGGTAGGTCGTGCGAAACGCAGCTCGCCCTGTTCGTAAACGATTTGTTACAATGCGAAGAGAAAAACAGTCAGGCTGATGCCATTTTCATTGATTTTAAAAAAACGTTTGATAAAGTACCCCATAATAAATTTATAGGAAAACTACAAAGTACGTCATAAACCAAATATCGCGAGTTGGGTAAAAGACTTCCTCTCCAACAGAAAACAGATAGTAGTTATTGATGGGAAATTATTATACTCGGCAAAAGTCGCGTCAGGTGTTCCACTGGTAAGTGTCATAGGCCCACTACTATTCCTGATATATATAAACGATATCTGCTTGGTAGTTCGCTGCAAAATAAGACTTTTCGCAGATGACACCGTTTCATATAAGGAGATAATGGGTCAGGATGACCAGAAGAACCAGGAAGAATTAAACGCCCCTTCAGCTTGGTGTCAAGATTGGAAAATCGACATTAATCACAGCAAATTGTGCCCTGTTGACATTCTGGAAGAGTAAGAGCAATGAAATGGACTCGGCGTACAGAATTGATAGATTGAATATCCAATCTGCGGAGTACGTTAAATATTGAGGAGTCACCATTTGTCGTGATCTATCGTTGAATATGCATATTCGAAAGATCGTGGGCGCAGTTAATAAGAGATTGGGCTTCGTAGGCAGAATAGTAAGCAAAAACCAACACGGGTTTCGGAAAGGTAGGTCATGCGAAACGCAACTCGCCCTGTTCGTAAACGATTTGTTGCAATGCGGAGAGAAAAACAGTCAGGTTGATGCAATTTTTATTGATTTTAAAAAAGCGTTTGACAAAGTACCCCATAATAAATTAATAGGAAAACTAGGAAAGTACGGCATAAACCCTAATATCGTGAGTTGGGTAAAAGACTTCCTCTCCAACAGAAAACAGATAGTAGTTATTGATGGGAAATCTTCATACCCGGTAAAAGTCGCATCAGGTGTTCCACAGGGAAGTGTTATTGGCCCACTGCTATTCCTGATATATATAAACGATATCTGCTCGGTAGTTCGCTGCAAAATAAGACTTTTCGCAGATGATACCGTTTTATATAAGGAGATAACGAGTCAGGATGACCAAAAATCGCTTCAGGAAGATTTAAACGCCCTTTCAGCATGGTGTCAACATTGGAAAATCGAAGTTAATCAGAGCAAATGTTCCCTATTGAGTTTCTGGAAGAGTAAGAACAATGAATTAGACTCGGAGTACAGAATTGATAGATTGAATATCCAATCTGCAGAGTACGTTAAATATTTGGGAGTCACCATTTGTCGTGATCTATCGTGGAATATGCATATTCGAAGGATCGTAGGCGCAGCTAATAAGAAATTGGGCTTCGTAGGCAGAATAGTAAGAAGTAGCACAGAACAGGTACGAGAAACGTGTTATTTATCATTGGTCAGATCTCAGGTCGAATACGCTTCCAGCATATGGGATCCGTACGAAAAGGGACAGATACTTGAGTTAGAAAGAATCCAACGCAGAGCAGCCAGATTCGTTAAGCAAAAATATGAGCAAAAATTAAGCGTCACATCACTCTTGAAGGAGTTGAATTGGATATCGCTAGAGGATCGCAGAATTAGCGCTAGGTTAAGGCTTCTGGAGAAATTTAGGTCGGAAGTTCTCTTAGAGGAGGTCTCAGGAATATTAGAGGCACCTACGTACATGGGCAGGCACGATCACGAGAATAAAATACGAGAGATCGACTGTAGGACCGAGCGATATCAGAGCTCGTTTTTTCCAAGGACCATACGGGATCATAACAGGAGAGTGATTCCCACGAGGGACGTTATTAGGTAGGGCTTGGTGTGCTGCACCCCCTGCCACCCACCAGTCTGGTGATTTGCAGGGTATCATGTAGATGTAGAAGTAGCAAAGAACAGGTACGAGAAACGTGTTATTTATCATTGGTCAGATCTCAGGTCGAATACGCTTCCAGCATATGGGATCCGTACGAAAAGGGACAAATACTTGAGTTAGAAAGAATTCAACGCATAGCAGCCAGATCGTAAAACAAAACTATGTGCAAAAATTAAGCGTCACATCACTCTTGAAGGAGTTTAATTGGATATCGCTAGAGGACCGTAGAATTAGCGCTAGGTTAAGGCTTCTGGTGAAATTTAGGTCGGAAGTTCTCTCAGGAATATTAGAGGCACCTACATATATGTGCAGGCAGGATCACGAAAATAAAATATGTGAGATCGACTGTAGGACCGAGCGATATCAGAGCTCGTTTTTCCAAGGACCATACGGGATCATAACAGGAGAGTGATTCCCACGAGGGACGTTATTAGGTAGGTTTTTGTGTGTTGCACCCCCTTCCACCCACCAGTCTGGTGATTTGCAGGGTATCATTTAGATGTAGATGAATACCTCCTGACTTGCAATATCGTCAGTGAGCCAATTCTCTGTACCGATCAAGACATCGGCTTCTAGACTGCGAATAATATGCTCAAAATCGGCAATTTTCCTACGGATGCTGCGGCAGTTCAATACGACGACATTTCATTTCTCACAATCGCTTCTCAGATAAACCTCAAGCTTACCATTTGTAATCGTTTTAGGAATACATGCGTTCTTCATACTATTATTCCGCCAATTGGTTTCTGATCGCGTTTTATTTCACCATTTTTATCGAAATCCCAAACGTTAACACTATTGACATCACGGATGTCAGCGCCTTCATCGCTCGGTAACTCTAATTTATTTGTGGTATTGGCCGGATTTCTCGTAATATTGTTCTCTGTTACCCTCTCAATTACACCCATTCCCCTAAGACGCCTACACTCTACCCTGCTCTCTAGCTTAAAAAAGCCCTACTATGCTCAGGGATCATACGCGCTACACCCTGGGATGCCTCCGGCGTGTAATGAACCCCCGAGCTATTCAGGGGTGCCCCACACTATCCGATAATTGGACGAAGGTCAACGAAATCCACCCCCATGCCCCTACAGAAAGACCATAGCCTTCGGTTTAGCCCCTCCACCCTACTCCAAATCTCAGAGCCACAATCCGCGGAACAATGCTGCAGATGGTTAAACGCTAGCTAGCTAGGAGAAAGAACGCTCCAGTAATCATTCATGGAGGAGACTTTAATCTTCCATCGATCGATTGGAAATCCGTAACTTATGTTAGTGGTGGAAAAAATAGAGTAGCTTGTCGTGAATTAAATGAAGCGTTTACTCTAAACTCTCTAGAGCAAATCGTCAACGAGTCGAGGAGATATGACAACAGCGGAAACGGAAACATATTTGATCTCCTAGCCACTACCCACCCACTATCGACTAGAAAACTACAAATCGACGACGGCATAGGTGTTCATGAAACGGTAATTGCGGACTTCAAATACACCCCTGCTACAATATATAACCCAGTAAAGTAAAGCAGATCTCCCAGGTTTAAAAAATTATGTTACAAACCAAATAGCGACATTTATCAATTTTCCGATTAGTAGCAACGTAGAAGACTCTTGGACGGAAATTTTGCGAATCATTCGAAAAGGGCTAAAAACGTTTGTCCCACCCAAAGCAATTCGTGACCGCAAGGACCCGCGGTGAGTGAAACCGACACTCCGTGCCTTGCTGAAGAAACAAACGCGGCATCACGCGCGCATAAAGAACCTTAAAGAAGTAGGTAGGGATCACGCGAACGAGTATTTGATATACAGAAATAGTAGTAAATCTGCAAGAGACGAAGCTCGTAATGATCCACGACACTCTCGGATTCACTTAACAACGACTCGAAAGAATTTTGGTCGTACGTGCGAGAAATTCTAGGAGGTCAGTCCACAGTACCTCTTCTACGTACAGACAATGGTGAAAGTGTACACGATTCTTTACTAAGGGTAATATGTTAAATCGCTTCTTCAAAAATTGCTTCACAATCGATAGCGGTGATTTCACTCATTTCCCTTCTCGTATAGACTCAAATATGAGCGACACAGAAATATCCGAATGCGGTATCGTTAAATTACTAAGTCAGGTCCATGAAAGAAAATCGTCAGGGCCTGAAGCCTGCATTAATTATTACCTCGTTAGCAAACGAATTAGCTCCGTACCTTAAGATTGTGTTCACAAAATCTTTAGATGAGGGTGTAGTTCCTTTGATATGGAAAATAACCCACGTTACACCAATACATAAAACGGGAAGTAAATTAAAAGTGGAAAACTACTGCCCTATATCGTTGACGGCAATCTTCTGTAAGGTTTTTGAGCACATTATCGGTAGCTCAATAATGCGATTTCTCGGAATCAAAGATGCTCCTAATAGAAACCAGCATGGTTTCCGGAGAGGCAGGTCATGCGAGACTCAGTTAGCTCTACTCACACAAAATATTGCGAAAGCAGCGGATAAAGGAATAGAAGTTGATTTTCAGGCTTTAGGAAAGCCTTCGACACCGTTTCTCACCTGAAAATAGTGCAAAAATTAAGAGCTTATTCAATTAGGTAACGAGAAAATTGTAAATTGGATCGCCTCGTTTCTTTCCGATAGAAACCAGAAAGTTGTCCTCGATGGAGTTGCATCAGACGTCGTCAAAGTGACTTCCGGCGTGCCTCAGGGATGTGAAATCGGATATCTGTCATTCTTGATATATATATATATATATATATATATATATATATATATAAATGATTTAGCGGATAATATAAAGTGTAGAGTTAGAGTATTCGTGGATGACACACTTGTGTATGGAGATATCAACACAATACACGATCAGGGGAATTTGCAAAAGGACCTTCAGGCTATTACGAAATGGTGTAAAAATTGGCAACTCGACCTTAATATAAAGAAATGCGCCGCAATGAACTTCACGCACTCCACGAATTTCAACCGTTACCCGTACTAAATATCTGAACTAAAGCTAAAATACGTCAATAGCTACAAATACCTAGGAGTAACTCTCAGTAGCAATTTGTCTAGTAGAGAGCATATAAAAACCCATATAGCATCGGCAAACAGAATTCAAGGGCTTTCCTCTAGAGTCCTGCGGGGATGCCCCTCGAATGTGAAGGAAATCGCATACTTTTCCCTAATACGACCCATCGTGGAATACTGTTGCGCCGTCTGGGACCCTTTTGAGGTGGGCCTAACTAGGGAGCTCGAAATGGTTCAGCGTAGAGCGGCTAGATTCGTAAAAGGAGAATAACGGTATGATGCGAGTGTATCAGAGATATTGAGGGATTTGAAATGGCAGACGTTGAAGAGTAGAAGAATTGATTACAAAAGGAAACTATTTCGAAAGCTCCGAATTCGTTGAAGACGTACGCGGCATAGTCGTCCCCATCGGTGTTAGTGAACGTAATGTTAGATCAGAGTGCAGGAGAAAATATGTCGAAACAATCGCTAGAACAGAGAAATACTACAGATCCTTTTTCCCAGACGCGATAAGACAGTCCAACAGAGGAATTAGTTAGAGTTCACATGGTGTTGTGACACCCCCTGCCAAACGCTTCTAGCGGCTTGAAGGGTATTTATGTAAATGTAAATGTAATGGATCCTGTTAGCTCATGAGACAATAATTTCAACATTTAGAAGTCGCAGCAAGTCGTTATCGGCATTTTATTAGATGCGAAATTCAATGTTTGTGTGCAAAGACATAAATGGCCTGATGCAGGAACTCGGATTTCAACATAACCCTGGCGACTGGCGTCTCTTCATAGAATCATCCAATGTCAGTTTGAAATAAGTATTATTACACAACGGGAACGAATGTAAATCCATACCTTTGGCTCATGCTGTTGAAATGAAAGAAACATATGAGAGCATGACAATCCTACTAGATGGAATAAAATATAAGGATCATATGTGGCATATGTGTAGTGATTTGAAAGTTATTGCTTTACTTCTTGGTTTACAAGGAGGGTTCACAAAGTACTGTTGTTTCCTTTGACTGTGGGTTAACCGTGACACGGGAAACCACTACTTATTGTTAGTAAAAGACTGGCCTAAACGGGAAGAATTTGCAATAGGCGAAAAAATGTGAAACACTCTCCTTTGGTTGACCCTGGTAAAATTATCCTGCCTCCCCTTCACATTAAACTTGGTCTAATGAAAAACTTTGTAAAGGCATTGGATAAAAATGGTGAAGTATTTAGTTATCTACGAGAAAAAATTCCCAAACTTAGAGAGGCAAAGTTAAAAGAACGCATTTCTGTTGGTTCAAAGATTAAGAAGCTGTTAAGGACACGGCTTTCAACACTAAGTCGAATGATCTCGAATCATATGCGTGGGCATCTTTTAAAGCTGTTACTGCCGGTTTCTTAGGCAATATAAAAGACCCAAACTATGTGAATTTGGTAAAAGACCTCCTGGGAAGCTATAAAAACCTGGGCTGCCGCCAGTGCCGACCCAAGACTTTTTTCGAGTGTGGGCAAGAATTTATTTGGCCGCCCCTAATAAAGGAATTCTTTACCAACCGCGGTTTCTAGTATCCACGGTTAGCGAAATATAAATATGTATGCATGTATATTGTCTTACCAACACCGTACAAAGCTTTGAGAATACGCTATTTCAAGGGAACATTCATTATTTTCCAATGCAAAATTTATATAATCCTACCAATTTTGTTAGCTTTTTGACGAAAAACATCTATAATCACCAAAAAAGTTGTAATAATTACTTTTATTTTCTGATTCATTACAAGCACGGGCATACACAATATATTATGTTAGTATTTTACTAAATTTTCCCGATGGCGCTGTTTTCTTGGAAGGAAACTCTTGGTTAGCGAAGTACATACTATTGTTCAATTTCCTATCCGTAACCACACGAGAAAAGGAGCCCATAAACAGTCGATTTTTCTCTACGTTTATTAAGCGTTTTAGAACACCTATTTAATACTGTTTTTCAGCCCTCATTAAATTTTGCAAATCTTTACAGATGGTCAAATTATTTTTTAGCCTTTTCTCTAATTCTAACCACTTTTGGAAACAGTTATAATGTTCTTGGCTCCTTTCGTGGCGTTGAAGAACCGAAGAAATATGTTCCCAATCGTTATTTCCCTCTGATGTTAATGAAGTGTTTGATTTACAAAATAATTTACAGCAAAAGCAAAATACTACATTCTTCGAATGTGAATAAACCAACCATTGCCTATTAATTTGCTCACCGTTACTCAATATTCTAATGTAATAGGATATATTAAAACATCTTTTGTTCTTATCTTTTGGAAAATTACACTGTGTAAACTTAACAGGGGGCCCCCTTTTTTACCAAAATATCTATCACTGCACTGTCCAATTTTGGCCATAAAGCTGGATCCTCCAAAACATTTACACTAAAATCTTTTGAATAAATTTCACCAAATTTTTTATCGCTAGATTGTTCTGACACTGTTGGAACGCCAAAATCTTCCGAAACACTTTCTTCAATTAACCCTAATGTTTCAAAATCTTGAGTTTCCCCGAAACAGGAATCTCTATCAACATCACGGCTACATGAGCCTGGAGTGTCTCCATCAAAACTTTCTCTTAGTTTTAAATATTTTAGGAAAGCACCTTTATGTTTGGTGCAAATATACTCTTTTTCCGCTTTCCGTTTTTTATATTCACATCCAGACAAACGCAACTTCTTTTTGATTCCATCCGCCATTCTAAAATTAAATAAATTAAGGGATTTATTATAAGTTCACTTTTAATTATTATTTTTAATTTCTTTACAAAAGTGTAGTATTATTAAAAATCATTACCATGTATTTTGAATAGTATGTGTAGCCGAAATAGTGGAAAATGTAATGATTAATAATTAAGAAAACTAAATATTAAAATGTTATTTCTCCGGCCGTACAGAATTCCAGTTGAGTTCACACTC
The DNA here is from genome assembly GCA_036926305.1 of Uropetala carovei. Lineage (NCBI taxonomy): Eukaryota > Metazoa > Arthropoda > Insecta > Odonata > Petaluridae > Uropetala > Uropetala carovei. Next base: position 8,239 of record JAXCHB010000047.1, on the reverse strand, counting down.
GACTTAAACGAAAACTGTCAAACATCGGTCAGTTACCCTTCAGATTAGTTGTGATATTATGCTTAATCTGCCAACAGTCATATATGCGATAAATGTATCTACTCGCAGCCGAGGGGCAGCGAATACGGTAGGTTCTGCAGATAGTGGACAACTATCTACTGCCATATATTAAGTAAAGAATGCTTTCAATTAGGACATTTTCACCAATGGATTGTGAGACAGGTACGTAATTTCATTAGAAGGCCAACAAAAACTTTTTATCCGGCAGATAAAGGACAATGCGAAATGCGTTACTTACTCCGAGAGCGCCGTTAGTTATCTTACAGTTTCGTTCGGAGAAGGAAGCGAACCTACTTGATGTAGATGAAATAATAAATCGCCATAGCCGCACATAACTAAACCAAAAAATAGTGCATATCTAATACCTCAAGTAATTCGCAAAAGAAACAATTACAGTTAAATATTATGGAAACGTACCTTGATAATTAAATAAACACTGAAAACTTAAAAAAGTAATGTAATTACAATTTTGGGAGAACAACCCCCGGAGCCAAGTGATAAAGGAAAGACATATCCATCGTCGAATCAAATCCGCTTCACTGAATCACTTCGTATTAACTTTTCGTTGGACTAAAGATCTTAAAATTAACTTGACACCTATTAGATAATGAGATTTACTTCTTCCGCAATGGATGATCGGTATTTTCCCCATTTCGTAGAAATACGCTTCTAATACTGACCGGAAAAATTATTTGATTATTGTATATGCCAACCATGAATTATTCCTGATGTAATGATTTAAGAAATATTAAAGTTTTCTGCCAATCGCTTTTTCAGAAATAGCCTACCAAATTACATACATATAAATAAATATTGCACTTTTCGTAATCTTGTTATATTCAGGGTGATACAATACACCCAGCTCTCGATTGACGCGGTGGTTGCGTTCTTGAAAATGGCCGCGTAAATCAAAAATAATTTCCGATGCGATGTAGATGGGCGTTTTCCAGTCATAATATGGGTAAAAAGTTCACAACAAGCTAAAACAACACGAATAATCACAAGAGAAAAAATATCACACACTACGACATCGTTTGCGCGAGAACAGAAGAAGATTCCTTTCATTGGTACGTAATTTTAGCCACGTTATTCTAAATTAATGACCGCGTAAATTTGAAAATATGTAGTAGTAATATCACTTCCGCGTTATTCCAAAAACGGGTAAATGAAATCCGCGTAAATCGAGAGCTGGGTCTATATATATAAATAGTAAAATGATAAGAAACCTACCCGTAATTCAGTGAGTGAAGAAAATCGTCCAGAGCACAAAAGTATTGAGATAATTCTTCCACAACTGACAATGAAAGACTGGCGGAAAGCATCAAAAATGTCGTATAGGAGGAGTGTGAGTAAGGAGGAACTTCAGTTATTTCAGGGAAAACGCGTTCCGAAATCGCGGAGACGATGGACGTCACCTTTCAAAGAATGCGCAGCTCCACAGAGGCATCTGCACTAGAACCGAGATAAAGGAGAAATACCTCCTCTGAAAAGGAAACCTAGCCTCTTCCGCTAATCACTGCAGAAATTTGCAACCCGGGCTGTAAAGGGTAGCGATGCGTGTTCGCCATTGTCCTACTGTTGGAAAGGTCGTTAGAGAGGCCGAGAATGGTAGCAGAAGAGGAGTCGACATTGGGTATGGGTAATCTCAACCTGGGTATTACTTCCGTTTGGTGCCATAGGTCTTTATAAGGGAACCGAAAGATAAGTCCTTTGTTTACAAGAGCCATGACGTCTCCAACATCTGAGAAGGATAGAACAATTCGAAAAAAACCCATGTCAGCGGGATAGAAGCATCATAGAACATCAGCCCTCGAGGAGAGGGCTCAATGGGTCATAACCATGTCGGCGGTTGGACAAATGGAAAAATTTCGGGCAAAGGAATTTCCTCGCCCTTCCCTATCCATGTTCGCAAATAAGTCGCTGGATGGCCGCCCCTCCGACCGGCCGCCTGTGGCTTTTGCCCACGTTGCCCACGCCTTGGACCGGCCCTGGCTGCCGCATGTCCTTAAAGATCCATTTTTTACACTCGCACCTTGACTTATTTCCTGAAAATTTGGGTTCTGTCAGTGACGAACAGGGAGAATGCTTCCATCAGGATATTGCCACCATGGAACAGCGCTACCAGGGAAGGGTGGGTCCTGCAATGATGGGAGACTATTGCTGGTTCCTTTGTAGAGAGATATCAGACACGAGGCAAGAGAAAACCTACAGGGACTTATTTCTCTAAGTAGAAGTGAAAATTACTAAAAATCGGATGTTTTAATTAGTTTCAATATTTTTCTGTAACTTTCAATATCAATATTTCTTTTGCAATCACTTAATTATTAGTTATTAGATGTGTTTTAACTTACATATGCTGAGAAAACAGTTGAAAATGAGTTTTAAATGTCACTATGTAATGGCACACTTCCTGCAAACGACATAAAAATTGTTACTTTATACATAACCATATGTAATAAATGTTATGTGATACAGCTTTTCTGTAACTTTCATTGAACTAAGCACAACAAAATTAGGTAAGAACACATATTTTCATGCAAGATACAGAAAAAAAATTTAGTTTGTCAAATCTCCAATCTTTCTTCTCTCCAGGTCTCACTCCCCGGACTCAAAAGGGAGGAGGATTCAAAAGAGGAGGGAGCCGGCCATCGGAAAGAAGATCCGCTCTGCTATACATATTCGGATGTCCAAGATGACGGGCCTTAAATATCCATCGGTTGGGGAGTTCTTCGCAGGTCGCACGGTGCTCGTGACCGGAGGAACCGGCTTCATGGGCAAGGTGCTGCTGGAAAAGATGCTGCGATCCTGCCCGGACTTGCACCGCGTTTACGTTGTGATGCGGCCAAAAAGGGGCAAAGAAGTGACCGCCAGGCTTCAGGAATTGCTCCACTGTCAGGTGGGTGGAGATGGAGGAGAGAGAGAAAGGAGGGAGAGGGGAGGGGAAGGGAGGAGTGGTGGGGGAAAGAGAATGGAGGGGAAATAGGGGAATGGGAAGGGTGAAGGAGAAGAATGGAGATTTTGAGGATATGAGACAAAGGTTTCCGCCGTCCTTTGAATGATGAATCACAAACGTGTATGATAATGGTTGAAAGCAGGCGCGGAGAGGGAAACAAAGGAAAATCGTCGTGGAAATTATTCATGTCTCTTGTCTGTTACTAATTGAATAAAATTGCGGCGGAAATTAATTCGTCGTTTACCGCCTTTCACGAAATAGTAAATGCAACTCCAAGGTCAACTGAATGATATTTAAATGAAGTCATGCATAAGAATAAACCTTGGTTATAAAAAACGTAAACTGCGTAGAGGTGAAAAAAACTAAGTATCGAAAAAGTGACATGAAGTGTTTGCATTATTGAAAGGCATACGTGAGGAAATGCACGCATAAACCACACTCCCGATTCAACCAAAATTTCAAAAAAATCTGATGTGGCCAACACATGACTTTCCCCATATTTGGGGTATAGTTATCTAAATTATTATGAATAACACTATGAGGAAAAATTATCATTTCGTATCGCAAAAAAGAATACAGTCTTCCTTATTCCCGTAAATTAGGTATATTTTGAATGTATTTACAGAATTCACCGCTACATGGTATTGGCGCAGTATACTAAAAATTACGAAAGAAGTTGAATACCTCCGAAATTTTTTTCAAACAAAACCTGGAAGAAATATTATTCTCCACAACTTTGGTCCTCACGAAGATTACCAATAAGGAAGTTTTTAAAGAGAGATTTGACGGAAACCGAAAAAACCGATTATTTATAAATAATTCCTAAACAATACCTGCTATGGGAAATTGTTTCAAATGAAAGTTGTAGAAAATTACATTCTCTAGAATGTTTTTAAAGAATTGTATATACAATAATGATGTTTTGACGGAGAAATATCGCAAAAACAGAATAGGGTTTCGAATAAACCTCGACTTTCGGTTAACCGTTATTGTCCAAAAACTAATCAGTTCTTTGTGCTCATGCTAAAGTGTTATATATGAAGTTTGGTAAGGATATGGCAGAAGTACTTTTAGAGTTAGAGCGCCCACAATCACATACACACACGCACACACACACACACAAACATCATTCTGAAAATAGTCTAAACGTCTTCTAGGAACCTCAAAACGTGTATTTCCGTTGAAATCTCGAAGTCCATTTTTACTTTCTCCATACGAAGTAATGGGAAAGTATTGTGACGAAAAAAATAGACTTCGAGATTTCCCTAGAACAGGTTTATACCATTTTCGGAATGATGTCTGTGAGTGGTGCGTGTGTATGTGACTGTGGGCGCTGTAACTCAAGAAGTACTTTCCATATCGTTACCAAATTTCACATAGAACACTTTTGCATGAGCACAAAGAACTGATTAGGTTTTGGACAATAAAGGCTAAGCAGAAGTCGAGGATTATTCGAAACCCGATTCGGTTTTTAGGTTTTTCTCCGTTAAAACACCATTACTATATATAGAATTCTATACAAAGGTTATAGAGAATACAACTTTCCCTACAACTTTCGTTTGACACCATTTTCCATAACAGTTATTGTTTACGAATTATTTATAAATAACCGGTTTTTCGATTTCCGTCAAGTATCTGCTTAAAAACATCGGCAATGGTAATCTTCCTAAGAATCAAAGTCGTAGAGAATAATATTTCTTCCAAGTTTTGTTTGAAACAAATTTTCGTAGAACCATCCATTTCGGAGATATTTTGCTTTATCTTAATACCAGTATACAGCGTCAGCACCCTGTAGCGGTGAATTTTGTAAACAAATTCAAAATATACGTAATTTATGGCAATAAGGACGAATGTATTCTTTTACGATACGGATTAATAATTTTGCATCATAATGCTATTCATAATAATTTAAATATCAATACCACAAATATGAAGAAAGTCATGTGTTGGCCACATCTGATTTTTTTCGTGATCACAATACTTTACCATTACTTCGTATGGAGAAAGTAAAAACAAAAATGATACTATGAGTTTTTCTAAAAAAGGATTACCGTTTCTCAAATAACATAGCCGTCATTTATACTAATAGCATACATATATATATATATATATATATATATATATATATGTTAAGACAACTATGTGTTGAAGCAAAACCAGTGAACACTTACCGGAAGTAGAGCCGCTGGGGTGTTGGAGAGACACATTTGTAGAGGTTAGAGCTTTCGGGATGATCCCTTCGTCAGCACAAGAGAGACACAACTGATATGGCAGTGACACTGGGGTGAAGGTGTGGGGGTGGAAGGGAAGGGAGCGTGGAAAGGTCGGGGATTGGAGGATGCAGAAGGGGGAGGGGGGGGAGGGGAAAGAGAGGGTGGAAAGAAGGAAATATTAACGGATATTGAGGCCGGGAGGAAAGAAAGAGTTTAAGATTTGGATATAGGCCAGTTCCATTGACGAAGTTGGGGGGCGGAAGCGTCGTCCGGGAGGGCGCGGATGGCCCTCACCGTGAAACAAACATTGAAACTGAGATTGTGGTTATTCGCATGCACGGCCACGGGTAGCTGTCGTTTAAGCCTAACGCTGTTGCGATGGCCGTTCATGCGAATGTTGAGGGAATTGCTGGTGAGTCCGACGTAAAAGGACATTGGGTACAGGTTAGTAAGTAGATGACGTTGCGGGTGGTACAGTTGGTAAAGGATGTTATGGGGTAGGTGATATTGGTGGTGGGGTTTGAGATTGAGTTGGAGGGTAGGTTTATATGGCATGTTAGGCATCGTGGTCTGCGGCAGGGGTGGGACCCTGCAGGGTGCAGAGGAGTGGGTGATGGGGGTTCTTTTCTCCATAAGATGTTGGCAAGTCTGGGAGGTTTGCGGAAGGAGAGGATTGGGGGTGTGGGGAAGGAGACCTGGTTGGGGGAGGAAGTGAGGATTGGGTGGGCAGCCTTTAGGATACTTTTTAGGGTATCGTGGATGCCGGGATAAAAGGTGGTGATTAGGGTGAGTTGGGGGTAGAGTCGGGGGTTGCGGGGCAGTTGCAGTGTAGGTTAGGGGTGCTGGGTGCGACAGCCCGTCGGATTTCGTCCCGAATCAGGTCCGGAGGGTTTCCGCGTTGGAGGAAAGTATTTTCGAGGACAGAGCAGTACTCGGAAAGGGAGTCTCTGTCCGAGCAGATTCTCCGTCCTCGGCGGGATGGGGCGTAGGGGATTGAAGTTTTAGTGTGGAGGGGGTGGCAGCTGTGGAAGTGGAGATATTGAAGGCGGTTGGAAGGTTTTAAATGCACTTTGGTGTGGATTTGGTTCTCTCGGATGGAGAGGTCGACATCCAAGAAGGTGATGCTGGTGGGGGAGGAGTGGTGGGTGAAGGAGAGCGTGGGGTGGGAAGAGAGGCGCTCTAAAAAGGATTGGAGTGAGGCGGGGCCATGTGCCCAAAGAAGGAAAATGTCGTCGATATACCTCAGCCACAGGAGTAGTCTGGGGAGTATGTTGAGGAAACTTTCCTCCAATTCACCTAGGAAGACATTCGCGTATGATATATATATATATATATATATATATATATATATACATATACAGTAGTTTATGAGTGCTTGCATTCTGCAAGCATTTTTAAAGTTTAGAATTTTTGCAATTTCAAATTATTCCCAATGAAATCTGTACAAAATCATATAACTGTATCAAATTTCAACTTTGTAGCTCATTTAGAAGTGCATTATAATTTTATTCCTCGCATAGGGCAATTATGTGGCAAAACAGTCGCTAAGATTTCGAATATTTACGATATCAGATTTACTCTACCTAATTAACTAAAAACCCATAATTCTGCCAAATTTCATGTTTGTATCTCATTAAGAATTGTCGTATGATTTTAACACTGGTATGGGGCATAAATAGGGCAAAACCGCCCTTAAAATTTAGAATTTTGTCAGTATTTTATTTATCTTCGGCTGGAATGAAATTTTTATAAACATGCCAAATTTGAAGTCTCTAGGTTATATGGAGTTGCCGCATCATTTCTGTACTCGTATGGAGCAATAATGGGGCAAAACAGCCCCAAAAATGGGGATCATATCAATATTGGATTTCCTTCATTAGTTGTAGTTTAGCATTAATGGCATTAAAATATAAGCCTCTGATTCCCATTAAAAGCTTACCCATATGGAAGCATTTAGCTTGTTGCCTAGGAAGCCTATTAGATCCAGAGAAATTACCACTTTTTTTCGATAAAAACTACAAATGTACGCTAATTCTACTAGGATTTGAATTCTGTCTTCAAAAATAAGAAACAACAATTTATATTCTATCCGATTGTTGAAGTCTCGAGTTCGTATCTAGACGGGAAGTAATTTTAAAATGCAAATACAAAAACCTCTACATTAATTTACGTTTCCTTATGGGCAAAAAATGCGGCAAAAAGGGGCCAAAATAGTCCCTGAAAATAGGAATTTCGCCAGTTTCGAATTTTTTCCTTCGCTTGTAACCAGAAGTCTATAATCCTACCAAATTTCGAGTTTTTAGCACATCTGGAAGTGCCTCATAATTTTGTATCCTCCTATATCTATACTATATAGACGCTTCTTACACATGATAGATATATATGCTAGTGAAGGTGTGCTTGCATTCTGCAATCATTTTCTCTCACCCTAAAGTAATGAGTATGATCCGACAAATAATTTTTCAACGCAACAGTTTACACCTTCTTGCCAATTTACGTGTTTTTCCTTATGGTCAATATTGAATAAAAAACAACCCCTAAAATTTATAATTTTAAAAAATTTATAGGTTTTCATAATTTGTTGCGAATGCCACACATCTATGGAAAATTTCATTAATATAGCTCCTGTAAAACTGTATTTATAAGAATTTCATTGTTTAAATTTTATGAATTTCTAACAGCCACAATATAAAACTAATATGAATTTTTCAATTTTATTTAGCAGCAGAACATTACTTCCTAATGTTGTTAAAAATTTCAGCTTCCTGGCTCTACCGAAAGTACATAAGCATTAGTCAAGTTGTTCAAAATTTAGGAATTTATTACGCCCGAACGAATAAAGATTTTCAAATTTCTATAATCGCGTTTTCATTACTTGGCGGATTCTACAGGTAGAAAAAGTTTCAGCTTCATAGCGCATTTAGAAGTACCTAAACGATGGAATGTTTGTAAAATAGTTTATAAGTTTTAACGGCCAAGAAAAGAAACCTTGTCGCAATTTTGCAATTATTCC